>JAXCHB010000095.1:1278424-1917636 GCA_036926305.1 Uropetala carovei
TTTCATCTAGCTATTACCCTTTTTGTTTGTATTAGTTTGCGGTTGTTCTCACAATATCGTGCAATTAATAATGATATATGGGGTCGCCAAAAATGTTTGCCCAGGGCCGCCAACTGCCTAGGACTGGGTCTGGTAATCAGATCAGTACAAAACTTAAGATTTTTATTAGCAAATGAAGATCTGAAATGATTTTGTCTGAAATATTTCAACCAGAAGTGGAGGTTTATTCTTGTCGTTTTCCCTTTTTTTGAGAATATCTCCTTTAAAACTAAATTTACGTAAATATTTGTTACTATTAAAGTTGTGGACAATGTAATTTTCTACAAGTTTGTTTGAAACATTTTTTTCATAAAACCGATAGTTTAAGAGATATTTTCATCTAAATTTATGTTAAATACGTCGCTTGTTTCCATTGTTATGATAAAATTTTCTAATTGTTTATCGCAATGCATAGAAATTTTTTCATTTTGTCTAATTTTGTTGAGCCATTGTATTGATATCATTAAAAGTGAAAATTATTTTATTTAACAGGTTTCCTAATCTTAAGGCCTGTCCTGTAAACTAGGCCTATGGTTACTTTTTGTTTCAATTCATTTGTGGTATTTACTGTATATTTAAAACTTGAATACATTTTTTAAATAGAGTTTCAATAGAGTTGATTCGTAATGCAGGATAAATTTAATATAAAAAAGCATGTTTAAATTTAAGTTACAGGGCTATGCATAAACAGTTGTAATTAATTTTACTTAAAATATGAGATTCAGATGCTGAAAATATTGAAAGCATGAATTTGTAAATTTTGCATAAAAACCAAGATATTACATATTACAGGATTTTACAGGATCATTTGATGTGAGTAACAGGATTTAGAAAAAAAAATTGGTGGCAACCCTGCTTTATAGTATTAGAAAAATTGTATGAAATAATTTCAAGGAGTTATTATTACACCTACATTTAAGCTGTTATTTTAATCTATCCATTATTTCAGGAGTATCAAAATAACGGTACAAGTGACTTTTATTTTTATTAGTCATTTTATTCATTTATCTTAAGTGATTCAAAGAATTATCAAGCTCATCTTATGGCTATGATTAAACTGTTACATCAATTTTTTTGAAATTCACTGCCATATATGGCTCTTGGAAAAATCTGATTCATCACTTCTTACTTAAGCTGTTTGAAATTTGAATGTTAGATATTGGATACAGCGATTGCATTATAGATGAATGAAATTTTCATCATAGGTCACTATAAATACTTTCTCGTTTTTAAAGTACATAATTATGAAGCTGGAGTTGCATCCACATTGATGAAATTTTCTTGTAAAAATATCTACCTATCTTAATAAAATGCCATTATTCTTTAATATAGGCCCGTCTTATCAAATGTTTGGAAATGGGGTTGGCATCACGTCGAGCTCAAGCATGCGTCTCTGCCCTTTCAGTTTGTGCTCTTGAGATGCGTGATGCAATGGGAAAGCTTTTACCTGAAGTGCTTCTCAACCTGTCTAAGATATCTGCCACTGTCCATGTAGCTGTGCCCATCCTAGAGTTCTTATCCAGTAAGTCAACCTCTCAGAAACTCTTGTTTATTATATAATGAACACATACCAACTCATAATATTAAAGATATGTAGAACTGTCCTCGGTACGATTTTCATATAAAAGTTCAAAAGGATGATGCATTTCAAACAACTTCAAAAAACTGTTTAATATTTTTATTCTTTTTTTTGTTACAATACAAATATTAACTTTAATGTCATAATTATTATGTCACATACAGTGGAATCCGGATTTAAGGTTCTCCCATTTAAGTTTTACCTGGGTTTAAGGATGTTTTTTTGCTGCCCTGACCAAAGCACATATAAATAATATATTATATTATTCAATTTAGTGGTTCTCAATTTTTTAAATTGCTGGCATTTAAGGAACAAAATTATGGTCCCTAGACGGACATCGCCTTGATTTAAGATGCGTTTACACTATGCGGCACGACAATATATTATTTATTAGAGTTGTAATGTAATAATTCATACTATCCATCAATGACACAGCACATACCGGCATTGTTACATTATATAAACTCAAATAATTAATATTTTGTCGTGCCGTGTTTTGTCAATCCACCTTTAGTCCTTAAGTCATTGTTACATACGTTACAAAAGTTGCGGTGACATTTTAGGAAAGTTTGCTGCAAAAAAGTTATAGATTGCAAATGCGCAGCTAGGAGGTACAATGAGGGTCTGAACCATGAAGTTATAACTAATTTCATATCCAAATTGAAAGCTTAACGAATCATCTTTGCTGGAGCATTTGCAGTGTGATTCTCAGCCATCCTCATTCCATGAAATCTTACGAATGAAAAAATTGATCATAATCACTTTAGAAACAATCAACACTAAAAGCTGCAAGGTTTCTGAGCAACCTAGATGGAGTACTCATGGTCATAATACAAATTAGGCGACTTTGTATTTTTTCACTAACTGTGCATTTCTTCTCTCATGGTTACTCATCCACTGGGATGCTGTCTCTAATATCACCCCTCTCCTGCCTCTTTACGCATTTGCCATCTCCTACATCACATTCACCTTTTTAAGTGATAGAGGACATTTATATCTGGTAAAAATATCATAGGTGAAAATTAATACATATACTTGTACATATTATATTTCAACCTCTTCACATCGTTTCTCTCGACAGTGTAGAAGTGAATCACATTGTATGGGCTTATGGGTGTGAACTGGTCAATATGCTGGGCAACTCATTGACAGTGTAGCTTTTCATCACGATGGTAAAGTAACCCATAACGTACTGGCTTTCCGATGACAGTGTTGTGTTTTTGTGCAGGTATACTGATTTGGCATTTTCTGTGCGGTGTCGAAAACACTCGCTAGTTGTGCCATTCATATGCTTGTCTATTTCGTTTTGTGGAAAAGTTATTTAATTTGGTGATATTTTATCAATATGGGTATCAAAAGGAGTAAGCTTATTTTAAGCGACAATGTTTCCATTCATCAAGTTGAGGCCCATCCAAACATGAAAAGAGTAGAGATTGCAAACCGCCTTAGACTAGCTCCATCTTCTTTGGGCAACATTATCTATCTGTACTTATAATATTTGTATTTCACTTAATAGTAATTTGATATTAATAAACTGGTGTTTAGTTTTTAAATTTTAGGCTACTCCCATTTAAGGTATTACTTGATTTAAGGTACAAAAAACTTGTCCCCCAGGCAAACGTTAAATGGGGATTTTGCTGTACTTCATGTTGAATCATTTAATGATATCCTAGTGATATTTAATCATTATTTCACATTTCAAACATTTTCTACTGTTTTCCCTCCATATACCGTAAAAACCCGTGTATAGGATGCAGGGAGGTTTTGTGCGTCAGATTCTGAGAATTTTGTATGTTCCCGTGTATAGGACACAGGAAGGTTTTTTTCTTTAAATTCTAGGAATATTCAATAAATCGCTGTGAACAATTCATGTTCATTCTATTGGATGATTTCCATCGAATATACTTTTTACTCGGTATGAGCTGACGAGTGAATTTACTGAATGATTTGTAATACAAGATTTATAAAATGTATGTCATTTGTATTTTAACCCTAGAACTACCAAGCGATTTTCACTACCATGGACTACCAAGGGGGGCCTCAGAAGACCACCATCTAAAATACTATAAGAAGCCACAGTAATGTTTTGAATCAATTTTTATATATTTAAAAACATCATAGGAATAAAGCTATGTAATTTTAGTAAAGTATTTGAAATTATATATACATTATCTACTATAAAGATAGAAATGTTTCCATAAAAACAATTTTTTTACATTTTTCCTCATTATGTTTTAAAGATCACATTAACTTTGCAGTAAGATTGTATTTACAGAAGTAATAACAAATTTATTAGAAAAACAATTTAATATGCTACATCTGACACAACAATTTAAACAAATAACATGCTTCATACTGTGCTTCATGTGTGCATATGGTGTTTGCACTGTGAGCGTGTCATGATGGATTTTCCAAAAAAAGTATGGAACATCGAAAGTGGCCATCTCCTTATGCCTCTCTCTGTAGTATATGTACTTCCTTGCCATCTGATCTATAGTATCGACCCCTCCTTTCGTGGAATTATAATCAATATTTATCTAGGGTTTATCGGTATCATATGGCATCTTCTGGCTCACGACGAATTCTTTTGGAATGGAAAAATTACAATTCAGTATGTTATCATGTCGTAAAATGCACTATTTTCACCCTCAAGGTCTGTGCCCTGGCTTGGGCCACTATTCGTTTGGGAAGGGTCATTCTTTTTCTGGCTCCCTGAATCCGAGGATTTACGAGACTGCGGGTTTGACTGCCCCTTCTATTTGCTGTCATACTGCCATAAAATGACCATGATACCATATTGCTTATCAGTACAGACCAAACTAACATCGCATTCATATTGAAAGAAACAAAACGAAAATTCTCCCACATCCTTCCTTGCATGTAAGGTATTTCACACCGATACGTTGCTCTATGAGAAAACAAATGAACTACTAATAATGAGGGTGTGGAAAAGAATGAAATGCAACATAATTTACTATAAATAGCAATACTGGGAGGTTGGAGTTGCAAGAATAAAATTGATCAATCAGAAGGCACTCTATCATTCTGTTCTGGGCAGTCACGGAGGTTAGACGTGTCCGCTATTTGCTCTGTGGGTGAAGAGAAAGTGACCCTAAGGGAGTTAACTCTAGGGCGAGATGGGAAAGGGTGAAGCGGTCGAAGTGAAATGCACCGTTTGCCGAAAGAAGTTGAAAAATGGTGTTCAGTGCAAAACATGCAATTCCTGGTACCATTTCAAATGTACCAAAAGCAAGCTCAAGGATTGTGCGAAGGAGCATTGGAATTGCACAGACTGCGGAACCCAGAAAGACCAGAGGACATTGATAGAGAGGGAGGAAGAAGTTAAGAAGCTGCAGGCGGAGTTGGAGGAGGCAATGAGGAGAATTATCGAAATCACCGCTGATAATGAGGAGCTGAGAAGAAGGTTAGTTGGGAGTACAGGGCAGAGAGGGCAGACGAAAAAGAGAAGAGGAGAAAGGACGGAAGGCAGAAATGAAGGGGAAGTGATAGAAGAGAGAAAAAATCTTGTGGAGATGGAGAAGGAGGCTAGCCCGGAGAAGAACACAGGCCACTTTCACAGGCAATCCAAGGCCAGTTGCACCGATGCTAGGATTAGTGAAGGGTGCAATTCCGGGAAAACAGGCAAGGGTGGGGGAAAGGAACAAGAGGCAGAGCAGGAAGAGTGTCTCAGTGGGGGGGCACAGATAAGAAACCAGACCCCGAGGGCAAGAATAATGGGTGACTCCATGGTATGTTTCGCAGGGGAATTTCCAAAGAGGGAAGGAATTGCTGTGGATTGTTTCCCAGGAATGAGGGTGGAACATATGGAAAAGAAATTGGAAATGCTGAGCGGCGAGAGGAAAGAGGAAGTCGTGGTCATCCACGTGGGGACAAATGACGTTAAAAGGGTACCAACGGATGACCATGCTATCGGCCTCGTATGGGACATGTGTACTGTCGCTAAGAAAAAGTTTGTTGGGGCAAAAGTGGTGGTCAGCGGTATACTTAGAAGAAGAGACTGGTCAGTGGATAGGATAGACTATATTAATGATGGAATAGAATGGGTGTGTCAGACGAAAGACTTATATTATGTGGACCGTAATTGTTGGATCAGTGATAATGATTTGGGAAGGGACGGCCAGCATCTGAATAGAAGAGGTAGTGCCAAATTTGGGAAACTGCTCAGAGATGTGGTATTTTCTCATATGCAGGGAAACTAGAAGGCGTCAATGGAGGTGGACTCAAGGGCAGGTGTAATTACGAGGGAATGTTTGAGGGTCTAGAGATGTGATTGAAGGAGATGTGACAAACAAACTTTCCAATTGTGAACGCGTAAGGAGAAGAAGAGGTGGGGGAAAGGATGTTAATACCATCATCACAGGTAAGGCTCTTAAATTCCTTCAGGTAAACTGCCGAAGTGTTCTAAATAAAAACTTGTGTTTCAGACACTAATCGAAATGACTGAACCAGATGTCATTGTAGGGATGAAGTCGTGGCTAAACAAAGAAATAAATTCAGAAGAAATATTTCTACAAGTTTTCGAAACTTATAGAAGGGATAGGGATGGGAGGGGAGGAGTATTTATTTGTGTATCGAAGAGACTTGATAGTTATTTGCTATGTACCGATGATATGTACGAAATAATAGGAGTAATAGTTATTGACCCCAAAAGTAAGATTAGAGTCAGAGTGATCGGGGTATATAGACCACCAAGTGGTGACCTTGATGTGATGGGAAGGATACCTACTATTACATGTGAGGGCAGAGAAGAAGATAAAAAGACTATATTAGCGGGTGATTTAAATTTACTGGAGGTTGACTGGACTGGGGAAGAGGAAGGAGGGAAGGCTCAATCCCATGTTAATAGGTTAATAAGGGAAGGAGGGTTTACACAGGTGGTAAAGAGTCCAACGAGGAGAGGAATTTGATAGATGTGTATCTAGTTAAGCCGCTTGACCTAATAACAAGTTATGAGATAGTCGACGGAATCAGTGATCATTCCGCCATAGTTCTAAATGCTGAATGGGGGGAAAAACAAAGGAGGAGGGACCAAAAAATTTTTATTGAACAATTCCATAAGGCAAATGTGGAAGGCTTACAGGCATATCTAGTTAATGCATATGCAGACTGGTCCAATAAAGGAGCTGCAGTTAACGAAATTTGGGAGAATTTTAAAACTATTCTTGATATATATGTAAAAAAATACATCCCCAGCAAATGTCTGAAGGGAAACACCGACCCTGAATATTACAATGCTCAAATTAGGAAATTAATAAAATACGCGTAGTTTATCGGAATAGGCATAATGGGGATAGTTATAATCTGAAATATCAAACACTTTTAAAGGAGTTGCACAAAGAGAAAAGAAAAGTGCAGAGTAATTTTATAGAAAATTTACTGGTGGATAATAGTAGAAGTTCATTTTATATGTTCATAGGAAATAGAAAACCCAGAAAAGAGGAGATAAATCCTCTAGTACGCTCGGATGGCACTGCGTTGACCGATGAAGGGGAAAAGGCTGAGGAGATGAGAGCATATTTTGAAATTACATACGTAGTAAATGCATTAAATACCATAGATAACATTGGGGAATCGAATCAAAGGGGCCGGCCGGGTTAGACTGGTAGGCAGTGCCCCTGCCTTCTAACCCAAAGGTCGCGGGTTCGAATCCCGCTTCGGGCATGGATGTTGTGATGTATGTTGATGTTCTCTACGAGAATTTGACGGTGCAAAATAACCTTAGCTGTTGACGCACCTAAAAACCTAATTACTACTACTACTCGAATCAGAGGGATTATGAGTTTTCGACATTTCACGTTGGGTACAATGACATATTAAAAAGGGTTTTGAAAATTAACAACAGAAAGTCAAGTGGCCCGGATGGTATACGGGAGGAACTATTGAAAATAGCCAGAAAGGCGATAGCGCCATATTTACAGCAGATATTCATTATATATCTAAACAACGGAGAAATACCTGATGACTGGAAAAATGTTATTATAATACCCATACATAAAGTAGGTAGTAAATCCAAGGCAAGTAATTATTGTCCTATAAGTTTAACGTGCGTAGTATGCAAAATATTCAAAAGAATGATTTCTGACTTTATAAAAAGTTATTGGAATGATCATAATTGGCTCAATGACTACCAGCATGGATTCAGGGAAGGCTTTTCATGTGAAACACAACTTCTTGGTTTGAGTCGGGACCTATGGAAGGATGGACAGCAAATTGACGCTGTTTTTGTTGACTTTTCAAAGGCTTTTGATGTAGTTTGCCATGAAATATTGCTGACTAAAATTGATAATATGACCCTAGACCCTAGAATAGCGCATTGGATAAAGGCCTTCTTCGGTGGGAGGATGCAAAGAGTAAGAATAGGGGGAGCTTATTCCAAGGAAATAAAAATTACTTCAGGTGTACCACAGGGTAGTGTCCTCGGGCCGCTCTTATTTTTGATTTATATTAACGATATCACGAGCAAGATATGCTCTAGAATTAGATTATTTGCTGAAGACTGCTTAATTTATAGAGCAATTAGGGACAATAACGACTGTGCAGTTCTACAAAATGACTTAAATATGTTATCTTTTTGGATAACGCAAAATAAACTAAAAGTTAATACTACTAAGTGCTGTGTGGTAAATTTCAAGAAAAGGGACATTACATACGGTTATAACATAGGGTGAAGTATTTTAGAAACAGAGAAAAGTACTAAATATTTGGGATTAATATTCTCGAAAGATTTAAAATGGAACACTCATATAGAAAGAATGGTAGCCAAAGCTCACAAACAACTCAACTTTGTAAGAAGAACGCTTAGAAATAGCAATAGAAAAGTGAAAGAGAAGGCATATTTTTCACTAGTGAGACCAATGCTCGAATATGGGTCTAACATATGGGACCCATACCAGCAAGGATTAGTGGACAAAATAGAAATGGTGCACAGAAAGGCTGCAAGGTTCGTGCTAGGAAGATACGGCAGGAAGGATAGTGAGACAGCAATGTTAGGGGAGCTAAAGTGGGAAAGCCTCAAGGAACGAAGGAAATACAAAAGTTTAGCTGAAATTTACAAAAATGCCAGCAGAAAAACTAAATGCGGTGAAATGAGAGAGAAATTGCTCATTCCAAACTACTTAGGAAGGACCGATCATAAGAATAAAATAAGGACGTTACCCCAAAAATCGGAAATCAGTAAAAACTCATTTCTAAACAGAGAGATCACTGAATGGAACAGTTTGCCTGAGGGAGTTTTTGCGCCTTATCCAAAAACAACGAAGGCATTTATAAGTAAAGTTAAGGGCATAACATAGAAATTCTATATTGTATTGTAACTTTATACAATGAAGGGATAAGTGTAAGTTGTCTATATACCATATCTGCCCAAATACAAGCCGATGTTTTTTGTCAAGATCTAACATGAAAAAATCACCCCTCGGCTTAAATGCGAGTCTGAGGAAAATTTGGGTTATGGTTAAATCTCGAAGTCTCTCATTGCCTTCTTGTGCAAATGTTTGTACTATATTTTTCGTAAAGTAAATATTTGATCTACGATGAATATATATAAAAATATCTTGACGAGGTCGCTTGCGTAAATTGACGATTATGAAAAATGCGTTGACGGCTTGAATGCCCAACTGTTTGAATTTCGGTAAAACTTTACATGGTACGTGTATAATTATAAAAATGCAATTTCTTAAGGCAATGTATATGCTAATTTCATTGGAAATGGATTTGGATGAAAAAATATCTTGGCGAGATCACTGTTACTATATTTGACCTTTTGTGAAAATGAAGATGAATGAAATTATTGTCACTGAATGTGGAACATTATTCAGCAATGCAAAATTATTAATTGGAGTAATATTTCAAAATGTCAACAACTAAACCATTTCCTACACATATCTTCAGTCTCGAATAATGTATTCTAAGATGTGCATGAATGCCCGGCACACTTCAGCATAAAATCTACGAAATTTACGTTTTTGCCAAAAAATTGTGGAAATTTTTGGGGGGTCAGCTTAAATCCGGGGTTGGCTTCTATTCGGGCAGATACGGTATATCTATAAAATAAAGTGTTTGTATGTAATTTTATAGCGCAGTAACTACAGCCCGTAGAAACAAGAGAAAGGAATCATTTTAACCGGAATAATGAGTACAGTGGTGTAGTAAGGTTTTTATATCGATTTGATTGACCTTTCTAATTTTAAAAAATACTATCTTTTTTCATTTGAATAACATCGGGACGAGTGCAGCACATTTTTCCTTTTGAATTTTAAAATTACTTAGAAACGTTGTACGAACTTGAGACATGAATGATTCTATGAAGAAAAGAACAAAGTTTATTTTTATTGAAGACAGAATCCGAATCCTGATTGAATTAGCATAAAAATGCATTTAGAATGAATAAAATATGTGATTTTATCAGTTTTATTACAACACCCATTATAAGCTACCTTGACAACTCCCATTGTCGCCGAAATTGGGAGTTCAATGCATTTAAATGGGAAAATTTTTAACGTAATATCATTTTTCAAATTCTGTGTGCGATTTTGCTTTATTTACATGTCAACCTAATATTTGTTGATTATAATTGAAATATTACTAATAAATAGTTTTTAATGATATTTTCATGTGGTGTCGAGTTCTCCAAAGCAAGATGTTTTTAAAACTACGTAAGTAACTTAAATAATTAGACGTAGATTTTCCACAAATTGTGATTGGATAAATCGTTTCATTGTTTCCATAGTATTGTTGATGTAAACAATTTTCTTGTAACAGAACTCGTGGATGAGAAAATCGAGCTAATGGTCTGAGAGTAACATTCACTCTGTGATTCTTAAACGTCCTCTATTTACTTCTTCGTCTTCTGTTAAATTAAATCATTTCATAAGTTCCTTTGTTCATTAATTTTTTGTTGATTATTGTGGACGCTTGTTTTATTTACAGTTTTCATTTTGAAGAAATCGTCACGAAATTTCGCATAGGTATATAATTTTACCCTGCAGGTAACATAGGCTATATGGCAATAAAAATTGCGAAGAAAGAAACACAAAGTGCGGCATAGAGTTCTCCAAAGCAAACTTTTTAAAACTACGTAACTTAAATAATTAGACGTAGATTTTCCACAAATTGTGATTATCAAACCTTTGAAGATATTGTCACAAAACTTCGCATAGCTAAATAATTTATCCTGCAGATAACATAGGTTATATGACGATAAAAAATTTGGGGGAGTGGAAGGGGTGCTTAATTCAATAATTATTTTATCATAAGTTCACACGTAATTTTCGATTTTTCAGAGTGGAAGATTTTCTTCTTTTATTCATCTAAATAGGTAATTATGAACAGGTTTTCTTCATTTTTAGGTGCTTTTCGCTTCCAGCGTGAGCGCCTATTATTGTCGGTCCATCCGTCCGTCAGTCCGCATGTTCGTTCTCGGCTTCTACTGAATGGATTTTCATGAAATATGATATTAAGGACTTACAATCAAATATAGTAAGAAAATTGCAAAAATGAATCATGTAAACCAATAAGGGGTACCACTTTACTGGTGATAAAAAAATCAACTTTCCGTCATATCTCGTAAAGTATTGCTCATATCAAAATATTTTTCAAATAAAACTTGTAGAACTAATATATTAGAGTATTTCTTTTTCTATACATTTTTATCATAGGAGTAGCCGTTATCCATAAAATCGAACAAGAAAGTCTTTGATCGAGTTAAACAGAAAATTTCTTGCATGGTTACTTCTTCATTGTTGCTAACAAACAAACGTTTAATTTACTTATGTGTGCATGCACTATTTTTAAATAGTAAGAAAATGCATTATTTATGAAGAAGAAAAGAACTTTAAAATGCTATTTCTCTCACGTACATGTATATAATTTCTTTCTAATATCCATTGCACGAAACACACCCATTTGTGATATGTTGTACACTTTCCTAACTTGTTGCTTTATTTGATGGTTAAAACTGTGTACTATCATATTCTTACGATGTTTACATGTTACATGGTCGAAGTTTTAGATTCAATAAATCCGTTGAAATTGAATGGGCAGTTCTGCTAGTAACTTATGAATGTATTTGTATTCTATTTATACTTGATTGTACTGTTACCACCGGGCATGTTGCCTACCTGTAACGCATTATTGATAATAATAATACTAAACTATAATTTAGGCCACCCGCTTGTCAAGGCATGCAGCCAATGACGAAATAATTTGCAGAAAATTGAAATATGCATACATTGATGGGAAACTTCAAGTAATTGTTATCTATAAGTCTCTGCATAATGTAATTAAATATCAAGACATCACCTTTATTTTTAATAGAGATACAAAAACAAAATTTGTAAACCTTGGAGGCCACCCCTTGGTAGCTGTAGGGTTAATATGCTTGGTAACACTGATGCCAAAATTATATACTAAAGCAGTGGTTCTCAAACTTTCAACTGTCACGGCCCACTAAATTGTTATGCAGCCCCCTTTGAATTGAAAATAGTAAAACTAATAAACTTTAGTACAAATTCCTTTATTTTATATAACTGTTAATAATTTTTATCAAATCGTATTTCCTAAAATTTCCTGATGAAATTTTATTATTCGGAAGTATTTTATATTTTGGCATTTCACCTAACATCTAAAATAATTTTACGGCCCCCCTGGGGGGACACGGCCCATAGTTTGAGAAACACTGTACTAAAGGATATTACAGTGTACTCTCGATTATCTGGGCTAATGATGGGGAGAAGAAGCACAGTAAAGTCGGATAACATGGATAATCCAAAATTTTGCTTTATTTTTCACATTCTGTCATATTACATGCTATTCAACCCATTTTTGCACTTAGCATAGTTTTCTTTTCGTAAATAGTCCATAATCTTAGCTTGTTTTGTTGACCCGTTAAAGTTTCTCTTCATGATCGCTCAGATTATCCTTGCAGCTATAATATCACTGTATTGATAATTTTACTGCCCCATATAATCAAGTAAATTGTCAACGTACTGGAGTGCCAGGCTGTGACTCATGCACTCGGTGTTTCTTTCCTCTTCGCTCTCAGCACGATTCTCTTGCATTTTTCTGCCATCTCCTCTGTAGTATACACTTCCAAATGAGTACGACAGTCTGAGTGTACAACTTTCCGAGTGAACTAGAACACAGTGGACTGATAAACGACTACAGATGGGAAGGGAAATTTTCATAAAAGATGAGATTTAATGTGTATAGTCAGCAGTAAAAGAGCATGATATTATTTTACGGTTGCTTTACCTTAAAAAAACCTTATGTACGATCTGTTTTCCATAATATGTCTTCTTCATTATTATGTGACTCTGCATACATTAATGCATGAATAGTACAAAGTGCAATTTTCATAAATAAAAATTCATGAGAAATATGGTAAAATCATGCATGGATAACCTGCAAAACAGACAATCTGCCCACAGGTAGCCGAGAGTACACCATAGTAAAACACTTTGGCAAGCAGCATAGAAGAAGATAAAATGTAGTAAATTTTCATGACTCCTACCTAATTGAAATTAAAAACTCAGTAAAAATTTCTACAATTTCCTGTGAAGCATGCAGTGAAAATAAAATGCCTATATGGCTAATGGGAGGAAAGAAAAACAATACCGAAAGGCGAATTTCCACATGGCATCAATGTTTGAGTGCAACAGCAAGGTTGGTCTAATGAAAAGATCATCAGTGGCTGGATCAAGTTTGTTTGGAAAAGAAGCTCTGGTGGAATGCTTCACAGATCTCTCTTAGTCTTACAATTAGAGGCATTCCGATTCCACCCACATCCTGAAGTAAAAAATAAACTTCTTGAAATGAAGACAAATTTGGTGATTGTTCAAGGGGGAATGACATAGATCCTGCAGCCTATAGACATTGTTGTTAACGAGTCATTTAAATTGGCAATGAAGAAGAAGTGGCTGATTGGATGGTGAATAGCACACACACATTCACCAAAGGGGGACTCATTCATAAGTAGATATCACAACACTCTGTCACTGGATCGTGGAAGCAGAAGCAGAAATGATAATTAAGGGATTCAAAAAATGTTGCATAAGTAATGCTTTAGACGGAACTGAAGATAACATATTATGGAAAGATGATGACAGCAACACCATGGTGACTGCAACATTACAAGGGATGTTCAAAAATATCCGGGACTGAATTTTTTGTGGAGAAAATACCAGTAGTATTGAAGTGGCAACAATATAGCATATTCGGCAACATCTCCTGATGCGACACAGTAGAGGGTTTAGCAGCTAGTTTCAGTCATGAATAAGTTGATCTACAGTGCAAGCATGTTTTTCCCTCTGTCATATTGTGAAATGGATGTTTTGAAGGAGCAATGCGTTTGCATCAAGTCCTCTTGGAAACTGGTAAGACGGTCACAGAAACGTACAAAATGTTACAAAAAGCATTCGGAGAAATAGTGTGAAGTTGGTCCAAGACATTTGAGTGGTATTCCCATTTTAAAAATGGCCAGATTTCCTTTGACGATGATCCACACATAGGCAGACCATCAACGGCGTGAACCAATGAGGCTGCATCACGAATTTCTTCCCCAAGACCAGAACATGAATCAGACTGTCTACATAACTGTTCTTCAATGCCTTTGAGATGCAGTTCGTTGGACACGGCCTCACAAATGGTCGTCAGGCACTTGGCTTCTGCACCACGACAATGTGCCATGACACGCGACCCTACATCTCAGGGAATTCCTGGTCAAGCAGAGAATCCTTGCGGTTCCCCACTCACCTTATTCACCAGATATGGCACCATGGGACTTCTTTCTCTTACCCAGGCTGAAAATCACCCAGAAGGGAAAACGATTTCAAGACGTCGCGGAGATAAAACAAAATACGACATGGCAGCTGCAGGTCATTCAAAAAAAGGCCTACCAGACATGCATTGAAAAGTGGAAGGATTGCTGGAATCACTGCATACAATCTGCAGGATCGTACTTTGAAGAATATAACTTCGACTAACTTGTAAGCGCTTTAGTTTTCCTACAAAAAATTCAGTCCTGGATATTTTTGAACAGCCCATGTAGAATCGGACGAATCTGAAGCATCATAAACAGATGAATTTAACAGCCAGTTCCATATTACCGAAGATGACTCAGCTGATGGTGACTTTCTTGGATTTTAGGAAAATTGTAATTGTAAAAGTTTGATTTGTTTTGTTGCTTGAAGATTTTTTTAATTGCCAGACTTGCGTGATTTTTACTTTCTCCATACGTAGTAATGGGAAAGTATGTATTCATGAAAAAAATCGACTTCTAGATTTCAACGGAAATACATGTTTTGAGGTCCCTAAAACATGTTTAGACTATTTTCGGAATGATGTCTCTGTGTGTGTGTGTATGTGATTGTGGGCACTCTTAACTCAAAAAGTACGTGCCATATCGTTACCAAACTTCATTGATTACACTTTAACATGAGGATAAAGAACTGATTAGTTTTTCGACAATAACGGGTAACCGGAAGTCGAGGTTTATTCGAAACCCGATTCGGTTTTTGCGATATTTCTTCGTTAAAATATCATTATTGTATTTACAATTCTATACAAAAGTTATAGAGAATGTAATTTCCTACAACTTTCATTTGAAACAATTTTCTATTGTAATTATTGTTTAGGAGTTATTTATAAATAACCGGTTTTTTGGTTTTCTCCTTAAAAACATCGTTATTGGTAATCTTCGTGAAGACCAAAGTTGTAGAGAATAATATTTCTTCCAAGTTTTGTTTGAAACAAATTTTCGTATAACCATCCATTTCGGAGATATTTTGCTTTTTCTTAATTTGCAGTATACAGCGCCACAACCATGTAGCGGTGGATTATGTAAACATTCAAAATTTACGTAACTTACGGAAATAAGGACGACTGTATACTTTTACGATACGAAATAATAATTTTGCCTTATAATGCTATTCATAAAAAGAATTTAAATATCTATACCCCAAATATGGAGAAAGTCATGTTGGCCACATCAGATTTTTTAATTTTAGTTATCAGGTTTTTCATTTTCATTGAAGACTCCGTGCAGAAAGTACGAAAATGTTTAGCACCCATGTACATACATGGATGAATCGGCTAATGACCAGGAATTTCTTGGATATACAATTTTTGTTTGTAAAAGTGCAATTTGTTTTTATATTAAAAAGTTTAATTTTAATATAAAAACTTTGATGGTTATTAAATATTAGTTTGTAGCTGTTTAATTTTCTTTTTTCTACGAACATGTCATAGAGAAAAAAGTGTCAAATATTATGTATCCGTGTATAAAATGAACCCTACTTTTCAGCCTAAAAATTTGAAAAAAATGCATCCTATACACGGGTTTTTAGAGTAAGCTGTGTCTTTATTTTGTAAACAAAGAAATTTTAAATGTTTACCGGGATTTAGTATTTATTTTTTCCAGTTCTGTCTAACACCCCATGTAAACAATGTATTATTTTCTTCAAATTAATGTTAATGTTTTGCTTGAATTTAGTGTGATAAATTTTAGACTGATTCCACTTTCATTTCTGAGTAAACAGAAGTGCTGCATCTCAGGGTCTCTTTGCTTTAGGAAGCTTACAATTAGTGTTTTATGAAATTGTTAAATTTCCATTTCCATTTTCTTATTCAGCATTGGCAGTGAATGTATCAACATAATGTAATTGTTATGCTTTTTTCGGTATATTTGTTTTTTGTGAAGTTAAGAGTATAATTTTTTAGTATAAATTCTAATTGCAACTGATTTCTTTTTCTCTTCCTCTACAGCTCTAACCCGATTACCAAAGGTCTTTGCGAGCTTTGTGGGTGACCAGTATCTGTCCATCTTTGCCATTGCTCTTCCCTACACTAATCCCTTCAAGTACAACCATTACACTGTGTCTCTCGCCCATCATGTCATAGCTGTTTGGTTTCTCAAGTGTCGACTCCCTTTTCGTCGGGATTTTGTGAAATTTATCACCACGGTATGTGCCATATATTTATTACTTGTTTGATGTTATGATTATCCAGATATGTGTATCCATATGGAATAAGTAGAGGTTGCTCTTGAGCACTAGTTTTTAGGCACGTTTCCTTTACAGCGTGAGCTCCTATTATCGTCGGTCGGTCGGTCGGTCCATCCATCCGCATGTTCGTTCTCGGCTTCTACGGAACGGATTTTCATGAAATTTTATATTAAGGACTTACAATCAAATATAAGAAGAAAATCGAAAAATTGAATCGTATGCCAATCAGGGGTACCACTTTACTGGTGACAAAAAATTAAATTTCCATCATATCTCATAAAGTATTGTTCATATAAAAATATTTTTCAAATAAAAGTTGTAGAACTGGTAAAGAAGAGTATTTCCTTTCCTATACATTTTTATCGTAGAAGTAGCCGTTATCGAGAAAATCAAACAAAAACGTCTTAAATCGTGTTGAACTTAGTAAATTTCTTGCATAGTTACCTCTTCATTGTTGCTAACATAAACAATCTCACAAACCAACGTTTAATTTACTTACGTGTGCATGCAATATTTTTAAATTGGACGAAAATGGATTATTTATGATGAAAGAAAGAACTTTAAAACGCTATTTCCCTTACGTACAGGTATATAATTTCTTTCTAATACTCCATTGCATTTGTGATACATTGTACACTTTCCTAACTTGTTGATAAATTAGACAGGGTTTTATTAAATTAGTGAAGCACATTTTGCTTGTGGACATCAGCTCTAGAAAGTAATGATTGTAGCTAATATGGTAACACTCATTTTGTTCAAGAACAATAATTTCTAGAGACATAAGCTTAGAACATTCATTCTATTAATTCTCGCATACAAAAATGTAATAGTTATCACCATGCTTCATTCAATGCTGTAAGATATAAAAATTCAGGTATCCTCAAGCAACTCTTGACAGAAATTTTACTAGTGATGTGTCATTCAAATATTTTGTACTTTCTGCTTGCATGTTCTTAATCTTAGGAACTAAAACAGATTTTCACTTAAATGTCCAATTTTGTGAATGAAAGTTGTAGCTCAATGTATTCCAATAAAACTTAACATGTATATTCATGTATAATGTACAGTTTGAAGAAAAAATTTTCAGGTATTAAAATATGGGTGCATGTTATTCACGGGTAATACTTTTGTGCACATAAAATTGGATAATAAAGTGAACCTACCTCTCATCAGATTCTCACATTTTGGATTAATTAAAGGGAAAACCACAACAATTATCGATAATCCAAGTTATACATATATTAATTATACTGTGTCATCATCATAGGTAGTCTGTCCATTGACAGGTCCGTGATTATTCATGGTTAAACTTGGTTCTCCGTACACTCCTATTTTCCGCAGTTTTCTTCATGTTTTGATAGTTCTCTTTCCCTTTCAAGTCGTCTACCAGCTGAAACCTTTTCCTATCTACTATACTATGTATAGAACACCTAATTACTTCTATAGAGTTATAATTCCATCCTCTCCAAATATTCCATATTTCACTAGCTCATCACCTGATTGCTGTAA
The DNA here is from genome assembly GCA_036926305.1 of Uropetala carovei. Lineage (NCBI taxonomy): Eukaryota > Metazoa > Arthropoda > Insecta > Odonata > Petaluridae > Uropetala > Uropetala carovei. The sequence goes on from JAXCHB010000095.1 coordinate 1,296,572, forward strand.
TTTTTGCAAAATCGCCAGCTAGACTTCCCGCAAAACACGCATCGAAAACAAAGAAACAAAATAAGCAAATTGAAATAATTTTATTTAGTTAATGATTCTATTATCGGTGCTCGAAATGGAAAATGTTACATAACGGAATGCTTGTATTGGTAGTGTAATGGAATTTTTACGAAACTGAACCATTTTATAAGGGACGGTATTTTTAAATGTCTCACGAAACTGAATGGTATCATCAGTGCATGTGATTAGCCGGAGCGGCATTCCAGTTCGTTCTGGCTCATTTCGAGCACTGTTTAATATGTACAATTAACAATGTAAGTAATTTAAAACCCATATAAAGACATGCATGAACTTAATCTTACATGTCGTGTTTCCTGTTTCCAGATTTGTTACATTTTTGTGTTATTCCTTCTATTAAAGTTTTAGAATGAGATAGGAAAGAGAGAACTAACATCCACTATAAATCAAAACTCTATTTTATAGATTCCTTTTTTATCTGATTTAAAAGGATTGGCAATAGTGGCACTGCATCGTCAGTTTGGCCAACTTACTGTATAAAGTTGCTGCTGTCTCAACTCAGTTGCTTTCAGCATTGATGATGCCTGTCTAAGATTTAATGTGGAGCCTATTGAACGTAATACTTATAGCAAATCCAAGCATTTTACAATTAAAAAAATCTGATGTGGCCAACACCTGACTTTCTCCATATTTGGGGTATAGATCAGTGGCAGATACAAGGGGGGGGGGGGGGGGGTCAAGGTGGTAATTACCCCCTCCCCCTAAGAATCATAAGATGTTTGACAAATTATGAGAATTTTCGAATTTCTTCTCTGGAAGCTCTTCCAAACTTTGCGAAATAATTGAAGTGGTAAAAACCAGGAAAACCGAAAATTTCTTTCTGCATATCCGATGTGAGAAGTTGACATGGACAACCTTCCTTCCCGTTAAACGCAGGGGGTGCCATCTCGAGAATTTTCCCTTGTAAAAGGGTTTTCCCATATCATTCAATCTTTCTCAGGGGTTGGAGACGTGATTGTTCTTGTAAAAGTCGATGGCACTAAACGGGGGAAGTGTCGCCCCAGGAGATTGCCTCTGTCCCCTGCCGAGTCCTCTTTTGGTCCCATTTTCGTTCCCTCTAACGACCTTTCCTAGCGTAGGAGTGGTCATTTTGCGTTATCTCGTTTATTGTGAAGCTGCCTCGATGTGCCGGGGATTCTTTGAAAGGTAGTCCCTCATCTTCTTGGTTCCAGAAAGGGTTTTCCCGTAAATATTTGAAACGTATGTTTTCTCCCTCTCATTCCTTTTTCGCGACTTAAATATGCTTTCCGTCAGTTTTACATAGTCTGTTGTGGAAGAAAGATCTCAAAATTCTTGTGCTCTAGAGGGTTTTGTACACGCACTGATTTACAGGTCAGTATCTTATTTTTTATTATTTTTCATTGTTTTAATAGTAGAGAATATCTGTATTACGAAAAGTGTTTTCGAAAGCTGTTCCTGGAAAGTAATTTCCTGAAGATTTCAGTGTTTTTTAATAACTATATAACCAATACTTCATATTTGGCATACATTCCTTGAAAGTACCTAATTTCGTTATCTAGCTGAAGTATCCTCATAAATAAATAACAAAACTTAGTAATATTCTACAAATATCTGTGGAATATGACTAACAAGGAGAGTAGGGAGGCTAGTACCCTCGGATTTTGTTCAAATTTCACATGGTGATAGCTGATGTGTTCCGATTTAACGTGTAACTCGCCGTTTGTGTGAATAGGCCTTGGTTGTCGAGATATCGTAGTTTGAATTTCGGCCGAATTCCGTGTGCGCGTTAAGACTCGTGAAAGTCGTTGCTAGGATAAGTACGCCGTAGCTGAGTTGGTAAGGCGTTGGGCTAGTAACCCAGACGTCCGGGGTTCGAGTCCCGGTTGTGGAATTTTTCGTTTTTGATTTTTATCTTTTTTAATCCTGAAAAAATGTACAATTCCCATTATTAATTTATTACGACTGTAAAAATTTAAATTGTACTATTTTTCTCGATTATAAGAATATATTTTTTATCTTATAGTTGCGATTCAGCAATCTTTTTAAGTAAATTCTTACACTTTTTATTGCTACAAAATAATTTGCATCATTATTTTGTATTATACATCAATTCCTTACAAATTAATTATTCAGATTCTTCTTTTGAAAAAAATCTGTCATGCGTGCCGGCAAAGTGGGGGATGAAAACTGTCATAAAAACAAAGCACAAATGTTCCTGGCACCAGGAACACACAACAAACTCAACATTTTCGCATTCACATTTCCTCTTACGCAGGCTATCGTGGAAACAAACTTCATTTACGTTCATAAAAACACTCCTTCTCGTCGTTAATTTTGACGCAAACCACGCATATTTAATCATGTCTTCGAAAATGGGTGCACGCAACTGGTGATGAATGATGGAGTGAATTTTCAATGCGTCGTCTCTTGTATTAATCGGACTATTCTCTCGCAATAAATACGTACTGTTTTGCAGGCGCTTTATGAAATTTTTGATTTGCCTGTAAAAATAGACGTCGCGCGGTTGGCAGAAAGGCATACAACCCAGCGGAATTATCTTTACTGGATCTTCAATTTTTGAAGTACTTGGATCGACTTCCAAAACTACAGGAAAAATTTCTCCCAGCGTGTGCGTCCTGCTTTTTCAAAAGAAGAATCTGAATAATTAATTTATAAGGAATTGATGTATAATACAAAATAATGATGCAAATTTTTTTGTAGCAACAAAAAGTGTAAGAATTTATTTAAAAAGATTGCTGAATCGCAACTATAAGTTAAAAAATATATTCTTATAATCGAGAAAAATAGTACAATTAAAATTTTTACAGTCGTAATAAATTAATAATGGGAATTGTACATTTTTTCAGGATTAAAAAAGATAAAAATCAAAAACGAAAAATTCCACAACCGGGACTCGAACCCCGGACGTCTGGGTTACTAGCCCAACGCCTTACCAACTCAGCTACGGCGTACTTATCCTAGCAACGACTTTCATGAGTCTTAATGCGCACACGGAATTCGGCCGAAATTCAAACTACGATATCTCGACAACCAAGGCCTATTCACACAAACGGCAAGTTACACGTTAAATCGGAACACATCAGCTATCACCATGTGAAATTTGAACAAAATCCGAGGGTACTAGCCTCCCTACTCTCCTTGTAAGTTTCATTATTTATAATAACATTAAATTTATTTGAGCTCAATGTAGGTGTGCCAGTTAATTTATTAAAGAAGACAAGGACAGAGTTAATATCCTCCATTACTAATATTCTGGAATATATGAAAGGGCTTGAACTGGAATGAAACTTTGATGCAGATGTGGCAAAAATGAAAGTTATTTCCGAATTTGATTTTTGGGTACTAAAGTGGAAAGAGGTTTTTCAGAAAGAAGGAAAAATACCAGACTGCACTTTTCAAGCGTATAACAAATGTAGTTCGGATATTTTTCTGAATATTAAATTAATTTTGCAGTTACTTTGCACCCTACCTGTCAGCGTAGCCTCCAGAGAACGAAGTTTCTCCTCATTAAAACGTTTAAAGACATGGTTAAGGTCCACTATGGAACAAGAGCGTCTAAATGGAGTACCACTTATGCATATACATAGGGACATTGAAATCGATGTTGAAAGCATTATCCATGCTTTCGGAAAAGCCAGAAATAGAAAGCTGGATTTCATATTGTAAATAATATTTCCATTTATTTTTTCATTATACTAAATATGTATAATACCTTATCATTAAATATGAAAGAGTAGCAGAATTTCCCGTTGAATTTCAACGGATTTAGTGAAGCTACTACAGCACAACATACAAACTCTTTAAAATATATTGTAGATACTTTTTAACTTACAATTAGCTTTTCTTAACAATCTTATAAATATTTTAGAGTGTGTGTGTGTGTGTGCGCGTGTGCATGTGTGTGGGATCTCTATACTCCATGGGGTCAGCAAAATACTATTTCCATAAGAATGCATGGGAAATGGTGTGGAGAAACCCCAAAATGCCATGCAGCCCTTCACTGATGTGGATATAAATATACCTAAATATTAACTTACGGTCACGGGAAATGGATTATTTTACGCATGAAAGACTGAATATTTTAATTCTGTTCGTGTTTCGTCACTTTACATGTTAAATCGCTCGAAATTTTCCTTTAAGCGCAAAATTTATCGGTTTAGATGACCATTTTCCAGGCGGCAACAAAGCTAAATTTCTTAATTGTTGTCCTCTTACAAGGGAGAAATACACGTAAAGATTAATGCAAGGAAAATCCATGCCGAGGCACGCCATAGAGGAAGAATAGCTAATGCCAAGATAAAGGGCACAATGGATTCATGCCTAAATATAGTCTATGAATACTTTTAAAGTGAGTCAAATGATTTTCAAGGAATATTTGAACCATTCACACTGAAAGATTTATCGCAACATAAATCGATACATTTGTTCAGTAACCGAGTTGTTGTTTATTGTTTACGTTTTGGCTAATAGTATAGACATAATCCACAATTTTATTGCTGCCTTAAAGTCTTCGGTGCATCTATCCATGTGAATATTAAGTAAGACGTTAATGCGTAATTGAATTAATGGTAAAACTTTACAATACAATACATAAAATAGTAAATGTTAATGTAAGCCTCGCTTGCGTAATTAAGGAATGGGGAACGTTTGCCCCGAGCAATAAAAATCGTTTGCCAATTAAAAGAAAACTCTTTCCAGAGCGAAGCCGGGCGTTTCATCTAGATAATCATATTTGCTTGTAACAATCCGTTTCCGAATGTATTGCATTCAAATATAACGATAATTTTATTTCCTATCATATTACTTTCGACAAATCCAGCTTCATTTTTTGTGTAATTATGCCTCGCTGAAATATTTCCTTTTATCTCATGTAAGCAACAAACCCGTGAAAAAGCAACATACAGTTGTCCATGATTGAACACTGACTGGTAAATGTACACCAGATGCGTGAGCCTATTTACGTTAATAAACGTTATAACGTAGAATATAATGATTTTACTTACAAAAAATGTAAGATTCCAGTATTCAATAGACGAAAGAAGGTTCAATTACTTTCATCAATAAACGCTTCCTGAATAATAATCGGTATCTATTTACGTTGCTATCCATAAACATTTATCGTTTCGTTGCTTAAACAAAAGTGCGAAGCGAATAAAGCTAAACTTTCGTCTATTTGTAAGCTTCATTGAAGCTAATTAAATCGGAGGTAACAATGACGGCCGCCTTAGTTACGCCCGGAAAGAGTACGAAAAATCCACAAAATTTTGAAACAAATAGCGTATTTCTGAAAACTTTGACAGTGTAACATGTAAACTTCACAGGAATAAGGTAGTATTGAGTTTTATTCATCGAATAAATCAAAAACAAAAAAATCGGTCCTTATTTTCATATTTTTTTGCTTGAAGGAAGGATACCATGCAAGTCAAGAAATGGATTCATACATGTTATCTTATGAAAAAATGTTAATCTCCTATATTGGAGAGCACTGATTAATCCCGGTTGACCAAACCTTGACCATTCACTAAGTTAGGATGTAAGGAAGAATCATACCAAATTTGGCTATACTAGCTTTTATCGTTTAGGAGGAGTTCCATGAACAAACACACAAACACACACTTCAAAATATATTATAGTAGATGTATAATACCTTATCATAATCATTTGTGTAAAATAAGATAATAATTCCATTTCTTTTTGCTTGTATTAAATATGTATTAAACTTTATAATAACCATTTGTGTAAAATTAGATAACATTTGAACAAAAACTTATTTGTTATTCATGAATACCTTCACTCTCTGTTAATTATTTGCAAGTTCATAATATTAATTATTAACTTTCTACCACACTTATATAATAAAAGATACAAAGATGAAGTTTCTGTAAACATATTATTACCCCCCCCAACAACTTCACCTGGATACGCCGCTGGTATAGATATTTAAATTATTATGAATAGCATTATAAGGCAAAATTATTATTTCGTATCGTAAAAGAATACAGCCATTCTTATTGCCGTAAATTATATTTTGAACATGTTTACAGAATTCACCGCTAGTTGGTGGCGCTGTATACTGGAAATTTACGAATAAGTTAAATATCTCTGAAATGGAAGGTTCTACGAAAATTTGTTTCAAACAAAACTTGAAAGAAATATTATTCTCTACAACTTTGGTCTTCAAGAAGATTACCAATAACGACGTTTTAAAGGAGATATTTGACAGAAACCGAAAACACCAGTTATTTATAAATAATTCCTAAACAATAACTGCTATGGAAAATTGTGTCAAATAAAAGTTGTAGGAAATTACATTCTCTATAACCTTTGTATCGAATTGTATATAAAATAATGATGTTTTAACAGAGAAATATTTCAAAAACCGAATCTGGTTTCAAATAAACCTCGACTTCCGGTTAACCGGTATTGTCCAAAAACTAATCAGCTCTTTGTGCTCATACTAAAGTGCTATATATGAAATTTGGTAAAGATATGGCAAGTGCTTATTGAGTTAGAGCGACCACAATCATATACACACACAGACAACATTCCAAAATTGTCTAAATGTGTTCTAGGGACCTCAATACATGTATTTCCATTGAAATCTCAGTCTGTTTTTTTCATGAAATCACTAATTTCTCTATACTACCTATGTGGAGAAAGTGAAAATCCAAGGAATTTGGCTGAATTTTGTGGTAGTTGATACTCATATTTCCGATGAAAATAATAACTTTATCAAATTCCACAATAAAAAATTATGGAATTTAACAAAGTTACTATTTTCTTCGGAAATATGTTTTAAAATTGTTAACTGGCGATAATTTAATGCTTTAGCATATTTATTTACGGTACTCTAGGGCAGTGCTCCCCAACCTTTTTTGCTCCACGGCATGCCGTCATGCATGCTTACAAACATCACAGCACACCAAACCACCCCTAATTAATTTCACTGCATATATACACATTTTTAAAGAAAAAGGTATTATAAAACAGTAAAAGTCGCAACTCTATTAGATTGTTGTGGCTGGTAAAGTAATATGCAATTAATTGTATAATTTTATTGTAAATTAAGTACATACATAATTCATTCTGTAAAAATGTTATGCTCTTCGACAGAAATTTTAGGTTTGTTACTTTCTCCATATGTAGTAATGGGAAAGTATTGTGTTCACGAAAAAAATCGACTTCTAGATTTCAACGGAAATACATGTTTTGAGGTCCCTAAAACATGTTTAGACTATTTTCGGAATGATGTCTCTGTGTGTGTGTGTATGTGATTGTGGGCACTCTTAACTCAAAAAGTACGTGCCATATCGTTACCAAACTTCATTGATTACACTTTAACATGAGGATAAAGAACTGATTAGTTTTTCGACAATAACGGGTAACCGGAAGTCGAGGTTTATTCGAAATCCGATTCGGTTTTTGCGATATTTCTTCGTTAAAATATCATTATTGTATTTACAATTCTATACAAAAGTTATAGAGAATGTAATTTCCTACAACTTTCATTTGAAACAATTTTCTATTGTAATTATTGTTTAGGAGTTATTTATAAATAACCGGTTTTTTGGTTTTCTCCTTAAAAACATCGTTATTGGTAATCTTCGTGAGGACCAAAGTTGTAGAGAATAATATTTCTTCCAAGTTTTTTTTTAAACAAATTTTCGTAGAACCATCCATTTCGGAGATATTTTGCTTTTTACTTTCTCCATACGTAGTAACGGGAAAGTATTGTATTCATGAAAAAAATCAACTTCGAGATTTCAACGGAAATACATGTTTTGAGGTCCCTAGAACACGTTTAGACTATTTTCGGAATGATGTCTGTGTGTGTGTGTGTTTATGTTAGTGTGGGTGCTCTAACTCAAAAAGTACGTGCCATATCGTTACCAAACTTCATATATAACACTTTAACATGAGGATAAAGAACTGATTAGTTTTTCGACAATAACGGGTAACCAGAAGTCGAGGTTTATTCGAAACCCGATTCGGTTTTTGCAATATTTGCTCGTTAAAATATCATTATTGCATTTACAATTCTATATAAAAGTTATAGAGAATGTAATTTCCTACAACTTTCATTTGAAACAATTTTCTATTGTAGTTATCGTTTAGGAGTTATTTATAAATAACCGGTTTTTCGGTTTTCTCCTTAAAAACATCGTTACTGGTAATCTTCGTGAGGACCAAAGTTGTAGAGAATAATATTTCTTCCAAGTTTTTTTTTTAAACAAATTTTCGTAGAACCATCCATTTCGGAGATATTTTCCTTTTCCTTTTTTACTGTTGTGATCACGAAAAAAATCGACTTCGAGATTTCATCGGAAATACACTTTTTGAGCTCCCTAGTACACGTTTACACTATTTTCGGAATGATGTGTGTATGTGTGTGGATGTGTGCCATTATGGGCGCTCTAACTCAAAAATTACTTGCCATATTAACACCAAATTACATATATAACAGTTTGGTATGAGTACGAAGAGCTGATTAGTTTCTGGACAATAACGGTTAACCTGAAGTCGAGGTTTATTCGTAACCCGATTCAGTTTACACGAAACCTCCCCATTAAAACATCATTATTGTATATACGATCCTATACAAAGATTATAGAGAATGTAATTTACTACAGCTTTCAGTGGAAACAATTTTCCATAGCTGTTATTATTTAGAAATTATTTATAAATAATCGGTTTTTTCGGTCTCCGTCAAACATCTCCTTAAAAACGTCGTCATTAGTAATCTTCGTAAGGACCAAATTTGTAGAGAATAATATCTCTTCTAATATTTCTTATAACATATTATTATAATATTTCTTATAATATCTACTTTCGCCGTATTTCCCTAGCTTGTTTTTGGTGTTTGTATTTTATTGTTAACTAGAAGTGGAATTGCTAACGCAATAAATCATTTACACTTTCCAAAAACCTGTAATTAGCTAATAGCAAGTTCTGATTCCGTCAAATACTTAGGCGTTACTTTAACAAGCAACCTCTCATGGGATATGCACATACGAAATATATGCGGGAAGGCTAAACAGAAACTAGGATTCATCAAACGCATAGTAAGTAAAAGTGAGGACAAAGTCAAAGAGACATGTTACTTCTCGTTAGTAAGACCGCTATTAGAGTACGAGTCGAGCATATGGGATCCGTACGTGAAAGGATCAATCTCAGAGTTAGAAAGAGTGCAGCGGAAAGCCGCTAGATTCGTCAAAAAATCTTACGATAGAAACAAAAGTGTTACAGGCTTGATACAGGACTTAGGATGGGAATCACGAACCAAGCGCCGATCACGCTCTAGGTTAAAACTTCTTGAAAGATTTAGAACGCATATATTCTCAAGCTATGTCGAAGAAATAATAAGAGCGCCAACTTATATTGGTAGAATGGACCATCCTTGCAAAATAAGAGAGATAGCCTGTAGGACTGAGAGGTATAAAGGCTCGTTTTTCCCTACAACGATAGCTGAGCAGAACAGAAGTTACAAAAAGAAATCAGCCGACGTAGAGTGATACTATACATTATTATGCGCTTTACCTTGGTGCTGTTGCACCCCCTGCCACACACCATTGCGGTGGCTTGCAGGGTGAACTTTAGATATAGATATAGAAGAAAGAAATGTTTTTCTGTTTAACTAACCAAATGTCTCACCATCCAGCACATTTCTACGATTGCATGGTAGCAACTTCCTGACAATTAAATGGATATTCTAGCAATCGCTAAGATTCGAATGATCCCAAAGAAACTCCAGCGATCGAGAGAGAAAATGATGACGAGTAGAGACTCCTTGAGCTCGCAAAGAGGCCTTCAGAGCGCTTGCTTTACACGAATAACGTTATGACATGTATTGAAGTAGATGACAGTGTAGTCAAAGAATGGCGAAATTATTCGATTTCATATCATATTTCAAAATACAATACGGCCTCAAAGCAAAGGAAGATTAATAAATATGTCAAAAAGCAGTGATGTGAATTAAAACATTGATGGCTCATGTTTTATGTTAAAATCGCCATTCATTTTCCTGCGATACATTGTTTTTACGTTTTTAATACCTTTCCATCATATGAGGTATGTGTAATTACATGAGGGATCCTATACACATCGTGCGTCGAATTTTGCGATTTGCCCAACCAAGCCAATCCTACATCAACCAGGCGAGGACAACGGTATCCAAAACACGCAAGCGAACGAGGGTTTCAAATTTAGCGCCCATAAGAGCTCGCCGCCATGGGAGCATGTCATACCTGCTAATGTGACCAGAGAGGAGGATAAATAATGCAATGAATGATTTGTAGGTTGGTATAAAGGAATCATAAAATGATGAAAACATGGTCCATATAATTTCGCTGCTACGTTGTAGATTGAGAAGTATCTAGAAGAAGATTAAATGGAATATTCAGATATGTATTAGGTTAATTTACGCGGTCGCTTTAGCCGTATCGATGGGTTAAGATAGCCTGAGGATATTACGGTAACAATAGAATGAGAAAATTTCTTTTGATGTCCCAGCACGTATGAAGAAGTACGTGAAGGGAAGTATACGTGAGTGAGTGACTGAATAAGCGAAAACGACTGCATGTAAATGCGTGAGAGAAAATCAGTGTGTTGGGTGAATGAGATGACGTTTGGGTGGTGTGTGTGAGGTTGTATGTGTGGAGGTTGTGTGTGTGCGTGTGCGGTTGTGTGTGTGTGTGCGGTTTTGTGTGTGTGAGGGTGTGTGTGTGAGTGTGTGCCAACAAAAACGCATAAAAAATCAGCTGGAATATATGCCACCCAACTTGCACAACAAACCCCTAATTATTAGTGCCTAATATATATACGACTTCGGTTCTGGTGAAATATCTCCGTTAAAACATCATTTTATATATATATATATATATATATATATATATATATATATATATATATATATATATATATATATATATGTTTCTCCGTCGCTGAAGAAGGGCATCAGCCCGAAAGCTCCATTTTTGTGTAGTTTTTGTTCTTTTGTGTTTTTCGTGTGTCCTCAGCACCCCCAGCGGCTCTTCATTCTAGGTAAGTGTCCACTGGGCTTCCTCCAACACCTTGTTGCTACCCTTATTATTACCTTTCCTTTTCCTTAAGTATTTTTATATATATATATATATATATATATATATATATATATATATATATATATATATATATATATATATATATATATATATATATATATATATATATATATATATATATATATATATATATATATATATATATATATATATATATATATATATATATATATATATATATATATATATATATATATATATATATATATATATATATATATATATATATATATATATATATATATATATATATATATATATATATATATATATATATATATATATATATATATATATATATATATATATATATATATATATATATATATATATATATATATATATATATATATATATATATATATATATATATATATATATATATATATATATATATATATATATATATATATATATATATATATATATATATATATATATATATATATATATATATATATATATATATATATATATATATATATATATATATATATATATATATATATATATATATATATATATATATATATATATATATATATATATATATATATATATATATATATATATATATATATATATATATATATATATATATATATATATATATATATATATATATATATATATAAAAATACTTAAGGAAAAGGAAAGGTAATAATAAGGGTAGCAACAAGGTGTTGGAGGAAGCCCAGTGGACACTTACCTAGAATGAAGAGCCGCTGGGGGTGCTGAGGACACACGAAAAACACAAAAGAACAAAAACTACACAAAAATGGAGCTTTATATATATATATATATATATATATATATATATATATATATATATATATATATATATATATATATATATATATATATATATATATATATATATATATATATATATATATATATATATATATATATATATATATATATATATATATATATATATATATATATATATTTTTTTGAAACAATTTTCCATAGCAGTTATTGTTTAAGGTATTATTTATAAATAATCGGTTTTTTCGGTTTCCGTCAAATATATCCTTAAAAACGTCGTTATTGGTAATCTTCGTGAGGAACAAAGTCGTAGAGAATAATATTTCTTCCAAGTTTTGTTTGAAACAAATTTTTGTAGAACCATCCATTTCGGAGATATTTTGCTTTTTCTTAATTTGCAGTATACGGCGCCACAACCATGTAGCGGTGGATTATGTAAACATTCAAAATTTACGTAACTTACGGCAATAAGGACGACTGTATACTTTTACGATACGAAATAATAATTTTGCCTTATAATGCTATTCATAAAAAGAATTTAAATATCTATACCCCAAATATGGACAAAGTCATGTGTTGGCCACATCAGATTTTTTACTGTTGTGATCACGAAAAAAATTGACTTCGCGATTTCAATGGAAATACACATTTTGAGGTCCCTAGAACACGTTTAGACTATTTTCGGAATGATGTATATGTGTTTGTGTGTGTCTGTGTGTGTGTGGATATATGTGATTGTGGGCGCTCTAACTCAAAAGGTACTTGTCATATTATCACCAAATTACATATATAACACTTTGGTATGAGTCCGCAGAGCTGATTAGTTTTTGGACAATAACGGGTAAACGGAAGTCGAGGTTTATTTGAAACTCGATTCGGTTTTGACGAAATATCTCCATTAAAACATTATTATTGTATGTAGAATTCTATAAAGTGGTTATAGAGAATGTATTTTCCTACGACTTTCATTTGAAACAATTTTCCATAGCAGTTATTGTTTAGGAATTATTTATAAATAATAGGTTTTTTCGGTTTCCATTAAGTATCTCCTTAAAAATGTCGTTATTCGTAATCTCCGTGAGGACCAAAGTTGTAGAGTATAATATTTGTTCCAGGTTTTGTTTGAAACAAATTTTCGTAGAACCATCGATTTCGGAGATATTCAACTTTTTTCGTAATATCCAGTTTACAGTGCCAAAACGACGTAGTGGTGAATTCTGGAAACATAATCAAAATATAATTTACGGCAAGAAGGACGACTGTATTCTTTTACGATACGAAATTATAATTTTGCCTCATCATGCTATTCGAATAATTTAAATATCTATATCCCAAATATGGAGAAAGTAATGTGTTGGCCACATTAGATTTTCTTTTTGATACAAAGACGCTTTATATTTGACTCAATAATAGAAAGAGTTACAAGAACTTTATGCATTCGAAACACTTGTTTAAACGTGCCCCTTTAATACACAGGCCTGCAAAAATGAATTATTTTTCTGCTGTTTCAAGGTGAATATGTGGTTGTTATTAATTTGAGCATGCTGAATTCAAATCAAATGCCCGTTTTCCCGTATCATGTCAGGATTTTTCAGAAATTACAAAACAAATTTACGCTAAAATCATGTGTTTATGAATGTATATGTACAGAGACATGGAGAAGTCATACGATACATAGTCTGACAGCCCCATATAAACATTATCTAAGGTAATAATTTATTTAAATACCTTTAAATAGGATGATTAGGGTCAGGATGTTTCTGTTTTTGCTTTGTTCCAAATGAGCGTTTCATAGATTTCCGGTTATGTTCTTGACGTGTAACTTCTCTTTTTAAGGTCAAACAGTAGTCGGCCATCATGGACACATCCCACCGTCCCTGATATCTTCTTTCCATCTATTTGATGTCCTGATGAAATGTCTCACCCTGTTCTTCACTGAGGCCTCCTAAATGTTCGGGAAAGTAATCGAGATGAGAGTGTAAAAAATGTAATTTTAAACTCATGTTACATCCCAGTTTCTGCAGCTTGTCTAACATATTTCCCACGATTTTTTCATACTGGAGATCTTTTACTTTTCTGAGGAACTTCTTAACGACGTTCTTGAATGCATCCCATGCCTGAAGTTCTATTTCACTCATGGTGTCAGTAAATTCAGTGTCCTTCAAGAATTGTCGAATTTGTGGTCCATCAAATATGTCCTCTTTCACTTTAGCTTCGGATACAGATGGAAACTTATGGTAGAGATATCGGAAGGATGAGCCACTCTTGTCCAGCGCTTTTATGAATTACTTCATGATACCAAGTTTTATATGCAAAGGTGGCAATAAAACTTTCTGTGGGTCAACTAAACTGGCATGTTTCACATTTTTCGTTCCTGGTATGAATCTTTGCCTTTTAGGCCAATTTTTATTTATCCAATGTTTGTCACTCGCTCTACTATCCTATTCACATCAGAAACAAGGGAATTTAGTATATAGCCTTCTTGTTGACCCAATAAAATCCCGGAAACCTTTAGATCACCGCAGAAACACCACTCATGTTCGCTATATTTAAGTTTTTGTAATACTGTTTATAAATTTTCATGACTCTTTTAGGTATATTGAATGTGCGACTGGTATGGAAGCAGATTTGTTTCCATTATGCAATAATACAGCCTTTAAGCTCCTTTTTGAAGAGTCAATAAACAGACGCCAGTCTATAGAAGACATTGTATTCTATTTCATATTGTCCCTCGTGCGATCGCTATACGACCGCGCCAAGAGTACTTTTTGCCAGGGTGCGAGATATCTTCGTGGTGCGCCCCTGGCTCACTTGCTCGCTTACCATAAATTGTTGCAACCTAATTCGTAGGCAGCAGAAGCATTAAGTCTATCCCACTTTAGGACGACAGTAGCGTTGAATTTTTTATCACATTCTATTCAATGTTCAATGCATTAACGATATTGTATAACACTGTACAAATATAGGATTCGATAATAGCCATATAATATCGAATTGTGTAAAATCTGTACATGATAAGCCAAAACGAATGCCATTTTCGAATTCAGCCCATCAATATTTATATAAATCACATATGTTTACCAAAACAGCAAAATCTTTGCAGGCCTGTGATATTTTTAATGCCAGTTGATGAACAAATAAATTTGCATAAATATGTTGATGAATTTAGATTGTCATATCGATGGCACATTCAGATATTGAAGGATATTTACCTTTATCTTTTTGTCAAAATACATCTAAAGGTAGCATACTTACTTGTATATTAGTTGTGTTACTTAAGTTGTATGATCGTAGCTAAGGTCTATCAAATCCCCTCGTAGTTTCAGGATAAATTCCTTGGATGATAAAATTTATGCGAATTTCTTTGTTTCAAATGCTTTTGTGAAAATTAAATATCCTCAGAGTGTGCGGCACCCTAGTGCCTTCCTCGTGGCACACCAGTTGGAGAGCACTGCTCTAGTTAATACTTATCATGACTCTATACGAGGTGCTACCCAAAAGTTCCGGGACTGGCCGCGTGGAGTGCTAACCGGAAGTAGTAAGGACTTCTGCCACTAGGATTGCTGAAGACATCCTTTATGAAGCAGTATGTAAA
Source organism: Uropetala carovei (assembly GCA_036926305.1). Taxonomy (NCBI): domain Eukaryota; kingdom Metazoa; phylum Arthropoda; class Insecta; order Odonata; family Petaluridae; genus Uropetala; species Uropetala carovei. Next base: position 1,312,097 of record JAXCHB010000095.1, read on the forward strand.
GTTTCAGGTGTGTGTGTGCACGTTTTCTTTTCACGCGAATTTTTTCAACCCATTGTTACCGGTGTTCTGCGATTTTCTTGTGTAGTGAAATGGCAGACTAGGAGGAGCAGCGCGTCTGCATCAAGTTTTGCTTCAAGCTTGACAAAACCCCGTCCAAGACACATGAAATGCTTAAGCAAGCATTCAGTGACGAGGCTATGAGTAGAACCCGGACTTTCGAGTGGTTCTCGCTTTTCAAACGTGGACAAATGTCTGTTGAAGATTCTGAATGTTCTGGTCGGCCTTCAACCAGCACAACGGACGAAAACATGGAAAAAGTACGACAGGTCATTCGCGAGAATCATCGGCGTACCATCCAAGATGTCAGCAGCATTGTTGGCCTGTCCTACAGGACATGTCAACGAATTCTGTCTGATGAACTAAACATGAGGCAGATTGCAGCCAAATTCGTGCCCCACGTGTTGACCCAGGACCAGAACCAACATCGACTGTGTGCAGGAAACTCAAGTAGCATGTTAGAAACGACCCAAACTTTCTTTCAAAGGCCATTACCGGTGATGAAAGCTGGTTTTATGGCTACGACCCCAAAACCAAGCAGCAGTCTTCCCAGTGGAAGACTCCATCTTCTCCGTGACCGAAAAAAGCAAGGCAGGTCAAGAGCATGTTGATTGTCTTCTTTGACATGAAAGGAATTGTCCATAAGGAATTTCTTCCCCAAGGTTTGACGGTGAATCAGCAGTGCTACACCGAAGTCCTGAGGCATTTGAGAGAGGACATGAGACAGAAACTGCTGGAGAAGTGGCGCACACAAGACTGGCTCCTGCATCACAACAACACACCCGCACACACCGCTCTGTCTGTGCAGCAGTTCTTGGCCAAGAACAACATGGCAGCAGTCCCCCATCCCCCCTACTACCCCGACTTAGCCCCCTGCGACTTCTTCCTGTTCCTTCGTAAGAAGGGACGGAGATTTGACACCGTTGAGGACATCCAGGCGGAATCGCAGGAAGTGCTGACTGCATTTCAAAATCAACAGTTCCAGAGGTGCTTCCATGACTGACAGAGGCACTGGGATCGTTGTATCAACTCCCAAGGGGACTACTTCGAGGGTGATGGTGGTGATTAGGACCTCAGGTAAGCCTACGGTAGTTTATGGCTACGGTCCCGGAACTTTTGGGTAGCACCTCGTAATTTAGTTTTTATAAACCACATAAATCAAGGGTGTGCATTATACACGGCATATGAGAAAAAGTTGGGTTTTTTGGCAAAAAGTACTATTGCACATTATACACGAGGGCACGTTATACACGAGTATATATGGTAGCTATGAATAATTTCAACATGTCAATCATTAACAGAAAGTTTTCTATTTTTGTATGAAATTGGTTGATTTTAGTTAAGTTGGATTTTAATTGAAATGATATATAATGAGACCTGTTTTCATGTAGAAAATCATATTCCATATTTTTGCTAAAAAGATACAAGTTTTTAACCCTTAAATGCTTGGTGGCTAAATATTTAGCCACTGCTTTTTTTGCTCCGAGTGTTTAATTTGTTTATTTTTCGGCTAAATTGGCATAGATTTTTATAAAGAATATTGACAATGCTTCATAATGTTCACAGAAACGTATTTTGAAAATAATTTTTACAGTTATCTTGAAAAATAATGTTAAATATTTAGTCACAATTAGACTATTTAAAAGTGCCCTCAGATCGTGTGAGCATTAAAGGGTTAAAATAAATTGTTCAGGAAACATTTTGAATGTGTGTATTTATGCTTGCATTGTTTACAATAACAAAAATTCTTGGAAGTTAGTGAAATACAAGGCAATTGTGAAGTCATTTAACAGGTTGACTGCCGTGGCGAACACCGGTGTCTTTCTTGAGCTATTCTCTCCATAGAGGCCGAAAGGCTGCTGCTGCTGTGTTTCAGCATATTGTATGTGTCCGCTATGGCCCTTCTGATTGGGCATATTTCCTGGTTTACGGTTTTTATATTTTTTTTCATTTTTTGAATTATTCCTTTTACAAATTGGGAATCCGATAAATAAGTTACAATGATTGGATTGAGGATATAAATATTATAAGTAATACCAACAAATACTTTTTAACACATTTAATTTCATGTTATAAACTTCTCACAAATATTATACCGTATTTACCCGAAAGGAAGATGAGGTTTTTTCCAAAAAATGTCTGCAAAAAATTAGGGATCGTCTTAAAATCGAGTACGAAGTTTTAGGTGGGAAAAATGCGTGCATTTTAAACACCACACGGAACACTTGGATTTCGAGTATATGTCCATGAAAACGCATTTATACATGCATACAACAATACATTACATTTAATTAATTATTATAATACATTAAAAATTCGTATCATAGTTCTTAAAGTTGCACATAGTACGAAGGATTACCTCCGGGGTACTGATGGAAGGGGTGTGTTTACGACTGGGTAGGAAATCTGATATATGCGACAGTGTAGACAGTTGAGCAAGGATTGGTGGCCGTATTTGAGGTATCTTGTTACATTTTAAACATTCTATGTATTACATTTTAAAAATCTGCTACCTTTCGATTGGTGCTCCAGCGGCAACCGAAAGTATACCTGAATTTTAGAGTATAATATTTATTAAAGCATTCCATTAGTACTCACTTCACCAAGTTTTAATGTGAAGGGAAGACTAGTCATTATTTTTAAGTTTAAAATAAGTTACCCCAAAGATATAGTGTCACTATAAAAACTTCCGAAAATGAAAAATTACGCGTTATGGTAATGCTGGCTGCGTTAGCGGATGGCACAAAGTTGCTGCCGTATGTTATTTTAAAATGCAAAACAATGCTTAGGGAGCTGCTCCCTAAAGGAATAATTGTTAGATGTCAAAGCCAATGCCTTTTTACTTTCTCATACAAAGTATTGAGAAAGTATTGTTATCGCGAAAAAATTTGACCTCGAGATTTTTACGGAAATATACGTTTTAGGTGTCGCTGAATCCGAGAAGTTGTTTTCCCAATGCCATCTCGTATTTTGCCGCATCCTGCAACTTAAATACAGGGATGAATTTTCACTTTAAAATTACTTAATATCACGGTACGAACTTGAGACTTGGATACTTCTTTGTGGAAAAGAACAGAGTTTATTTTTATTGAAGACAGATTGCGAATTCTGGTCGAATTCACGTAGAAATGCGGTTAGAATCAATAAAATATGTGATTTTATCAGTTTTATTACAATACCAATTATAAGCTACCATGACAACTCCCATTGTCGCCAAAATTGAGAGTTCAATGCATTTATATGGGAGAGAGGGGAAGGGAGAAGAGAAGGAGAGGGTGGAAGGGAGGGGGAGGGAGTTTATACGTTATTTTCGATTTTTCACAGTGCAAGATTTTCTTCCTTCATTCGTCTAAATAGGAAAATGCAGAGCGGTTTTCTTCATTTTTGCTTTATACGACAGTTATAACTGTGTACTATCTTATTCTTGCGATGCTTACATGTTACACGGTCGAAGTTTTAGATTCACTAAATCCATTGAAATTCAATGGGCACTCCAGCTAGTATCTCATAAAGTACAGGCCATATCAAAATACTTTTCAAATAAAACTTGTAGAACTAATAATGTAGAGTATATCTTTTCTATACATTTTTGTTATAGGAGTATCCATTATCATGAAAATCAAACAAGAATGTCATAATTCGTGTTGAACATTTCTTGCATGGTTACTTCATCGTTTAATTTCCTTACATGTGCTTGCAGTATTTTTAAATATGAATAAAATAGGTCATTTATGCCAAAGAAAAGAACTTTAAAATGCTATTTCCCTTACATACACGTAAATAATTTCTTTCAAATTCTCCACTGCACGAAACTCTCCCATTTGTGATACGTTGTACACTTTCCTACCTTGCTGTTCCTGGTTTATACAGTACAAAAATGAGTAAAATTGTACATAAATATACTATATCAAGGGAATCCTGTACTATCGTTTATTATTTTTTTAATGTTAGGGTCTCAAGGCCAATGTTCTGGTGCCATTTGAGGAAGGGCAAGCAATGAAGACAGAGATGGTGAATGAGGATTCTTCTAACAGAAAACGAAGTTCAAGTTTAACCGAACAGGTTTGATCAGCTTTGAAATATCTATCTCTTCTTTTTTTAGTTGGTTTCTCAAGTGTATGCATAATCTGTATTTTAGAATTTTGATTTTTAGAAACTATCAAATGTTTAGTTTACTGTATTTTTAATGTTCATCTTGTTATGAACTTCAAATCTTATTATTTTGTTAACTAGGCTCTACGTTTTTTCATATTTTTGTATTTTCACAGTTTGACTGCTAAGGGCAATTTTATACTATAATAGCCCAGGTCTGTTGGTTGGTTGGTCACGCTTTCACGATGGCCGATATAGAGCATTTTAACAAACTTCCCGAATAGGTAGAAGATTGAAATTTGACAAGGATGCTTGATTAACATATTTTAAGGTAATGACCAAAATAAAGCTCCAAAAAAGTCTTGGGTTCGACTCCAAGGAAGACATTTTCATTTTCCGTAAGGTAACATGTAAAAATAAATTTTTTGATGTGCAGGCTTTTATTGTTTTGAAAATTAAAATTAGAAGGAATAACCTACGATCTTCGGATCTGTACCATTTTGAAGAAAAAATTACAGTTTCTTATTCTGTTCATCTTTTTCCGCATACAATTCTAAATCGCTCATGTTATACGTTTAATTCACATATTTTGTGGAAATATTGCAATTTTAACGGAATGTTGCCTTGGCTACCAATTATATTGTTAGATCTCAAAATCCTATTGTTGTATGGGTGTAAGCGTGCTTTGTGTGCTTTTAATATGAGAGAGAGGGGTGGAGAGAGAGGTAGAGGGAAGAGTGAGAGGGAGGGGGAGAGAGGGAAGTAGAGGGGGGAGGAGGAAAGAGGGGGAGAGGGAGAAATGAGGAGGGGGAGGGAGATAGAGGGTGGGAGAGGGTGTGAAAAGGGGGGAAACGGAGGGAAAGAGAGGCAACTGTTTTAAGTTTAACTAAAGATAACCCGTCAACAACAGAATATTCACTAGATATGTTGTATATGACAAAATATTTCATATGTGAAAATGGGTTATTAATTATTTTAAATGAAAATAATAATCGATCTGTCTATCTATAATTCTTCCGTTGATATTTCAATGGGCATTACACTAGTTTAAAATATTTGTTTTCAGGCTAACAAGTAATATCAGTGTACATGTACCCAGGGCTGATATTCAGCCGGTACGCACCGGTACGGCCGTACCGGTTGTTAAAATATGGAAATACTTCCGTACCGGTTGTTAAATGTTATAATAATAATTGCGGTAAGCGGTAAAATTATAAGTAATATAAATTCTATTATAAACTCGTTAGTTTAAGGTTCAAGGCAAGTAAAGCCTTTCGTTAGCGCTCCAAGCGGACGAAGTTCCAATTACTAATAATAATAAACAACAATCGTGGCGGCTTGTTTTGTAATTGTTTTGTAGATAAGCTGCCAAAACATGCGAAGCGTAGCATAAATGTGAACTACACATTTCATTCTTCATTTATCTATAATCGATACCATCAAATTTTCACATAGTTTAGTTTTTACATTGGTTTTGTTAGTGCGTTTTACACCTTCTGTAAATGTGAGCGGTAAAGTAAGTGTGCAGTGTTTTTATATTTATAAATCCTGAATTTCTAATAAGATATTAAAAATAAAACCCCCAGAATGAAGAGACAGCAAAGTTTGGCTAAGTTTTTTAACGTTCCTTCTAAATTTCAAAAACATGAATCAGCTAAATCTGCGGGAGAACAAAGAAGAAAAGATAACAATAACGAGCCGCAACCTGGAATATCTTCTGATGTTGTGCAAATATTAGAACAACCTGGAACTTCTTACGGTACCGTACAAGAATCAGTACAAAATAAAACAAATAATTTATATTTCTGGAATGAAAAACAACTTGATTACTTAAAAAAAAATATGAGTGGCTTATTATTGCTGGTGACGTAAATGTTGGATGCCAATGGTGCTCAAAAGTTGTCTTTAAATGTTGAAAGTACCAAACACTTGCATATTTCATCAGAATGGAAATCATGTTCTGTTAAGGCCCATGGTTCAAATATAATAAATTTGCAATCATCAATGAGGAAAAAATTAAAAGAACATCATGAATCAGTTTCACACAGTAGAGCATTTGAAATAATAAAAACTTCCGAAAAAAATATTATATCAAAGAGTGTCGATGAAGCTAACGAAAAATATATGGAAAGTACTATTAAAATCTTTAACACTATCTATTGTATAATTAAAAATAATGGACTATTTAAAGACATGAAGTATTTAATAGAACTTCAAAAAAAGAATGATACTGATATGAGCGTATCATTGCATTCTAGATTTATGGTCCCGCTTGTTGCAAAACATATATCTATTGAAATGAGAAAACAACTTTTTGGAAAACTTATAAATCAAGGCAGTAAAATTTCAATCATTATCGATGAAGCATCAACTGTTTCACATAAAAGTGCTTTAATCATTTACTTAAAATGCGAAATTCAAGACTTTGAAGATAGTTTAATAGTTTTTGTTGATCTCGTGGAGCTGGAAGGCACAACATCTGAAGTAATTTATCAAACTTTATTGTCAATACTCGAGAAAAATGGTTTCAATGAGAAATATTTACATGCAAACCTTACTGGATTTTGTACAGACGGTGCCAGTGTAATGTTAGGGAGAAAGTCGGGAGTTTCAGCCAAACTTTTAGAAAAATTTCCGGATGTTTTAATTTGGCGTTGTCTAAGTCACCGTATACAATTATCTCTGGGTGATGCAATAAAAGATGTAAATCAAGTAAATTATTTTCAAACTTTTCTCGATAAACTTTATGTTTATTATCATACATCAAACAAGCATCAGAGAGAAATAAATAATATATCTGAAGAGCTTGGAATTGAAATAATGAAAATTGGAAGAATATATGGACCGCGATGGGCAGCCTGTAGTTCTAGAGCTGCAAAAGCAGTTTGGAAATCATATCAAGCTTTGTATATTCACTGTAATAGAAACTGTGAAGTGGGAATAGTTAAACATTTGAGAAATGAACATTTTATTAGAGATTTGGCTTTAATAAACGACATTCTAACAGATATGTCAATACTTTCTAAAGCTTTACAAGAAAGAGATGTTTCAGTACTGAAAGCAGACAGATTAATTCGACGAACGATAAAAGTAATTGAACATATAAAATTAAATAAAGGAAACTATGAAAAAGAAGTGGAAGTTATTATAGAAACGATGAAATATAATATACCATTTGAAACAAAACAAAGGAAAGTATCAATTCCAAGAGAAAAACTATTAGATTGCCTAATAAATCATATGAAAATGCGCTTGCTGTTTGATGACAAAAGTGAAAAATACAATGAACTTTTAAGTTATTTCAATTTATTAAATCCTGAAACCTGGCCAAATGACGTTTGTGAAGCTCCTTGGATTGAAGGTCAACATAAATTAACGAAATTAAGTCAAATAATTAAATATGACATTTCAATAAACGATTTTCGTGACTTTATTGATAATAGAGATATTGAATACATAAAAGTCCCAGACAGTATCATAAGGGCTAAAAATATTTTGAATGTAATTGCCGTTAGTTCAGCAGAAGCTGAGAGAGGATTCAGCACCATGAACAATATCGTTGATGCTAAAAGAAATTCTCTACTTATTGAGACCACAAGTCACTTAATGAGCATCAATTTAATGGGAAAATCGTTGGAAGAGTTTGATGCGGTTCCCTATGTCAAATCATGGCTCAGACAGGGGCATCATTTAGCTAGCGACAGCCGCGTCAAACAAAAGATGACGCCAACAATTTCTCAAAATCAAAAAATGATTTGGAAATTCCTAGAATAATTTGAGCTACAATTTATTTCAATTGGTAAGTAAATAGTTTTATAATAATAAGGCTTATTTAGAAAATAAAAGAGAAATTTCACGTATATCCATTCCTTACGCATGCACGCACAAATATTCTTTTTTAGTTTTAACTCATACCTATATTAATTTATATTTGAGTACCGGTTGTTAAATATTTTGAATATCACCCCTGCATGTACCTGTATTTGCAATATCAGTAGTCTTATCAAGATACATCAATAATGATAATAGTTGCAAAGAAAAAAAAATTTTAATGTTTCTATAATTAGAATTTGTAGAATTTTTACTTAAGCTGTTCACAAGTGAACCAATAAACAACTTATTGTGCTCCTTGGTAAATGTACAATGCATAATTAAAATGTTGTACAACAACATAACGAAGGAGTTTCTTTATGGTATTTAAAATAGTGAATAAAAACAGTTTCTTAAGTTTTACGTCTTATGCAAAAACAGTAATCTAATGATAAAATGTGTTACCAGGGAAGTCGGAGAAGAGAGAGGCCCCTTCCAGGAGCTGCACGTGAAGGTGGTGGTCGACCAGTCGATCTGAAGCCACCAATTGACGATGCACTCATGGCCTTCCACATGGAACTGACAGAGACATGTATAGACCTAATGGCACGTTACACCTTCTCAAGTTGCTCCACTCTCCCTAAAAGGTTTTTAAAATTACATTTTATTCCATTGCTTAATTATTCCTATTGTTAGAATGTAGGTTAGCAGTTGTATTAACATTAAAAATTTTCACAACAAAGCGATCAAGGGATATTTTACTCTATGATAGTATATGTCAACATACAATATGTACCATATTTATCCGAATGTAAGACGACTCTGAATATAAGATGACCCCCCCCCTTTTTAAACTCATTATTTAAACCTGTTATTTCGACAGATTTACTATATTTCTGCATTGAATTGGTGCACTGTAGTTTTTACTTTCTCCATACGTAGTAATGGGAAAGTAATGTATTCACAAGAAAATCGACTTCGAGATTTCAACAGAAATACACGTTTTGAGGTTCCTAGAACACGTTTAGACTATTTTTGGAATGATGTCTGTGTGCGTATGTTAGTGTGGGCGCTCTAACTCAAAAAGTACGTGCCATATCGTTACCAAACTTCATTTATAACACTTTAACATTAGCATAAAGAACTGATTAATTTTTTCGACAATAATGGGTAACCATAGGTCGAGGTTTATTTGAAACCCGATTCTGTTTTTGGGATATTTCTTCATTAAAATATCATTATTGTATTTACAATTCTATACAAAAGTTATAGAGAATGTAATTTCCTACAACTTTCATTTGAAACAATTTTCTATTGTAGTTATTGTTTAGGATTTATTTATAAATAACCGGTTTTTCGGTTTTCTCCTTAAAAACATCGTTATTGGTAATCTTCGTGAAGACCAAAGTTGTAGAGAATAATATTTCTTCCAAGTTTTGTTTGAAACAAATTTTCGTAGAACCATCCATTTCAGAGATATTTTGCTTTATCTTAATACCAGTATACAGTGCCAGCACCATGTAGCGGAGAATTCTGTAAACATATTCAAAATATACGTAATTTACAGCAATAAGGATGAATGTATTCTTTTACAAAACGACATAGTGGTGAATTCTGGAAACATAATCAAAATATAATTTACGGCAAGAAGGACGACTGTATTCTTTTACGATACGAAATTATAATTTTGCCTCATAATGCTATTCATAATAATTTAAATATCTATACCCCAAATATGGAGAAAGTCGTGTTGGCCACATCAGATTTTTTTTTCTGATTTTGCCCACCATCACAGGTTTGCTTCAGTAACACCAAATTTTCATGCAGTGACCCAATTGTTCGTTTCTTCAGCGTGTTTTACCACCATGAGTTTAAAGTTCTTGTAACTATTACACATTGATTTTGTTATTTGTGATTATGTAGAAACTGTACTCTCAACATAATCACTTATATTTGACCTTAAAAAAATGGAATTCCTCTAATGAAATATTGAACGTACTTGAAATCTACACGCGAACTGTAAAACTCGCTCAACTAGAGTGTTTTTCTTTCAACAAGAACTATGTATTCTATTTAGCTTTAGCCACACTGAGCTACATTGTAGTACATGAAGTATCCGGTTTTGGAACTCAAGCATTACATTGTGGAAGTGTAGCGGCCGACAAGACGAGACTGTTTCTTGGTGCATACCTCGGCTGCCGAGCGACCCAGTTTGCCATTGTGATAGGATGGAATTACATCCACAGGCATCAATATGAATATCATCTACTTTTATGACATATGATTGATTTACGCGAAGTTATTCCATACTATGCGAATATAAGATGAATCGAGATTTTTTGAGCGTTAAATTTGGAAAAAACCTTGTCTTATATTCAGGTAAATATGTATGTTTGTGGTTTATTGGCATATTTTTTCTTCATTTATTGTTAAAGTAATTTATGATATTCAGAAAAATTTTTGCCTTGATTCAAGATTCCATAAATAAATAAAAGATTAAAGTTATAATACTTTTACATTTACTTTCATTATATTTAGACATCCAGCTGTTGACTTTCTTTTGTCTGATGGTCAATCGATGACGTGGATATTAGGGAATAAGTTGATAACTGTCACAACTAGTGGATACAGCCAGAAACCCCTCCGAAATGGCCTTTGTGATAAGTGCTGGCAACTATTTAAGGCAGAAAAAGGTAAAGATCAAAATTGATGTAGACTCTAGAATTAAAATAAATTAGGGTAATGGCAGTGGTTTTGTCAGACTGATGAAAATATTCATTATAGTTACGTCTCACCCAAATGGAATTATGCAAAATCAAAGAAAATGTATTTTAAATTATATACTAATTATATTTTATTACATGTTACTAATATACAAACATACCATCATGCACACATGTAAACACAAATGAGCACCCTTCATTTAGCAGAAATTCTGAGTTCCTGAATATTGTCTTAATGAGCAAACCATGTTTAGGGTTGTCAACCTACAGCTTTTGGGCTGGAGATCTCCGGCTCATCGCCATAATCTCCAGTCTCCAGGCAAGTAGCTCATATCTCTGGTTCAATTTCGATTGCCCTTTTTATGACTTTTTTGCATTTTTTATAAATGATTTGAATTAAGATACAGTCAACTCCCAATTTACGAACTTTCGGTCTTACAAGCAAGAATTTTTATGCCACAAATTTGGCTTACGACCTCAAAATGACCACCGCAATATGAAGAAATAGATGAAAAAATGAAACGGCATTCGCATAATACTTCCTTGGATGCGTTTTTCATTCCTTTGCAGCACCACTCTTCTGATATAAATTTTAGAAGATGTGCACCATCTTCCACATCATCACGCCTTCTAATCTGCCCTCACACCTGTAAGAGCTATATTTCAAACCTCTGCCTATTGTGGAAAATGGCACCCTATTCAAAGAATGAATGAATAAGTAATGATTAAGATGCATTAGTTAAAATCTATTATAATTTGTTCTGTTCTCCTTTTTCCTGCATGTGAAGGAGGAAAAATTGGTTTTCGAACACATCCTATTATTTTAACATTGCATCACTGGAAAAATCACTCCCGATTTATGAACTTTTGGTTAACAAACAACTTTTCAGGAATGCATGGTGTTCATAAATTGGGAGTTAACTGTAGTTTGTGCTTTAATTTTGAATTTTGTTTTATACAAAAACTTAAATTGATGATGCTCTTTCATTAATTAGCGATATTTAAAAAAAATAAACAATGATTTTTAATCGTATGTCCTAAAATCACTAGTGCTTTTCAAAATACTAAATGTATTTATCATTAGGTGTAATTTCTTTTGGGTTTCTTCTAAAGTATCCAGGTTCCAAGCAAACTCTGGTTCATGAATATCTTAAAGTAGGCAACTCATAACAACATCTCCGGTTCATGAAGATCTAAAAGTTGACAACCCTAACCATGATAGTCATATTGTAGCAAGAAGTGCATTTTAGAATTATGAAATTTAAAATTTAGCTGAAATCTCTAAAAGAATATTCTTGTTTCCAAGAAAAATTTTCTGAATTGCTCCATAATCAAGTAAGAGTGCACACGGATGATTTGATTGGTGGCAATGTGTCTGAAAGTTAAACCTATTAGATCCTATGTAACTTTATTCTTAAATTTATTCGTCATTTTTAGGTAAATAGAAAGGTTTATTCTGAAAATAAATTTGTTCACAGAATAGTTTTATATGAAGTAATGTTACTGCATCATCTGTTCTCAATTTTGAATGCTGGAACTAAATGTAATATTATTAAAATGAAAGGAGTTTTTATAATAGCATTAAAAATTATAATTAGGTGACTGATGAATTTAATGAAAACTTAATTATCTTAAAAAGAAATTGATTTTTCTGATTCAATAATAAAATTGCCTGGAAGCTCATTCAAAACTTATAGTGGAATGCATTGTTAACTTGTCATCACACACACTCAAGGGGTTGAACACTTGAATTAGCCATAGTTTTACTCAGGATCTGAATATGTGTAGAACTCTGTATTTAATTCATGATTGAGCTTACATTTTTCTACCTATTTAATACTTATCATTTTTAATGAATTCCATTCAAAAAGGTATTGAGCAAAATAGTAAAATTTTAAGAATTGTATTTATTATGTTTCTTAATGTAAGAGTTATAATGATCAGCTATATAGAGCTGCAGATGTGTTTTTAAATTTTGGTAATTCATTATATTTCTTTCAGAAGCCAGTCCAACTGATACAGTAGCAGACTTGGACCTAACACCATCAAGAAGGCGTCACAAATCTGCAATTCAGCGAAGTGTTAGTAGTGATGTGAGTGCTATCTTCTTCGGATTTAAAATCTGAAACAAGTGCTTTGAAAATTGAGTAGTTAATTATGCTGCATTACATTATAATTTTCCATGAGATATGAGCTATGGTATCAATTTCATCAATAAATATGTTCACTCATTATGTTTAATGCAGGTGGCTCCAGTTGGTCCCAGAACCAAAGACGACCTGCACATGCATCCTAGGCTTTATAGACAATCAAGTGGTGAGGTAGTTTCTGGTTCCAACAGCATTCACGCTTCATTGACTGCTGGCCGAGGAAGTGGAAACAACTCGCTCTCCCCTCAGGAAGATCTTAAAAAAAGTAATGTTGCAGGTGGTAATATTGGCAAAGCATCAGCAATGGCCACCTCCATCACTTCTTCAGAAACAAATGAACCAGAACCATCTAAATTGGATCGTTTATTGTTTGGTGAGAAGTATTTGGATTTTGTATTCTATGTTCATTACCATTGTAGTAACGTTAGTATATTTTATATAATAATAGCCGTCATCCGTTGGTTGGTTGGTTGATCACGCTATGCAAACGCTAATAACTCGAGAAATAATAATGATAGAAACTCAAAATTTGGTAGAGATGCTTGATTACCACTTTTTCAGGGGATGACGAATTTAAATCGCAAAAAAATTCCTTGGTTCATTTCCAAGAGAGGCATTTCCTTTTCCCATTACTTAACATGTAAAACGCGATTTTTCAACATGCAGGCTTTTATTCATTTGGAAATTAAAATTAGATGAAATTAACAGACGACCTTCGGATTTGAACCATTTTGAAGAAAAATTTATAAAGTTTCTTATTCCGTTCGTCTTTTTTCGCCCACAGTACGAAATATTCCATGTTAAACGTTTAATTTGCATATTTTGTGGAAAACTCGCCAATTTAACATGATTTTCTATGTCGACCATTATCATTGTTAGGTTCAATATAAGAGAGAGAGAGAGGAAGGAAGGGGAGAGATTGGCGCATTTTGTGGAAAATAAGTATATTAACGTAAATATAAAAAATTTTAAGTATTAACAGTGTTATTTTAGAAAAATTGGAAATAAAAAGCATTTTTAAATTAAATTCTTTGTAAACCATACGTGCTTACAAATTTATATTGTTATTCCTCGAATTAATTTCGTAACAATGGCCGAAGTTTGGAAACGAATATAAATAAAATTCAATTAAAATTAAAAGGACATTTAAAGCTGTTAACAGGCAATTTTCGAAGAAACAACAATGGATCTTTTAATGAATTGATTTGTTTTTATAAAAGGAATTTTGGTGCTTATTTAATACAGAGTAAGTTCTAAGACTTATAATCCATTTAAACCTAATAACAGTGGCTATTATAGTTTAAAGAAAGAACTTTATTTATTCACTTTACAGAATGAATTAATTTTAGGCTAGCATTGTCTATTATAAAAGGAATTACTTTGGAATTTACAGTATGTAAAGTGGAAGTTGTACTGAATTGACTCAAGTATTTTGGGTACTTTCCTTTTAACGGGAATACCTCAAAAAATAAACACGTATTGTTGTGATATGTTACAACGTATTTGTTTGTTAACAATGCATAACAGCGGGGGAATTACTTAAAATCACACTTTTTTGAAACTTATTTATTAATAAAAGCAACATAATTACTAATACAATCTAAATTCATGTTACTAGGGGGCTAATATGTCTTTATGTCATTTAAAATAGCTGGAAATATGTTGATTTCTTTGTTATGTTGTCACCACATGAATTCTTCTGCTGACAGGCTTTCGCGTTGCATTACCAAAATATTTTGTCGCAGAAGTAAAGTTTCATAATATGATCCTTCTTGCACAATCGCCCTTTAGATAAAATATCCTGGTCTTGAAGCAAAGATACAGCTTCTTCTTCACTCCTCGGCAAGCTCCACAAATTCATCATTGAGGGGTCAACGTAAATATCTTAACTAGATTTGTTACACATTGTTAACAAACAAAATATCACTACATATCACAACAATACGTGTTTATTTTTTGAGGTATTCCCGTTAACAGGAAAGTACCAATTCAAAGTCAAAAAACCTACGAGAGCGAATAATATATTAGATTTACTAGCAGTTAACATCCCCGAGCGTGTTTCCGAAGTAACTGTTGAAGAAGGAATCAGTGATCACCAATCAGTTCGAGTACTTTTGGATATAATTGTCACAAAATATTGCAAGCCTAAGCGAAAAGTGTACATATATAAAAATGCTAACTTTGAGGATTTCAAAGAGAAACTCATCAAGGATTACGGCGATTTCAGCAAATCGACAAGCACAAAAAACGTTGAGGAAACTTGGAAAGCATTTCTATCAGAAATTAGAATGGGTATTAATACGTATATACCAAGTAAATTTATTAGCGATATTCGGGAACCAAGGTGGTATAATCGGCAGGTTAGATGTGCCCTCAGACACCAAAGAAAGCTTCACTCCAAATTTAAACGCATCAAAAACTGTAAGTCACAGGAGGAAGTAATTTAAACTTAACATAAGTACAGAGATTGTCGGACTAAGACCAAAAAGGTTATGATCAAGCATTAACGGACTTCAAGGAAAACTCAAATGCTTTTGGTAATATTTTAGAGAAGTTCAAGGTCGACGCCCAACCGTAGCCCCGTTAATAAACAACAAATGAGAGGTAGTTAGCAATAGCACAAATAAAGGAAATTTGTTAAACTTATTTTTTCAGAGTGTATTTACTACCGAAGACGTGAGAGCGAAGGTCATGGTGCCCGAACCAGGCAAGGAAAAAATGAACGATATAGTCATATCAGAGAAAGGGATAGCTCAACAGCTTAAAAATATCAAGTCAAATAAATCTCCGGGTCCAGAAGAGATACCAGCTACAGTATTCAAAGAGTTAGCACAGGAAAAAGCACCTTATCTTGAAATAGTTTTCAGTAAGTCACTTAGTCATGGCGTTGTACCTAAGGAATGGAAATTAGCCTTTATAACGCTGTTACACAAAGGTGGGAAAAAAGACAACAGAGAAAATTACAGGCCAATTTCGCTTACCTCCCTATCTTGCAAGGTTCTCGAGCACATTATCGTTAGCTCCGTGATGGACTTCTTAGATAGCCAGAACTTGCTAAGTCAATATCAGCATGGCTTCAGGAAGACGAGATCTTGTGAAACACAGCTTGCTCTGTTCGTTCACAATATACTAAGATCAGGAGACCATAAGACTCAGTTAGATGCTGTTTTCCTCGACTTCAAGAAGGCTTTCGATAAAGTTCAGCACAGTAAGTTAGTGAAGAAATTAAATGACTGTGCAATTAATCGAAAGATAATCGAGTGGATTAGGGACTTTCTTAATGAGCGTGAACAAATAATAGTTATAGATGGATTTTAATCAGATTCAGTCAGCATAGCCTCAGGCGTTCCACAGGGAAGTGTAATCGGCCCCCTACTATTCCTTTTATATATATACGATTTAGATAAGGTTATTAAAAGTAAAATCAAGTTATTCGCGGATGATACAGTAGTTTACAGAGAGATTAACAGTCCTAATGATCAATTATGACTTTCTGACAACTTAAATGCAATTCTCAAGTGGTGTAAAGAGTGGCAGGTACAATTGAACTTAGGAAAGTGTTCCTTTATGAGATTCTGGGGAAACAAAAACATTGACACGACGACTTACACTGTTGAAGGCGTCCAGCTAAAACTAGCCGATTCCGTCAAATACTTAGGCGTTACTTTAAAAAGCAACCTCTCATGGGATATGCACATACGAAATACGAAGGCTAAACAGAAACCAGGATTCATCAAACGCATAGTAGGTAAAAGTGAGGAAAATGTCAAAGAGACATGTTACTTCTCGTTAGTAAGACCGCTATTAGAGTACGAGTCGAGCATATGGGGTCCGTATGTGAAAGGATCAATCTCAGAGCTGGGAAGAGTGCAGCGAAAAGCCACTAGATTCGTCAGAAATTGTTATGATAGAAACAAAAGTGTTACAGGCTTGATACAGGACTTAGGATGGGAATCACTAACCGAGCATCGATCACGCTCTAGGTTAAAACTTTTTGAAAGATTTAGAATGCATATATTCTCCAGTGATGTCGAAGAAAGAATGAGTGCCAACTTATATTGGTAGAATGGACCGTCCTCGTAAAATAAGAGAGATAGTCTGTAGGACTGAAAGATACAAAGGCTCGTTTTTCCCTAGAATGATAGCTGAGGAGAATAGAAGTTATGATAAGATATCAGCTGACGTAGAGTGATACTATTCATTATTATGCGCTTTCCCTTGGTGCTATTGCACCCACTGCCACACACCATTGCGGTGGCTTGCAGTGTGAATTGTAGACATAGATATAGATGGATAAGTTGAGTCTTATTAAAAGCGCACACAGGTCAGCACTCGGACAACCAATTCTGAATGCTTTGATGCAGAGTTCATTTAGAAAACATTTTGCAGATTATGAGCCAACTGATGACATGAGGAAAAACGCTAGAAAATTACATAAGTAGAAATTTGTTCATTTTCTTACTGTCTGACAAGGGGACCTTACGACATGTTCGTCGCCGATTTGGTTGAAACTTGGTGAGCACGTAGCACACACCTATTTATGAAAAACGCCAAAGCAAGAAGACGCACCTCTCAAGCATTCGCGAGATATTTGCAATTAAATTTTGCGAAATTACTATGGGTACATTGTATACCCTAATATGAGTCTCTACGGCCAGCTGAGGCGGTGGCCGAGTCGGTTAGGCGTCGGGTTCGGTACTAACTCTCAAATTTTTTTTTCAATTTTTATTATTTGATTTGTTTCTATTGTCTAGTAATTTTTGGGATATATTATTTGCTGAAAGTTTACTGTATTTATAATTACATTTTCACTAATTAAAAAATATTTTTCGCAATAACGTTGAAAAAGAATTGGATTAGAATTATCAGCAAAAATTAAAGGGGAATAAGGGCCGTTTATCACACATGTTCAACTCTTTTCTTTTACACGGAGCTAATGCTTCATTGCAAATTATTATTGTACACATTTATTAATCGATTTTATTATATGACGTACAATGTTTCGGTTGGTAGTTATCGTAGAAACAAGAAAAGCAGCGATCTAGAATCCACCATGCACACGTTATTAAACCAATTGATTGACAGGCACAGTTATTTTTAAAAGATTTTGCTAGGAAACACACATCATTCACGTTCACAAATGACTTTATGGGTGAGTTTTGGAAATGTAATTGCATCATGTTCGATATCAGGCAAACTAACGGCAAAGCTGTACAAATTATTCTTGCAGAACGCTCTTCTACCTTATGTAAAAATGAACAGTTTCTTCTGCTAATTGATTCTTGCGTAGGTCAGACTAACCCCAAAGTGTATGACGAAATCTTTGTTGACGATAAGGATGAATCAACATGCACTGTCAAATTTATTCTGCCAAAATGCACTCCACTCTGCCAACCTTGTGATGTGTACTTTTATAGGCAGGTTAAAAACTTCATTAAGCGGATGCAGAATTGCTCATTTTTAATAGAACAAAACCGCGAAATATCATCACGTGAGGATGCAATCAAATTATATTCGTTGCTTCATCACCGATTAAGTGCGCCAGTATTTCGCGATATGATAAGGTACGCGTCGTATGCCTCGAAACTGACAAGCAAATGGAGGATTTTTGTGAATGTGAATGATGTGTGTTTTCCAGCAAAATCTTTTAAAAATAACTGTGCCTGTCAATCAATTGGGTTAATAACGTGTGCATCAGGGGCGTATCTTGGATTATGCGGAGGGGGGCGCTGTTAGGAGTTTGTTTTAATTTGTTGGAATACTTTGTGCGATCCCGAGAGGGGCAGAAAAATTATTAGTAAAATTTTGTAATTTCGAGCCTTTCCGCTAATGAAAAAAGTAAATTATTTTGAATTCATATATAATTAACACGAACTGGGGAAATTTGAGGAGCGAAAGTAATTATAACGGTAACCCTAGGCCACAGTGACATTGACATTCATAGTTCACATAGCAGATATTGGGAATACAAAAGTAAAAGTAGATTTGCATGAATCAGCGAGGTTGAACGCTCGGCAGAACAATTCGAATCGACTAAAGCGGTTATTACATTAGAGCCAATGCCGTCATCTTGATCTCTTCTGTATATCTATTGAAGTCTTTGTATTTAAAGTAGAAAAATTGATTGCTTTTGATATCCAGGGGGAGTGCTGTAGCACCATATGCACCCCCCCTGGATACCTCTGGTGTGCATGGTGTAATCTAGATCTCTGCTTTTCTTGTTTCTACGATAACTACCACCCGAAACATTGTACGTCATATAATAAAATCGATTAATAAATGTGTACAATAATAATTTGCAATGAAGCATTAGCTCCCTGTAAAAGAAAAGAGTTGAACATGTGTGATAAACGGCCCTTATTCCCCTTTAATTTTTGCTGATAATTCTAATCCAATTCTTTTTCAACGTTATTGCGAAAAATATTTTTTAATTAGTGAAAATGTAATTATAAATACAGTAAACTTTCAGCAAATAATATATCCCAAAAATTACTAGACAATAGAAACAAATCAAATAATAAAAATTGAAAAAAAAATTTGAGAGTTAGTACCGAACCCGACGCCTAACCAACTCGGCCACCGCCTCAGCTAGCCATAGAGACTCATATTAGGGTATACAATGTACCCATAGTAATTTCGCAAAATTTAATTGCAAATATCTCGCGAATGCTTGAGAGGTGCGTCTTCTTGCTTTGGCGTTTTTCATAAATAGGTGTGTGCTACGTGCTCACCAAGTTTCAACCAAATCGGCGACGAACATGTCGTAAGTTCCCCTTGTGAGTCATTATATTGATTTATGTAGCCTTTGTTTTCCTAATCAAGACCTGTTCTGTAATTAAAGCCTTGGCTTACTTATTTTCATTCTTTTTTTGCTGTTAATGTGCATTCGAAACTTGAATAATTGTTTTAAAACTTTCTATGCCATATATATGATTTGTAATGAAGGATAAATATGAAATTCATCAAGAAAAAATTATTAAATTTAATTTACAGGGCTATCCATAAATGGTTGCTAATAATTTTACTCATTATGTGAGATGTACAGGATCATCCATTTATCACGCAACTCATTACATAACTGCGTGTGGTGAAGTAAATATGGCAACAGCGCACTAAATGACCCATGCTCTGATGGCCTTCAGTCACCTCCAATCATTGTCGACTGGATCAGTCTTACTGTCAGTTGTACAAGGTTATCTGTAGAGCACAGACTTTCATGTCGTGAAAAATGGGTTTTGCTCGAGAAGAGTGTTTATTTTAGAGAGATATTTTTCAGTGAAATCATTTAGACAGTGCCAGGAGGCCTTCAGAAGAAAGTTTCCAGACAGACCAGTGTAAAATAAGAGGTGTACCAGGATATCATTCAGCAATTCATATCTCTCTTTGAAGAGGGAGAAAGACGTTGCTGGTTGCAGCGGGATTGAGCCACGGCCCACACTTCCCGTGCATCAATGGCGCAACTCCACCAATTCTTTGATGATTGCATTGTTTTGAGGGGTTTCTTGAAAGGCATTTACCAACCCAACCCACATAACATTGATGAATTAAAGAGAAACATTGAAGCTTGTATTCATTCAATCTACCAAGCAACTCTGCGCCCTGTTGCACGAAACACATTAAAGCGAGCAACTGCTTGTCTTGAACAGCACGGAGAACATATGGAGCATTTTTTGTAGATAATTACAGACTGTTCTGTGTTATTACATTGTTGTTGTAGCGATTTACAGGACTTTGTAATGCAATTAAATATTTAGATAAACTAGTGGGTTGCATTTTAAATGGATGACCCTGTATAAGCCGAATATATTTATAGGCATAAATTCATATATTTTGCATAAAAAACATGATATTCCACATTACAGGATTTTACAGGAATTTTTGGATACTGTTACAGGATTTAGAAAAAAAATTGGTGGCAGCCCTGTACTAGAGCGATCTGGTGCCCCTGGCATGTACGCATCCAGCCACCCTTATACAAATTTCCTTGCGACTTTTTTTTTAGAAAGCCAGTACTTAATATTTTTTCAGTGGGTAAAACCACTACGTTTTTGTTTTTGGCTCTTCACTTATTCTCTGGTAAAACAAAGTCATGATCTTCTTGTAGACAATATTCGGTATAACTTTGTACGACATTATTTAAAGATTGGTTCAGTAACAGAAATCAATATTACATGGTCTTTTCTGGAGCATATTACTTTCTCATGAGAAAAACCTTGCCCAGGTTTTGGAGAGTATGAGGATTGAGATAATAGGGGTTCTTGCAACTTCTGTTCATTTCAGCTTGGTTCTCAAATTTTGCTATCCAATTGAGAATGTGACCATGCACAGTGATGCAAGAATAAGCTGATTCATTTATTTGAATCATCTATGACTTTTATTTCACATTGACTATTAAACAGGGTGACCATATTCTAACAAGGTGAAAACGGGACATTTCCTGTCATAAGAAAGAAACGGGACAAAATTTTTGCATCATTTTTTAAATGGTGGATCTGTCACTATCACGATCTATAGCGGAAAAGGCAAATACGAACTTTCTTTATATCAGGAATATCAGCTATGCTCTCAGATAATCTAAACTTTATTTGCATTGGGCTTCAAAACAGTACAAAATGGCTTTATGGATAAAAAAAAACGGGACCTTCCCAGCGAAAATGAGACGTTTGTTCCTCCTACTATTAAGTAAGTAAAAGGGAGTCACCTATTTGGGGTGCTATGTGTACATATTTCGTGTGCAAGAAATGGGAAACAAAAATGTGATATGATGGTGCACGTACAAACCTTCCTCTTACACAGGATCGAGATTTCGAATTAAACGAACTGTTTGACTGTTCGTAAGTCACCAGACCAGATCATGACTTCGAACTTCATTATAGGCATATTTAGAATAATCTGTATAAAAAAGTATGCAAAATCTATGGTGTTGGCCGAGGACTGATCTTAGCTTTGAATTACACCATATGTACTTTGAATTAACCAGAATCAAAATAACGGGGTTTTACTGTATATAATGATATGTACTATACTTTTGAAACTGCTGCATAAGTGATAGTCAAACTCAGGAGAATGACACACATCCATAGCCCATCTGAACTTTGCTCTAGATGGGTGACCACAAGTATTGACAAAGCATTCAAGCAGAGAGTAAACAGATGCTCTGCACATGAGAATGCTCATCTTTCTCTGTTTAAGAAATTAAACATGACTTTTATTTCTTTCTATGATATGGCCATATGTATACGTGTTTATGAAATCTTTACATATGTTGTAAAATTTTGCTGTTCCAAAAATAGAACCACATGAGTTGTTGATGTATTTACTACAAATTCTTTTAATTTGAATTGTTTCTTTCCAATAGTTTTGGAGACATGCAAATTTATTCAAATTTAAAGATCTGGCTGTAGAAGTAGCATTTAAATTGATATTTATGTTCAAGATATATGAATAGTGCATTAGTTGGTAGAAAAAAGTAGCTTGAACTCTCCATAGGCATACTTACTCTGAGTATATGTACTTAGGTAAATCAGGGAAGTAGTTAAATGTGACTGCATAAAAACTAAATTTAAAGATTCTCATGAAAGTTTGCTTCTCCTCTTAGGATCAGAAAAGCCAGAGCTTCATGACAGACAGCTATGTGCATGCTGGTGCCAAGGGTGGGCGGAAATTCACATAAAGAGACCCACAGGTATTTATTCTGTGGTTGTAGTATACCATGGCATATAAGCTGACTTTAAAGCTTCGAATAATCCTTCAAAAAATAAGTTCTACTTAGTGCCAAACGTATAAATTTAAACATTGAATTCCAGGAGAATACCATAAAAAATGGCTGATGCAGCAGTTGAGTGATCACAATTTTTAACAAGCTGTTTCTTTTTTCAATATATTTATCAGACTATTATTTTAGAATATTTAAGATGATATGCTAACTTTAAAGCTTTGAATGATCCTATAAAAAATAAGTTCTACTTAGTGCAAACATATAAATTTAAACATTAAAAATGGCTGATGCAGCAGTTAAGTGATCACAATTTTTAACAAGCTGTTTCTGTTTACAATATATTTATCAGACTATTATTTTAGAAGATTTAAAATGATAAATTTCATAATCATTCAAATCGGTCTTTTGTGTTAATATTTGAAATAATCGATCAAAAAAATTATTCCTATCGTGGATCTTAAACTTAAATTCATGATATTAAAATTTCACAAGTGCTTCAATTAATGCAGATTATTACATTATCCCTAGGAAGTTAGTTAAGCTGAGTTTATTGATCACAGTAATTTTTAAAGTATTTTTTATGGTTCGTAACTCTAGGAATTTACTTGTTGTGAATCTACTATAGGCTTATATTGAAAAGAAGAGAATACTTTGAGGCTTAAAAAAAGTCGAAAACTACCTATGCCCACTATTTGTTTTCATCACAAGGACATTTCATTTTGATATTGTTACAGGTGATGTTTCATGGGTAATGCGAATCCAGAACCAGGCATACTTTCAGACTTCACCAATGGATTTTCCTCTTGCTGATATAAGTACTCTTTTCCTGCCCTCACTTTCTAAGGAGGATAAAAAGTTTCATGACTTTGTGTCTGGTCACAAGAGAATAGACAGTGAGAATCTTGGAGAAAGTGAATATGATGTGAGTAATTCCAGTTTTAAAGTGCTATATAGGTATATATTACTTCCAATAAACCATATGCCACCCACTCCTGCTGTCAAGAAATGCACAACTGCTCGTTGTTCTTCTTTGGATTCCTCCATAACGAAATTGCAAACATTCTTTGGACAGTAGTACACCCCGCACTTACATGGTGTGCATGCTGCTGCTCTCTTATGAGTGTCTCAAGAGACTTGTGCTCTTATGTCACAATGCACAGTGTTGCCATTAACTTATGAAACAATTCACGATGCTCGCACTCCACGTGTTTCCCGGTAATTTATGTCAGCCCATTTTCATTTGAGTGACCCTCGTATAAGCCCAATTAGACTAGTGAACAACAAAGTTACTCATAGTATTAGGCTTTGTTTAATGTATAAAATTTTTTGATTGTCCATGTTCTTTCGGGTATGTATTTTACATTCTTCCATTACTGATTTGAACAAGAATATACTTTGTTAAGAAAATACTGCTTATTTAAAAAAATTGGATTCCTAAAGAGGTTTTTTAAAGTTGAAAAATATTAAGTGGTCTATTATGTGTAGAAAATTTTCCTAATTTTCTGCATCCTGTGGTTATGATATATTATATACCATTTATCGCGACATATGAGTCGATCATTGAAACTTAAAAAAAAATTCCTAAAACTTAAAGTGGACTTATATGCCAAATATAAAATGTGAACCTTAAATAACAGATGAATAACAAGGATATTTATGAAGACAGTTGATCTTTCGGTGTACGTGATCACCATTTTGAATCAGCTGTTCCAGTGTTTCCATTTTATGACATTTATTTTAGAAAACATAAAATAATTAATTTTAATACTGTATTTACTCGCATAATCTGCATCCTTGTGTACCACATGCACCCCTATTATTGGGCCAGTTCAGGGAGGAAAAAATTAATTTGTGCTGGAATAGGTTGACTTCTACAGAGGCAGAAAATTAGAAAAAAATCAAAAAGTGCAGGGATTCCCTGTAGGTGCTTTCTCTCCCAGGTTAAAGAAACTCACGATGAACTCGGCAAACACAGATACAAGATGCCAACTTATTCCAGCAAAAGTATAGGCAGATTTTGATAGTAAATTTTTAATGACAACTGCTTATTTTGAGTAGCAATAATAAACTTAAAACTCAATTAAAAGGTACAGCTTTAATATTATAAAAGTATTATGTCATCTCAATCTTGAATATGCACCAACAGCACTATAAATCGTGCATTTTAACCCTAAACATTTGCTTGGTCATGTAGATAACATGTATACTTTGTAGAATTCATTTGCGAGTATAAACGTAGATGCAAGCATATTGCAGTAAATTTACTCAAATTCAAAATATTTATTGTCTTATAGTGCATACATTTCAGTTTAGAAATAGTTCATTACAGTTATTAGAATCTGTTTTTACAATTTGTATTTTACAGAATCATCATAGCATTTTTATTCAGTTCTTGCTTGGATTGTTATTCTTTGGTTGGCCACTGTGGGAGAAAATTTACGAAAAACCCTGTCATCCTTTATCAATAAATAAATAAATATCTATATATAATATTTACATAGTATTGACCCTTATTTATTTAAAAGCTTTTGTTTCATTTAATTCCTCCTTTCTCTTCTTTATTTCCGGTACTCAGGCGTCTCTCTCTTGTTTGGTCCTTATTCCGCCATCTTCTTCCCGGGTCCTTCTTCCTGTTGTCCTTCAGGTGGTAACTCCTGCCCATCGTCTTTTTATTTGCCCCGTTGCTCCTTTCTCCTGCAGTTGTCCCATGCTTCTCCAGGCACCACCTGCCCATTGTTTGGCCATCTCCTGTTTCCTTCCCTTCGTGTTTGGTTTTTCCATGTGTTAATTAAGTCACGATTTTGATTTCCTTCTTTGTCACCTTTTTACTTTCTCCATACGAAGTAATGGGAAAGTATTGTGATCATGAAAAAAATCGACTTCGAGATTTCAACGGAAATACACGTTTTGAGGTCCCTAGAACACGTTTAGACTATTTTCGGAATGATGTCTGTATGTGTATGTGATTGTGGGCGCTCTAACTCAAAAAGTACTTGCCATATCATTACCAAACTTCATATGTAACACTTTAGCATGAGCACAAAGAACTGATTAGTTTTTGGACAACAACGGGTAACCGGAAGTCGAGGTTTATTCGAAACCCGATTTGGTTTTTGCGATATTTCTCCGTTAAAACATCATTATTGTATATACAATTATATACAAAGGTTATAGAGAATGTAACTTCCTACAACTTCTATTTGAAACAATTTTCAGTATGTCATTTTCTTGTATGTGTTGTTTGAGTCTGTCGTGTATTGTTTGTTCTGTTAATTTGCTTAGTGTGCTGAGTAGACTTATTGGGCGATAGTGGTGAGGGAATTTGGTGTCTTTTCCAGGCTTAGGAAAGGATAGGACTATTGCATTTTTCCATATTTGGGGGAAGGGACCTTGTCTGTGGATTTGGTTAATCACTTCTGTTATGTATTTTAAGGTTACTTTTGGTAGTTATTTTAGTTGGATGTTTCTGATTTCATCTTCGCCCAGTGCTTTCAGTGGTTTTAGTCTTTTGATGTCCCTTGTTATGTCTTTAATGGTGAATGCCTTTGTGTGCTGTTCGTGTTGTGATGTCTTTAATGTGTTTATTGTCTTTCTGACTTCGCTGTCTGTGGTGTCGTCCTCTATGTTAATTTCGGTGAATTGTCTCTCGTATGAGTCGGCCAATGCATTCGCTTTGCCTTCCTTTGTGAACACCAGTCCCCTTTTGCCATGTAGGTGTGGTGTTGGAGTATATTTCTTTGTGAAGCGTTTAGCAGTTTTCCAGAGAGAGTTATCCCTTGTGTTAAGGTTTTTTAGTTTGTCTTCCCAGGTTTTGTTTATTTTCACTTTTATTGTTGAGGTCAATTCTCTGTTAATCTGGATCAGGTTCACCTTTGAGTCCTTCATCCTTAATCTGCAGTGTTTATTTTTTGCTGTTTTCTTTTCTTAGAGGAGTGTTTGTATCTCCTGGCTGATGTTTATGCTGTCTTTGTATGATATAATAATACAATAAAGGCTGCCTGTATTGCTTGTGTTACAGCGAATGCTGCTTTTTCTATATCGGCTGTTTCTGGTAGGTTGGTTTGCCTGAGGTGTTCCCTGTAGGCTTTCCAATCAGCTCGGTGGAAGTTTGGGGTTTTGTGGATATTCTCTTGGTTTGTCGTTTTTGAGAAGATGGTGTATGTAATTGGGTTGTGGTCTGAGTTTAGTTCCATGTGTGTCATAGGTTTCGAGTATGTGTTGATATTGTTTAGCAGACTTATGTCTAATGTGCTGGGTGTTTGTTTATTGTTGCCTGGAAAGTGTGTTGGTTCATCTGAGAATATTATGTTTAGTGTTTTGATTTTTTCGTGGAGTGCTGATAGTTTTTTGCCGTTTTTGTTTATCTTGGTGCAATGGCAATGGCATTGAAGTCCCCTAGTATTATTGTTCTTTTCTTGTGTTCCAGGAGTTCTGTTATGTCTTGGTCTGAGATAGTGTTTGATGGTCTGTTGTAGATTGAGTGTATTGCAATGTTGTGTCTGTGTAGGATGCAGGTAGTTGCCTCGAGGCTGTGCATGTTTGTTTTAAGTTCATGGTGTTTTATGCCTCTTTTGATGAGGATGGCTGTTCCACCTTTTCTGGCCCCTACCCTGTCTGTCCGTATCGTGTGGTATCCTTTGATGTAGAATGTGTTGGTCGGTTTTAAGTGTGTTTGGGATATTGCCATTACGTCAATTTGATGTTCGTGCATGAACGTTTCTAATTCCCGTTGTTGCGAGAGCACCCCATTGGCATTCCATTGTGAAATTGTTATAGGCTTCACATCCATTGTAGGGCTGTTTTTATTATAGTTTCTATCCTTTGTTGTGGTGTGGTTGCTAGTTTTGTATTTTTGAGTTCTATTAATGCTGTGAAGATGGCTTGTATGTCTATTTCTCCTAGTATTTCTTTGATTATGTTTGCTAGTGTCTGTGTGGTGTGTTTTTCGCTGGGTTGGTTTTTGGTGGCGTGGGCGTATGTCTGTTTGGTATGTGTCTTGAGTGGGTTATTTTTGTCTGCTTTAAATGCGGTGCAGGTTCTGTCTGACGCTGTATGATTTCCCTGGCAGTTTGCACATTTTGGATGGTCCTTATTGTCGCACGTCCTTTAGTCATGTGAGCCTGTGCAGTGTCAGCATTTAGTTGCCATTCGACAATGCCTGGCTGTGTCTCCCATTTTTTGGCAAATTTACTATTGAGACTTGCAATTTATATAACCTTTTCAGAAATCTTCATGTATGATATGTAGTCACTTTTTTTTACCAACATTTTGGAAAGAAAGGTGCGTAGAGTACACATATGCAATATTTTATTGAATTTCACCACCGTACGCCAGGTTGAATTATATGCCACGATATATGGTATATTATAATATTATATAGTTTAGTCAATAATCATAATATTGAGAGAATACATTTCCATTGTTCTTTTAAAATTCTGAACTAAATACTTATTATATTCTAAAAAGTAAAAAATAAACTGCTCCTTTAGAGAGCCTAGCAAATGTTTGTTTTCCTGCTGGTGTTAAAGCTCTTATTTGTTAATTTAAAGTAATAATATATTTATTTCCTGCAGGCCATATTGGATCACCATTTTGACCAGGGAGCAGATATTACAATGCCAATTAGCTCATCTTTTCAACTGCATCAGCAGAATGGAGCTACAAATACGGGACCAAGCCCAATTCCATCGCCATCTCCATCACATTCAAAGCGTAGCAGCCCATCACCCCATGTCCACAACACCTCTACTGTACTACCTTTGTCCAATGCTGTTGACCGACAGAATTCTGGAAGCAGCCAGGAAAGTGATCCAGTAGTTTACAAGGAAGATGAAAATCAGGTTATTTATACTTTCTTTGGAGTATTTATTTATTTACAAATGTGAACACTGCAATTAGGCACCTGTCCAGGTGGCAACGAATTACAGTATAAAAAACAATAACAGTGAAACAAGCAATGCATTAAATATATATAAAATACCCTGTACCCTTGAAGCCGAAGTTTTTGAGGTTCATGGTAGGCCTTCACGGCTACCCTTCACCCTACTAAACATTCGCTCTACTTCCTCTGGCTCCTTCATCTCCTTTCAAAAAACATTTACATTTTTTCTAAATTGTTTAACAGATTTAAAGATTTCCTCAGGTAACTCACTCCACTCACATATTCCTCGATTTAGAAATTACTTCTTGGCGACATCTGTTCTTTGTGGCCTATATTTAATTTTGTACCTGTGGTCATTTTTTCCAATGTAGTTTGGTTTCTCTATCCCCAGGAATACATTTCCCATGCTCTTTCCTTATTAAATATTTTAAATAACCCACATAGCCTATTTAGTTTCCTTCCAATTTGTAAAGATTTCCACCCTAGAAAATTTATCATTTCTGTTACACTATCAGCATAAGTGTCAGCATAAAATTTTGCAGGAGGTGGACAAAACACAAAAATGCCTGTTACCCAGGGGTGAATGTAATTTTTCCCAACCCGGGAAAATTTTACTTAACCGGCCCCAACTGGCCACAAATCCACACCAATGAATCACTATGAATTATATTATCACTGTACTGAATATCCTCTTGAAATTAACTTAAAGTATATTTTAAATGACTAATTTATTTCATTGAAGCAGGTTAAAATCAGTGCTCAGATTGAGCTGGAACGCTGCTCCGGCTAGTCACATGCGCCGATGATACTGTTCTGTTTCATCAGACATTTAGAAATTCCGTCCCTTATAACAAGCGTTCTGTTTTGTAAAAATTTCCGTTCCACTACCCATACAAGCATTCCGTTTCGTAACATTTTCCATTTCGAGCACTGGTTAAAATCCACTCCGACCTGCTAAATACTTGGACACAAATAGCCTATCTCCCTCCACCCGATCTTTCTTCCCCTCACTTTCCTCTTCCCATCTATATCTCGGTGATATTCAACCTTTTTGATCAGCATGCCCCTTGTAAAACTTGGAAGATGTGCATACCCACTGGTATGATCACATAATACGAACAAATCCACAGAAAATCTTTAAATGATTAGAACTAATTTTGGTTGACTAAATTAGTATTCACTGCATCTAATCGTAAAGGTTATGAAAAATGAATTTTCTGCATATCCTGAAAAAACCTGTATTTCTGGTTGAATACCAATATTTACCTCCTTCCTCTACAACCCTCTCGGCTTCCTCCCCCTACATCTCTTTCGAGAGCGTATAGGCACTGCATTGACACTTTTTCATTACACATGTTAATTGATACAACAATTGGCATGGTTAGTTAAAAACGTGGAATTTCGCCCAAATTTGAGCGAATCCAAATCGAAGGATAAATTGACTTTAAAAATAAGAAATTGTTAGACCCCCCATCATTGATCGGATATTCAGGGTTCGCCAAAGGCTCACCGAGGGAATGCGGAAGGAGAGAATTGCAGGAGAAAGGTTTTTACATTGGAAATAATAGGCGTAGTCCACCTTTCATTATTCTAACGCAACTGCCCGCCTCTCTCGGCTCCCCACGCATCCCTCCCCATCCTTCTCTCCCTCTGCTGAGGTTGCATTCGCCTTCCTGTGAGATAGTGAGGTAAGCATTCCATCCTCGCGAGAGAGTTGACGGGAAGGGAAGGAAAGGAAGCACGAGAGCTTTCACACGAGGGGCCTTACAAAATGTTCCTTTTTCTTTAAAATATTCTTGGTCCGTAGAACGCACATCAAAATTTCCAATATTCATTTGCAATAGCGGAATTTTAAATATTACATATTATCTTACGAGAAATGAAAATAATCCCTAGTGGTCGATCTCACGACATCTTTCAAGATATATTATGCTGTACCTTCATATATCCCATTTAAACATCCTGCCAAATTTTCAATCCTCTGTGTACACCATTTAACGAATTGTCCGAATTTCTCTACAGTGTGTCACACGGACCAAACAAACAACCAGTCAAAGGACAAACCAATTAATACTGCCTTTTATTATAATTAGTATCTGGTACATGGGCAGATGGATGAACAAGGTGAAAATAGAAGTTTAAAAAATAACACCAAATAAATCCAAAATCTAAGAAATCGGAATTACAAAGTGGTCATAGGATAAGTATGTGTGTACTTCGATTTTCAAAGACGCAAACATAAATGAACAGAAAATGCTAACTCTCTCTTCTAAAATTCGAAACAACAAGGTAAGTTTCATTTATGACCTTCAATAATCATGATGAAAAGCGATGTATAATTTATACATTGAGAAGAATACCTTTAATTTTTAATGGAAATAATTTTTTTCTGTTTTTTTACTGCGTTTTATGATGTATTATTCTACGTAAATTATAATGACAACTTTCAAATTTAGTAACTGTAGAAATATTTTAAGGTTTATTAAAACTTATGTAGATTTTAATAAAGCAAACAGAATGAATTTGTGTGGTATATGTTGCATATTGCATGTATTTATGCCTACATAAAGCAATATTTAAATATGTTGCTATATTAGTAGCAAATCGCAAAGTTAGTGACATGTCGCTAAACACTAAAAAAAAAGTAGCTAAAGGAAGTAAAACATCGCTAAATTGACAACTATGCTTTCCCTCCTTTTCACCCTCTCTCTCTCCCTCTCAATCTGCTTCTCTTTTACACTCCCAACTTATCTTTCGCTGTTTATCCGTCCTTTTTATTTTCCTTTCTTCCCCTACCTTTCTCTCATGCACTTTCTCCCTCCAGATCAAACTTCCAACGAAATCGTAGACCAGGGTTGGCAAATTGGTTTTAGCCAGAATACCAGAAAAAGAAGAAAAAAATCTGTAAAATGATAATAGGCATGCCGGACTCACAAAATGTAATACAGTGTTCCTCCAAATATATGTTTTCCCACAATTCACACTTTTTTTTAAAGGTCCCATTTTCGTCCCATTCATTTTAGTACTACAGTTTCCTGCAATACACGCATCGTAAAAATAACTGTTCCCGCATTTTATGCACATTTCACTCAACCTTATTTTTGTTTTATTGGCATTTCACTGCAAACAACCTATAGTTTATGTTAACTGCATTGAAAAGACGATAGTGAACACATTGGTTGAAAGTGCCAATGTGATTAAGTAACGCTATTTACGTTTTGCCTTGATTTATTGCCTGGATGTGCTGCCATTTTCCAAATTCTTGATGAAACTATGTGACAGTCGCTGTTGCACTGTTTACATGATGACAGTTTCCTGATAGTAGCTACCGTGATAAAGGCTGTCGTGTTTTACAGTCACCATGTAAACGAGACAAATGCATTAAAAATTTTTATTATTTATTATTCTCTTCAATAAATTACCATGTCAATTCTTAAAACTTATTTTCTTCCTGATTTTGGAGAAACAATCATTGGAATTTCGCAGACCGGAATTTTTCGGAATGATAACTCGCGGACCGGTGGCATTCAGTGGACCATTGATTTAGAAACACTGTTTTGTTCATTTTTGTTAATAATTATTGTTGAAGGTACCCTTACTTCTTGTAGGATGTCGCAGAGGAACAGGAAAACCTTATCCAGGCAGGATCAATTTTCAATCACTGTCCAAACAACTCGGATTGCCGATTTTGACAATTAACACTATTGTTAAAACCCAAAAAATTGTCGAAGATGGTGCCATTCAATCCGTGTCACACACCAAAAAATTAAAATACATGACGACCTCTAAATACGACAAGTTACAGTCTGGACAAAATTTCTTTGGTATTGAAACTTCGGGGAAGAGGAGGGAGGGGTGGGGGCTTTGTGGGAAAGACTCCCCTCCCTCACAGGTGGAGGGGAGGGAAGTGTTTCTAAGAGCATCCACGTTGCGTTGCCGCTATGTACCCTGCAAACAAAATACTTACTCGGGACCGCTCGTGTGTCTCCGCTGGTAGGAGGTGGGGGGACGTCTTCTGGAGAGAGAACTCAAACGGCGTTGCCATATCTACTACACTGGACTGCACCTTTCGGTGGACTCGCGAAGCAAAAGGCAACACAGGACAGAGAGACTCGAAGTGGACACGACGGAGGTTTGAGAGAGAATGAAATTGAGCCCAGTGATGCTCCGCCTCCTTCATTCCTATTGGTTCTCGTTGGTCACATTTTGGGATGCTTTCTCTTCTCTCTCTCTCACTCAGTCGCAAAGATACTTGAAACTGGTTTTCGCATGGGTCTGGGGGCATCTGTTATGCACATGCTGGCAACGTCACACCCGAGCCGCCTCAACCATCAATCCCAAAGTAATATCGTCCAGACTGTAGAAGAAATCCTTAAGGAATGGTTTCCTTTTGATTTCCTTTTAATTTTTTTTTTAGAAGACATTCCTATTTTAAAATAATATACTAGGGGATATAAGTTGAATTTGAAAAAGGAAATCGGCAACACAACCACGAACAATCAGCAGCTCAGGAGTTTTTTATACAAACATTTCGTTTAAATGAAATGCATGTTCGAATATGCAAATTGCATTCATTTTTTATACTAGTAATCGGTGCTTGCATTCTGCAAACATAAAAATAATGGTTGGTATTTTTTTTTGCATTGAATTAAAAAACGCAAACAGGTAAAAAAGTCGTATCAGAAAACAGAACGACGCTAAAAAATAATGGTTGATATTCTTTTATACATTCAATAAAAATCATGATCAGGTAAAAAAAAGTGTATTAAAAAAAAATCGACGATAAAAATAATGATTGATATTTTTTTTGCATTGAAATAAAAAAAAGCACGAACATATGAAAAAGACGTAGGGGAAGGTCGGGTAGTATCGGACACCTAAGGTTTTTTTGGTATAATAACTTTTTGTTGAGGTAAAAGTAAAGCAACAGACCATTTTTGGAACCTTTATTCTTTTATTGAAAGCAGTAGTTAAACCTTCATAACAAAAAATTAGAAAAGTTAGTAATTTAAACATTTAAAAAACATACATTTTTCAAAATTCGAAAAATTGGGGGTAGCATCGGACAGTCCCTTTTTTCATTTTTTTGTTCTTAATAACTATCAGTGTTCATTTGTCTTCCCTGCAAACATCACATTTATAAAATAGAGCATTCTCTTCAAGATTGGCACATTTTTCATGAGCCCACCCCTTGTATAAGCTGCACTGGATCCAGTCTTCATTGAAGTTCTCTCCACAAATGATGCAGTCAGTCGTTTCTTCGTCTTCACATTCGAAAATCAGTGACTTTTTTGCAGTTTTAAATCTTTTTTCTTGTTTCTTGGTCTTTGTTCTTTTCGTAGCTTTTTTCTTTGCGGGTGTTTTCATTCCACCCACACTCAGGTGTTTACATTTTTCCTCTAGCCTAAGTTTGTACGGACTCAAAGTAAGAATTTCACTTTTATCTCCACGTCATTTCCTCATGTTTAACTTTCCAACCATACCACTTGGAAGTGGAGACATTTTCTGTAGTAAACCCAGGGATGAAGTAGGGCTACTGAGCCGATGATGTTGATCTCGCAGGAGTTGTAGTCTGATTCAAAGTTGAAGAGAGGGTCTTAGATTTCACAATTTGTTTTGAACTTGGAGGTAGAGGTCTAAGTGTCGGATCTGAGCCTGATAGCGAACAGGTGTCTGAAGTGTGTAGAGGTGCTGATTCAGAAGGATCTGTGTAAGGAAGTGTGGAAATCCAAGTCAGTGAAAATGTAGCGGTTTAACGGGTAGATTCCTGTGCAAGAAAATGCTGACTGAGCGAGTTCCATTCAGCACCTTTGGTCAGTGCACAACGTACAAGTCCAGCAATGTCTTGGAGAGCTATTTTCAAATGTATGTACTTCCTCATCCATAAAGAACAGGCTTCGTTGTATGCATTTTTGAAAGGTTTCATTATCACTCTATCCAGTGGCTGCAATTTGTGGGTAGTGTGTGGTGGCAGACTCAACATGTGAATGTTGTGCAGGCGAGTGAAAAGAATCACATCTAAGTCTTTGTAACTAACATGGCCATCAACAATCAACAGTACTGGGTTTTCTTCACATGGGTTCACTTGTTCAACAAAAACTGCCATCCATTTCAGGAAACCATCCTTTGTGATCCATCTGCTCGGTTGTGCATCGAACACACTGTTTGGGAGCATCTTTTGTGAGGTTGTTATCAATTCTTACCCTTGGAAAAACAAATAACGGAGGAATAAACAGATCACCAGAAGCATTAATGCACAGAAGAATAGTAACGTTTTTCCCTCTTTCCCGTGAAGTTAATTTCCCTACCTGTTTTTCCCTTTAACTGTCATAACTTTGAGCTGATTTTTGTGCACAACAGACACACCAGTCTCGTCGGCGTTGAAAATTCTCAAAGGCTTAGATGAATATTTGTCCATCAATTCAGTCAGTTTGTCAAAAAACCAATGAACTTGTTCTTTATTAAATCTTGCAGCTCGCTGCAAACTTGTAGACTCAGCAGACCTCAAACTTAAATCCAGGTGTCTTTTCATGAAATCGTAATAAAAGTCTTTTCCAGCCATTCCTTTTTCTTTGTTGAAACGATGACGTATTTTGAGGTGTTCTGCGAACTGAAAAACTAATTTTAAAAATTCATTCTTGTTTAGTGGCGTAAGCTGGCTGTCTACGCTTTTCACATGGTTGTATAACTGCTCATCCTGTTCATCACTAAAAGTATATTGAAGTGAACCCATAGCCGGTTTCAGTTTGAACTCTTTTCCTGAGGCAAGTA
Source organism: Uropetala carovei (assembly GCA_036926305.1). Lineage (NCBI taxonomy): Eukaryota > Metazoa > Arthropoda > Insecta > Odonata > Petaluridae > Uropetala > Uropetala carovei. Next base: position 1,347,299 of record JAXCHB010000095.1, read on the forward strand.
TTTTTAGTCTGTCACCTAGTGTGCTTTTTGGAACTGAAAAGTGTTCACTTGCTTCTCTTAAACTCATCTTCCCACTTCTTACTTCTCCTAAAGCCAATTTCATATTTTGTTCTGTCCACTTCCCTCTCGTTTTCCCTATTTTCATCTGAAACAAATAACAAAGTCGTTAGAACCAGTGAGGAAATATCGAAGCTGACTGTCCGATACCGCTCGCCAATAGTGTGTCCGATATTACCCGACCGACTCGTGAAAGAATAATATATCACAAAAGCAAACTTATTGCAAGTAAAGGAACATGAAATTGCCTACTTATACACTAACTTATAACAGATGATTAAATATATTTGAAATTATATTATACTTACTCGTCTTGGTGTAACTGGTCGAAAAAGTTAACTTCGTGCAGTGGGTCACAGCATAAAAACAACAAAACATAACACCACTTCTAAACTACAAGGCATACTAGCTCCAAATGGCTACCCCACGCTTCCCTCACAGCGAACTAGCACCAGATGGTCGACAGGTGCTTCACCCTAGCGGTCAGTGCCAGAAACTGGTACTGTCTGATACCACTTGCCGTCCGATACTACCCAACTTTCCCCTATTAGAAAACAGAATTGACGATAAAAATGATTGATATTCTTTTTAGCATGTAAGTAGTAGTGGAAAACATAAAACAGGTAAATTTTCATTTTTTAAGGTTCGTAATGACCATCATATGCGGGAAAACATTTAAAGCAGGAACATATTAAACGGGAAAAATTACATTATTCTTATGAAAAAAATTTTGGGACCGAAAGATTTTAACATCTTAGATGGGAAAACATCTTAAACGGGAACTTCTTAAACAGGATCCACTGTAATTAATCAACATCTAGTGGAAAGCAAAAGTTATACATCAGAAGATGATGAAGAGAGATTCCTTTTCCATCCTACGCGGATGTGATGGCATCAATCGAAAATTTAAAATGTTTTATTTCAGGAAGTTTTGTAGGTGAACATTTATTAAAAAATCTTTACGAAATATAAAATGAGATACAAAAATGTCGAATAAAAAAAACACTAAACAAACTAAGGTGTCAGACTTTAGAAAAAAATTAAATTGTTCTGGTATTTTTAAATAAATTTGTTTTTTCTTATTCATCTTCTTTTAATCTCATTATTTTCTTGCATGAAAATATGTATGCATTCTATATAACATGAGTATTATTCTACAAATTTCATTTTCCCCGATTTACATTTTCCCTCCATTTACAACATTTTTGTCCAATTCCCAGAAAAGTGTGTATTATGGGTTTCACTGTATTACATTTTGGTTTCAAAATTCCATTTCACTGAAGAATTTCTACACATAACAGTTTCAGAACATAAAACAAAGCATGTTTTATCAACTTGTTTTACAAAACCATATCCGTCAGTCAGAGCCGGTCTTAGGGGTGGGCGAGCTGGGCGGTTGCCCGGGGCTGCCACTTTGAAGGGGCCGCCGAATTGCACACTATGCACTGTATTGCAAAATTTTTGTACAGATATTTTTCATATTTTTCCCGGCTACGATTAAAAGATTGAAGAGAAATACGAATTTATCGTTTATTAATGGTTAAATTTCCTCTGGTGGCAGATAAAGAGTAATGAGAGGAAGGGTGTGGAGAGAGCACTGATCTCGATACTCTTTATAGGGAAAAGGGAAGGGGATTTATAAAAGAGGAGATGGAGCGAAGTCTAGTGGTTGTAGTAGTAAGCTCCTATTTCAGATACAATGTCTCTAGGTGAAGTGAGGAGTAAACAAAGTCCGGGAAACACAAGAGTTACATTTAAATACTTCCACATAGTATGGTTATATGACGTTTGATGCTTAGCAGTGTCTAGACAGTGTCTTTTCCATGTGCAGTGCGTTTGTTTCCTGCGGTAAAAAGCTTTTTAGTGTTAATTTGTCCGTGTGATCGGTGGCTTAGTCTTCGCCTCTTTCTGCATTATTACTTTTGTGTGTTTAATTAGCTTTGATAACTCCATACAACTCACCCAGTGGCAATTCTCCGTCACCAAAGGTACTTATTCTGACGATGACCTAGGATAACTTCAGTATACGTCATCCAGCGGTCGGAGAAGAGTAGATGAGTCTCTAATTCTTTTATACGAAACTGTGATGTTTTCCGGGACCGCCAAAATTCGGAATGTATTGTTTTTTAGGAGAGTGAAAATTCAAAGATATGGTACTTCTCTTCAGTAAAGTCAATCAGTATTTTAACTTCTTAAATAATTCGTTTATCCATTGCTTTTTCTAAGTGTTTAAAATTTTAATCTATGAGCTGGCCGGCCATACTCTTGTAATATGTACTGTAGATTTCTTTACTTAACTTAATAATATTTTATGTTTTACAACCTGCGATAAATTAATTACATAAATTCAAGTTTATTCACTTTCAGTCTAACCCTGTAAACAAAAATGTCTTATGTTAGAGGGAGTAAAACTGATTCTGGTGCCCTAAAACGTAAACGAAAGAAGGCACGAGAGGAATTGTCAAAATCTCAACAAGGAGCGCTTCTTAACCATTTTAAGAAAAGTGTGACAACCAAAGAAAAATGTGAAGGTGTTATTGCAGAATCACCTCGACCGATTAACGAAGATTTTAATCCTTCAAATGTTTCGTCTGGACAAGAAATAATTGGTTTATTATCGTCGCCAACATGTGTAACCGATTTTGATCGTTAAAAAGTAGAATTTACTGACATTGGCTCATGGCCTGCTTTCATAAGCAATAATCAATGTGAAGTTTTGGTTGAAATTGGTGTGAAAAGAGTTTCTAATTTTGATGACCCACGAAACAGTGACGGGAGGCATTTTTCGGAATCATTTTATACCAGGCATTTATCAAACAGAGAAACAGTTGATCGGCGCTGGTTGGTATATTCGGTGAGAAAAAACTGCTTTTTCTGCTTTTGTTGTAAACTTTTTGGGCGTGACCAAAAGAACAAATTTTCCAATGATGGATGTAACAACTGGAAACATTTCAACGTATTTACGTGAACATGAGTGCACCCCACACCACATAAATGCCCAGCAAGAATGGATGGAGTTGGAAAATCAATTGTTTAAAGGTAATACGATTGATAAAGAACTTGGGCAATTGATTGACAAAGAAAAGATCCACTGGTGCAACGTTCTTGAGCGTCTCTTAGCAATTACTCAGTTTTTAGCTCAGAGAAATTTGCCTTTCCGGGGCAGTGTAGAAAGCTTAATGATCCTCACAACCATAACTTTTAGGGATTGGTAGAACTTTTAGCTCCATTTGACCCTATTTTAAATGAACACACGCATCGAATAAAAAGTTTACTGTCATTACTTAGGAAAGCAATTACAGAATGAATTTATACATTTGATCAGCAGTCACGTGTTAGAAAAGATAAAAAATAGTATAATCCGATTGAAATATTACTCTATCATTCTGGATTGTACGCAAGATATTAGCCATAAAGAGCAAATGACCATGGTTATTCGATTTGTTGAAATTGTAGGAAACTCAGTAAACATTGTTGAACGTTTTGTTGGATTTTTGAACGTTTGTGAAACAACTGGTCCTGGATTAGCAGAAGCATTAATGGAAAATATTACTCATTTGGGATTATCCATTTATAATTGCTGTGGTCAAGGGAACGACAACAGAGCAAATATGGCTGGTTCAAAGAATGGTGTACAAGCCCACATATTGCGCATTAATCGGCGAGCTTTTTTTATGCCCTGTGGTTGCCATAATTTAAATTTAATACTCGACGACATGGCAAAATCATCTCTTGCAGCTAAATCATTTTTTGGTACTTTGCAGCAAATTTATGTACTTTTTTCTGGTTCAACACAATCATGGCAGGTTTTTAAGAAGCATGTCACTAAATTTACAGTAAACCACTATCAGAAACACGGTGAGAATGTAAAATTAATTGTGTAAGAGCGATTCGATTTCTGCTGGGCGACGTTTATGATGCGTTAGTTGATGTTTCTGAAACTGCAAATGACCTAAAGTGCCGAACAGAAGCCCTTTCATTAGCCAAAGAACTGAAAAGCTTTAAATTTTTGGTAATTTTAGTAATCTGATATGATATTCTCACACAAATAAATGTTGTTAGCAATATGATGCAAAGTGAAAATATGAAGTTAGATCAGGTATTATCACTTTTGCAAAGCACAGAAAGTTTTTTCATTCAATTCAAAGAAAACGGCTTTGAAAGTTCAAAAAACGTATTAAAAGAGTTAGCAAAAGAACTCTAAATGAATCCAGAAGAGGTTGTTTTTTGGGTGGAATCGTCTGTTCGAAAGAGAAAAATAAAGAAACAATTTTCATATGAAGCTGAAGATGAATCAATACGTGATCCGGAGGAAAAATTGCGAGTCGATTTTTTCAATAATTTATTAGACCAAGCAATTCTTTCACTCAGGGAACGATTTCAGCAATTAAAGCGTTTTAGTGAAACCTTTGGCTTTTTGTGCAGTATTTCAACACTGAAAAACATTTCTGATGATGATTTGCATAAACAGTGCAAAGACTTCGAGTTATTTCTTTCTGAGCAACAGGATGAATTTGAAAATGATGTTGATGGATTAAGTCTGTTTACTGAACTTAAGACTGTGTCACGAATAATGCCGGATCATTGTGGAACGGCACTGGATACCTTGCGTTATATTTGTGACAACCGTTTTATTGAAATTATGCCAAATTATTATATTGCACTAAGAATTTTATTGACTATACCGGTCACTGTAGCTAGTGGTGAACGTACTTTCTCAAAGTTAAAATTAATCAAGACATACTTGCGTTCAACGATGACACAAGAGAGGCTGACTGATCTTGCTGTTATTTCAGTTGAAAATTCTTTAGCATCATCGCTTGATTATTCCACTTTAATTGCAGATTTTGCAAATCGTACAGCACGAAAAATAAACTTCTGATTTGTAGAAGTAAGTTATACAATACATAAAACGTTTAAAAAATATTAATTTTTTATTGTTTGAAATTATTGTAAAAATATTACCTTATTACGATTGTCTTTTATTTTGAAATAAAAAATTTCACATAATGATTACCATTTTGTTGTATCAATTTACGATTTTTTCTCAAAATACTGTATAATTATTATTAAATGTACTAAGAATGTGTATTTTTTTAAATGGGGCCGCCAAAAATGTTTGCCCGGGGCCATCAATTGTCTAGGACCGGCTCTGCCATCAGTCCAAGTAGACTGAAAACAGCGGATATATTCTTTATCGTTTTTTTGATTTCTTAGTTGCTTACATTTTTCCTTTGATAAAATATGTCAATTACGTAAAAATTAAAATTACGACTAATATTATATGAAAATGTAATTGAATTTCTAATTTCAATACACAAAGTATGTTAATCCTTCGTGGGCCAGGTGGGCTTGACTAACAAGGAGGACCGAGTGGGGCCCATGCGGACCCCGATAAAGAAACTGAATTTCTGGCACATGCACGAAATTATATCAACCAAATTTCAACCCTATGTTCCTTAGGAGCTAATTCACCCTTTTTCCCTTTTGTTGATTTTTTAAATTTTAGTTGTTTTACAAAAACCATTTGACATTATTTTTATTAGCGAAATCCATAAGTGCTATTACAAAATAACAAAAATAATAAGAAATGCAAATACAAATAGAAATACAAAGAAAAATGACTTTATCAAAGGGAATAAAAAATATAAAACTGACTGTATAAAGAAAAACAAAAAATTACTCTAAACAGTCGTCACAAATAAAGTGTGCATGTGTATCACAAATAGGCACATAACATTTTTGCAAGCTTTTTTTGTCTTTTTATCCTTCTTCTGGGCACTTTCTACATCTTCTCTTTTGACGTTCTTGAGGCCTAATCTGTGATGCTGCTGCTATATCATCATCCACAAATGCTTGTATGCTTACCACAACATGCTTTGGCAAATATCTACCAGCTAACTCAAAACGTCACTGGATTGCTGGTTTGCACATCTGTTCTGATAAGTCCATAAGGAATTTTCGTCGCTTTTGATTTCCTGCATAAACATTGGGATTTTTTTCCATGAAACAAATGCTAGAATTGTAGGCTGCATCCAGTAGAAGATGATCATGGGCCATCTGTTTGTTATGCGCTTACATGAATAATTTTTGACAAGCTGATCTAACTGATCAACACCTCCTTTCATTGCATTATAGTCAAGGATCACATGGGGTTTGAAAGGTTCTTCCTCCTGCTTTTTGTTGTCGAAATGCATAGTACTCAATAACAGAACTGCTTTTCCTTTCTTTGGGACATAACTTCAGAGCATAAGATGGTGATCCTGGCTGAAGCCAAAGTTGGTGGAATAAACCTTACGATCCTTTGAAGCTTGAATTGATTTCAGTATTTCACATTTATTCTTTCTTATAGTTCCCAAGAGTGTGACATTTTTATCAAGCAGTTCTATGGCAAGACCAACATCAGTAAACAGGTTTTCAGTAGTAACATTTCTTCCAGAATTCACAATAGTGGCAGTAAGATCTTGAACAACTCTTTTAGCCTGATAGTGTTCTGGACATTTTGGACTTTTTCCACTGTATATTTGAGCATTTAGAAGATAGGCATTCCTAGCGTCGACCATACTCCACACTTTTATGCTGTACGTACCTGGTTTTGATGGCATGTATACCTTGAATGAGCATTTCCCTCTAAATTGCAAAAGAGATTCATCCACAGTTCATGTAGTTTTGTTGACATGAGTCTTCTTCTGCCAAACCTCAAGTATCAGCACCAATTTTCCTTGTTTCCCATTCATTGTTCTTCACGAGTGTTCATGTCATCAAATCTTATGACCCTCTTTATTTCCTTGAATCGATTACGGCTCATACAAGCACGATAAATTGGTGGACCTATTTTAGTACTAAATTGTTCTTCAAGTGGACGAAAGATATCCTTGTCGACTCCAGATCTGAGATGAAGTCCCAGCCAAGCTTTTAGCTCAACAGCATCCACCTTCTTCCAGTTTTCACCATATGGAACACTTCCTTTTTGGTTTGATGCATCAAGAATCATTTCAATTATTTCACCTGTGATAAAGGAGTTAAAAAGATCAGCAGGAGTTTGTGTAGGTACGGTTGTGTGAACACCAGCTCTTTTGCTAACAACGTTCTGCCTAACTTGCCTTCTACACCTGGAAGGCTCACTATACCATTTTGTTTTGTTGTCTCTCCCTACTACAGTATTATCATTTTCTTGATCATTATCATCATTCTCAATATTATCATCAAAGACACTAAAGTCACTGTCTGAGGATTGTTCAACCAGTTCATAAGTGCTAGCATCAGATAAGACGCTGTCCAGTCTTCATCATTTTCTGACAAATCTGAACTAGACTCCACAGTCTTTCCATAAAACACTGACGGAAGGATTGACATATCGTTTTTATTATCTATGTAAAATCTTCTAAATCTCTAATATCTGAAAGAAAAGGAAACAAATATGTCAATAAAAACACAAAAAAGGTAAAACTGTCACAGAGGGATGCGTGGAGTGCAATTTTATACCCTGTAACTACTAAACAGACAGTTTTTGTTGAAATTCATCTGCATCTAAGGTGGTAATCTACTATAAGAAAATGCTTGATGTCTTTGTCGGTGTGTGGCCGGACGGTCTCATCAGTTAGTTATGCAAACTGGCCGGTAGATGGCAGCACTTGCCAGTACAATTAGTGCTGCCCATCCTGCCACTTACTATAACTAATTGCGGTCGCACCTATATTCATTTACGTAAATTGGATGGATGATATGTACTTACGTACATATTAACGGGGAGCCCAACTTAAAAATATATATACGAAACAAATACCATTTAAAGCATGTTTTAATTTTAAGAACATTAAAAGAAACCAATTAACATTTAAATGATTTGTTATGGATAACAATAAAAAAACAATCACATTTTAATTTCTGGTGGCCAATATTTAGTAATTTCTTCTAAAATGGTATCAAAAGCGTATCGATTGATCGCTTTGTTATAGATAACAATAAAAAAACAATCACATTTTAATTTCTGGTGGCCAATATTTAGCAATTTCTTCTAAAATGCTATCAAAAGCATCTCGACTGATCGGCCTGTCGCGACATTTACAAACCCGATCACCGGACAACGGGGAGGGAAAGTTTGGTTCCAGCGAGGCGAAGGCCGCGGTAGCGCCCAGAGACGACAACTAAAATAAAAAGAAAGCAAGCCGAAGGCTCGCCAATATCCTCTCTATTTACGGCGCAACAGTCATGCGAGATATAATTCCTTTGTAGACTACAGATATCTTGGTAGACATCATTCGGTACTTACGTATTAAGTTGGGCTTCCCATTAATACGTAAGTAGCGGATGGATAAATGCGGTAAATTACGTCTTTTAAAACATGCTAATGTTTGAAATAATTCGACGATGTTTTAACGTGCCTTCGTTGTCTTATTGAAGTCTTTCTGCATATTAAAGGCAGTTGCTTGCGCTGTGCCTTCGCGTTATCTGAATATAACAGATATTATGAAAATAATTTCTTTCGTGCTGTTTATTTTTAATTCGCGTCAATCCAATTATAGGGTAACCAACCAAACAACGATTACACTGTTATCTAAATAAATAAGGTATATGCGTTGATTGCATGTGTATTGAGATATCTATTGAGATTGTTCTTAACTGCTGTTTAGTGGAATTGAATGATTGATTGTGATTGCTTACTAAATATTGCTTCTCACATGGACAGCTGTATGTAGCCATAACTAGAACACGTGACACATAATTTGAAATTTTGGGTTAAGGATAAAGATAATCAAGGGCAATTGCTGTTAAACGAAAGAGTATTTACAAGGAACGTCATTATAACAGAGCTACTGAATAGCTAAAATAATATTATTGAGGTATAAGACTGTTTTCCTCTTAATTTTTTAAAAGTATTCCTTTGTTTTCATTTGCAGCCCTTTCCAATCTTATTAAAATATTGTAATTTTATCATTTGTTTGTTGGTTTTATTTTTATATTGTTTGTTTTCAAAGGCCGTTTTAAACGGGCTCATTCACCTAGTATACAATAAAAGTCAAGGATCGCCAGACTCAGAAAATGATATATGCCTTAGTGACATACCGTATTCACCTGAATCTAAGACGACCTTTTTCTCCAAATTGTCAGCTGTAAATATCAAGAGTCGTCTTACATTCGAATACGAAGTATATTTAAGCATTTAATCAATGGTTTTTACAACAAATGGTATGTTAGAGTAAACAATTCACAACAGCAAATTCAAGTACGTACATAAACAAGTGAAATAAACAAATAGTAATAACAATAAGAAAAACATGACGGGAATAATAATTATTTAGACTAATAATCATCGTCAACGATCATAACACAGACGACGTACTTTCATCTTGCACGTAATGGCAACCGTAAGGTAAAAACAAATGAGGGCGGAAATCACTGGGATTCCCCTTTCAAACGACTCACCGCGATTCACTAATTGTGACAGTAATTTTGAGTTGTGCATTCTTGATTTAAATGCACAACGCTTAAGTTAAAATGACAGATCATGTTGAAGTACGTGGCACGAGTGTAAAGGGAAAGTTAACAAAAGGTATTAGACGGAGCTATGATGCAAATTTTAAGCTGATCGTGATAAATTACGCCGAAAAAACTAATAACTGTGATGCGAGTAGAAAGTTCGGTGTATCTGAGGCAAATGTGCGTCGATGGAAACTCTCAAAACAGGAACTAGAAAAAGCCAAAGCCACAAGGAAGTCGCTCAGTGGTTCAAAATTAGGCCGATTTCATGGCATTGAAGAAGTAGTCAAGTTTATGCGCACCATGAGGAAGAACGGTATGCCTGTTTCGACTGAAAGTATTATACTTAAAGCTCATGAAATTGCTAGAGGACTTAATATATCATTGCAAGAATTCAAGGCCATCAGAAGTTGGTGCGTGAGAATGATGCGACGAAATAATTTTTCTTTACGGCGACGAACTTCGCTGTGTCAGAAATTGTCAGAAGACTATGTTGAAAAACTTCTCGCTTACCAGAAATATGCAATTGGACTTAGAAAAAGCAATAATTACCTTTTGAGCCAAATAGGAAATGCCGATGAAACTCCGGGTTTCTTCGACATGCCATCTAATTATACTGTGAACAAAAAAGGTGCGAAGTCCGTCCTAATTAAAACTACAGGCAACGAAAAAATGCGAGTCACGGTAATGTTGGCGGTTTTAGCAGATGGGACTAAATTACCACCATATGTGATTCTAAAGCGGAAAACAATGCCTAAGGAACATTTGCCAAGTGGAATAATAGTTAGGTGTCAAGAAAAGGGGTGGATGACTAAAGAACTAATGAGAGATTGGTTACATGTGGTGTGGAATAGACGGCCAGGAGCTTTACTAAAACAAAGAGCAATGCTTTCACTGGATGCATTCAAAGGACACTTATCTCCTGAAATTAAAAACATAATAAGTGCGATGAATACTGATCTTATTGTAATACCTGGAGGAATGACATCGCAACTTCAAGTTTTAGATGTTGCTGTCAATAAGTGTTTTAAAAATAATTTAAAGGTTTTGTATTCTGAGTGGTTACAAAGTGGAACTCACACTTTAACACCAAAAGGAAATCTTAAGAAACCTGAAGTTGCAATGCTCTGCCAATGGTTCAAGGCATCGTGGCAACAAATAAATGCAAAAGTAATAGTGAAAGGATTTAAGAAATGCTGCTTATCTAATGCCATGGATGGGAGTGAGGATGATGTTTTGTGGGAGACTGATGATGAAGTTGAGAGTGATAAAGATAGTGAGCATGAGGAAAATAGTGAAGGTTGCATAGACAGTGATGATGACTAACACAATAAAATGATTTTATGCAGCACTTGGATTGAAATGTTTTTTTGTTGTCCTGAAATGAGTATATTCTTTCAATGTATTTACTTTATTTTTAATGTTATCTTAAAATGAATGCTACCATTTAATTTGTTTGAAAACCTGAATGGTTCTATTTGTGATGTGATCTTATGATTTTAAAATGTTAAAACATTCAAGTATCAGAGAAAATAAATATTTCACAATATTTATAATTTTTGTAGTAATGAAGGTCAATTTGAGCTTTTTTCTGTTTTGGAATCATCAAAATGGGGGGTCGTCTTAGATTCAGGGTCGTCTTGGATTCGGGTGAATACGGTAATTTTAAATTTATATATAAATAGCATATAAATAGTATATTTCTGAAAACTTCGACCGTGTAATATTTAAACTTCACAGGAATAAGATAGTATAGAGTTTTATTCGTCGAATAAAGCAAAAACTAAAAAAATCGGTCCATATTTACATACTAGCATAAGTGCCCGTTGAATTTCAACAGGTTTAATGAATCTAAATTTTTGTCAATGCAACATGTAAAAATTGCAAGAATAAAATTGTGCACTGTTTTAACCATGGAATATTTCTATATTATAAGTCTGTTTTAATTAATTAACTAAAATTTCACAGAAATTCCCTGTGAATAAAATAGTACCTTTCTTTCTACTAAAATACCCATTGTTATTAGTTTTAAATTGATTATAGCATTAGGATTTCAATTTCATTAAATAAGCAGAATTCCAGTTCCAAAAAATTGGTTCAATCTTCAATTGCCTCTGATAATACTTTAAATAGATTTTGGAATATAATGTACCTCAATATCATTTATTGTCTGCTCAGCACTCTTGCCTTCTCATTTTCCGAAACAACCACTTTCACCAGTTTTAAATGGATTTCAAACTTAGAAGAGAAGTTGATTCAATTCAGTTAAAATAACCACATAACAAACTTCTTATTCCAAAGAAAATCCTTTTATAATATGCAATGTTAACCTAGAATTCATTCATTCTGAAAAGTGAATAGAAATGTCATGTAGGTACATATATTTCAGTTTCATGAAATAAGCATAATTCCGGTAACAAAAAAATTTGTTCAATCTTCAATTGCCTCTGATAATACTTTAAATAGATTTTGGAATAAAATGTACCTTAATATCGTTTAGCGTCGGCTCACCACTCTGGACTTCTCAGTTTCCGAAACAACAACTTTCAATAGTTTTAAATTGATTTTTGCTTTGAAATATACTTGAGTCAATTCAGTACAACTTCCGCTTTACATACTGTAAATTCCAAAGTAACTCCTTTTATAATAGCCAATGCTAGCCTAAAATTAATTCATTCTGTAAAGTGAATAAATAAAGTTCTTTCTTTAAACTATAATAGCCACTGTTATTAAATTTAAATGGATTATAAGCCTTAGAACTTACTCTGTATTAAATAAGCACCAAAATTCCTTTTATAAAAACAAATCAATTCATTAAAAGATCCATTGTTGTTTCTTCGAAAATTGCCTGTTAACAGCTTTAAATGTCCTATTAATTTTAATTGAATTTTAATTTATATTCGTTTCCAAACTTCGGCCATTGTTGTGAAATTAATTCAAGGAATAACAATATAAATTCGTAAGCACGTAAGGTGTACAAAGAATTTAATTTAAGAATGCTTTTTATTTCCAATTTTTTCAAAATGACACTGTTGATACTTAAAATTTTTTATATTTACGTTAATATATTTATTTTCCGCAAAACACGCCAGTCTCTCCCCTTCCTTCCTCTCTCTCTCTCTCTCTTTCTCTTGTATTGAAGCACTCAGGGCACGCTTATTCCCAGAAGGATGTATACAATAATAGTAATTTGAGGTGTAACAATGATAATGGTCGACATAGCAACATCACGTTAAGTTGGCGAGATTTCCACAAAATATGCAAATTAAACATTTAACATGGAATATTTCGAACTGTGGGCGAAAAAAGATGAACGGAATAAGAAACTTTATAACTTTTTCTTCAAAATGGTTCAAATCCGAAGGTCATCTGTTAATTTCTTCTAATTTTATTTTCCAAATGAATAAAAGGCTGCACTTCGAAAAATTGTGTTTTGCATGTTAAGTAATGGGAAATGGAAAAGCATGTCTTGGAGACGAACCAAGGAATTTTTTCGCGATTTAAATTTGTCATTCTCTTAATAAGTGTTAATCAAGAATCCCTACCAAATTTCGAGTTTCTATCATTATTATTTCTCGAGTTATTAGCATTTGCATAGCGTGACCAACCAACCAACAGACGACATTATATTAAATTTTTATGCTTGAAGGAAGAATACCTTGCAAGTCAAGAAATGGATTCATACATGTTATCTTATGGAAAAATGTTAATCCCCTATATTGGCAGCACTGATTAATCCCGGTTGACCAAACCTTGACAATTCACTAAGTTAGGATGTAAGGAAGAATCGTATCAAGTTGCATATGGATGGCAAGAATTCTCGCCATTTAAACATGTCACTTTATTGTAACAAATATTTATTGATACCACCAGGGCCGTCTATAGATGGTAAGGCACTGCCTTAGGGAGGCACCTCACTGGGGGTGACAAATGAGTTGGTCTCGTATTCGCTGAAATTGCATTAGTCATAACTCATTGTCGTTGAAAAAAAGACAACATATTCATATCCATCGAATATGGAAAAATATGCTGGGGCTAAAGATTAGATGTGAACATGAAAATCAGTATCAGTGCAAGCCTCCAGTTTCTACCTACCCCATTGACCGATAATAAAAGTCTGCACTTGGGTTTTCTTATTTCATCCGCATTGGGCTTCGATACACTTCCCAGGGGCTCTTTCCCCACCCCTCTTACATCCTTCGCCTTCCTCCCACATCGCTCTCTTTTGTTTCCCCATGTGGTCACAAGGACTGTAAATTCGACTTCCTCTGAGCTTGAGAAGAAAACAATGGTATGGGAGAGAAATTTTTTTTCCTAGTGGATTCTTAGGAACATAAAAAGCAATTAAAACTCTGTTTTTAATAGCGAAATTAAAGTGACCAGATTTCCAAGAGCTCAATGCTGTACAAAATGAAAAAATCGATAAAATGTACATTATTTTTATTTTAGTTGTGGTCAGTCGAGATGCTTTCGATACCATTTTAAAAGAAATTGCTAAATATTGGCCACCAGAAATTAAAATGTGATTGTTTTTTTTCAATTGTTATCTATAAAAAATCATTTAAATGTTAATATCTCGCTTGACTGTTGCACCACAAATGGGGAGGATATTGGCGAGCATTTGAATCGCTTTGTTTTTATTTTAGTTGTGGTCTCCGGGCGCTACTGCACCCTTCGCCTTGCTGGAACCAAACTATCCCTTCACGTTGTCTGGTGATCGGGTTTGTAAATGTTGCGACAGGCCGATCAGTCGAGATGCTTTTGATACCATTTTAGAAGATATTGCTAAATATTGGCTATCAGAAATTAAAATGTGATTGTTTCTTTCAATTGTTATCTATAACTAATCATTTAAATGTTACTTGGTTTCTTTTAATGTTGTTCTTAAAAATTAAAACAATTAAAATGATATTTATTCTGTATTTATATTTTTAAGTTGGGCTCCCCGTTAATATGTAAATACCAAAATCTTTCTAGCACACTCAAAGCCTCTTGCACTTCACTCTTTTTTGGAGTTGGAATTATTTCCTCTTCATCATTTTCATCTTCTTCCATATTAGTCTCTGCAATAGTCTCCCTTTCAACTTCTATCTCCACTTTTTCTACCATTCTCAGTTGGTGCACAAGTTAATAGGCAAGTGTCAACATTAACAAAATCATTAAATGATGTTTGAAGATGAATTATTTTATTGATTTTACCCCATTCCAAAGGTTCATCATCTGATACTTCATCTTCCTCATATGTTGTCCTCATAAATCCTGCCTTTATGAAGTAATAGAGGCTGACTGAATATAATTCCATTTTAGGCACAGCCTATGCATGGCCTGCAATATATTCCATTTACATTTTGTAAGATCGTTTGTTTCATCGACATTTCTTAAAATATAGAGAACCAACTACTGTCTGTAATTTCCCCTAACACTAGAAATTATGCCCTGATATAATGGTTGCAGTTTACTTGTGGTATTTGGAGGAAAATAACTATTTTAACATTTCGCTACACAATCCCCTCAACTTTATGAGCAGTGCACTGATCCAGAAAAAGAACTATTTTTCTATTCTTTATGCCCATCTTTGAATCAAGCATGCTTAGCCACTCACTAAATAAAGTTGCAGTTATCCATGACTTTTTAGAATTTCTGTATAAACAGGGAAGTTTTTTATATTCTTAAAACATATGGGTTTTTTTATATTTCCCAATCACAAGTGACTCTAATTTCCCCGAGCCATCTGCATTGGTTCTGAAAAGCACTGTAAATCTCTCCTTGCTTTTTTTCCCCCCATGGCAGGGTTCTCCTTTAACTGCAATAGTTCTATCTGGGAGTAAGTTATAAAAAAATCCAGCCCCATCTGCACTGAAACTGTCTTTAGGAACATAATTCACTAAAATTGTTTGCAGTCTTTTTCCACTCTTCTACCACAATTGTACTTACAGAAGCTTCTTCCCCGCACTTTTTTAGTTCTTAGGTTCAGCGCACTTTAAATTTCTGTAGCCATCCATTGAAAGTCATCTATTCCCATTTTCAATGCCATTTCCCTAGCCTTCTGTTGTAGAATAGGCCCAGATATAGGTATGCTTCTGGCTCTAGCTCCCATCAACCAATCAAACACACATTTATCTAATTCTTCATTTTTCACTGCCTGAGATCTTTTATTGATGAAACCTTGATGTGCTACTACTTCAGTTTCCTTACGTTTATTTAAAATAGATCTTAGAGTCGACAGTGTTATGCCAAAGGTTTCTGTCACATCTATTTTTCTTTTCCTCTCATCGATGGCTTGGAAAATTGCTAACTTCATTTCTATTTTCAGCAGCTGTCTTTTCCTACGATTTACCATGTCCATTATGGGTCTAAAATTAATTTATTCATAAACGTGTTCATTAATTACTTGTGTATTATTTGTAAATACCGTACTTAATATTATACAAGGCATAAAGAAGGATATTGTTATACACCTAACAAACTTTAATTAGAATCGGAAAATTAATGTGTTAATAATTAAATGAAAGTTGTGCAATAATAAATAATATACTCATGTGATTAAGGACAAAATTAACGTTAAAAAACACGTATTTGTAGATTGTATCCACTATAGCTTAATGAAACAAATCAATGTCATATAACCAGTAGTTTTAACAAGCTCCTCGTATTATTTATTTATTGGCAAGAATTCAGAGACAGCACAGGGCCAATTATACTGAATATCGTAACAACAATAACAAGAACGAAAACATGCAACCATGCTCTCGGCAGGATTCGAACCTGTGACCCTAGCATTGGGAGGTAGACATGCTAACCACCCCTCTACCAAGGCTGGCAAACATAAGCACTACACGTTCATAGAAACTTGACGTATACCGGCATATACCTGGACGCTTGCATGAGGGGATAAACCGGGACATGTGAGGGAATTCACCAGACAAGAAATCTTCGCAGCAGAAGCAGTACCTATCTTAAATATTATGTCTATTTAACATTATAGTCATGTATTCACAGTTCTTTTCAGATGCGGTAAAAAGTGATACGTACGTAGCAGTGGTGCGTTGTTAACCTCAGGGCCGTGAAAGAATTGACTTAAATATAGTCTTTGCAATGTTGCAGTTATGTATTTGTGGCTTTTTCAGAGGCGGTAAAAGTAACATGAGGATCACGAAAGAATTGACAATTAAATGCTTTTGCAACAGTGTAGTCATATTTTCAGTGCTCTTTTCAAAGGCAGTGAAAATTAATGAGCACGTAGCAGTGGTGTGTTACCTGAGGATTGAGAAGTAATTTACGTTTAAATGATATATCTTTGCAACACTGTAATAATATTCCCGTGATCTTTTCACGGATGATTAAAATTGATACATACATATGTAGCAGCAATGTGTAACTTGAGAATCGTGGAAGAATTGACAGTTGGTGCTTGCCATTGTTTCCTTTTAGAAGTGGACCGTAAATCTGAGCGAGTTGAACCCGTAGGGCCTGGCATAGGTAATAAACTACGCAACCTAACTTCAACTTAAATTGTGCATATTTGTTGCTTTATGATAATATTTTGGCTACTTTTTCGAGAGACCACTACAGTGTTTGCTTCAACGGGATAACCTTGTACGTACGTATACATACACCATCGGCTGGTTTCTATTAGTTATTCACATGCAAATTTTCACTGCAAACTAGCTTAATTATTTTTTTCATAAACTGGAATACATTATTTTACTATAGGGAGGTTGTTTTTTTATCAGAGGTGCATTTTCCCATTATGAAATATGGAGAATTACGAAAATATGGAGGTACGATATTAAGAGGTTTGCATATACCGTTACATACAGTTTTGGCAGGACCTAAAAAATTATTACGAAATATGGAGGTTTATGATACACGGAGGCTCACTAGATAGAGGTTTTTCTGTAATTTGAGCAATTGTGCCTATCGTCCTCTCAGACTTCTGTAGACCAAAGAATCTTCTATCTGTGTAACTCTCACTCTGCAAGGAGACATTATTTGTGTAGTATTAATCTGCAGTGCAAATTTGAGATATATTTGTACCGAATGCCACTAAGAGCACATTTTGCTCAGCACGTAGGATGAGGTTTAGGGGAAAGGACACGTTGAAGAACTTCCGAGAACATGATTTTATGGAACACAATAAAATGTTGGGAAAAGCACTTGCAGCAAAACAACAAATCGCTTGTAAGGCATGTTTTAAAGAGAGCGGGGCCTCTGTAAGCGTGAGGCACGGTGCAGTCACACTTTTATTTCCACTCTCTCATTGGTTTGATATGAGAAAGTTATGGGCATTTGGGGCCACCTTTGGCTGGGAGCCCTGGTGCGTCGCACCGGTTCGCTCATTGTACGCTATGCCACTGATCTACATAAAATTTTTTCACTAAATGTTCTCAAAGAATAGCTGCAGCACACCATTTCGATGGATCAGAGGTGTCAAACCTGCTGCCCATGGGCTGGATGCTGCCCACTAAGCAATTTTATGCATCCCACTGCCAGTGTTTCATAGTTTGCAAAACTTTTTTCATTTATTTTAATTTACTATTAACTGTTAAAATATCTAACATTAATCTACAATCACTTAGTAAACATTTCTCAATTCAGGTAAGTTCTTTTTAATGCTGTTTTTGATTTTCTTTCTCAAAGTTATTTCTAAAATTGAATTCCATTGTGTTAACCCTAAAAGGCTAATTCTAACTTGATATCCACACATATGGTACGTAAGCATCACTAGATAACTTACGATTTAACTATAATCCATTGGCTATTTTCTAGTGCGGCCCACCAAAGGGTTCATTGCCACTAATATGCCCCACCTTGCATAAAAGGTTGCCCACCACTGAGTTAGTAATCTTTCTCTCTCAGTCACAGTGCAATCATCATTTTATTCATTAGTTTGTTAAAAAATGGTGACAGAACTTTTTCATTTTGTACCACTTGGCGAAAAACGACGGTTGATCGAAACATCGATTATTGATGGTGATGGTTATTGAGATCTTACTGTATTCATGTGCTACAGTTATGTATTTACCTTTCTGTGAATAAATCTGTGAAATCACTAAGGTTCTGAGCCTCGGAACTCAAGCTCAAAGGTCAGCAACTGATTTATCAAGACAGTTCAAAGTTCAAAATTATTTGAAAAAATGTAACTTGACACAAAAATACAAATCATATAATAATCATAAAGATTATAAACTGTCTGGCCTAAAAATTGAAATGCCTAAAAATGTTGCACCTGGTGTGAGATGGATAAGTGAGAAAGAATGCTGTAATTTAAATAAAAAAGATTGAGGACAACATAAAATATATGTTCTTGTAAAATAAAAACATGCTTTGTTTCTATCTGGCTCTCTGTAGGAATGAGTTTTACACCAAAATGTTATTTTCTTTGTAGAAGATGTTAACATTTATGAGGTTTCTCTTCCTTAAAAACTCCTGTGTTACAATGATGACATTTTCATGTAGGAATTGCAATTAAAGTTTCTAAGTCTTGTTTTTCAGGTGGCTGAAAATTCAATCAAGTCAATAAAAAGTGGCGAGAGGGGTAAGGATGAAAAGAAGGAGGAAGGACTCGATGAAGGCAAGGGTCAGAGTGAGTGTGAAGAAGGGGAAAGTTATAATCCAGGATTAGAAAGTGAGAATCAGGGAAAAGGAAGAGGCTGTTCCCCTTCTATGGCAGTCAGCATTGAAGGACGTGCAAGGAACCCAGTCCGCAGATCCAATTCAAGCCCAGAAATGAATAGCAACTGGAGGAATCCTTTTTTGACAACAGCATCGCATGACAGGGATGGAGTCGCTGATGTTCCACACACAGTGATAGCTGGTGCAGGAGATGGCATCGACTCTGGTCCTACATCTGCAGGAGAAAGGTGGACAGTTGATAGCAAAACAGAAATGGGCATGTCAGAGACCAAAAAACTAGCCAAACCTTTACCCTCTGTTAAAGATCCAAGGTGAGAATAAAAATATCCTATTTTTAGTGCATTACTGCCCAATGTTATCCCTCTAAATTGTTTTTCTCCTCTGCATTGGCAAGTAGTACAGTGCTGGACAAAAAAACTGCACCACCTTACGACCGCTCTACAGGAATTTTAGTGAACTACAAGCTCGGATCTGCCAGTCACACGAATTGACAACGCTGCTGCTGCAGGAAGGGGGAAAGGGTTCTTTCTTTCTCTCTCCCTCCCCTTCTCTCTCGCTCTCTCTCTCCCACTCTTGTTACCATTGTCACATGAAACATTTTCCTCCACGGATTTCGTGTACAGGCATTTTGAGTGAATGAAAATATACATTTTAAAATTAATTAAAATGGAGAGATGAACTCGGGCGTTACCCATACGGACGTCAAAAAGAACAAAGTTTATTTTTCCACTCAAAATTGAATTGAATAAATTCCGATTTAGAATAAAAATCTATTAAACTGCATTTACATGGGTCAAGAAAGTGGTCGTGATTTCACCCACATTTTCTGTTTATAAACTGGTCGTGAAATCTCGAACACAATGACGTTCGAGAAAAGTTTATAAAATAACCATTCAGTCATGCTGAAGACATTGAATAAGATGGACTATTTACAAGACGGTGTTAATATCGTCATTGCCTTGCTGTGTAATGAACTCTGTGAAGTTTTGAGAAATCTTAAAAAAAAGAGGTGCAGAGTTTGGGTAAAGAATCGGGTAATGCAGCAGAGAGCTTTGGGAGCGTCAAACACCATTTGCAAAGAACTGAAGGAAGAGCACCCTATGTCTTATCGTAATTTTTTTAGACTATCAAAGGTTCAATTTCATTTGTTACGTCCCACAAAATGCATTCATTTTCATATAACAAAACAAATTTCATTACATTGTCATCATTCCACTGAGGCGTTATTTTTTCACCGATATAACAAAATCACAACACTGAGAGTGCTTACACGTGGTTCCCGCCCACTTTCTCAAAGGAGAATCATACAATGTCTTAAGTTATAAACCGAGTCGTGAAGTTAGTCCAGACATCCAAGGTCATGCACAGGGAGTGTTTACATGGGGCGAGAAACTGTTCGTGATGAGTCGTTCGAGAATTCACGACCACTTTTTTATTTTAAATATGTCTACACTAAAACTAAACCTCGCGTTTGGTCGGAACCAATTACTACGTGAAGTTTTACCGCGTATATTATCGATCGGCGGGATCGAAATCTCGAATTAATCGAGACTCGGGAGTCGCCTGTATATGAATTACATATAACCAAAAGTTACGTGGACACACAAAAGTTTACCATAGCACAATTGGAATCTTTTTTGGAAGGCAAGGCAGGTGTGGGTTAGGATAAAGGGGTGGGGACAGGTATGGGAGCCAGTGGGAGATATCTATATCTACATTTCACCCTGCAAGCCACCGCAATGGTGTGTGGTAGGGGGTGCAATAGCACCAAGGTAAAGCGCATAATAATGTACAGTATCACTCTACGTCGGCTGATTTCTTTTCGTAACTTCTGTTCTGCTCAGCTATCGTTCTAGGGAAAAACGAGCCTTTATACCTCTCAGTCTTACAGGCTATCTCTCTTATTTTACAAGGATGGTCCATTCTACCAATATAAGTTAGCGCTCTTATTATTTCTTCGACATCGCTGGAGAATATATGCGTTCTAAATCTTTCAAGAAGTTTTAACCTAGAGCGTGATCGATGCTCGGTTAGTGATTCCCATCCTAAGTCCTGTATCAAGGCTGTAACACTTTTGTTTCTTTCGTAACAATTTTTGACGAATCTAGCGGCTTTCCGCTGCACTCTTTCCAGCTCTGAGATTGATCCTTTCTCGTACGGATCCCATATGCTCGACGCGTACTCTAATAGCGGTCTTACTAACGAGAAGTAACATGTCTCTTTGACATTTTCCTCACTTTTACCTACTATGCGTTTGATGAATCCTGGTTTCTGTTTAGCCTTCCCGCATATATTTCGTATGTGCATATCCCATGAGAGGTTGCTTGTTAAAGTAACGCCTAAGTATTTGACGGAATCGGCTAGTTTAAGCTGGACGCCTTCAACAGTGTAATTCATCGTGTCAATGTTTTTGTTTCTCCAGAATCTCATAAAGGAACACTTTCCTAAGTTCAATTCTAACTGCCACTCTTTACACCACTCGAGAATTGCATTTAAGTTGTCAGAAAGTAATAATTGATCATTAGGACTGTTAATTTCTCTGTAAACTACTGTATCATCCGCGAATAACTTGATTTTACTTTTATTAACCTTATCTAAGTCGTTTATATATAAAAGGAATAGTAGGGGGCCGATTACACTTCCCTGTGGGACGCCTGAGGCTACGCTGACTGAATCTGATTTAAATCCATCTATAACTACTATTTGTTCACGGTCATTAACAAAGTCCCTGATCCACTCGATTATCTTTCGATTTATTCCACAGTCATTTAATTTCTTCACTAACTTACTGTGCTGAACTTTATCGAAAGCGTTCTTGAAGTCGAGGAAAACAGCATCTAACTGAGTCTTACGGTCTCCTGATCTTAGTATATCGTGAACGAATAGAGCGAGCTGTGTTTCACAAGATCTCGTCTTCCTGAAGCCATGCTGATATTTACTTAGCAAGTTCTGACTATCTAAGAAGTCCATCACGGAGCTAACGATAATGTGCTCGAGAACCTTGCAAGATAGGGAGGTAAGCGAAATTGGCCTGTAATTTTCTCTGTTGTCTTTTTTCCCACCTTTGTGTAACAGCGTTATAAAGGCTAATTTCCATTCCTTAGGTACAACGCCATGACTAAGTGACTTACTGAAAACTATTTCAAGATAAGGTGCTTTTTCCTGTGCTAACTCTTTGAATACTGTAGCTGGTATCTCTTCTGGACCCGGAGATTTATTTGACTTGATATTTTTAAGCTGTTGAGCTATCCCTTTCTCTGATATGACTATATCGTTCATTTTTTCCTTGCCTGGTTCGGGCGCCATGACCTTCGTTCTCACGTCTTCGGTAGTAAATACGCTCTGAAAAAATAAGTTTAACAAATTTCCTTTATCTGTGCTATCGCTAACTACCTCTCCTTGGTCGTTTATTAACGGGGCTACGGTTGGGCATTGACCTTGAACTTCTTTAACATATGACGAAAAGCATTTGGGATTTTCACTTAACTAAGTCTTTTTCTTGAAGTCCGTTAGTGCTTTGCACATAACCTTTTTGGTCTTAGTCCGACAATCTCTGTACTTAAGTGAAATTGAAATTACTTCCTCCTGTGACTTACAGTTATTGATGCGTTTAAATTTGGAGTGAAGCTTTCTTTGGTGTCTGAGGGCACACCTAACCTGCCGATTATACCATCTTGGTTCCCCATTATCGCTAATAAATTTACTTGGTATATACGTATTAATACCCATTCTAATTTCTGATAGAAATGCTTTCCAAGTTTCCTCAACACTTTTTGTGCTTGTCAATTTGCTGAAATCTCCGTAATCCTTGATGAGTTTCTCTTTGAAATCCTCAAAGTTAGCATTTTTATATATGTACACTTTTCGCTTAGGCTTGCGATATTTTGCGACAGTTATATCCAAAAGTACTCGAACTGCTTGGTGATCACTGATTCCTTCTTCAACAGTTACTTCGGAAACACGCTCGGGGATGTTAACTGCTAGTAAATCTAATATATTGTTCGCTCTCGTAGGTTTTTTGACTTTGAATTGGTACTTTCTGTAGCGGCTTTATTACTGATAGTATTATCGCATGGTTTATTGTGCCCTAAGGCCGACCTACATATAGATCTACGGTCAGAGTTAATAAATTTATTATGATAATTAGCGCAAGTCTTTAATTTCCCCGTATATGACCTGCTCACTAACCTACTCTCTAATCTAAAAAAACTCTACTATGTTCGTATATCCTACCACCTACCCTCTGTGCTGCCTCGGCGGTATAGTGAACTCCCGAGTGGTTAAGGGGTACCTTGCACGATTCGAGAACCGGCCCGAGGTCTATGAAATCTACTCCCATGCCCCCACAGAACTTCCAGAGTCTCTGGTTCAACCCGATCACTCGACTCCAAACTGTCGAACTCTGGTCGGTCCGCGGGACCATGCTGCATACGGTCAGGCACATGTCGATCCCCATGACCCGCCAGAGTCGGTGTACTTCGGAGTATAGATCCCTGAAGGAATCCAATATCTCCTCAGAACCCCAATCCTGCGCCTCATAAACATAACTGACAAGAATTCGTAGATGGGTAAAAAGGTTGCAGATAGCAAGCAATGGGGAATAAGTGGCAAAAAGTGTACTCATTTACAATGAGAGCGGTATTTCTTGGAAGAACATAGAATTATCTGAAGTTTTTCTCAAGGTGGATCTTATTTACCACTTGCAGGACTACCACAGAAAAGGAGGTTCATGTGGTTTTGCTCCAACGACATTATTGTTCACATACCAAATTGATTCTTATTTTAAAACCTTCCTAAATTAATGTAAACTAGTAGGGCAGCCCCAGATCTCCGATCCTCAATGCGGTTTAAATAAACTGAAGGTTTAGTGAAATAATTTTTATTGAATAATTAATGAAATAAATGAAACGCAAATAATCTAAATAGTTCGGCCCTAGGTTAGATCTTCTTTGTTTCCTATTCATTTGACGTGTTTCCCTATTTCTTTGTCTTTCTAGTACTCTCTGCTCCTCATCTTCACGGGCAATCCTATGAGCTTCCGCATCTCTTTCTCTCTCTTTCCTACAATACTCTTCATTTGATCTCTGGATCCTCTTCCTTTCTCTGGCAGCTGTAGCTGGGCTAATAGCTCTACCTTACCTTAGTTCCAATGATTATCGTTGCACCCTTATAGATGAACTCACAAACAATTGCTTTACTTCAAGTGTCTATCAACAACTGCTTTTAACTTCTTACAGGACCTGCTATAAAGGCGACGTCAATGCAACCATATATTTAGATTATCAGTAAAGAGAAGATAACGATATAATAACATGCGTCCCTGTTCTCATCTAATTTTTAATTGATGCATGAGCCTATTTGCGTTAATAAGGATTACAGATGTGTGATATGATGGTTCTACTTACAAAATGGTAAGATTCCAGCATTCAAACGATGAAACAAAACAAAAACCAAATTCATTGCACAATTAAAAAAAAAAACTCAATGTGCTGGGAGCTTGTTTGTTATACACATATTATTGACACAGCTAGAAACGCTTCCCATATGCAGTCAACAGAATAATTATTCATAAATATTTACATTGCTATGCTTCATTAATTTCGATGCTCAAACAACAATTTGAAGCGAATAACCTTTTTATTTCGTCTATTTGAAGGTTTAATTGGCATTAAATGAATCAGAGGCAACAATGAGAGTCTCCTAGGCAACGCCCGGAATGAATACGAAAAATCCGCAAAATTTCAAAAAAGAATGCGTATTTCTGAAAAATTCGACCATGTAATGTGTAAACATCGCAAGAATAAGATAGTATAGTGCTTTATCCATCAAATAAAGCAAAAAAGAAGAAAACCGGTCTTTATTTACGTATTTTAATGAATGAAGGAAAAAAACCTTGCAATCTGAAAAATCAAAAATCCCGTGTAAGCTTATGGGAAAATGTCTCCTGGATTCGAACCCGGGACACTTTAGAAAACCAAAATATTTTTCCAGGGACCTCATAGCCAGTAGAAACAAAATGCCATTTACCGCATATCTTTACGACGAACGGTTCTCGAGAAATATGCCGAAATAAATTGTACACAAATGTCTACAGACGTCAACGTAAAATTAATATATACCGTATTTGCACGAATCTAAGACGATGTTTTTTTCCCTTCCGGGACTTCCGAAAATAAGGGGGTCGTCTTACAATCGTAAGCAAAATTATTTGACTTCAATGGCATTGCATAATCTAGATATCCGCGTTCACCAATGTGTACATAGTGAAATGCCATGCGAAGCGAAAGTTTCATTAACGTTATCTAAACTCACGATATTATCGTATGACTGGTTACAATTTACCTAATTCGGATTTAAAATGGAGCATCCAATCTGGTTGCGACGTATTTACTTAGTTCCACCAATGATTCATTCACCGGGGCATTGTACCAATGCCCCGGGGCCTGCGCGGGGTTAGCTGACACTTGATACCTTTCGTGAGGGTGTGCGGTGTCAGCTGTCTTCCCGTCACCAGTATAAATTGCAAAAGTGTCAGCGTATTGGTTTCAAAGCAACGATACGAATGCGTCCCAGTTTTCCGCGCAACTTTTTTCCCAAAACGCCGGTGAAAAAAGGGGGTGTGCGTCTTACATGAATTCTTTTATTTGCCGCGCACCTTTTTTCCTAAAATGTCATGTCAGTAAACAAATATAGGTTAAGCTAGCACCCATGCCGCATCTATTATTCTATTTCCAAATTTCGGTGTATTTAATCATTTTCATTCATTGTATAAAAATTTTAAATGAGTTTTAAGTTTATTAACGGGTGCTCCCCAAACTCGACGAAGTCTTCTGCTGCAATCGTCACGCGCGACCAGTTTGGGTTGGTGGGGGTTTTGTGCTCACAGCAGACGACGCCTACCATGTTCAGATATGGCATGCTTCCTTTATTCTCTGATACATCTATGAAAGTCATGGCCGCCGTGGTGATAATTAAATGATCACCGATCATAATTTTAGTTCGCCAAAAAATGACGACCGCTACGGTAGCGATCAGTGACCATATGGCTAGAAAATTACGTACAGCAGAATGATCGGTGATCACTCCCGCAGCGATTTCTGCCGAACGTGACCAATATGACGACAAAAACAGTTAAGTGTTTAACAAAATAGGACTATCGAGGTGATTTCTGCTAGTACAGATATAAAGAGATCACCCAATAAATTCATCACGTGGGAGTGTGAAGATGCTTAACTTGAGCTTAGCATTTTTGAGAAATAGGAATTGGTGATTTAAAAAACCCTTTTTCGGCTCAAATTTTTTCTCCTATAGCCGGCCCAAAAACCGGGGTGCGCAGGATACACGGGAACACGGCTTACAAGAGCAAATACAGTATAATGAATTTTTAAGTAAGTATTATATTTTTTACTTACTATCATTGATTGCTATTCAGAATTAATTTATTTTCCTTTGAGGAGTTCTAAAAAAAGGGGGGTTCCGGTTCATCTTAGATTCGTGCAAATACGGTAGTTAGATTCCAGGAGAGAAAATGCAGAAACTTTCACAGTTTCAATATTTCAAAATCACAATCAGTTTCATACAAAATTGTGGAGACTGTATTACCAGAAATTATCCGGTATGATTTAGATCAGTGATTCACAACCTTTTTTATCAAAGGGCCACTGAACCAATTTTCCCCAAGTCTGCCGGCCACATCATGAAAACTTAAAATACATAAATTATGAAGGAAAACCGAATTACATATATTTATTATTAAAATGTTTTAATGGAAATAATATTAAAACGTCATATCACAAGGAGGAGCTGTATTTCGCCAAGACTGTTTTTGTTTAAAATTTACAATATTCTTCACATTTTCTTTAACAGCCGAGAGCCACTCGAACACCAATGGCGGGCCGCAGGTTTTGAGCCACAGACTTAGATTCTCCATCTAAAATATGACTTTGATGCAGTTTCAAGCGAATGAAACAATGTAACATTGGACCATAGAGTATCGTTTTTTTACTAAAAATTCTTTTCTGTCATCCTAGTTTGAGAATAATAAAAGTGATATTCTTCCCTTTCCTAATCAACCATCAGCTGAGAGATTAAAGAGAGTGTAAAGCATTTTGCTTCACATGATGCAGTTTATTGGATGTTCTCTTTATGACGATATTAGCAGAAATATCTTCACCGATGGTTCTCTTTTGTTTACCCCTTAACTGTTTTTGTTGTAATATTATGCAACTTTGTCCACACTTCACTGTTTTTGACGTAATATTACGCACCGATGTGGAGCTTCGCAAGCTATTTGTTCATCTATGAACGGAAACTTCCCTACGCAGATGGGGAGTTTTTTCGCGTATCGTCTCATGAGTAAATATTGGAAGGTTAGGAACAAACAAGTCCAAACACTTGAGATGTGGATCTCCTTTTCGAACGATGAAATCTTTCATTCGCAACAAAATTTCACCATTCTGAATTCCTTGAAGTGGATGAGGGAAAAGGACCAAACTTGAACCTAGTTAGCCTAGTAGTCATTGAACTATAGTTATCAGTTAGTCAGCATATTCTTTTTGCCTACTTTTGCGAGTTTTTTCCTGCAGTGCAGGAAAAACTTACACGTTTGCTTGGTCGCATAAATACGCATATACTTTGTAGAATTCGACATCTTTTACGAATATATACGTAGATGCAAGCATATTGCAGAGAATTAACTATCGATACTCACAATTTATATAACCTGTTCAGAAATCCTCGTGTCACAATTTATATGACCTGTTCAGAAATCCTCGTGTAAGACGCGCACTCCCTTTTTTCCCCGACATTCAGAAAAAAATGTGTATGGGGTACAGGAGTAAATACAGTAATTCCTATTTAAGAACGCTAGTAATTTTATCATTTAAAAAATAGTCTCGTTTATTAAAGTTATTTACTTAACTTTTGGTTACACATAATTCATAAACTTAAATTTAATAGTTTCTCACTTAATTCCTGAAATGTAAAATTTTTCGTAGTTTTCTATACTTTGTTATTTTTTAAAATTGCTTATCTAAGTGCTTGGCATCCTGTCATATAACTGACCAAAATCCTCCTCCTCCTATGTAAAAATGAATAAAGATGTTGTTCAAATTCAACTTATAGCATTCATAAACAGATATTTGGCATAGAAGCAAGGAAATAATACATGAAGTAGTCGTTGCAACTAAGCATTTCCCATTGTTAAGACATTGAAATGTTTATTCCTTTCGATTCCTAATAAATATTTATGCTAACTCGGAATTTAATTAATTTAATCTTGACTGGAAAAATAAACTTCGTTCTTTTTGATGTCCATATGTTAAACTCCGGAGTTTGTGTGTCAATTCTAACTAATTTTGAGATGCAACAAAGTATATCTGACATTCATTCACGTGTTACCGCAATGGGGAAAGTAAGCGCTACTGAATTCAAAACCATTATCTTGAGGGAAAATATCTGATCTCTGAGTTCTGGAAGAGAGCCATAAACCCACGTAAACCCTTCTCTAAGGGGTGGGAGGGAGAGGAAAAAGAGCCTTCATTCCCTCCTCTACTATCACTGTTGCCATATCGCTTGACAGCTCATTAAAGACTAGTAGTTCACTGAAATTCCAGTAGAGCGGTCGTAAGGTGGTGCAGTTTTTTGTCCAGCACTGTACATTGAACATCACTCATGGTTGGAGTGGTGGATGATTAAATGACGTGGAATCTGTATGGTTATTTTATGATAACCAACTTTGTTCATGTTAATTGATTAAACCTTTCGCAGATGCTTGTCATGCTGGGGTTATGCATACTTTCGGGTTATCCTGTGTAGATTTCTGTAAAAAGCCAACGTTTCTTCTCCCTTGCCAGAGACTTCTTCAGGGGAAATTTGACAGGGTGTCCTCATGTTGCCTCTATATATTACGGTAGCAGAGGTGGGGGGGTAGTTGATAGGAAGTGAGGAGGGGATTGGTGATGAGATGAGTTTTGTTGAGGAATCAGTCTTATCAAGGTGTTTATTCCTGGGGTCCAAGTGTTTCTTGGGATCCAAGTGTTTCTTATCTTATAGCCATTATCTCTCATGAAATTATTGCTGTTTTTTTATTTCTAATGCTTCTCGAATTATTCATTTCCCATAAAGTTTTTCTTTTGAGTGACTTTTGTTCATTTTCTTTAAAAAATTAGAACACTTTTTCTGTTGGACTTTTCATTCAGGGTAAGCTATGAAGCAATTCCTGAGGAAATCTTTGGTGCTGGTACTACACCTCCTAACACCTCTACCATTTCTATGCAAGAAAACATTGGTAATATTAGCAGTGGAGTACCTCCTTCCCATAGCCTAGTGATGCGTTCTTCAAATTCACAACCTATAACAAACACAGAAGTGTCAATGCCAGGAAGGAGTCTCACTGGATTTCCAGCTTCTGCAGCGACCAATATAATTTCAACTAACACCAGAATCCAGAGAATTCAAGAAGTAATACGGTCACCCACAGTTACCTCTGCTCCCATTCAGGATCTCCAGCGCTCAAATCCTACTGCATCTGCTGCAGCCAAGGTTGGTGTTTCATCCATGGATTCACATAACAAGGTATGTTAAGAATTGTACAACAGTTGACTATTATAGGTACCTTTAGCATTAAGCATAAGTCATATAAGAGAAATGAAGTATGGTAAAAGTCTTCTATAACAAGTACAGGATATAATGAGAACTCGGCTATACTAATTGTGTTTTTACATGAACCATCAATTTAATAACATGAAACATAGGTAAAGTCTTACATAGGCGTCTTTATTTAATTTTTTGATTGCCTGTCAGCATTTATATATGACTAGGGTTGATACTTGAGATAAAACTTCTTCTTATGAGAGAGCTGTTTTATTTTAGTAGTTTATATATTTAGGATAACTTCATTACTTCTTTTGATGTTTCACATAAGTAATTGTACTTACATGTGTACTTTCTTGTAGAACAAGACCAGTGGTCATTATTCTATTATTTTTATATTAAAAGGTAATGTAGCATATTGAATGTTCATTCTCATCATTTGTATGTTATTGTTGTACTAGTATAAAAGCCCGTCAATATGACAGACTATCTTTAGTTAAACTTAAAACAGTTGCCTCTCTCCCTCCCTCCATCTCTCGCCTCCCTCCCTCTCTTCCCTCCCCTCCCTCCCTCTCTTCCTTCCCCTCCCTCCCTCTCTTCCTTCCCCTCCCTCCCTCTCTTCCCTCCCCTCCCTCTCTTCTCTCCCCTCCCTCTCTTCCCTCCCCTCCCTCTCTTCCCTCCCCTCCCTCTCTTCCCTCCCCTCCCTCTCTTCTCTCCCCTCCCTCTCTTCCCTCCCCTCCCTCTCTTCCCTCCCCTCCCCCTCTTTCCCTCCCCTCCCTCTCTCTCTCCCTCTCTCCTCCTCCTCATCTTTCCCTCTCTCTTATTAAAAGCATTCAAAGCATGCTTACACCCATAATAAGGATTGAAATAACAACAGAATTTGAAGGTCTAACAGTGTAATTGGTAGGCAAGGCAACATCCCATTAAAACAGCAAGATTTCCCCAAAATATGTCAATTAAACGTTTAACAAGAGCAATTTGGAACTGTGTGCCGAAAAAGATGAACAGAATAAGAAACTTTATAATTTTTTCTTCAAAATGGTTCAAGTCTAAGGATCATAGGTTAATTCTTTTTAATTTTCATCTCAAAAAGAATGAAAGCCTGCACATCGTAAAGCCGATTATTACGTGTTATTTTATGGGAAATGGAAATGTCTTCCTTGGAGTCAAACACAGGACTTTTTTAGAGATTTTTTTGTCATCACCTTAACCCTTAAGTGTTCGTGCTGGTGCACGGAGTGCGCTAAATCTTTTTAAAATGCTGGCAATTTCTAAAGATTGCTTCATATACATCTATTTACCCTATATTTATTGTCTGATTAATCAAGCAAGTTGTCAGCAACCTTTTAGCAATTGTTCTTGAGGAGTAAAACAGATGCAAAGCTATGTGCGTCACTTCCGCCGTATTAAACGCATCGCGATTTGCCTGTACAGGTTTAAATATTTCAATTACGTAATTTTTTAGTATTATTTCTTCTATTTATACATCTTTGGCCATAAAATGTCGCTTCTGTAAATATACATATTATGATAAAAATATTTTAATGCTATAATATCATATGGTACTAAATACAGTATGTCCTCGATTAACGTCGTTAATTCGTTCCTGAAATTTGCGATGTTGAACGAAAAAACGTTAAATGAATCAGTGTTTCCCATAAGAACCCATGTTATATGGTAAAATCGGTTCCAAAAACTTGAGCTCAAAATCTCTCAAAATACAATAATACATCATGTATTGTATTTTATGAAGCTATATGGTGCCTTATATGATATAAATGGTATCTAAACATAAATAAAACAATAAAAATCAACAGTGAATACAAAAATGGCATTAAATAAACAATTAATACTACATACCTTTATTTCAACGTGCCTGAAATCGGAAAATGCAACATTTCAAATAAGTGCCTCCAGTGACAAAAAGATGAACTACATAATAGCAACCAGGCGAAATGTCATACGAACGATAGAAAATGACTGAAATGCATGTTTTTAACAATTTACAGAGTGCTACAAACAATTTTATAGACGCATATTCATGTGAATTGACAATGCTGTAAATGAAATTCAACAAATGAAGAATTTCTTGCAGCAGTTAATTTGGAATTAATGAAAAATTAACCGTAACATACATAAGTAAAGCATTTTGTATCTTTTTTCTGAACTTTGGGTTACAAACAACAAGAAAAAATACAGAATAATTTCAAAAATCTATTTAAAGGTATTGAGAGGAAGTTGAAGGCTGCGGCTCAGGGGCATTTTCACGGCTCTTGAAATATTTTTTTATAGTTTGCTGCATGGTGGCCTTCTTTTTCTCATTGAACAGCTGTCTATAGGACTCTATATCCCTTTCAATGGCCCTGCACACTTTTCCACTCCTTTCTGAATCAAGGTCCCTATCCTTGAAAGTGGCCATGGCACACTCCAGAAGTCTCATGGCCTCGCTGATATCTGCACAGGTAAAGTTTTTCATTGGGACGTTCTCCTCAACGTCTTTCTCGGATTCATCAAAAACCATCTGCTGCTCCAGCTGAAGAAGATCTTGTTTGTAGTTCCTCTTGGTGAGATTCCAGCAAGTCCCACACATCTGCATTGTCCATCTCTTCAAATCCAAGACTTTTGCCGATCTCGACAATTTCTTCTTCAGTGGCTTCAACTGATACTTCAAAGCCTTCGAAATCTTGAATAGGGATAGGATAGACTTTGCTCCAGGATTTGTTAATCGTGAAACATTTAATGTCTTTCCAGGCATCAGAGATGTTGCAGATGGCCTTTCTTATATCATAAGCCTTCCAGAATTCATGAAGAATAACAGACTCCCCTTCAGTCGCTGCCATTGCTTGGTAAAAGGTTCTGCATAAATAATAGGCCTTAAAAGTCTTTATAACAGCTTGGTCCATCGGTTGAAGTAAAGATGTAGTGTTTGGCAGCAAATAAACTACCTTCACATTTTCATTGAGTTCATCAAGATTTGGAGGATGACCTGGACAATTATCCAACAGAAGCAATGCCTTATTTGTTAGATTATTTCTCTTATTATAGTGTTCAACTGCAGGACAATAATAGTTAAGGAACCAATCAGTGAAAATTGTTTGAGTAACCCATGCCTTCTTATTACTTTTCCAAATGAAATCCCTTGAGAGCCCTCGGATTCTGCGAGCGGTAAACTAACATAGGAATTAGTTTTAAATCACCTGCTGCATTTCACCCCAGCAAGTGTGTTAGGTGATCTTAAGACATCTTGAACCCTGGTATGGATTTTTCTTCTTTGGATATGTAAGTTTTGGAAGGCCTATGCTTCCAAAACAAGCCAGTCTCATCAACATTATATATTTGTTAAGGACTGTAACCACCCTCAACAATTTCACTAAATGTAGTAATGATAGCACTGGCAGCCTCATTATCGGCACTGGCTGCTTCACCACTTACTTTAATAACACCACGCAAATTTGCTCGCTTTTTGTATTTGTCAAACCACCCACGACTAGCATTAAAAGGTTCAGGATTACGGATGTCTTTAGTAAGGTCACCATAGAGAACTAAAGCCTTCCTTTGAAACCTATCTAAATCAACAGGCTGCTTTTAGCTCATTTCATTTTCATACCACAAAGTAAGCAACCGTTCCGTTTCAACCATAATAGTACTCCTATTATGGGATATACGCACTGTGCAAAGAGGAGTCGCAGCTCTTCCAAATTCTTTAATTTTGTCCGAGTCCTTCATAATTGTCCTTATCGTCGTAACTGGCAAACTCAAAGTTCTGCCTTTGTCTGCAGCTGTTTCACCTCGTTCACGGCGCTTAGCAGTATCAAGTTTTTGCTCCAAAGTAATTGTCTTGCGCGATTTTTTCGCTGGTAACATATCGCCATTACGGCCACTTGCCTTTGAATCCATTGCTAAAATAATATTGTACTAAATTAATTCAAATCAATTAGAACACTTTCCGCGTTCAATTACGGCGATCCTATACAGCTGATAGGACGCTGCACAACTGTTGCACATGAACACAGTCTTTTTTTTGTGCATCATTTCATCGTCGAATCGGGGCAACGTTAACTCGAATCATCAACAACGTAAATTCGAATATGGGTAGTAATTTTTGAGCGACGTTAACACGAATCAACATTACTTGAAGCAACGTTAAACGAGGACACACTGTATATCTGAAAAATGTAGTTCATATATAATGTAGAAAATACTAACAATAACTTCAACAATAAGAATTATAAATCATTACATACATTAACAAACTGAATAAACAAAAATAAGAATGAATCGATCGTTATTAGTACTGTTTACATTCGCATTTTCCACACAATTGCAGCGATTTTCTCTAGTTCTACGCACTTAACGAAGCACTCGGTGTCTTTGTCATCGGTGAAGAGAACGCCAAACGTCTCCGCCGAATGGCTGCTCCCACACCAACGCGCTTTATATAGGGCGAATATTACCCCTATTTCCCATTCCCTCCTTTTCGCAGGGTTATATCACATAATCAGGAAATTAACCAATACGAAGTCGAGGAGTCGCCCATTTAAGCTACCCGCCGTACCCCCCCCCCCCCCCCCCCCCCCCCCCCTCGAGCGGCGACACGAGACGAGAGCGGCAGTCGAGAGAACGAGAGGAGACCACCGGGATATACCGAGAGCGGAGGGTCGCCGCGGTGAGCGAGAGTAAGAGAGAGAGAGACGAGTCACAGAGACAAAAGCGAGAAGAGTTGTTCCTCGCAAGGGAGAGTGTGAAAAGTTTCCTGTCGGCCAGACTGTAACAATAAGTTGACAGTTTCTGGAGTGGTTAAGTGTTGTTAATACTTTATTTTGGTTTATTATGTGTACGATATAGCATTTAGTTAGAGCCGTATGTGGCTTTGATTTTTGGTCGCCACATAAATGGAGGCACCGGAGAGATGCATTCTGTAAATCTAACTATAAGATTGCTATATGTTCAGTTTATTTTGGATCAATAATTTGTGGGATAGTTTTAGTTTGTTTAAGGGTATTTCTGGTTTTTGATGGTATAGTTCTCCTGGTATTTGATTATATTGTGAATCATTCCGCTTTGTCATCTCATTCATTCCATCTCCTTTCGAGATTGCTGTTTGTTTAGTATCCTGTTATTTCGTATTAAATATGTCTAAAGAACGCGGTAAAAGGGGCGTTGGATTGCTTCCTGAACCCGCAGAAGAGACGCCGTCGAACGGGGGTGAAATGAAGCCTCATTTCGCGGATTGTGTAAAAGTCGCTAATCAGCTGCTGCTTGAAATTTCCCCTTTCCATGAACCCACTTCGGAGAATTGGTTTAAATTCATATCAGCGGTATACGATGTCTTGTCTTTGTCTTTGATCCCAGAACATTATCTGTTTACTCTGTTGCTGTCTAAACTTCCGGCTAATTGTCGCCAATTCTGGCTCGCGGTCGTTAACCAGAGACTTCCATGGGATAATATAATAACTAAAGTATGGGATACTTTCGTCTCAAAAAGGGAATACGAACAACTTCTAACAACCAAAGTCAAACGATTTCAGATGCCGCACGAGTCCCCTCGCGACTTTTATTATTCCGTTCAAGTTGCCGCGAAAGCACTCGGAAAAACGTATTCTGATGAAGAATTTATAGAATTGGTATTGGAAGGGCTCAATCCTATGTCGCAGTCCACGTTGACCTTCGCTACCCGCCCCCAGACGCTCGGTCAGCTGGAGGGGTTGATGAGTCATGCAGCTAAGGGGGTTGATGAATCGCCTCGAATATTCCGTGGCCCAGGCGCCGTTAAACTTAGCAAACTCACTTCCTTCTCCCAATTCACAGTTGGTTGCATTCCCCCATGTAACAATTTGTTCCTTTTGTAATAATCGCGGACATTCTTTCTGCGACTGTCGGCGAAGAGCTAGTGAAAATCGCTCCGCGAGATCCGCGAGAAACCGCCCAGCCATTTCGTTTTCCAATATAAATGACCAACTTGAGATGCCTTTTGTAAATTGCGATGTTCATTCCGCAAAAATTCCAGCTTTACTAGACACCGGCTCCTCCTTATCGATGCTTGACATTAATACTTGGCGTAAAATTCCCCGCACGGGACGAACCCAACAGTGTAACATTACGTGTCGGAATATCATTGCAGCTCGGATTATCTTGACACGATATGTTACATTGAGGGTCCGCATTCAAAACTTATCGTGGCGACATACATTCTATTTGTCCGATTTGCCTGTCCCAATGATATTGGGTCAGGATTTCATCAAAAGGACGCGAATCGTGCTTTACCACGATGCGTTTTCCTTTGAAAACTGTCCAGATAAGAAATTCCCTTTCCACTTCAATTCCGACACTTCGGTAGCGTCGTCCGATTCCCCCCCGTCATCAATTGTTCATATGCAATGCCAAAATGCCCCACTTGCAAGCAAAACCCATTCCAACAGGGAAAAGGTTTCCTTCGGCGGCGAAGATAACCTTAGTCGTCCAACAAAGGAAATAAAATGTCTCGTCGATGGCTATTCCGACGTAATCTCTTCACAATTAGGCCAAACCAACCTGATGTGTTATGAGATTGAATTGCTCGATTCAACTCCGGTCAGATCCCCTCCATATCAATGCTCACCGCCAAAATTGGCCATGATGAGGGCTCATGTCGATAAGTTACTCGCCGACGGTATTATCCAGCCTTCGTTATCAAACTGGAGTTCACCTGTCTTTCTCATCCTCAAGAGAGATGGCTCCGAAAGACTAGTGGTCGACTATCGTAAACTCAACAAGCAGGTCAAGGCCGATAATTTTCCTACGCCTTCGATAGAACACGCCCTACAATATTTGGGCTCGGCCAAATATTTCACCATTCTTGATTTAAATTCTGCCTTCCATCAAATTCCTTTGACACCGCCTTCAAAGGAGTACACCGCCTTCGTCACACCGTTTGGGCTGTATCAATATAATCGTCTTCCATTTGGTTTAACCACATCTCATCAGGTCTTTTCGAGGTTGATTGACAAGGTGCTAGGTGATTTAAATATTCTTGTGTGTATCCATATATTGATGATTTATGCATTTATTCCAAGAGCCTGCAAGAACATCTTCGTCATGTCAAACTGGTATTGGAGAAGCTAAGGGCAGCTGGTCTCACGGTCCATCCAGAGAAGATGAAATTGGCCCGCGAATCCATTACCTTCCTTGGACATCGGATCTCCCATGGCGAACTTACCACTGACCCAGAGAGAACACAAACCCTTTCGGCATTCCCTGTTCCTAAATCAGTTAAGGAGGTCTCACGCTTTCTCGGTATGTGCGGTTTTTATTCCAAATTATGCGGAGATAGCATCCCCTCTGAATGCACTCCGCAAGAAAGATGTCATTTTCAAATGGACCAATTGGCAGCAAGATTCTTTTGTCACATTGAAACAATGTCTGTCTTCTCCCCCTGTACTTCAACTTCCTAACTTTGAGGAAGAATTCCATTTGTTCGTGGATGCCAGTCAGGTGGCACTTGGGGGGATTCTTCACCAAACGTTCGATGGGAAGCTAAAGCCTATAGCTTATGCTAGTAGAACCTTGAATAATTTTGAACAGAAGCAGCCATCTTATGAATTGGAGTGTCTTGCTTGTTGTTGGGCGGTCGAAAAATTCAGGACTTATCTACAGCCAAAACTATTCCATTTATACACAGACAATGGGGCGATAACCTGGTTGTTTAAACATCCCAAGCAACTAGGAAAAATTGGACGAATGGTTTTAAAATTGTCATCCTTTCGCTTTGTAATCCATCATGTCCCATCTTCTAAAAATAGGGTAGCAGACTGTCTATCTAGAGCGGTTGACCAACCAATTGAGGATCCAACTCATTGTTCTATGCTGTTACATCAAATACCTCTGTCCTTCACAAACATTGGGGATCACCAGAATTCAGATCCGCAGCTAAAACAGCTGATCGAGCAAATCAGACAGGGAAGCCCATCCCACAATTATTTCATTAAGAATGGATTATTATATCATGGAACAAGCAGACTTAAAAGGGGTAGAGTGGTGGTTCCAGATGCCCTCAAGGCCATGCTATTTTCCTATTTCCATTCCTTACCAACTGCTGGACATATGGGCATTAGTAAGACTTCTGAGCGAATCTGTAGGGAGTTTTGGTGGAGTAACATGAAGTCAGAAATAGCCCAGATGGTTAAAACCTGTCATGACTGCCAAACATGTAAACCTAGGAATACCCTTCCCCCTGGAAAAATGAGTTCTACTACTCCTAACTACCCCTGGGAGAGAGTTTATATAGACTTTGTTGGTCCATTACCCAGAAGTCGGAATGGAAATACCTGTGCACTCACAGTCATTGACGGTTTCACCAAATTTACCTTCATTGAACCGTTACGCTCTCAGTTAGCCTCCCAAGTTGTTTCCACGTTATTCCAGAAAATCTTTCCTAAATTTGGCTATCCTAAATTCTTGGTTTCTGATAATGGAACCCAATTCAGATCTGCGCTTCTGGCAGATATGTGTTTTAAATATGGTATAAAACAGATTTTCACAGCCCCTTATTATCCGCAACCTAACCAAGCTGAACGAGTCCACCGCAACCTGAAATATGCCTTAACCATCTTATCCCAACATGACCATAGGAAGTGGGATGAGTATGTGCCCAGCCTAACCTTTGCCTTCAATTCTGCCAAGCACAGCAGTACAGGATATACTCCTGCGAGGGTGTTTATGGGAAGAGAACTTCCTCACCCTCTAACAAATTTCTGGAGAATTCCTCCACAAGCTCTGTCGGAGACGTTAACACAATCTGAAAGGCAGTCCCTATGGCAAGATGTGTTAAGAAATTTAAAAAGGACAAGACTTAGACAAGCAGTGGCATTTAATAGAAGTCATTCAGGGAATCCCTTTAAAACTGGTGATATGGTCTTGTATAAAAGGTTTCCTACTAGTTCAAAGGCGCTCCACCAAACCGCCAAACTCACACCACAATGGGTCGGTCCATTTTCGATTAAAAATTTTTTATCTCCTGTGACAGCTGTTCTGGAACTGTCACCCACTAAGGAGAGAATTGCCAATATATCGCATTTAAAATTATATCATAAATAATTCTGTTATTATAACTTGTATGTGCCGGCGTAGGGAATTAGCGACCCCATCGCCCAATGATACTGCATCATTGCAATCAGCCCCCAGATGAGAATCTGGAAAAACATATCCATTTTCGGCTTAAGCTATGCCTTTGTGAATACAAAGATGATGTTCGAGGCAGCATACAGGATGTTTAGACCTTTATGTTTGTCTCCATGGCTCTAAATTTTTATTATTTAAAGTAACCTAGCCATGCGTTTCTTATGTTTACTGGTAATACTGCCACTATTACCACAATAGTTTTTGTGCACTCTCCCCAATTGGGATAGTGTACCTTAAAATGTTTATTACACTGTATGCTATTGTCAAAACGGCTGTGCATCTCAAACAGGGGAAATATACTTATTAAAAATTGTTTCACTAATCATAATTATCTGGACTATTCTAAATATTAACCAATGTTATAATAATTATCTGTACCACTGTGAAAATTTAAAATTGTTTCACTAATCATAATTATCTGAACTATTCTAAATATTAACCAATGTTATAATAATTATCTATACCACTGTGAAAATTAATTAATGTCATAACAATTATCTGTACCACTTACTAAGCTCAAAATGGTTAATGTCATACTGACTCGAGCCCTTGTCTTAGAAAATAACTGCTGGTAAGTGCCCAGCATAAAATACTGTTTACTTTACTTAATACTTTAAATTCAAAATAATCTTTTGTTAAATTTCGGTACTTCCCACTTGGAACTACCATGAACTCCTTTTTTTCTTATAATATCCATTGTCTTTTAATGTGCCCTTATTGTAAGCCTAAGGCAAGGAGTGGGCAATAAGTTTTTGTATCTCAATTCACTGGTGCTATTCTGAAACCACACACCAGAACCCTTCATGATAATTAATATCCGTTATGGTAAAGACATAAGTGGGGCGATTGAATTTCCATCCAAGAAGACATCTCACTGCAGTGCTTAGTGAACACTTTCCAAACCTGCCTTCAAGGAGTGTACTAAACCCGAACAGTGTTAATCAGTGGTGAATGTTTTTCCGTTTCCCCTAAGAACTTCCACTGGAATAGGGGCGCAGACTCGGATTGTCAGAACAAAGTAACATTTCCAGTGAATTATTCCCAATATGTTTGAATTATTTCAATGACATTAAATAAATTATATTAACAATAACTAAAGAGAATTCGTGTGTGTGATCTAATATAAAGAGCGATTAAGGAAGTGCTACAGAGAAAGGGTGGGGAAAATTGGGGGAAGAGATGGTCCAGGGAATCACCCCCCACCCGCCAAAAACTTTATTTTTTTTCATTTTCTGGGGGAGGATGCAGCGATTTTCTCTAGTTCTACGCACTTAACGAAGCACTTGTCGAATAAACGTGACGAAAACGCAGAAAATCTCAGAACATCGCCGCTTTGTTATCGGTGTCTTTGTCATCGGTGAAGAGAACGCCAAACGTCTCCGCCAAACGGCTGCTCCCACACCAACGCGCTTTATATAGGGCGAATATTACCCCTATTTCCCATTCCCTCCTTTTCGCAGGGTTATATCACATAATCAGGAAATTAACCAATACGAAGTCGAGGAGTCGCCCATTTAAGCTACCCGCCGTACCCCCCCCCCCCCTCGAGCGGCGACACGAGACGAGAGCGGCAGTCGAGAGAACGAGAGGAGACCACCGGGATATACCGAGAGCGGAGGGTCGCCGCGGTGAGCGAGAGTAAGAGAGAGAGAGACGAGTCACAGAGACAAAAGCGAGAAGAGTTGTTCCTCGCAAGGGAGAGTGTGAAAAGTTTCCTGTCGGCCAGACTGTAACAATAAGTTGACAGTTTCTGGAGTGGTTAAGTGTTGTTAATACTTTATTTTGGTTTATTATGTGTACGATATAGCATTTAGTTAGAGCCGTATGTGGCTTTGATTTTTGGTCGCCACACAATGCAATGGTGCACTTGGTGCAACATGCGACCAATTGTGTGCAATTTTATGACGCTCCCAGTTAAGGGTTAAAATATGTGAATCGAGCATTCCTGTCAAATTTAGAGTTTCTATCTCGATTCTTTCTCGAGTTATTCGCATTAAACCATAATTTGCCACCAGATACACGACCTATGCAATATTGTGACCAACGGACAGACAGACATGGGCTGTTATTAGTATTAATTAAACCACTCACTGCTATCTGGCTGATATATTGCCTACCACTGTGAGAACTTCCACTGGCTGATTTATTGGCCATCTTTTGAGCAATCAAAATAGCAAGTAAACAGTAAGAGATAGATGGTTAAAACCTGCAGCATGATGCCATTTATTACACTGTCAAAGAATGTTCTTACAAGGAAAGGCACCCAAGTGTAAGTGGCGGATACCGACCAAACTTCACAGGATGAAAGAAAACGAAAAATAGTTAGACACGTATTTTCGGAAAGGCATTTAACGAGCCCGCGTTTTCGAGATATTTACAATTGAAAATTGAAAAACAAGTGGCTTGTACTCTAATACCATGACGAGCGACACCCTGACAACAGGTGGCGGTAGTCTAGTGATAAAATGTCGGGCTGCGGAAATTGTGTTGCAGGTTCGATCCTCGACATCGACGAATTTTTTTCTTCTCCAATCAATGTTTTATGACTTTAGTTTTATGTAAGTTGTTCAAATTACATCATTAATAATTTTCTTTCTTTTTTCAGGCGTCGTCATTAGTCCGTTCTCTCGTAAGAGTTTACTGCAATAATGCATTGCATCCGTTAACTCCTGTTTCTCGCTGTTTTTCTTCGAAATTGGGATGTTCAATATACTACCATCCTCGTCGATAAGAATGTCCGGTAAAAACCTGGAGTGCTCGCCAGACACTGGAGGCGAGGTAGCGGCCTCCGTCTCACACGGCGTCTGCACTGTCGGTCAGAGAACCCGCGAAGCGCTCAAAAAAACCAATGTTCCCCACTTCACGGCATGCAGCCAACAACAGGCAGCTGCACAATTTCCCGGGAACGAGAACGGCAACGCGAAGAAATTAAATTAAATAAATTTTAAACGTATACATGCGCACCGCCAATGTTTTCGTTAAAATGTATTATTTGCTATCGTTACTTTGTATACTGTTATCGTTGCTGTTCATTAATTAATTAATTAACTGTGGATAATTAACTGCAGTAGCGATCGAATCCCCACAGATTGTTTCTGTAGGCGAAATGAGAATTTGAGGCGTAAACGTGAACATGTCGCGTTCTATTGTGCACCGATAGGGTCGCTTCCGTTACCTTTAGCGTTTGCTGCCTTCACCTTCCCGTTCTTGTTCTCGTTCCCGGCCAATTGTAACTAATGAGGCAATGG
This sequence comes from Uropetala carovei, assembly GCA_036926305.1. Lineage (NCBI taxonomy): Eukaryota > Metazoa > Arthropoda > Insecta > Odonata > Petaluridae > Uropetala > Uropetala carovei. Next base: position 1,389,469 of record JAXCHB010000095.1, read on the forward strand.
TGACCGACTAATGGCGGTATAACCATTACATATGAATAAATTACGGTTCCGTAATCCATCCCTAGGAGCGCGAGCGAAAAGCGACACCACCCGGTAGGGCCCACCGCCAGGACGCACCGAAAGGACTCGAGAAACCGTCGGAATGTGGCATAAAGTGCTCCTTATTCTGCATGTAAACTGTGCAACTCTACAGTGGAAATATCGAGGAGGGTGTGCGTAGAAAATGTATATATTTATCAAGTATCTATATAATCCGAGTATGTCGGAAAAAGTGCATTGGAATGGATTTAAAATTAAAATACTGGCCTGAAAAAAGAAAGAAAATTATTAATGATGTAATTTGGACCACTTACATAAAACTAAAGTCATAAAACATTGATTGGAGAAGAAAAAAAATTTGGCGATGTCGAGGATCGAACCCGCGACACAACTTCCACAGCCCGACACTTTATCACTAGACTACCGCCACCTGTTGTCAGGGTGTCGTTCGTAATGGTATCAGTAGACAAGCCACTTGTTTTTCAATTTTCAATTGTAAATATCTCGAAAACGCGGGCTCGTTAGACGCCTTTCTGAAAATACGTGTCTAATTATTTTTCGTTTTCTTTCATCCTGTGAAGTTTGGTCGTGATCCGCCACTTACACTTGGGTGCCTTCCCTTGTTAGAGAAATTGGTGTGTGGCAGAGGATGCCTTCAAAATTTTCAAATTAAGTCTGACTACATGTTGATAGATAAAAAAATTAAAATTTTCACTATTTGTGTGACCTTTAATGCCATCTATAACAACACAGAAGAAATGTTTTTGAAAAGGATCTGGGTGGCAGGGGGTGTCTTCAAAATTTTCATATTAAGATTATGAGAAAATGGTTTTAGATCGAAAGTTAAAATTGTTACATTGACTATTGGATAAATTACTTTGTCATATAATTACAGTATAGAACCTTTTATCCAGAAAGCTTGGTATATGGGGATAGCCAGTTATCTGAAATTTCCGGTTATCTGGATTATATTCTAAAACAATGCTCAGAAAGAGCTAGAACTCACCGAAATGGCATTCTGGTCCGTAGCATGTGTCCATAATATCGGTCCATCTTGTCAAACATTTAGTAATACCACTTTGTTAACTTCATTTGATATAAATAATATAAAAAATTTTTCTTCACATTTCTGCATCATAGTATGTATGTACATAGGGAATAAATCAAAATTTAACTTGATTGTAAATATTCTATCAGTTATTTCACATCCTCTGCTTTCAGTTCCACTACCAGAATATGCATTCTGTTTCGTTATACTTTCTGTTTTGAGCACTATTATAATACACCTGTACTCAGTGATGAGCTGGAGGTGGTTCGTGTGAGCCGGTTGTTAATTTTTCTCTGAATTTGCAAGTTGTTAAATTTCTAAAAAATATGAAAATATTGATTTTGCCTTTTCATGTACATTTTGCCCTATCTGACATTCAATTACCGACAGTGTATGAAATGGAATACATTACGAGCAGGACACTTGTTAAGCTAGCATAACAGTATTACTAACATAGAGCGATCTGATGCCCCTGACATGTAGGCTTCCAAATTTCCTTATGACCTTTTTTTAGGATGGACCTTTTATAGAATCCCGGTTCTTAATTTTATTCCAGCCAGCTCATCATTGCCCCTGTACAGTACAATAATAGTAATACTACAGTAATCGCCAGGGTAAGTTTGATGGTGGTGCAAACAGTGCAATTGCACTGTGCCCCACACTTAAAGAGGAGCCCCCACGCGCTCTCAAAAAAATATTTGTCATACTTATAAAGTACACTCATTTTCTTGCTATCGATCGGAAAATGTCTTGTAGTTCCTGAACTATTTGTGATAAAATGTTCAAATAAAAAGTATTTTTTATGCAATCGATTGTGAAATAAAGGGAATATATCTTCTATAGGAAAAGAAAATTTTATAAATGCAAATTTGGTTTTATTCTCTAGTACAACAATTTTAAATATTACTTATAATTTTTGTAGTTTGGTTCTTCACACACAGGAATTCTGATTTCTAACCTTTTTCCATTTCCCGGGACTTGAGACATGCTTTCTGAAAAATCCCAGAACTCAAGAAATTTAATGACTTTTCAAATTAAATATTTTGTCTTATTTCTTAAAATTGTAGTCAAAAGATCAGCTACATAAACACATTTATTTTTGTTTTGCAAAGAAGCTTCTCAAAAATACAATAGTATTGACTGATGATCGGCCAGCCTGTTTCAAATTTTAGTAACAATATTTCCTGCTATAGAAAAACACTAAAATTTGTTTGGGCATTGATTACACTGTGCTGACTCTTCGACTCTTCTTTACGATTTGGTTTGTCAGTGCCACAACAGTAGGTGTTCTACGTCTTTTGGTCTTCAAAAAGAATAGGAGAATATACAATTTATGACCAACCCCTTTCACTCTCCTAGTGAGTTCTCTCATGGTCGCGTGTGTTGCTGTCATTTCTTTCGTTGCACTTAGTCAGTCTTTCCCTGGGTATACTTTCATGTCATATGTATACTCAGTCTTGTCACACAGTTTGTAAATATTTATCCCCAAGTATTTGTGCTTTTTTGATGTATATTGTTTAAAAATTACTCAGAAAAAATGCTCAGAAGGATTATAATACTTAGCATAGCTTTCATTGAGCTCCTCAAAGAGAGTTCTAATTTTCCATAGTCTGTCATATTTTTTGTCATTCCTATTTGGTTCATTGCTGTTGTCTGTGAAATGAAGATATCATAAAATATGAAGGAATCAGTCACGTTTCATAGTGGCACCATAGAAAGGAGTTTAAAATTGTTCTAAAGTCAACCAATAGTCCCTCATTGTATCTCTAACATCATGTCCCATTTGTCAAGTTATCGCAAAAAAGAAACATTTTGGTCATGTCACTTTGTGGAGTTGGTCCTACATCTAATTTTTCGAGGTACTGGTGATAGTATCTATTGGTTTCATTCACCAGGAGTTGTATAATTTCCGCAAAAAAAGCAGGAAATTCTCACCGGAGATGAATCAGATGTTATGCCCAGAGCCTTGCTAGCCCTCAATCCACAGGGACTGCCAGTAAAAGGTTGTACATCACTGGCGCCTCTTTGATGCTGGTGTGGAGACATCCATTTCAGAGATTCTGGGATTCTTTGTAGGGGATCTTCTTCGTAATCTGAATTTGCTAATGTATATCATAATCTTCAATCATATAGACACTTATATTGCCTGTACTTCGAGAAGATTTCTGCCACCCTGTCCAATTATTCCCCCTCCCCACCCACCTTCATAATCTAAATTTGCTAATTTATTGCTTAATCTTAAACTATATTTTATTTCCTGTCGATAGACATCTATATTGCCTGTACTTCATGAGGATTTCTCCCACCTTCCTTCTTACTCCCCCTTGCCCTTAATTCGCAACCTAAATTTGCTAATCTGTAGCATAACCTTCAACCATATGCTATTTCTAGTCAATAGACACCTATATTGCCTGTGATTCCTGAGGATTTTGGCCCCTCCCCCAACCTTCTAAATTTTCTAATTGATTGCATTTTACTATACTATTATAAACATATCGAATGACCATATACCCTAACTTTAGTTCAGATTGCAACACTTTCAGTTGATTATACATCTGTTAGTTAACATTATTCGTTAAATTGTTCGTACTACTGGTGTTAGTATTTGCCGTCCAATAGTTTATATAGATGAAGAAATAATTTACCCATTCGCTAATATTGAAATCTGTTTTAATTCTTTACACTAGCGGTGGTGTTTTTTGCTTTTTTGGCATCGTGTCCGTTCCGCATTGTGTCTTTTGGCATCCTGTCTGTTTGGCACTGTGTCCTTCGGCATAGTGTCTTTTGGCATCGTGTCCGGCTACCGGTCAGAGTGGGACTGTTGGATGGGGGCTGGCATACCTCTTTCTCCCTAGCATCTGTTTACCCTCAGTGTGAGGTCTCCCCACTCCCAGTCGTTGGATCTATGGCATGCCTGCCTCAACAAATCTTGAGAGCATGCCTCTAAGACCCTATGACGAAAGCGAAATTTGTCAGCGACTTCCAAACTAAGTGTTCCCATACGGGCTCATCTGGCAGTGAGTGGTCCCATTCTGCATGCCCATACCGGCACACTCAGCGTTTAAAGCGTGAAATTTACTACAATTGAGCATTTCACTTAAATGACAAATTCACCATAATCACTACAAAATCTACAGGGGAAGCTACTAGTTTGAGGTCATGTGACTCCACAGTCAACTCAGATGTGAAAAAAATCACTCCTGTGTCCAGGTGTTCTGAGTGTTTCTTGTCTAAATTCTTAATTTTTTCCAATCACTAGGTTCGCTTGTTACAAAACCCATCAAAGGCAACATATTAAATGAAGCAATATATTTAATAAATTGATAGAATGAATGATTCATAGATCATTATGCAACAGGTATAAGCTGTAATGATGCGAAATGTGGAAATGTGAAAAAATCTGCTATGACTGGGAATCAAACCCAGGTCTACCACTTGATGGGCAGATATTCTACCATTATTCTGCTGGATTTGGGAAAAAAAGATTGCCGGCCATAGTGAAATAGTAGTTTTAATAATGTTTCGCACCGGAGCACTCACGATTTATAAGGTGAAAGTCAGACTGCACTCAAGAGCACACAGGACAGAGGTGAAGAGCCTCCTCACGGCATCTGGCATTACCAAAAAGTCCATCACTCCACCTGGTGGCGAGGAAAGATCAGAGAGCGCCACAGTGGTCAGCTGAACGAGCTGAATGCGCAACAACCACTGAACTACCATAGCAGACAAATTCTGTTTCAGAACAGGAATATTTTCTTAGGTTGGGACTAGGCTAGTTATGCTAGTATCAACCAGCTCCAACAGATGTCCTCAAGGAGATACATACAAGAAAACCCCTACCCTCTCAAATGGTGAGAATGCCTTTGTTATAAATTGGTGGAATGAATGATCCAAAGATCCTTATGCGACAGGCATAAGCTGTAATGATGGGAAATATGTTTCCACATGTAAACTGGGACACAGGTATTAATTTATCAGCGACATAACTTCAAATCAATGCAAATTGGAATATAACTGTATCTGCTTTGGGTTCAATACATTTTTGTTACCCAAAATTGTGGGGCAAAAGTTTAGAAAGGTGAAGAGGATAGTTGTAGCATCAAATCAAAGTGTAAATTCTTATTTTGCTATCTTCGTGGCAAGATTATTTCACTTCTATTTTCACCTCTAATTCTTAAATATCTCCTAAATGGTGTCTACTGTCTTTCACAGGATTTCTTTGATCAAATTTGAGGTTTAAACTCTGCATTAGCATTTGTGTCTATTGGTGTCAAATTGAACAAATAGCTGGCAAATATAATGCATGGTATCTTTGCTTTTCAAATGTATGGTCAAATACATCATCACATTTGATTGTTACTAACATCAGAAGGATAGCAAACTTTGTATATTAAAATTAACATATTTTCCACCAACCGAACCTCACATAAGGTACGGATATAAAGTGACACAACTCTATATATCTCTCTCAACGTCACCATCACTGAGTAGTTTCTAGTACGAAATGCAATCCAAATACTTCAATACTACAAATTTGACTTTTTTAATATAAGCTAGACCAATTGGAAACATTATTTCATTGATTTTCCATTAGTAGTATGGGCAAGTCTATAGTTTAAATTTTATGCACTGAATCATCAATACTTTGCAGGTGAAGCTTTCAGCTACAAGCAAGAAAGATGACACACCATCTACTGGGTCAAGCATGGAGAGCAGCAGTGCATCTGGCATCCAGCAGCCTTCCAATGTTGTGCGTCCAGATCCATCCTCTCTCCCTCCTCTTGCTTTCAAGAGGGACAGGGGTCATACCATTTCTGTAATGAGCCCAGTACGAAAGCCACGTATTGAGTGGGATACATTGGGTTCTCGTAGGGGTGGTAGCTCTCCAAGGGGAAGTGGAGGATCCATCACCAAAGAGACTCCGCGCACTGGAATCAGCCCCAGGCATGTACTTAAATGAAAATGACCATTCTTGTAATTTTCAGCATGAAGTATCACAGAAATGAGCAGTATTGCCATATTGGGACAAATATAGTGCAATGTTTTTTCCCTGAAATGAAATTGTAAAAGTAACACTCATGTTATATTCAAGAACTAATGAATTTTTAAATGGTAAAAACACTTTAATCTCTGCCAGTTTGTATAAGAGATACAGAGGGGCATAACTACGATTTTTGGGCCTCTATGTAAAAAATTATATAAAATTAATTAATTTTAATGGTTTTCAACATTAATTTCAAACTAAGTTTACTTAGTGCTATTCGGAGCATGAATATTGAGTGCTAAACCTGAAGACTTCGGGTGAAACCCACAGAGGTGGCAACCCTAGTCACGCACGTAGCCCAAAACAATTCTAACTCTTGTCATCTATGAACTGGAACTGGAACTTCCATACGTGGATGGGGAGTTCTTTTGCATAGCATCTCATGAGTAAATATTAGAAGGTTAGGAACAAACAAGTCCAAAAACTTGAGATGGAAATTTCCGTCTTCCTTTCGAACAATTAAATCTTTCATTCGCATCAAAATTTCACCACTCCAAATACCTTGAAATGGATGAGGGAAAAGGACCAAACTTGCACTTACCTATTCTCCAGCATGCAAACCCTCAGTAGTCACTGAACTATAGTTATCATTTAGTCGGCGTATTCTTTCTGCCCACTTCTGCGAGCTTTTGCCCATTCAATTTTTATTGTGGATGACGATCAAGGTATGAGTTCTGCTAATCATGTTTAGAAGAAAGCTTCATCTAAAATTTTTGCAGTTATTATTATTATGCATTATACAGTAAAACCTTGCAAACTCCCTTAGAACGAAGGACTCCATATAACAAAAATTATCACCAGCCGCAAAAAATTCACTTATAAAGCTATATAGAAAACCTCTTAAGTTACGAACCTCTGATAATTACAAAACCTCCCAATTACGAAATAAAAATTGCACCCATTCCGCTAAAAATGAATCTCCATATAGCAAAATTAAAAAATCTGATGTGGCCAACACATGACTTTCTCCATATTTGGGGTATAGATTAGGGATGCACCGATAAGCAAATTGGTCGATTACCGATTTCCGATTAATCGGCCTTAGCTTATCGGCCGATTTCCGATTAATCGGCCGATTATTGACTTTCACATATGGTTCATTAGGTTATATGATTAATGCATTCATAATATGTGCTTATTGTGGCTCAATTTTTTTTCTAGTTTCTTCGTGATATAGGTAAAATCGGTAAAATTTACTAAACAGTTGAACAAAACAGTTGAAACTTGAAATGCAAGTACGCATGAAGGGTCATCCTTCACTTTGCCCAACTTTGCCATCATTCACTTTGCATTGGAACGGGACCCATTTCAACTAGGCTTTAGAGAGCTACGATAGAGATGAATATGATCTATCTGATGAAGAATGTGAACCAGTTCATTTATCTCAAGGTTAGGAAAGAATAGCAGACATATTTTGTGACACAAGGCCTACTTACTCCTTTACCCACTTTAGTGCGTGTTTACGATGATTATTTAAAATTTCTTTATGAATTACTGTGTAATTTTGCTTTTTTACTTACTAAATACCAATTTGAGATAGCGAAAAAACGTATATCGCACTGCAATAACACTACTGCAATCCGGGCGGAAGGGGTTAATGACAGTTATACTATTTCTAAATTAGAAAAAGAATAACTATCATTAATATCTAATTATCAATAAATAATTAGTCAAAATAAATATCATCTAAAATATAATATTTCTAAAGTTCTAATCTAAATTTAATCAATTTTTTTCAGATCTTTTATAAGAAAAAAATTAATTTATTTTATAAATAATCATCAATCACCCTAATGGCGCCAAGTATTGTGTGGTAGTTTTTTAAGGTAGACTCAAAAGATACAACTCTCTGCATATGCAGTTTGTGTGATGCTAGCATATCAAGGGGAGGAAAAACAGCTAAAACCTTTACAACATCTAATATGATGAATCATCTTAGGAAGTTCCATCCTCAAGAAATAGCAAAGGAAATAGAATCAAATAAATTGAAAAGGACTTGTACAGAAGCTGGGTGTTCAAGAACAAGCAACAGCACCTATGAGTCTCCTACTCAAGTACAACCTACCTTGGAAGCTGTATTAGCAAAGAAAAAGTTATGGGATATTAATGATCATAGGACCAAAGAGATTCACTACACAATTGGAGAAATGATAGCTGTTGATCTGCAACCATATTCTTTGGTATCAGACATTGGATTTCAAAAATTATTAAAGAAGATCTGTCCCAATTACTACATCCCAAGCAGAAAGTATTTTACTGAAAATATTATACCAGATATATTTCAAAAAGTCAAAACAAAAATTCAAATATCTCTTGATAAAGTCAAGTACATTTCTTTAACCACAGATATTTGGACAGCTAGTACAAACAATTCCCCTTTTTTGAGTGTGACAGGCTTTCAAATGATTTTGAACAACATAGGGCTGTCCTAAGAATTGCTCCTTTTAGTGGCTCTCACACAGCTGTTCAAATCAGTGAACAGTTAAACAATTCTCTTGAAGATTATAAGCTGACAAACAATAATATCTTCCTGGTATTGCGAGATTCTGGAGCAAATATGGTAGCTTGAGTTAATAATTGTGGTTTAGAGTCGCAATCATGCCTTATACACACATTACAACTTTCACTAAATGAATCCATATTTGCCCAACAGACAGTGAAGAATATCATTACAACTAGTAGAAATATTGTAAAACACTTCAACCATTCTGCTTCAGCAGTTAATAAGTTGACGGAAATGCAGGATAAACTAGATTTAAAAAAACATACATTAATTCAAGGTGTGTCTACTCGTTGGAATTCAATGTATTACATGCTGGAAAGAAATCTAGAGCAACGAAAAGCTCTTGTGACATATGCTGTGGATAACAACATCCCTACATTAAATTCATACCAGTGGAGTCTTGTTGAGAAAATAGTTCAACTTTTAAAACCATTTGAAGAAATTACTAAGGAATCAAGTAAGAGAGAATCCACCATTTCAATGATCATCCCAACAATTCAAACTATTAATTTGTTTTTATCAAAGGCTATACAAAGTAATAACTTCAGCGGAATTCGCACCACAATTGAAGAACTTAGATCTTCAATTGACAAAAGATTTTCTACTTATTTGGAAAACAAATCTATATGTCTATCTTCTTTCATAGATCCTAGATTCAAGATGAGATTTCAGAAAAGTGATATGGAAGCCAAAATAAAGGAATGGGTATTAGAAGCTGTTGGCAAAATGGAGCATAAAGGGGAATTCAGAGAAGATATTTTATGTTCATCCAGTTCTGGAGAAGATCAAGAATCCTCAAGTGACAATGGACTGACTTTTTCAAAATTGTTTGATGAATTAGCTTCTGCTAAGACGGAGAAGAATGAAGAACCAGCAATATCAAAAGAAAAGGAATCTAAAAGGAAAAGAACAAGCATTAATTGTACTTGCACAAGAGAAATGCATCACTATTTGAATTTACCATTACTACCAAAAACTGATGACCCTTTTTTGTGGTGGAAAAATTTACAAGAAACCTTTCCTCTTTTGAGTAAATTAGCTTTAAAATATTTAAGTGCACCAGCTTCTTCAGTCGAAAGTGAAAGAATGTTCAGTACAGGTAGAAATATATATGAACCTGCAAGAAATAGGTTATGCCCTGAAAATTGAGAAACTCTTATGTTCCTACATTATAATTTAAGAGTAATGGAATTTGATTATATACATTAAAACTGTTTTAAGTTATTTACTTTTTTTAAATGTTCCAAGATGTTTTTCTTATTTGTAGCACAATAGTTCAAAAGCTAAGCGTTTGTGTTTTTGTATTAAAGAAGCTACGTGTTTACCAAAATTATTTCATTATTGTGTTTTTTATTAACGAAGCTATGTGTTTATCAAAATTATTTCATTTTTTTATGCTTGTTGTATCAATAAATAGCCATATCAGCAGCCAGACACTGAAAATTAAGGTAACAGTGAAGAAAGTGAAACTTGCTATAATCCAATTCATTGGCAAAACTAACTGATGATTCTCTTGGGAGAGATGAAATGGCAGAAATATAAGGGAAAATTAAATTTAATGAGAACCGATTAATCGACCAAAAGGCCGATTACCGATTAATCGGCAAAAGAGCCGATACGGCAGATTACCGATTATCTACCGATTAATCGGTGCATCCCTAGTATAGATATTTAAATTATTATGAATAATATTAAGAGGCAAAATTATTATTTTGTATCGTAAAAGAAGACACGTCCTTGTTGCCGTAAATTACGAATATTTTGAATTTTTACAGAATTCACCACTAGATGGTGTTGGCGCTGTATACTGGTATTAAGATAAAGCGAAATATATCCGAAATGGATGGTTCTACGAAAATTAGTTTCAAACAAAACTTGGAAGAAATATTATTCTCTACAACTTTGGTCCTTATGAAGATTACCAATAACGATGTTTTTAAGGAGATATTTAACGGAAACCGAAAAACCGGTTATTTATAAATAACTCCTAAACAATAACTCCTATAGAAAATTGTTTCAAATGAAAACTGTAGGAAATTACTTTCCCTATAACATTTGTATAGAATTGTATATACAATAATGATGTTTTAACGAAGAAATATCGGAAAAACCGAATCGGGTTTCGAATAAACCTCGACTTCCGTTTATCCCTTATTATCCAGAAACTAATCAGTTCTTTGTGCTCATGTAAGAGTGTTAGATATGAAGTTTGGTAACGATATGGCACGTACTTTTTGAGTTAGAGCGCCCACAATAACATACACACACAGACATCATTCCGAAAATAGTCTAAACGTGTTCTAGGGACCTCAAAACATGTATTTCCGTTGAAATCTCGAAGTCGATTTTTTTCATGAATACAATACTTTCCCATTACTACGTATGGAGAAAGTAAAAACAAGTTAGGAAAGTGTACAGCATATTACAAATTGACGCGTTACGTGCAATGGAGTATTAGAAAGAAATTTTTTTCCTGTACGTAAGGGTAATAGCGTTTTAAAGTTCTTTTCTTTGGCATAAATGATCCATTGTCTTCCTATTTAAAAATAGTGTATGCACACATAAGGAAATTAAAGGTTTGTTTGTGAGATTGTTTATGTTAGCAACAAAGAAGAAGTAACCATGCAAGAAAGTTCAATTCGAATTAAGGCATTCTTGTTTGATTTTCTTGATTACAGGTACTCTGTTCGCAGGTGTAAGGGGAATAAAGAGCAAATTAAAACTATTAAAAACAAACAAGGCGAAGTGATAATTAACGATGTTGATAAGGCCAATGAATTTAATAAATGGTTTAGTGAGGTGTTACAATCCCCTACCACTGTCGGAGCAGATTTCAGTCCAAATGCCCTGAAAGGGCAGGAATTAAAAGTAACTTATAATAAAGTATTAAATAAGCTAAAGGCCCTAAGGAAGCATAAATCTTGCGGACCTGATAGGATTCCAAATGAAGTATTGATATTAGCAGAGGAAGTTATGGTACCGTATCTTCGAGCTTTCTTCTGGATGTCACTAAATAATGAATGTTTACCACTTGATTGGAAAACTGCCGAAATTATTCCAATTTATAAAGAAGGTAGTAGAACGGAAGTAGGAAATTATAGACCTGTAAGTTTGACATCTTCGGTTTGTAAAATTATGGAAAGAATAATAGCAGATTATATAAGGGACTTTTGTGAAAGTAATAATTGGTTTCATGAAAACCAATTCGGCTTTAGAAAAGAGTGGTCTTGTGAGGACCAACTTTTAGGGCTAAGCCAAGACATAGCAGATGAATTGGATAAAGGGATGGAAGTTAACGGAGTAGTAATTGATCTAAAAAAGGCATTTGATATGGTAGACCACGAGCGCTTAGTAGTAAAGATTGGGGAGATAGGACGGGACAAGAGAGTGGTAAGATGGATAATAGATTTTTTAAGGAATAGAAAGCAGAAAGTAAAGATAGGAAATTCTGTTTCAAAGGAAACTGATGTGACCTCAGGTGTTCCCTAAGGCAGTGTGCTGGGGCCGCTGCTATTTTTGATGTATGTTAATGACTTACCAAAATTAAGTCAAAAATTCGGCTATTTGCTGATGACTGCATTATATACAGAGTTATGATAACTGCAAGGGACTTATCAATATTACAGGGTGATGTAGATGTTTTATCAGATTGGATGGAGGTAAATAAAATGGCAATAAATGTTAGTAAAAGTAAACAAATTGTTTTTTCAAAGAAAAAAATTAGGGGAAATTTTTCGCTTTATGTACAGGGTAAAAAAATTCCCCAAGTAATACTATAAGGTATTTTGGAATAAAATTGACGAGGGAATTGGGTTGACGTGCTCATATAGATGAATTGATTTCAAGAGGTTTTAGGAATATGAATTTTGTGATGCAGGCCCTGCGTAAAAGTAGTAAATCCACTAAAGAATTAGGATATAAAACTTTGGTGAGACCCATACTAGAATACGGGTCAAGTGTATGGGATCCCTACCATAATGAGCAGATTAAGAAATTGGAAAGGATCCAACGTAAGGCCGCTAGGTTTGTCTTGGGGCGGTTTGAAAAAGCTGACAGTGTGTCCTCTATGTTAAATAACCTGGGATGGGAAAGTATGGAGAGAAGGAGGAAGAATAAGAGAATTGTTAAATTTCATAGTATGTATACAGGCAATCCCGCTCTGCAGGAGCTGAGAAAAAGAATTTCTCAACCAAGTTTTCAAAGAAAAATGACCACAATCACAAAATTAGTACTAGGACTGACAAAAAAGATGTGGGAAAATATTCGTTTGTACAAAGAACAGCAAGAAAGTGGAATGACCTCCCCGAAGGAATTTTAAATCCTCTTCCAAACTCCCAGTTATTAAAAAAAAGGTTGAGGGTCACTGAGGAAACTTTTAAACTTGTTTATTTTAAATTGTTGAATTTATGTCAACCGTTATAAAGCTTGTATATACATTGCCACTTGGCCAACGGCCTATTTGTAATGTTTTTGTAATAATAATAATAATATCTTAAAACCTCACATAGCGCGAATTCACAAGGCACTATTTTTCTAAGACACAGTATACATTTCCTTACCAAACCTCAGAAGATGTGGTCGTTCGCCTCTGCTAAGACACGGTTTGACATGTCAAAGCCAAAGTTAACCTTTAAATTTCTCGTAAAGTATAAATGTTAAAAACTTCAAATTAAAACATTTTAAAGAAAAAATACAAATTGATTCATGTAATTATTATTCATTATAAAAATGTTGCATCGAGAGATTTGTATGTGTCAGCAGCAACAGCATTAAAACACTTTGGGAAACATGAAAGATAAAATTCCAAACCATGAGAAGTCTGGAATTTACCAAATTAATTGTTGTAATAACAGTATTAACACCTGCATTGATGGCATTGATTTCTGCTTTACAACAGCGCATACAATATTCTTTTAAATTTCGCAATATGGAGGTTTATTTCTAGCGGAACGGGTACAATTTTTATTTCGTAATTGGGAGGTTTTGTTATTATCAGAGGTTCGTAATATAGAGGTTTTCTATATAGTTTTATTTGTGAATATTTCGGGACCAGCAATAATTTTTGTTATATGGAGTTCTTCATTCTAAAGAAGTTCATAAGGTAGAGGTTGTTATTGCCTGTACATAACTCTTTTTCAGCACCATTTGGAAAATTGCTATAATATAAAAGTTTGAATGTAAATTTACCCTTTTTTGTACAATCTTTCTCCAATTGGTCAAGAATACACTATTTTGAACCCTTTAAGACCTAATTGTTTCTTGTACCAGTAGTCATATCTAATGTTTTGGCAAATAATTTACCTTGAAGGTAATAAATGAAAAAAAATCTACTGAGCTTACAGGAAACATGAATATTCAGAAAGTTTGAAAGGTAACTTTAGTGCAATTTTTTAATACAAAAATTGGAAAAAAAATTTGCATGACCTTGTACATTGGGCCTGAAAGGATTAAATTAAAATATTGGAATAAATTTCCTGACTTAATTTTTCATTTTTTTTACAGTTTCGTATTTCTTCAGCTATATCATAATGCACACTTCGGGAGTACTTCTGATAAACCTATATTAATTCCATCAAACAGTCAAATGGCAAAACTAGGCATTAGGAATTTGGACTACATTCCACCCTATGAAACTCATAAGATAGGTGTTATTTATGTTGGTCCTGGTCAAGCAAATTCTGAAGCAGATATTCTGCGAAACCAGTTTGGCTCTCTAAGATATGCAGAATTTCTTCAGGTGAGTGTACATTTTGTTATTCATTCTTTAATTCACTTTAATAGTATTTAGTTACTGCAGAGCTGGGAAGTTCCAGTTCCGTTCCAAGCGTTTTGGCTCCGACCTTAATTTTCCAACTCATTCAGAATGGTTCTGGAACCGTTCCTAGTTCTAAAAAAAATGTTTTTCATTGATAAAATTTTACACAAATTACCACTTTTTTCAGTTACATCAAAAAATGATGAAAATTTCTTAAAAGTAGTGTGACTAAGGGTCATCTTTTTACTGAAAATTTCCTTTTTACTTTCTCCATATGTAGTGTAGGAGAAAGTATTGTATTCGTGAAAAAAATCGAATTTGAGATTTCAATGGAAATATACATTTTGAGGTCCCTTGAGTATGTTTTGACTATTTTCTCAATGATGCCTGTGTGACAGAATTTTGTGGGTGCCCTTTTTCATTTTTCAATATTTTCCAAATACATCCTTCAGAACTTCATTTATGCAAATGGTTTTAGGCGCGTTTTGCTTCCAGCGTGAGTGCATATTAGCGTCGGTCTGTCCGTCTGTCTGTATGCCTGCATGTTCGTTCTCGGCTTATACAGAATGGATTTTCATGAAATTTGATTTTAAGGACTTACAATCAAAGACAATAAGAAAGTCGCATAAATGAATCATGTAAGCCAACAGGGGTACCACTTTACTGGTGACAAAAATGAACTTTCCGTTATATCTCATAAAGTATTGGTCACATAAAATAATTTTCAAATAAAACTTGTAGAACTATTCAATTAAAGTATTTCTTTTCCTATACTTTTTTATCATAAGGTTGCCGTTTTCAAGAAAATCATACAAGAATGTTTGAATTCGAGTTGAACTTTGAAAATTTCTTGCATAGTTACTTCATCATTGTTGCTAACATAAACAATCTCACAAAAATACGTTTACTTTCGTTATGTGTGCATGCAATATCTTTAAATGTGAAGAAAATTGAGTATTTATGTCGAAGAAATGAACTTTAAACGCTATTTCCCTTACATACATGTATATCATTTCATTCAAATACTCCATTGCACGAAATGCGCCTATTTGTGATACGCTGTACACTTTCCTAACTTGTTTACTATTATAGTTGTAGACTATGTGATTTCCTATAATTTTTTTTTAAAACATTTTTTCATAATACCCATTGTTAGGAGCTATTTTGATTTTTCGTCCTAATTTATGTTATGTA
The DNA here is from genome assembly GCA_036926305.1 of Uropetala carovei. Taxonomy (NCBI): domain Eukaryota; kingdom Metazoa; phylum Arthropoda; class Insecta; order Odonata; family Petaluridae; genus Uropetala; species Uropetala carovei. Next base: position 1,405,052 of record JAXCHB010000095.1, read on the forward strand.
TTTTGCTTAGTGTTTATTTCCAATTTATAAAAATGATATCAGCTCAGTAGTTAAAGTAAAATTAGGCTTTTTATAGAGAAATAAGCAATTCGGAAGACCATCAGTATCTCTAAAATGATTTAAAAAGCTATTTCATGCGAGGTATAGGGAATGGCAGCTAGAAATCAACCAAAAGAATAGCTGCATCATCAATTTTTGGAGAACCAAAAGTGACTCGCCACATGTTAACTAATCGTTCAACAGAGTAAGGATTCTCATTTCAGATTCAGTTAAAGATTTAGGAAAATTTTATAATTGTTGATAGCGATGCGTATGCTGCCAAGGGTGATTTAATTGCACATTGATATTTTGTTAATCATAGCAATAGCTAACAATTTTCTTTATTGTTTTTTCAACAAAAAGATTATCAAAATTGTTTAAAAATTATTCAGGCTCATGGTGCATAGCTGGAACCATGTTCCAAACTGACCTTTAATGAAGTTAAAATTTCTCAGCCTACCTAAAAGATAATATCATATTGCAGATCTACCGTATATTCTGGCGTATAAGTCGACCTTGGAAGTCTAAAAAAAATTTCCTAATACTTAAAGTCGACTTATACGCTGAACATAAAAATGTGAACCTTAAATTAAAAATGAATAACATCGATATTTAAGAAGACCGTTGATCTTTCGGTGTAAGTGATCGCTATTTTGAATCAGCTGTTATATAAATTGTCAGTATCGATAGTAAATTCTCTGCAATATGCTTGCATCTACGTTTATATTCATAAAAGACATCAAATTCTACGAAGTGTACGCATATTTATGCGACCAAGCAAATGTATAAGTTACGCCCCCCCTGCAGCCAAAAACTCGCAAAAGTAGGCAGAAAGAATATGGCGACTAACTAAGTTCAATGACTACTGAGGATTTTGCGGCTTGAGAATAGGTAGGTTCAAGTTTGGTCCTTTTCCCTCATCCACTTCAGGGAATTCGGAGTGGTGAAATTTTGTTGCAAATGAAAGATTTCATCATTCGAAAGGAAGACGGAAATCCACATCTCAAGTGTTTGGACTCATTTGTTCCTAACCTTCCAATATTTACTCACTAGACGATAAGCGAAAAAACTCCCCATCTGCGTAAGGAAGTTCCCGTTCATAGATGAACAACTATTTCGTGAAGCTCCGCATCGATGCGTAATATTACGTCAGAAACAGTGAAGTGGGGACGAAGTTGCATAATATTACAACAAATACAGTTAAGGGGTTAACAAAAGAGGACTATCGGTGAGGAGATGTCTGTTAGTATTGTCATAAAGAGATTATCCAATAAATTGTGTCACGTACAAGGGATAAAATGCTTAACTTGAGCTGAACTTGTTTCAGGGAGTGGGAATCAGTGACTTAAAAAAAACTTATTCTGTCTCAAATTAATTTTTTCTTTGCAAACCGCTCCAAAAATAGGAGTGCATGGGGTACATGAGTGCGCGGGTTATATGAGTAAATACGGTATTTTAGAAGATTTATAATAATTAATTTTACTACTGTATTTACTCATGTAATCCGCATCTTCGTATACCATGTGAACCCCTATTTTTGGACCAGTCCGAGGAGAAAAAATAAATTCATACTTTAATAAGTTGATGTCTACGGTGATGGAAAATTAGAAAAAATCAAAAAATGTGGAGATTCCCCATAGGTGTGTTCTCTCTATAGTTCCCTCTAAGCTGCGCAGCCGTTTTTGAAGTGCCACGCACTAAATTTTTCAAGCACGCACGATTGTGTATATTTTAGAATATATCAGAATATGACTGCATCAACCCCGGTATACAGAGCCGTAGTGAGGGCGGGGCAACCGGGGCAGGTGCCCAGCATGCAGCTTCGTAAGGGGGCGCCAAATGGAAGTCTTATTGTACCCTTGACAAAATGTGGTTACAGTTTCGATCTCTTCACAACAGCCAACCTGAAGTTCAGCTGAAGGACTATGACTGTACCAAGTCATAGGTTAATGTGTGCAAAATTAATTGGCTGCTTCTACTCTTTATGCTCTGAATGTAATTTCTTTTATTTATCCTCGTCCCCAAAAATGTGTACACCCTGTCGCATTACATTAGTCATGCAGAATTTTCATCCAAGTTGTCGATAAAAAAGTAATTATTGAGGAGGACCTTATTGATGTTATTGCTATCAAATCAAAAAAATCGATACAGTATACATTGTACAAACTTTCTTATATATTAATGCGTCGTTTAGTTATCTATTGAAAAATATGAACTATATAGAATCATTATAAACATCAACTTAAATAGCTATATGAAATTTGATGAAAATTGCATGAACTGTTTTTTAGAAAATCCAATTGTTATTAAAGTTGCCCAAGAATAAACTAGCCTTAAATTAATTTTTTGAGAAATATGAACTATGTAGTATTATTGCAGACATCAACTCAAGTAACTGTAGGGGATTTGATGAGAATCGTATTAGCCGTTTTTGATAAAATCAAATTGTCGATAAAATTACCTCGAATTAGCTAGTCTTATATTCCTTTTATGAGAAATATGAACTATGTAGTATTATTGTAAACTCAGATATCTGTACGAAATTTGATCAAATTCATTGGAGCCGTTTTTGAGAAAATCAAATTCTTGTTAAAATTGCCTAGAATAAACTGCCCTTAATTATTGAGCAATTTCAACAATTTCCTCATGGCTTCTATTCTGTATGATAAAATGCTTAAGTTTGAGATTTCATTCATTTTTACTTTACCGTTTAGGCTCTAGAGCTGCGAACAGACAGGCAGAGACAGACCCACAGACAGACGGCATTGTGAAAACAACTTTTTTGGACTCAGGTACACCTAAAACATATTTCCATCAGAATCTCTTCTGTTGGGTCGAAGCCCCTTTTCCCATTCAGTGCGATTTGGAAAGAGCACAGTGAATGGCTTGTGAAATGAATATTTTGTTATCATCTTATCCGACACCATTGCTAAAATGGTGTCTTCAGATCTGTCCCAAATCATCCTGGAATGCCCGTGGTCTGTAGACCGTGACTTCCATTGTCCATTGCAATTGAGTCTTATATTTACCTACTTGGGCCTCTGCTTCCACTACTAAATGTAGAGGAGTGAGTCCCAAGAGTATCTCAATTGCTGCCATTGGAGCTGTGCTAATTGCTCCCGTGATGCCTAAGCAGGCTAACCTCTGCAACTTGCTGAGTTCATTCCTGCTTGCCTTATATTTAAACCTAGGCCACCAAACGGTGGCAGCGTAGGTCACAATGGGTCTAACTACCATAGTGTATATCCAATATACCACTTTTGGTTTTAGTCCCCATGTCTTACCGAAAGTGCCGTGCAGGTCCAGAAGGCCCTGCTAGCCTTTCTTGCAAACTTTTTCCAGCTGTGAACCCCATGTCAATCCCTTGTCCAATATGAGTCCAAGGTATTTAACTTCTGTAGACAGCTGAATCTTAGTTCAAAAAAGAGTCGGTTCCTTAAGGCCCCTTAGATTCCTAGTGAACAAAGGATTTCGCGCCGTCCTTTGTGCTATGCGGAGGGGAGAGTCTAGGTTATATTTACACAAAGAGACGCGTCACAACTACATTTACTTACAAAGTTGCAGAGCCAGTTTCGGAACTTTCTGATCACACCTCGTATGACCAACATTTTGGGAAAAAAGGTGCACGGGGTACACATTTGCGATATTTTATTGAATTTCGCAACCGTAGAGATCGATCGCGATCACTAGGTATAGTTCATTTCGATATTATCATTAGCAGCTGAAATCAATCGAATTATAGGAAACTTTATTTAGTGGGTCAAGCTCTCCAAGAATAACAGTTTCTTATTGGTTGAAATTAAAACATCTGTCTCATGGAATGCTCAAGAAGAATAGCACAGACTCTAAACAGTATTTATATATATTTTTATTATTGTTTATTTTTGTTTTGTTAAAACTTGGATTCTGCATTACTTTGATTTTGTCTGAAAACGGCTTCATGAGAAGTATTTTTAAGTGAAAAAGTGGGGGTCGACTTATACGGCGAACGTATGCCTAATCATGTACTTTCATCCAAAAAAACAGGGGTTGACTTATATGCCAGGTCAACTTATACGCCGGAATATACGGTAAATAAAGTATCAATATATTGCTTACAATGTATGTGTAACTTTTTGGTTCTTATTCATTTACATCATAAATACAACTATCGTATGACAAAATTTTATTTGGCAGATGATTAAGATATAGGTAGTTTTAGCTTGTCGATAGCATCAAGACGTTGGATTTATATTTTCGTCTTCAAATTCATGAAGCTTTTCTTGATTCATCGTCTTAAAAATACATCTTTGATCAATTACTCACCAAATTCATCTTCTGAATAATATTCTTCAAATGAGTTTCTTTCTTTCAGTTACAGATGGTATTAAAATATCAAGAAATGACTAATCTTCCAAGCCCACAATTTCATTGTATTCACTGTAGAGAATATTTTTTATGATTATGAAAAGAAAGGTGATAAAACTGATTGGGAAGTGAGCTCTTAAATGTATTTGAGTAAATACCATATCTCCCAGTGTAAGATGCACCCTGATTTTGAAACAGAAATGTCAGGGAAAAAATGCATGTACTTTATCTTGCCTTATGTACAGGAATAAAAACGTTTCATATATGCCAAAAGTTTATTCATCATAGAAGCCTAAAAAATTGTAAGAGGTGCTTCGTCCATGTTTCCTATTTGTTCTAACTCAAAACACCTTCTCTTTCTCATGTTTAGAAAGAACATATTTATGGAATTCTATAATCTTATTTTCGTATTCAATTGGCAGTTTTTCAGCTATTCTAGTTTTGGTACACATACTTAGCCCACCACAACGTTATCCCAAAAAAAATCAGCAATTCTCTTTTCAGTTGCAGTTTCTCTCGCTTCAATTAAAATCTTTTTCGTTGGTACAGCAACTCCACTCCTCCTATGATCAGTAACCCAGTTTTTAACGTCTTCTTCAAGATGTGGCCACTTTGCAGCACATCATTGTACATTTTTCTTGCTTTTGTCTACCTTCATTAAATTTTCTTTTTGCTTCCTCCATTCCCATATCATTTTTTCTGTTGGAGGTGGACTAAAATGCCTTTCAGCTGCTCGATTTCCGTGATCTATGGCGTACTTCAAAACTTCCAGTTTAAATGCTATACTGTACGACATGGGTAGGGAACCTTTTGTGTAGGGCGGGCTGCATTAGCAATAATGAGTCCCTTGGCGGACCGCATTTAAAAAGCTGAAGCTTAATCGGGCCACATTAGACACGTAAATGGGAGAAAATAATTGAGATAATATTCCATAAAGCAACACAGGAGGGGACCTTTTTCCCATCACGCATAGACAAAATCAATCACTGTCAAAACACATATAAAAAAGATTAAATTTTTTTACAGAAAACTGAAATGTTTGGCTCACCTGCTGTTTTAATGCAATTGCTGAGATTGCTTTTACTTGGTGCGCTTTCTGATATCTGCTGGCACTGAAGATGTTGCTACTCGTAGCTGTTTTTAAGTAGCTTTGTATACAAAGTGTAGATAGATGTCTTTGGTTTCCCGAGCAATGAGACATTATCCTCATTAGCTTTGTATGCAAGGTAGTCTTTACATACAAGCATTAGAAACTCGAATAGTAGTAATATGTTTGTTAAGTTTATCTCATTGTGTTTTCAATATTATCATTTACAAATGCCAATGTTATAGGACTATTAACTTAGAAATATTGCCGTGGGTCAGAGGTTCCCCACCCTTGCTCTATGAAAATATTTTATTTTTTTATCCCATTAAGCACTAGGATTTGCACTTTATATTTTAACGCGATAATTATGTATTGCATTTAACCGCACTATGATAAAATACTATATCAAACATGTAACGCATACCAATGAAAAACACGTCAATGTGCTATACTCTCGATACGGTGAGTCTCCCTGTTCAGGGAAAGCAAGGTGATTCCCCGTATCACAATGTGTATGATTTAGATCAACATAAGAAATTGTATACTAAGTTACATTTATAGCTGTCATGCCAACGACAAAGTTGTTTTATAATGCCGATACGTAGTTCGATCACAAAGCGAACATCTTTTTTATTATGACATCTATTTTGTAACAAAAACATGTATCACTTGTTTCATAAAAGAACATTGATATAGGCTTAGCAAATGTTTCTTTTATTTCTATGTCATTCAAACGTTTAAACAAAGTATCGGCATATCTATACGATTGAGAAAATATTTACCCCCGGTGCATAAGACGCAGGTTGATTTTAAGCGTCTTATACGCCAGGAAATATGGAAATTGAATGTTACTTGTTATTTCCCCTGCTTTATGTAATATTTGAACAGCTGTTTACCAGAATCTATTATGCAAAATATGGAAACCAAATGTAGATGGATTGGATACCAAGCTGCAAACACTAGATCCAACTTAATAAGGAAGAAGAATAATCAGAGAAAGTACTCGTTTTCAATTTTGTATAAAAAATTTAATAGTAGAAATAAAAAAGTTCTGGATACAGGAATCGGAACCATTTTGGATACTGTTTCTTGTTCCGGAGCCGGAACTTTCCCAGCTCTGAGTTATTTAAATGTATAAAGTACAGTAGCTTTTATTATATATAAACCACAAAGAAACGTATAAATGATCAAAGTTTGATATTATTTTAAAATATATATTGAAAAAATTTTTAATACAAAACCATGCTCTCTGTAGCATTTTCTCTGACACAGACTGCAGCATTTCTTGGGAGATATAATCATGTACAGTAATACCCCGATTTACATTGCCCTATATATGTTGATTTGAAGTTACGTATTTGATCATTCAGTACCTGTGTACTGATTTACGTTCATTTGCTTCGAAGTTACGCCATTATCTCAGATTTTTCGGAAAAAGTCGGAAAATCTTAAGATTTTTCTGTTTCCATCTTCTTGCACCTTTTAATGAATTACAATACTTAATTAATATAAATTTTTCAAGTATTAAGACAAAAACAATATATTTACTCATAAATTAGAAAGGAAAGTGTAAAGACGGAATTTGGAATTTGGTTCGGATTCACTGCTAGTGAGATTTTGTTTCTTAAAGTCAGTGCTTAATTTGTAGCCATATAAGAAAGGGAATGCCTAACCTTACCTAACCTAACGACTCAGAACAAATACATAATGAGATCTATCGTCTTTAATAAATATAAAGTGTCCTGGAAAGTGGAAAATTAAATTGATAGAAAGGATGATCTGAAGATCCTTATGCGACAGGCATCCTTTCTATCAATTTATATCATGGCATTCTCACCATTTGAGAGGGTAGGGGTTTTCTTTGATGTATCTCCTTGAGGACATCTGTTGGGGATGATTGATACTAGCATAGCTAGCTTGGTCCCAACCTAAGAAAATATTCCCGTTCTGAAACAGGAGAATTAGTCTGCCACGGTAGTTCAGTGGTAGAATATCCGCCCGGCAAGTGGAAAGCCCGGGTTCGATTCCCGGTCATGGCAGATTTTTTCACCTGTTTCCTCATCTCCCATCATAACAACTTATGCCTGTCGCATAAGGATCTTCAGATCATCCTTTCTATCAATTTATATCATGGCATTCTCACCATTTGAGAGGGTAGGGGTTTTCTTTGATATATCTCCTTGAGGACATCTGTTGGGGCTGATTGATACTAGCATCGCTAGCTTGGTCCCAACCTAAGAAAATATTCCCGTTCTGAAACAGGAGAATTAGTCTGCCACGGTAGTTCAGTGGTAGAATATCCGCCCGGCAAGTGGAAGACCCGGGTTCGATTCCCGGTCATGGCAGATTTTTTCACCTGTTTCCTCATCTCCCATCATAACAGCTTATGCCTGTCGCATAAGGATCTTCAGATCATCCTTTCTATCAATTTATATCATGGCATTCTCACCATTTGAGAGGGTAGGGGTTTTCTTTGATATATCTCCTTGAGGACATCTGTTGGGGCTGATTGATACTAGCATAGCTAGCTTGGTCCCAACCTAAGAAAATATTCCCGTTCTGAAACAGGAGAATTAGTCTGCCACGGTAGTTCAGTGGTAGAATATCCGCCCGGCAAGTGGAAGACCCGGGTTCGATTCCCGGTCATGGCAGATTTTTTCACCTGTTTCCTCATCTCCCATCATAACAACTTATGCCTGTCGCATAAGGATCTTCAGATCATCCTTTCTATCAATTTATATCATGGCATTCTCACCATTTGAGAGGGTAGGGGTTTTCTTTGATGTATCTCCTTGAGGACATCTGTTGGGGCTGATTGATACTAGCATCGCTAGCTTGGTCCCAACCTAAGAAAATATTCCCGTTCTGAAACAGGAGAATTAGTCTGCCACGGTAGTTCAGTGGTAGAATATCCGCCCGGCAAGTGGAAGACCCGGGTTCGATTCCCGGTCATGGCAGATTTTTTCACCTGTTTCCTCATCTCCCATCATAACAGCTTATGCCTGTCGCATAAGGATCTTCAGATCATCCTTTCTATCAATTTATATCATGGCATTCTCACCATTTGAGAGGGTAGGGGTTTTCTTTGATATATCTCCTTGAGGACATCTGTTGGGGCTGATTGATACTAGCATAGCTAGCTTGGTCCCAACCTAAGAAAATATTCCCGTTCTGAAACAGGAGAATTAGTCTGCCACGGTAGTTCAGTGGTAGAATATCCGCCCGGCAAGTGGAAAGCCCGGGTTCGATTCCCGGTCATGGCAGATTTTTTCACCTGGAAAATTAAAAAAAAAACAATCTTGTACAAATGAGATGTTGTCCCACAAGAGGGAGGTTGAAGTGTACAGTCATTCATCAGCCTTTAAATTCTTGTAACTTAAACATTTTTTATTCATAACATTTTAGAAACTTCTTCCCAAATAGGTGAGGGGGAACGCCGTTCCCTTGCATTCCCCCAGAAATTAAGCACTGCTTAAAGTTGATATTTATACTTGTGTGAGATATTATTCCAGGCATTTCAGTATCAATTACGTCAGATTTTGCTGTATTCTTAAGTGCAAATAGTGCATCTTCCTCCTTCTTGAGTCGTATCTTGTTTAATTTTCAATATGGTGATCAAGTTTCATTTTATATTATACTAGTATAATGCCCGTTGAAATATCAATGGAAGAATTATAGATAGATAGATAGATTATTATTATTTTCATTTAAAATAATAAATATCACACTTTTACATATGAAATATTTTGCCATATACGACATTTCTAGTGACTATTCTGTTGTTGACGGGCTATCTTTAGTTAAACTTAAAACAGTTGTCTCTCTTTCCCTCCCTCTCCCACCCTCTCTCTCTCATCTTACACCCTCTCTCTCCCATCCCCCTCCCTCCCCCTCCTCATTTCTCCCCCCCTCCTCTCACCCCTCTCCCTCTTTCCCCCTTCCCCTCTACTTCCCTCTCTCCCCTCCCCTTTCTTGTATTAAAAGCATACAAAGCACGCTTATACACCTATAAGGATTGAAATAACAATATGATATAGTGGTCTAACAATGTAATTGGTAGCCAAGGCAACATTCCGTTAAAATGGCAATATTTCCACAAAATATGTGAATTAAACGTATAACATGAGCGATTTAGAATTGTATGCGGAAAAAGATGAACAGAATAAGAAACTTTGTAATTTTTTCTTCAAAATGATACAGATCCGAAGATCGTAGGTTAATTCCTTCCAATTTAATTTCCAAAACAATATAAGCCTGCACATCAAAAAATTTATTTTTACATGTTACCTTACGAAAATGGAAATGTCTTCCTTAGAGTCGAACCCAGGACTTTTTTGGAGCTTTATTTTGGTCATTACCTTAAAATATGTTAATCAAGCATCCTTGCCATATTTCAATCTTCTACCTATTTGGGAAGTTTGTTAAAACGCTGTATATCGGCCATCGTGAAAGCGTGACCAACCAACCAACCAAGAGACCTGGGCTATTATAGTATACATTATTTTACTGAAATTTATTCTTAAAAGTGGTTAAAAGTCCTATGGCATATCTGGAGTGGCAAATAACCTGATCAGATCCTTTCTGACAAATAGGAGACAAGCTGTTTTGATTTATTCCTCCAAAGATAATAAAAAGTTCTCATCAGACTATCTAAATGTTGAAAGAGGTGTCCCCCAGGGATGTTTTGGGACCATTGTTATTCCTTTTATATATTAATGATTTGCATTCATTTATTAATTGTGATCTGTGTATGTACGCAGATGATACATACCACTTGTTAATAAATAAATATGATATTTCTGTTGTGGCACAATGTGCAATTCAAAGCATGGAGAACGGGTGTAATTCAAACTATGTCTTTGTAAATAAGTGTAAAACAACATTTTTGCCATTTCACCCACCTCAGAAAGAAATTCTGGATTATCTTATTCTAAAATTCCTTGATGGTTCCATGGTTAGGTCAACTGTTTATAAATGCTTAGGAGTTGAAATTAGTGATACTCTAAACTGGGAACCTCACGTTAACTCTATTTGTACAAAAGTGACATCTGGATATTTCATGCTGAGAAGACTTATTACTGTCACAAATTAAGAGACTGCTCTTACTGTTTATTTTGCTGTCATTTATAGTAGTCTTAAATATGGCATTGCTGCTTTCCTCATGCCTTTGCAAGCGTAAATTTTTGTCATTTACTTTGGCGAGTTTTTCAGTTTTTTCTTAATAATCCCATAATTGGACAAACACATTATTCTGCAGACTTTAAGAGAAAAGTGATAGAATATGCAGAATAAACATCAAATCTTGCTGCAAAATGGCACTATGGCATTGACGAGTCGAATGTGAGATGTTGGAGAAGACAAAGAGACAAACCGGGATATTTTTGCTGCGAGATTAAAAATCTGGGGCATAACCGGGATAAATTACATTTAGTAAAAATTGTATTGAATGCTTGAATATAATGTAAGTTATGTTGTCTTAATTTAATTTTATACCTTTTTTATTTAATTACAAATTGAAAAAACCGGAGCATTCATACTTTTCTGTATTTTTTCTTAACAAATCCCGGAAAACTAGGATGTCTGTACACCCAACATGGAATTTTTCTCTCATGCCCTTGTGAAAAGTGGGGGTCGACTTACAATCGATGTCAGCTTACAGTCGATTAAATACGGTAGATATGACCCTCATGAAGCTAGTCCATGAGGTCAAATATGACTTAAGAGCACTACTGGAGAATGCTTAAGCCATATAGCTCTACTGTGTTATTCAAATGTCAACTGAAAAAGGAAAATCACAGAAACTTACCTTCAGTTTATAATTATTTTTTTATATTATTGCTACATTAATAACTATAATTAATTGCTTTTAGTGAAAGATTTAAAATATATGAATTATTAAATGAGAAAAATTGAGGCAATTGCAACTAAAATTGATGATCAAGTACTAAACTACAAATAAAGATGAAATAATAATAAGATATGTGTCATGGGATCATACCTCTCTCTTACACAAAAGGGAAACAGATACACCTGAAGAATAGGATAAAACTCTCAAACAAAGGCTTTGTTATTTGTGAACACTGGTCTCAGAAAGTGATGAAGTTGAAAAGGAGCAACCCAAATTTTTATTAAAACCATCTCCTCTCTTATCCTAATGAATTGCCAAATTTCTTATCTCTGAAAAGGATTATAAACTCACAAAGGAAAAAGTAACGTTTTTAATCGCAAAAAATATCTTGAAATAAAGTGAAGAATTATGCATTTTTGTATGATTTAGTTTGTGAAAGTTCAATGATGGATTAAATTTAAAAAAAAAGCATTTAAATGTCATTTTTTCTCTCTTTGGCTAATTTAGAGGCTTGGTACAATTGTGCGCCTGAGTGATATAGATCCTCACACCTTCTTCCTTGGTGGACTTGACAGGACAGGGAATGATGGAAAGTTTACCTACATTTGGCAAGATGACGTGACCCAGGTAAGTGAATAATTATCTACTACTAGCAGAATTTCCCGTTGAATTTCAATGGATTTAGTGAAGCTACTACAGCACAACATACAAACTCTTTAAAATTCCTATATAGTAGATACTTTTTAAATTACAATTAGCTTTTCTTAACAATTAGTCATATTTGCTTGTAACAATCCATTTCTGAACATATTGCATTCAAATATAACTATCATATCACTTTCACCAAATCCAACTTCATTTCTTGTATAATTATGCCTCGCTGAAATATTTACATTTATGTCTTGTAAGCAAGAAACCTGTGAAAAAGCAACGTACAGTTGTCCGTGATTGAACACTGACTGGTAAATGTACACCAGACATGTGAACCTATTTACATTAGTAAACATTATAATGTAGAGTATAATTATTTTACTTACAAAAAATGTAAGATTCCAGTATTCAGTAGACGAAAGAAGGTTCAATTACTTTCATCAATAAACGCTTCCTGATTAATAATCAATATCTGTTTATGTTGCTATCCATAAACATCGATCGTTTTGTTGCTTAAACAAAAGTGCAAATCGAATAACGCTAAAATTTCATCTAATTGTAAGCTTCATTGAAGCTAATTGAATCGGAGGCAACAATGACGGCTACCTTGGCAATGCCCTGAAAGAGTATGAAAAATCTACAAAATTTCGAAACAAATAGCATATTTCTGAAAACTTCGACCATGTAACATGTAAACTTCGCAGGAATAAGGTAGTATAGAGTTTTATTCGTCGAGTAAAGCAAAAACGAAAAACATGGTCCATATTTACATATTTTTATGCTTGAAGGAAGAATACTTTGCAAGTCAAGAAATGGATTCATACGTGTTATCTTATGGAAAAATGTTAATCCCCTATATTGGCAACACTGATTAAGCCTGGTTTACCAAACCTTGACCATTCACTAAGTTAGGATGTATGGAAGAATCGTACCAAATTTGATTATTCTAGCTTTTATCGTTTAGGAGTTCCATGAATACACACGCTTCAAAATATATTATAGATATACAGTGGAACCCCCATTTAACGTTTGCGTTGGGGACAAGTTTTTTGTACCTTAAATCGAGTAATACATTAAATGGGGGTTATCTAAAATTGAAAGACTAAACGGCAGTTCATTAATGTCAAATATGTTTTATTAGTTAAAACACAAATATTAAGTGTATAGATTAATTACGATCAATTTTTTCATTTGTAAAATTTCACAGAACGAAGATGGTTGAGAATAATACCAACTGTAAGTCATTCGGCAAAGGTGATTCTCCTAGCTTATGGTTTTTTTGCGAAATTAGTGGTCACTTCATGGCTGTGACCCTTATTGCACCTCCTAGCAGTGAATTTAGGATCTTTAATTTTTCCGAGACAAACTATCTTAAAACTTTTAAGCAAATAAACACACTTAATTGAAGCGCTCCTATATAGGAGGAATCAACCAAGTGTGCAGATCCTTTCAGTTTTTTAAGTTCGCATGCTATAATGAATACATGATATAATTGGGCTCGCATGGGTTATATAAGATAATACAGTAAAACCCCGTTGTAACACGGGTTTCGGGAGACAGAATGGACACCCGCGTTATCGGCAACCCGTGATATTTCGGGAAATAATTTTAAAAAACGTGAAAGCATATGCGTTATAACAAATTTAATTGCAAAATACTATAAAAACTTATATTTTGATTTAAATGCATACCTTACTTTAATCAGTGTTTTTAAAATAGTCTGATATTTTCTTTTGGCGTGACAGCTGATGGTGTTTCTTCGTCACATACGTCTTAATGTTTTGCAAATGTAAAAGATGAAGATGGTCACAATCACTCTGTCTCTCCATCCAATTCATCACTTCACTGATGTTATCCAATACTTCGCTTATTTAAGGGGTCTCAACCTCACACATCTCTTCACTCTCGCTGTCATCTTCTGATAATTTTTCTGGACTTCAGCTACAATTTCTTATCATTTTTATAGACAGCGATGGGAGTTTAGCATCGCGGTAAAATTTGAACGAAGTTGTTTACAAAGAAAATAAATCGCGGTAAAATTTGAACCAAGTTGTTTACGAAGAAAATAAATCGCGGTAAAATTTTAACCAAGTCGTTTACGAAGAAAATAAATCCCGGTAAATTTGAACCAAGTTGTTCACAAAGAAAATAAATCACGATAAAATTTGAACCAAGTTGTTTACAAAGAAAATAAATCGCGGTAAAATATGAAAGAAGGATGTTTACGAAGAAAATAAATCGTGGTAAAATTTGAAACAAGGGTGTTTACGAAGAAAATAAATGGAATCATTTTGGGGGACATGACTAGCCCCGCGGTATATCTGAATCCGCGGTATAGTGAGGCGCGTTATAACGGAGTTTTACTGTAATTACGAGTTTTGAATAATTATCCCTCAGTGAAGCAGTTTTTAGCCTCATTTGTTACATTTCGGTCATTTATGCGTGTCTTGTGTGGTGTAGGGAAATGCTACAGTGACTGACGAGTAAGATCATGCATCAAAAGTTTTAATAACATCGCCGCCTCAATGTAATAATAACATTGTTGTGAATAAGGCTTCCCCTTTCTTGGGAGATTGTCTTCCTTTCAGGTTAACAAGGTAAATATGGCTGTGGTAAATGCGGGTGGCCCAACTATGCATCAAGTTAGTGAGCGAGCACCTGCGAAATGAAACGTAAAAAAATCCGTGTTCACGTGATGATGTCATCGCAACTTTTGTGAAGTACGTAACAGATTAGGACATTTAAGGTGGATTGACAAACAGCACGACTAAATATTAATTCTTTTGAGTTTATTTAATGTAGTAACAACGCCAGTATGTGTTGTGTCATTGATGGTTAGATTGAATTAATATATTTCATCTCCAACAAATAAAATGTTCTTGAGTCACAGTGTAAATGCACCTGAAATCGAGCTAATGCCCCGCAAGGGACCAGAATTCTGTCCCTTAATTGCGGGCAATTCACTAAATCGAGGAACACTAAATCAGGTCATACAATACATTCTTTACATGGAGCTTTGGTCGGGCCGCAAAAAAACTGCCTTAAATGTGGGTAAACCTTAAATGGGAGAACCTTAAATCGGGATTCCACTGTATTTTAAAGAATTTGTTTGTATGTTTGTTCATGAAACTCCTAAATGATAAAAGCTAGAACAATCAAATTTTGGTATACTTCTTCCTTACATCCTAACTTAGTGAATGGTCAGTGAATAAGATTTGGTCAATCAGGATTAGTCAGTGCTGCCAATATAGGGAATTAACATTTTTCCATTAGAAAACGTAAAAATCGATTGCTTGACGTGCAGGCATTCATACTTTTGCAAATTTAAATTATTTAAAATGAAGATATGAACTCAGGACAGAAACATGTATTAAGATGAAGGGATCAACTTTATATTTTGTAAAGACAGAATTCAAATCTAACATAAGCCAATTTAGCATAAAATTTAATGTTTTAATCACGAAAAAAGGAATTTTTATGTTTTTAACAATGGAAAAAGCTGAACACCATAGCAACGAGATCGATGCTTTTAAAAGGGAACTGATCTCACATGTTATACCAAGCAACACGGAAATTTTGTTATATATCTATCTATCTATAGTCTATGTATAGATTTCTATAAGCAAAGTGTGTGTGTGTGGGTGTGTCCATATGTGTGTGTGACAAATTTTGCGTGCTCAAAACTATACAGCAGATCAGCATGAAATTCTGTATTTGTGATTTTATATATATTCTTAAGATTTGAGAAGATTTTGATAATAATCGGTCAACCGGAAGTAGCAGTTTACTCGTAAGATTTTAGTTTTTCTTAAATATTTCACTTAAATCGATTTTTGTTAATATACATATATATAAAAGTTGTAGATATTATTTTTTTCTACAACTTTTGTTTGAAGTACATTTTCATATGAGGAATATTTCAAGAGATATTCAATTATTTTCGAAATTGATGGTTAGTGGGTAACTCACGCATGTGGTAGTGACAACAATTGAATCACTAGTGCTGAAGCGTGTAAGTTGAACTGTTCCTATCGCCGTATTTATTTTATTTTAGTTGACAATTGACGTATGGAGAAAGTCATGTGTTGGAAACATCATTTTATATTAAAATGCCATTAATATTAAACTACGACTGATGAAAGAAATACGGTATTGATATAATCTCCATTTTTGGGGTTGTTTTGCTCCATTATTGCCCCATACAAGAACAAAAATGATGAGGCAGCTCCATATGAGCTAGAGACTTCAAATTTGGCACATTTATACGAATTTCGTCTGAACCAAAGGAAAAATCAGATATTGTAAATATTCCAATTTTTAGGGGCTGTTTTGTCCCATTTCTGCCTCATACGAGTGTGAGAATTATAAGGCACTTCTTACTGAGCTAGAAACTTGAAATTTGGCAGAATTATAGGTTTTTGGCTATAACAGAAGGAAAAAATCCGATATTGTAAAATTGGAAATCTTAGGGGCTGTTTTGCCCCTTTATTACCCCATATGAGGATTAAAATTATAAGGCACTTCTAAATGAGCTATAGACTTGAAATTTGGTATGGTTATATGATTTTGTACAAAATCGATTGGGAATAATTAGAAATTGTAAAAATTCTAAAATTTAAAAACTAGTAGATGGTGCTTGCACTCTGCAAGCATTTTTAAAATTTTATATTTTTACAATTTCGTACATTTCCCATAGATTTTGTCCCAAAACATAACACTGTGCCAAATTTCTAGCCCATCTGAAAATGCATTATAAAATTTGATACTCATATGGTGTAATAATGAGACAATCATTGTGAAATTTTTAGAATTTTGGAGTATTTCCTTGGTTGTGATGAAATACCAAATATTCTACCAAATTTCAAGAATAAATCATCTGGAATGGTCGCATAATTATTATTCTCGTATGGGGCAATATCGGGCAAAATAGCCCCAAAAAATTGGCATTTTTAGAATTTCAGTTATTCCATCGGTTGTGACCCAGCATATACAGGTTTGCCAAATTTCATATCTCCAGCTCATCTGGAAACAGCTTATAATTTTAAACCTTGAATGGGGCAATGCAGCCCCTTAAAACTTGGAAGTTTTATAATATCGGATTTTCTCCATAGATTGTGATCTAAAACCCATAGCCTTCCCAAATTTCTCTAGCTCATCTGAAAGTGCCTCATAATTTTATTCTAGTACGGGACAAAAATGTTGCAAAATAGCCCCGAAAAATTGGTATTCATATAATATTAGATGTTATCCATCGGATGAAACCGATAACCTCTAATCGTGCCAAATTTCAAGTTTGTAGCACATATGGAACTGCCTCATAATTTTTAGGCGTGTTTTGCTTCCAACGTGAGCGCCCATTATCGTCGGTCTTTCCGTTCGTCTGTCCATTCGTCCGTCCGTCCGTCCACGTATCCGTCCGTCTTTCCGTCCATCCATCCACATGTTCATTCTCGGCCACTATGGAACGGATTTTCATGAAATTTGATATTAAGGACTTTCAATCAAATATAATAAGAAAATCGCAAAATTGAATCACGTATGCCAATCAGGGGTACCACTTTACTGGTGACAAAAATTAAATTATTGTCATATCTCGTAAAGTATTGCTCATATCAAAATATTTTTCAAATAAATGTTGTAGAACTGGTAAAGAAGAGTATTTCTTTTCCTATACATTTTTATCATAGGAGTAGCTGTTATCGATAAAATCAAACAAGAATGTCTTACTTCGAGTTGAACTTATAAAATTTCTTGCATGGTTACTTGTTCATTGTTGCTAACATAAACAATCTCACAAAAAACGTTTAATTTCCTTATGTGTGCATGCAGTCTTTTTAAATAGGAAGAAAATGGATTATTTATGATGAAGAAAAGAACTTTAAAATGCAATTTCCCTTACGTACAGGTATATAATTCCTTTCTAATACTCCATTGCACGAAACGCGCCCATTTGTGATACATTGTACACTTTCATAACTTGTTTTGTTCTTGTATGGGGCAATAATGGGGCAAAACAGCCCAAAAAATGAGGATTACCGTATATACTCGTGTATAGTACGAGGTTTTACGACCAAATTTTTATTGCAAAAATTGGGGATCGTACTATACACGAGTAATGCATTTGAGGATTTAAAATTCATGTATCTTCACGGGCATTTTCGGTGAAGTTATGCCACCCGCACGCATTCTAATGGTAGGCTAACCTTAACAGTGAGGTCCTTTATCGTTGTTATGTTGCTTCGTGAAGAGTATAATCTTTTTCATATGTACAGCTTCAAATTCACAAATACTTGATATAGGTGACGATTTATGGGCACTTCCTTTCTTGAATTTTATGTATGTACATCTTTGTTTGCGTCTTTTTACAAGGGATGGATTGGAACGAGTTGGACTAAAAGTATCGTAGACGGCGTAACTTTATGGAATTTCGACATCTTGGAAAAAAGAAATTACTTTGTAATATTCAACAGTCTTTATTGTTTCTTCAATCACACACCGATCGGTTTCCACTACAAAGTCATTCTAAAGGTGTTACGTCGGTTAGTAACATCATTAGAATGATTTTGTAGTGGAAACCAGTTGGTGTGTGATTGAAGAAACAATAAAGACTGTGGAATATTACAAAGTAATTTCTTTTTATCCGTTATCCCTACCTATTAAACAGATGAGCGGTTGGAACCATTACGTACGCGGAACGTAATCAAGACGTGCTAGAATTGAAACGATTTTATTTCATCTTGTGCAATCATGATTCATATCACTTTTTATTAAATGTTTTAGGAGTAAGATACTTAACCTATCCGAATTTTAGTGTACTCGCAAGAAATACTATTTATGACATTTACGGCTTATTCTATGGTGGTGTGGAAAATCAAGGTTGTTCGATATATCTCACTCGTAACCATCGAGCTATCGAAATGAAATATATCGACCATGGTGAAAAGCTCGGGTTGTACTATAAACGAGATATATGAAAAAATCAGGTTTGTTCACCAAAAAACCAGGGGTCGTACTATACATGGAGTCGGCATATACACGAGTATATACGGTATATCAATATCGGATTTCCTTTATTAGTTGTAGTTTAACATTGAAGTCATTAAAATGTATGCCTCTGATTCCCACGAAAAGGTTACCCATATTAAAGCATTGAGCTGGTTGCCACAGCAGCTTATTGTTGGACCCAGAAAAATTACCAATTTTTTCCGATGAAAACTGTAAATTTACGTTAATTCCACTCGGATTTTAATTCTTTCTTCAAAAATAAGAGACTACAAATTTACACCAAATAATTTAAAGTAAGTAAGCCTTATAATTTTTATCCTCATATGGGGCAATAATGGTGTTAAAATAAAATCAAAAATTCAAGTTTCAACAATTTCGGATTTTTTCTCATCGGTTATGACCAAAGATCTATAATAGTACCAAATTTCATGTGTCTAGCTCATTTATAAGTGTCTTATAATTTTTATTCCCATATGGGACAATAATGGGGAAAAAACACCTTATTAAGTCTATATCTGGTAATATTTAAAGAAGATATTATGGTGTGTTAACAGTTATACGTTGATTCTTTTTAAAAGGTAGTGATGAAAAAGTAATGATGAAATTAAAACTTTTTTGGCAGCCAACAGATCAAATTCTTTAGACGTAGATGAACTTCTAATGTAATGCGAAAGGCCATTCACGTTCAGAAAACATGAGAAGCAAATGAATTAGTAAATTTTGCGTTACTTGTTGATTTGTTTAAAACCATGTTGAAATTGAGTGATATATTCGAAAGACAACAATGCTGGTTGCCAGCACTTAAATGGTGATAAAATCGCTTCAAATCCAAAAATAAACAATTTTTGAGCAATTTCAAATACACTAATTGAAACAAAATCTGAATCTCATAGCTAAGTGGGGAATATTACTACACCATAGATGCTGTTAGAGCAAATTTTTCACTAGATTGGGTGCCATTAGAACGGGCTTTTCCTGCACGTTGGTAATGTATTATCAGAATAATATATGTAGTTTGGGATGGCATGAATGATTTCCAGTATTCATATACATTGAAACTTCTTTAGCAACCCTTCCTCTATGCTAGGGCTGTGCAACTTCTTTGGTGTGGTGGGCCAAATATGCTGAAAGCCCCTGACTGGCGGGCCGGACTGGTGTTAGGGGAGGGGGGTAGGAGAAATTTGGTTTGAGCAAAGATCAGAGTTAGGCCAAAAAGCATGCACCTTTAACTTGCATCGTTATTGTATTGCCCATGCCCCCTTTACGTAGTCAGTTTGAGGGCATTTCCAAGAGAAATATGGAACCTTGTTAGCAGGTGTGCAGTGGAAATTTTTCAGCTACTTTTGTCTTCCCGGTTTTCCCCATCCGTTTTTGCACATGGTGGTAAAAACTTCAGAATGGAGAAGAGGCATGCAGGGAAGCAGGTTATATGACTGGTAGGGTTTAGGCAGCTTACCAGTATTCTATAGATACAAACAAACTGAGTAAGTGGCCTTAGAGCTTTGGCACCCTGGGCAGCCGCTCGGCTCGACCGTACCTCGGGCTGGATTTGGCATGCGGGCTGCCAGTTGGACAGCCCTACTCTATACGACCACTTTTTCTCATGACATACTTAGTTCTTTCACTTATTTAAAGATATCTATTGTAAATGGTCATTTTAATTCAGAACCATTTCTTAGTATCTTAATAGAAGTATTGTTGTGAGTTGTGTCTAATTGATCTCATTCTGGTAATTTATGTTCATCTAAGTGTGTTCACCTTTGCTTTTCAATTTATCTCATTCTAGATAGTTTTCCATGTTGCAACTTTGATGACAACTACAGAACGGTTCAATGAAAAAAAGAAACATATTGGAAACGATTATGTGACAATAGTGTATAATGAAAGCGGAGAAGATTACAATATCCAAACAGTAAAGGTAATATTAAAACTGCTTCTGTTGTTTGGAATATAATTTTATGTGCAAGCATTCATTTTGGGGGTTTTGTATAACTTATGTCTCCATCTCCTCCAACATGTCATAATTTTTATTTTATTTTTTCAGAACATTTTGTAAGGAATTTCTGCAAAGATTAATTTCTCCAAGGTTTGAAGCATTAACTTACATACTTAGTCGAAGAGATCAACATCATACCAGGATTTTCAAAAAGTAGTTTTAGGTTTCTTTTATATACAGGCATACCCCAATTTATGTTGTTAAAATTTGCGTTGATTAAAAGTAGTTGCCTATCAGTTAATACTTGTGTCCCAATTTACATAATTTTGAATTGAGGTTATGTTTTTAGAGGTGTAAGGTTCTTTAAAATGTTTCTTGCTATCAATCTGAAGCTATTATATGATTAAAATAATAAAAATCACATACTGTGATCTGAATATCTACTCTCTGTGAGATAATACCTAAATAAACAACAATCTTAAATACCGTCAGAGGCATAACTACAGTTTTGGAGCCTCCACACAAGTCAAGTTTTTGGGGCTCCCATTTATATAAAAATATATTAAATTATTATACCGTTTCGATTTTTATCAATATTTGTATATTTTAATTCCAAAAATACATTAAACTTGTATAATTCTAACATTATAGGACAAAACAACTCCAAAAACTTGAGATGGTATTTTTGTCTTCATTTCAAACAATGAAATCTTTCATTCACATAAGGATATTAGTACTTCAAATACATTATGGCAGATTACGGGAAAAATTTTAAGTATTTTTGTGAGGCCCCAAATATCTTGGGGTCCCCATGCACTGTGTGGGCCTGCATCCCCGAAGTTACGCACCTGAATACCGCATTTAATCGATTGTAAGCCGACCCCCACTTTTAACAAGGGCACGTGAGGGAAATTCCATGTTGGGTATACAGTCCTAGTTTTCTGGGATTTGTCGCTAAAAAAATACCGAAAAGTATGAATGCCCCAGTTTTTCTCAATTCGTAATTAAATAAAAAATCATACAACATACATTGTACAAACTTTCTCATATACTAATGCATTGTTTAGTTATCTTTAGAAAAGTATGTACTATGTAGAATCGTTATAAACATCGACTTAAATAACTATATGATATTTGTGAAAATTGTATTAGCCATTTTTTTATAAAATCCAATTCTTGTTAAAGTTGGCCAAGAATAAACTAGCCTCATATTCAGTTTTTGATTAATATGAAATATGTAGTATTATTGAAGACGTAAACTTAAGTTACTGTACGAAATTTCATCAAAATCGTTAGAGCCGTTTTTAAGAAAATCGAATTGTTTTTAAAAATGCATAGAATAAACTACTCTTAATTATTGAGCAATATCAACTAGCTTCTGCTCAGTATGATAAAATGCCTAAGTATGAGATTTCATTTATTTTTGCTTTACCTTTAGGCTCTAGAGCCAGTGACAGACAGACAGACACACGGCATTGCGAAAACCACTTTTTTGGACTCAGCTACACCTAAAACGTATATTTCCGTTAAAATCTTGAGGTCAAATTTTTTTCGCGATTACCGTATTTAATCGATTCTAAGCCGACACCAATTGTAAGCTGACCCCCACTTTTCACAAGGCCACACAAGGAAAAATTTTGATTTTAAAGTGCTTAGACAGCTGGGGTCATTTATTTCAAAATACCAACAAGTATGAACACCTCAGATTTTCAGTTCGTAATTAAATAAATAGTATTAACTAAAATTACGGTGACATAAAATACATTTTATTCACTTATTCATAACAACTTCTACTAAAAGAGTAATTAGACCTTGTTATCCCCTGGGATCTTATTCTTGTAAAAAAAAAATGGCTGTTTCTCGTCAATCAAATACAGACACTGTATTACATAACATACGTTAGTACTACACTAGTATCACCTGGGCATTCCTTTTCACTTTTATTCTTAAATTATTCTTCCAAGTTGGCTGCTATGCCGCTAAGGCACGAGGAAGTAACGGTTCACTCTGGAAATCCCAGTATGCGCATACTAGACACACTGAAACAAGATAGGTAGAGGAGGGAGGGGAGGGGGGTAGGAAAGGCAAATGTTTCGATTCATAATTAAAATGAAACATTGTGTACATATGTAGCTTCTTAGGCATAAGAGCGCTATCGTTGCATTTTTTTACGACTTTGACGTGTCACGTATTATTTACATAATTTATTTCTTCATAGGTGTTCAGTCATTTTGATTCTTTTTTGCATACATTTAAAGTAGATAGTTTACTTCCACTTTAATACACTTATATCTCACGTTATAATGTAACTACGGACATAAATTCATTGACTACTTTTTTTACACCAATTCTAAGCTGAGTGGCGATTTCTGAGTTGGTAAAAACGTAAAAAAGGGTCAGCTTACAATCGATTAAATACAGTACAATACTTTCTCAATATACTTCGTATGTGAGAAAGTAAAAAGGTATAAACTAAAATTATGACAACATAAATTACTTTATATTCAAGCATTATGCCCCAGATTTTTAATCTTGCAACAAAAATACCCTGGTTTCTCTCTTTGTCTTCTCCAACGTCTCACATTTGACTCATCAATCCCATAGTGCCATTTTGCAGCAAGATTTGATGTTTATTCTGCATATTCTATCACTTTTCTCTTAAAGTCTGCAGAATAATGTGTTTGTCCAATTATGGGATTATTAAGAAAAAACTGAAAAACTCGCCAAAGTAAATGGCAAAAATTTACGCTTGCAAAGGCATGAGTAATCGTAGGATTATGCACACATGCATACTAAAGATGGCTCAGGTGTGAATCTATAGAAACATTTATTTTGACTTTTAAGACTCGTTTCTAAGCCGAGTGGCAATTTTTAAGGAGGTAAAAAAGTAAAAAAAGGTCGGCTTACAATCGATTAAATATGGTATATTGCTTCACTTCATACTCAAACCAATGGTCTCTAGGCAACACTGTTTAATATGTTGCCTTTGAAGGGTTTTGTAACAAGGCAACTTAGTGATTGGAAAAAATTGAGAATTTGGACAAGAAACATTCGGAACACCCGGACACAGGAGTGTTTTTTCACATCTGAGCTGACCATGGAGTCACATGACCTCAGACTACTAGCCTCCTCCTGTAGATGTTGTAGTGATTATGGTGAATTTCTCATTTAAGTGAAATGCTCAATAGTAGTAAATTTCACGTTGAAACTGATGAAGCGTAGTATAATTTTTTGAAAATTTTATTAACGTATTTAGTATTAGAGAAGCGAAAAATATTGGCACAGTAATAATAATTCTAATTTGTTTTATTAATTTTGTCTCTATATTCATAAACATTGTTATCCCATAGAATAGGTACTTTTTCTACTTTACTGATTAATAATTTTCTGCAAATAAGACGCACAAGTAATAAAAAAATGGCTACACGAGGGGAATCGCCTCATGCAGCCAGGCAGATGCATCCACAATTCATATTAGAAATGCTTCAGTGTTGTTATCCTATTGCAAGTGACCCTGATACACAGCTTTACTTTTTACTCTGATGGGGAATTATTGTCCACGTGGCCTCCTACTACTATCTCCTGCATTTTTTCCCCCTTCCAATAGGACAGGGCTGCCATTTTCATGGAATTTATCCTTTTTCACAGATTTTTTTAACAAAAAACAGACATTTCCATGATTCACGGATATTTATCAGGAAAAATTCTCAAGTTATCTGAGATGTTTGCGTAAAACATACAAAGACTACTAAGAAATTCTGAGATTATTTATATTTCTATATGAATAATGTGAATCTTGTAAATAATGTACATTCGATGACATTGTTCCCTAAGTGTACATATCGTAATATACTTTGGGTGAAGTGCGAAAACTCGAACTTATTGTAAGACTGAATGCAAAAACTAGCTTTTGAACTGGATCAGCAACCTATGGCATATTTATACAGTATAACCTAACATAGCACGAAAAAATGGAATTCTGTAATGCTCGCACTTCCAAAATTTTAATTTTGATATTTTATGGCAACATCGGTTGAATAATCTATCTTAAGCGAAACTGCGAAAGAAGTAGAAATTTTTTCATTTTTTGCACCATTATATTGATATCATTAGAAGTGAAAATTATTTTATTTAACAGATTTCCTAATCTTAGGTCTGTCCTGTAAACTAGGTCTATGGTTACTTATTGTTTTCAATGCATTTGTGCTGTTTACTGTATATTTAAAACTTTAATACATTTTTTAAAACTTTCTGTGCCAATACAGTTGATTTGTAATGTAGGGTAAATTTAAAATTCATAAAAAGCTATGCATAAGCAGCTGTAAATAATTTTTCTTAAAATATTCGATGCAGATGCTGACAATATTGAAAGCATAAATTTGTACACTTTGCATAAAAACACCAAGGTATTACATATTACAGGATTTTACAGGATATTTTGATGCCAGTAACAGGATTTAGACAAAAAATTGGTGGCAGCCCTGCAATAGGGCATAGTTTGTCTAGTATCAAGTAGTTCAAACTGTTCTTAACTCTGCAACCATCCCCACCTTATATCATTGATTATTATGGGAAAAACTACTTTGATTTACAATAAACAATAAATAAACAAGTCACGCACTCAAGGCTTATGGTAGGGGGAGGAAAGAGGAAAGGTTAAATATTTAAAAACGGAATACTGGCACCATGGGTAAACAATAAATAGACAAATGATGCACTCAAGGCTTATGGTAGGGGGAGGAAAGGGGGAAAGTTAAACATTTAAAAATGGAATACTGGCACCATGGGTTTCATTTGATTGAAAATTGGTTATAATTTAATAATAATGGCATTATAATGATATCACAAATCTACATCAACTTGGGAATACTTATTTATTATTATAACTTGTCATTATTATTCTAGTGAAAATGTTAAAATTAATAAGGCTCAGCTTTTATTAATTGAATTATAAAGCGGGTATCACAAAATATGTTGAATGGCTTTAGGCAGCCTTGTTTTTTAAAAAGTTAGGGAGGCCAAACGTGAAAATATCGTTTCCCTCTATTTATCGGCCGGCACAGACGCGCTTTTGTTTATACACCCATATCATGAGAAGTACAAATGATATTGGATTGATGTCTTTTCCAAAAGTAAATTTCAACATTTCTGTACATTTTCTTCGCTGAATGTATGACTCTAAATCAATTAGGGAAAAAGTGTTTCGCAGACTGACTTTTTCATGTCCCAAGCAAAAATTTCGGTGAATGAGAAAAGTTATTCCGTTTTCAAAGGCGTTTGAGTAATAATATATGTTTTTGATTTCTGCCATTGTTATAAGCAGTCTTTCATGAGGTATAACAAAAAAATTGTCCTTTTTTGATCAGTAGAAGCCAAGATAAGACGTTTTATGATTAAAGAGAAATAAAAACGCAGATAGCAGAAGGTTTTATGAGTAATGTTAATAATTTTTCAAAGGCATTTGATTGACAATATGTATTTTTGATTTCTGCAGTTGTAATATGTAATCTTTCAAGAGGCACAATAAAAATAATTGTCCATATTGGAGTGATAGAAGCTGAGATATGACGTTTAATGTTTGAAGAAGTGTAAGTGCCCGCTGAATTTCAATGGATTAACTTTTGCCGCCAATTCGAGGATTTCTAGGGCGTATGCAGAATATACAAAAACATTTTATTCTACGAAACACTGAAAACCACCTACAAAGAATACGTTTTCACTTAGCTTTTCTTAACAATTAACCAAATTTGTTTGTAGACAATCCGCATCCAAGTGTACGGCATTCAAATATAATGATAATTTGTTTTCCTGTCGTATCACTTTCGTAAAATCCAGCTTTATTTCTTGTGTAATTATTCCTTTCTGAAATGTTAACTTTTATGTTTTGTAAGCATGAAACTCGTGAATAGGCAATGTTGTCCATCATTGGCAGCGGCAGAGGGGGAGGGCGGCAGCTGTGTAAAAATGTAAATATTATATTAAATACGAAGTGCTACCCCAAAGTTGAACGTTGCGCAGGAACCGGTTGTAGTACGGACTAGTGGCGCTCGGTAGCACTGCATGTATCCTTTGTGAACCAGTGTGCGACGTGGCTTCACGCTGAGTGCACACATTCTTTTGTTCTATGCGTTTTTATAACGTCATGTTTGTGTCGTTTTGCGATTTTTTTCGTTGAAATGGTGGACGTGAAGGAGCAGCGTGTGTGCATCAAGTTTTGCTTCAAACTTGGCAAGAGTGCAGCGGAAACTCACAAAATGCTTAAACAAGCATTTGGTGATGACAGTTTGGGTCAGACATAAACCTACGACTGGTTTAACCGGTTTAAAAATGGCCGAACGTCAGTTGATGATGACACACGTTCTGGACGACCTTCAACCGGCACAACAACGGAAAATGTTTAAAAAGTGCATGAGGCTATCCTCGAGGACCATAGTCGAACGATCCATGACGTTTGCAACATTGTGGGACAGTCATACAGGACATGCCAGCGCATTTTGTCGGATGAACTCAACATGAGGTGGATTGTTGCACAATTCGTGCCAAGGCTGCTGTCTGATGGCCAGAAGCAACATCGGCTGGAAGTCTGCATGGAACTTCAGGAGCAGGTCAGAAATGACCCAGACTTCCTTTCTAAGGTGGTAACTGGTGATGAAAGTTGGGTTTATGGGTACGACCCTGAAAGAAAACAGCAATCGTCCCAGTGGAAGGGTTCATCTTCACCCCGACCGAAGAAAGCACGGCAAGTCAAAAGCAATGTTAAGTCAATGCTGATCTGCTTTTTCGAGATTGACGGGATTATCCACAAGAAATTCGTCACTCCAGGTCAGACCGTCAATGCGAAGTTCTACTGCGACGTCCTGAGGCGGCTTAGGGAGGACATGAGGTGAAAGCGGCCAGAGAAATGGTGCAGGAACAACTGGGTGCTCCATCACGATAATGTGTCCGTGCACACCACTCTGGCTGTGCTGCAGTTTTTAGCCTCCATAAACATGGCAGCCGCCTCCCACCCCCCTTACTCGTCTGATTTAGCCCCGTGACTTCTTCCTCTTCCCCAAGATGAAAATCAAGTTGAAAGGGCGAAGATTTGACACCGTAGAGGAGATCCAGGCCGAATCGCAGGTGCTGAAGACGCTGACACAAAAGGACTTCCAGGACAGCTTCCGATCATGGCAGAAATGTTGGAATCGTTGTGTACGCGCCCAAGGGGACTACTTTGAAGGGGACGGTGGCGATTAGGACTTTGGACAAGTCTACTTTCAGATACATTTTGGGAACTTTTGAGTAGCACCTCGTATTATTTTAAAACGTGAAAAAACTGGACGTGCAAAAAAACTTATCACATTGCAAACGGATGGCAAGAATTCTAGCCATTCAAACGTCACTTTGTTGTAACAAATACCTTATTTATTGATACCACAAGGGCCATCTATAGGCGGTAAGCAGGTAAGGCACCGCCTTAGGGCGGCATCTCACTGGGTGCAGCAAATGAGTTGGTCTCGTATTCGCCCAAATTGCATTAGTCATAACTCATTGTTGTTGAAAATGGACAACATATTCGTATCCATCGAATACGAAAAAATATGCCGAGGCTAAAGTTTAGATGCAAACACGAAAGTCGGTATCGGTGCAATCCTCCAGTTTCTACCTACCCCGGCAACCAATAATAAAAGGCAGCACTTGGGTTTTCTTATTTCCACCACATCGGGCTTCTTGCACTTCCAAGGGGCCATTTCCCCACCCCTCACATCCTTCGCCTTCCTCCCCCATCCCTCTCTTTTGTTTCCCCTTGTGGTAACAAGGGCTGTAAATTTGACAGCCCCTGAGCTTGAGACGAAAATAATGGTATGGGAGAGAAATTTTTCTTCCTAACGGATTCTTAGGAACATGAAATGAGCAAGAGGGGGAGGACAGAAACTGAAGGGAGAGTGAGAGGTACCAACGTAAGTGCTTCGACCTGCCTTAAGCTTTTTAGGAGGGAAATTTGAAATCGACATTGGCTTTCCAAATTACAACACGTACAGCGACTCTGTCCTTTTGGCTATCCCTTTCAAATAGTCTACACAACCCCGAAAATATTAGACACTAACAGAACTGCCTGTTGAATTTCAACGGAGTTAGTGAATCTAACAATAATACCAACAGTGTAAGATGTAAACATCGTAAGAATAAGATAGTACACAGTTTTAACCGTCAAATAAAACAAAAATTAAGAAAATCTGCCCAGAATTACCTATTTAGATGAATGAAAGAAGAAAATCTTGCACTCTAAAAAACCGAAAATTACGTGTAAACTTATGGGAAAATAAAGATTTGAAACTTTCCCGGCGGATGATCGTGATGAAATTTTCTCGGGTTTCTAGCCAGGTTATTATTATGAATAGCATTATAAGGCAAAATTATTATTTCGTATCATAAAAGAATATGGTCATCCTTATTGCCATAAATTATTTTTTGAATATGTTTACAGAATTCACCACTACATGGTGGTGGTGCTGTATACTGGAAATTTATGAATAAGCAAAATATCTCCGAAATGGAAGGTTCTACGAAAATTTGTTTCAAACAAAACTTGAAAGAAATATTATTCTCTACAACTTTAGTCCTCACGAAGATTACCAAGAATGACGTTTTTAAGGAGATATTTGACAGAAACCGAAAACACCGATTATTTATAAATAATTCCTAAACAATAACTGCTATGGAAAATTGTTTGAAATAAAAGATGTAGGAAATTATATTTTCTACATTTTTTGTAATGGTCAATGTATACAATAATGAGGTATTATCGTAGAAATATCGCAAAAACCGAATCGGGTTTATATGAAATGTGGTATTAATATGATGTACTTTTTGAGTTAAAGAGTGCCCACAATCACATACATCCATCCACACAGACACAGACATACACACATACATCATTTTGAAAATAGTCTAAACGTGTTCTAGGGACCTTAAAACATGTATTTCCATTGAAAACTTGAAGTCGATTGTTTTCGTGATCACAGTACTTTCCCCATACTATGTATGGAGAAAGTAATAAAGTTTTGTGCTGATCTGATTATTAGTTTTTGAGTTAGAGCACCCACAAAATTCCTATCACATACATGCAGACATCATCGAGAAAACGGTCAAAACGTGTTCTAGGGACCTCAAAACATGTAATTCCGTTGAAATCGATTTTTTTCATGAAAACAATACTTTCTCTATACTATGCATATGGAGAAAGTAAAAATAGGGCATGCATATTGCATTGTGATAGCTATGGTGCAACATATGTTGATCAAACTGGACAGTACTCCTAGTGGAGGGCAATGTACGTATTACAAGCATGTATGTATTCCTTGCCAACTCCCCTTTCTTTCCCTTTCCCTTGCAAAATTTAAACTTTAACCTTCTTACTCGTCACTTATAATCATCCTTTCCCATTCCACTCTTATTTTTTCAAATCTAACACCCCCCTCCTTCCCCACCGACTGCACATGCCTTGCTTGGGGACGACACTATATAAAGCCAATATACCTTTTAATACTTGATGATGACTCAATGCATCAATACACATACTGTGTAATTATTAAAAAATTTTAAGTGGAAAATTACCAAGTTTACGTATATTTTTTAACAATGGAAATATTTCACATAGTTACCCCAGGAACAGTGAATTTTAACCTGCAATTTGATGTTGTGTCTATGGAAAACTGATCTGCTTTTGTCGCAGTTTTCAGGAACATAACCTAATGTATAAGTGGGGACTGCCTGTATTGCTAAGTTTACTTTATTGCCATTACAAATTTCACAATTGCAAAGAGATTAATCAACTGAAATTCTCCATTTGTGTTGTCTTTAGCACCTTTGTAATATCTTGCAGTATCTCGATTCTTTATCTCACCCTGTCTCTCACGCAAAAATATTAAATTTATTTCCTAAATTGGCAAAAATTCTGGAAGAAACAGTGTCACATCAGTCATAAGTATGTATGTAAGGTGATAGATTCATGAAATGATGTATAATCCTGACCACCATTGAATTTTGAAAGTACCCTTTGTATAATCTTGAAGAAAGAAGTATAAAAAAGAAAGAAACTATTTATCCTTTGCTTAAATTTATTGGTTTTCTTAATTTTCAGGCACTGTTGGAAACTAAACTCATTGAATTAATTTTTTTCTCAACTTGTATTGATTTCTCCCAGTTATCTATAAAATTTGACGTGGATCGACTTCCTCTGACAGCAATTTCTTCTTTTTATTTTTCAGGGACAGTTTAATTATGCTTGTGTCGTGATTCAGCCCCTAGATCACGGCACCAATATAGTCACTGTGAAATCAAAGGAAGAGCTGACTGAGCACATAGGACACAGTGAGCCAAGAATCATCTCAGATCAAAATGTGGCTATACTTGCCAGGCAATTAGCTCTTCATGCAGACGTAAGTGCAAATACTCTTCACTCCTGTAAGAGAGAAAGAGTGAGCACAAACATCAGTGGCTTTTATATTTAATCTCAAATCAGTATCAGTATTTTACTATGGTGCAGTTGTGAATTGTCATATCCTTTATGTACAGGCAACCCCCTACTTTCGTACACATATGTTGCTGAAAACGTGTACGAAAGTTAAACATAGATTTACATGTTATAGGGGGGTTCCGTTCCCAGAGAGCCAAAAAATATTATAAAACCTCTAATTATGGTATAAATGTTTAGTTTTTTGAGCAGGGGCCTTTTAGACACAATTGTCGATTTTATAATATAGAGAGATAGGGCAAAATGAAATAAAATATTTAAATAATTGCACAAATAAACACTGCTGCACAGACAAAGATGCCTATGCGGCGGAAACTGGTGGTTGGCAACCACCACCACTCGAAATATTCCTTCATCATTTCGCTGACACACGAAAGTCCGAATTCGGCGTACAGAAGGCGGTTTAGGGATGTCAATGTATAATATATGAAAGTGCGAGTTTTTTCATTAAAGCATTTTGCATTTTCATAGTTTTTTATAATATTGCCTAATCATGGCCCTAAAGAGTGATGATTGTAATGAAAGAAAAGTCGGTAAAAAGGGCAAAAAAAGTGATAACATTGGAGAAGAAAATTGAAGTTTTAGATAGGCTTTATCAGTTGGTAAATTACTTGGTGTGACCGAGTCCACAATAAAATTGATAAGGAAAGTGACGAAGTGATTAGAGGTAGTGTTGCAAGTCGTACTTCAACGAGTACAAAAGTGTCTTTTCTACCTAGGAATTCGTATGTACAGAAGACAGAGAAGGCTTTAAACCTGTGAATCGAGACCCAAATTCGCAAGAAAGTCTCGCTGAGTTCACTTGTCATTCACGAGAAAGCCAAGCAACTGCACAATCATTATGTCTCAAATTGTTTCACGGTCTGCTAACGGGATATCACCAACGTCACCGAAGTGTGTGTAGATCGGTTCCTTGCTCTTTAAAATAATGTGGCATTTATTCAGAATGCCACAGTACGTATTGTATTATTATATTTG
This sequence comes from Uropetala carovei, assembly GCA_036926305.1. NCBI lineage: Eukaryota > Metazoa > Arthropoda > Insecta > Odonata > Petaluridae > Uropetala > Uropetala carovei. Next base: position 1,437,459 of record JAXCHB010000095.1, read on the forward strand.
TTCTTCTCCTTCACAATTGAACTCACATTCAACCGGCTTAAGTCCAATGAGCATCCGATTGAAGCTAAAGATTCGTCGCTTTCAGTACGCCTAATTATTTCCATCTTTGTCTCAATCGTGTTTACTTTATGAGTCCTACGTTTCTTTCCACTTGTATTAGCACTTTCAGTTTTCCGTTTATCACTCATGTTTATAAAATAATAGGTGTAAACTGCACAAACAAAGAAACACTGCTGTACGTACAAACAAAGATGGTAACGTTGCCGAGACTGAATAATAATAATAATTTATTGATTATTAACCAAATCTTACATTACATATAATACGTATATTATTACGCAGCATACTTTAAGGTTAGTTTTGTCTTCATCATTCTTATAGACAGCGACGAGATTTTAGCATCGCGGTAAAATTTGAACCAAGTCGGTTATGAAGAAAATAAATCGAGGTAAAATTTGAACCAAGTTGTTTACAAAAAAAAATAAATCGCGGTAAAATTTGAACCAAGTTGTTTACAAATAAAATAAATCGCGGTAAAATTTGAACCAAGTTTTTTACGAAGAAAATAAATCGCTGTAAAATATGAAACAAGATTGTTTACGAAGAAAATAAATCGCGGTAAAATTTGAACCAAGTTGTTTACAAAGAAAATAAATCGCGGTAAAATTTGAACCAAGGTGTTTACGAAGAAAATAAATCACGGTAAAATTTGAACCAAGTTGTTTACGAAGAAAATAAATTCCGGTAAATTTGAACCAAGTTGTTCACGAAGAAAATAAATCGCGATAAAATTTGAACCAAGTTGTTTACGAAGAAAATAAATCGCGGTAAAATATGAAAGAAGGATGTTTACGAAGAAAATAAATGGAATCATTTTGGGGGACATGACTAGACTCGCGGTATATCCGAATCCGCGGTATAGTGAGGCGCTTTATAATGGAGTTTGATTGTATCAGCAAAATTTCAAAAACAATAGCGTATTTCTGAAAGCTTTGCTTGAGTAACATGTAAACATTGCAAGAATAAGATAGTGCACAATTTTATCCATCAAATAAAGCAAAAACAAAGAAAATTTGTCCATATTTAGTTATTAGAAACTCATCAATTAGAATGATTTATATTTCAGCCATGAAGCCATTACTCTTTTGAATTTTATTATATTTATGCATTTTGTTTCTTTTGGTAATTATAAAAAGTGTTAGCTTGGCTGACAGACAGCGCCACTATGAGATAGCTCGAAATGTTTGATCGTCAGCTGACGTACGGAAGTCTGAATTCGGCGTACGAAAGGTGGTTTAGGGATGAGAATGTATAATGTACAAAAGAGTGATTGTATGAAAGTCGAATATACGAAAGTAGGGGGTTGCCTGTAATTTTACAAGTGTCTGTCTGTCCGTCTGTTCCCATTTGTATCTTGGGAACCGTTCATCGGAGAGATATGCGGTAAACAGAGTTTTGTTTCTAATAGCTTGGAAGTCCCAGGAAAACTTATCATTTTTCATAAAGTCCTGGGTTCGAATCCAGGAAACAATTATATTTTCCCATAAGTTTACATGGGATTTTCAATTTTTTAGAGTACTAGATTATTTTCCTTCATTCATCAAAATAACTAAATATGGACAAATTTTCTTTGTTTTTGCTTTATTTGATGGATAAAATTGTGCACTATCTTATTCTTGCAATGTTTACATGTTACTCAAGCAAAGCTTTCAGAAATACGCTATTGTTTTTGAAATTTTGCTGATACAATCAAACTCCATTATAAAGCGCCTCACTATACCGCGGATTCGGATATACCGCGAGTCTAGTCATGTCCCCCAAAATGATTCCATTTATTTTCTTCGTAAACATCCTTCTTTCATATTTTACCGCGATTTATTTTCTTCGTAAACAACTTGGTTCAAATTTTATCGCGATTTATTTTCTTCGTGAACAACTTGGTTCAAATTTACCGGAATTTATTTTCTTCGTAAACAACTTGGTTCAAATTTTACCGTGATTTATTTTCTTCGTAAACACCTTGGTTCAAATTTTACCGCGATTTATTTTCTTTGTAAACAACTTGGTTCAAATTTTACCGCGATTTATTTTCTTCGTAAACAATCTTGTTTCATATTTTACAGCGATTTATTTTCTTCGTAAAAAACTTGGTTCAAATTTTACCGCGATTTATTTTATTTGTAAACAACTTGGTTCAAATTTTACCGCGATTTATTTTTTTTTGTAAACAACTTGGTTCAAATTTTACCTCGATTTATTTTCTTCATAACCGACTTGGTTCAAATTTTACCGCGATGCTAAAATCTCGTCGCTGTCTATAAGAATGATGAAGAAATTGTAGCTGAAGTCCAGAACCGCGGAAGAGCAGAAAAATTATTGGAAGATGACAGCGAGAATGAAGAGATGTGTGAGACCCCTTAAATAAACAAAGTATTGGATAATGGATAACATCAGTGAAGTGATGAATTGGATGGAGAGACAGAGTGATTGTGACCATCTTCATCTTTTACATTTGCAAAACATTAAGACGTATGTGAGGAAGAAACGCCATCAGCTGTAGCGCCAAAAGAAAATATTGGACTATTTTAAAAACACCGATTAAAGTAAGGTATGCATTTAAATCAAAATACGATATCAGTTTTTATAGTATTTTGCAATTGAATTTGTTATAAAGCATATACTTTCACATATACATTCAGTCTCCCGAAACCCGCGTTATAACAGGGTTTTACTGTATTTCATACTCTTTCTGGGCATTGCCAAGACGACCATCATTGTTGCTTCTGATTCAATTAGTATCAATTAAACCTTCAAATAGGTGAAAGAATAGTATTATTCCCTTTCACATTTTTGTTTAACCATTGAAATTTTTGCTGTAGCAACATCAAACTTTATAAATAGCAACGTAAATATTTACGAATAATTATTCAGTTAACTGCATATGGGAAGCATTTCTAATGATTTAATCGAAGCAGTTGAATCTTCATTTCATTGTTTGAATGCTGGAATCTTACCTTTTTGTAAGTAGAGCCATTATATTATACATCGATAATGCTTATTAACGCAAATAGGCTCACGCATAAAATTAAAATTACATTAGAATAAGGATATACCATATTTTTTTACACATTACATGGTTATCTTCTCTTCATTGATAATCTAAATCAGGGGTTCCCAAACTTTGTGAAGCCACGGAACCCTTATATTCAAATATTTTTCTCGCTGAACCCTAAATAAGAGATGGTAAGCCTGATTTCAATAAAATTAACTTTAAAAGCATGATAATTTTTATTTATATAGCTTATGTATCTTACAGTATACTGTTTACAAGTGGAGCTCATATTTCCTGCTGCAGGTAAGAGAAAGAAGAACGTATCGGGTCTATATTATGGAACCTCATTTAGCTTCTGCAGAACCCTTGGATTCCGCAGAACACAGTTTGGGGAACCCTGATCTAAATAAACGGTTGCCTTGATTGTTATATAAAAACAAAGGACATATAATTCAATAAAAAGAAACAAAGAAAATTAAAAACATAAAAGTTCACCATCAATTACTGCGTAGCATTAATTTCCTCTTTAATATGACTTTTAGATGCAGGTTTCTGACTGACTTTGAATAATAAATTGTCTGTGCGCACACACAGCTTTACCCTCAGCAAGATTTGAACCCACGAACCTTACATTGGGAGCCAAATGCATTAAAATCCTATATCGGGGAAATGCAATATTTGAGTTAAATGTGAATTATTGAGATCAATTTATTTTCAAGGCTTCTTAAATTTTTATAAATTAATTGAAAAATCTGTGCTAACATTGTGCATGTACAGCTAATTTTTTAAATTTTTGCAGTAATATTAATTTGCCATGTTTCATAACAGTTGCAGCAACAGTACATATTACAAAATGTAAATTTATGGCCTGAGGGTCTTTGGCTAAACACCACTGCTTCTATGAGAATAGAAAATTTTAATAATGGCGTTTTACATAATGAGAGATTTTTATTTTATGAAAAGGAATTGTTATGCAAAGGTGACTGTATTAGAATGTACAGAGGATCTTATATAATTCAAACTTCAAGGGAAAACAAAAAATAATTGAGTTATAGAAAATTGGAGAGATGGAAATACATTTTTCTCATTTCAATTTCAGTAAAATTTACGTATTAAAACAAGGTAGAAATTGTGGTTATTTTATTAATTACAGTAAATCATTCAAAAATTCCCAAAGATATTTTAGCAAAATCAATATGTATTTTTCTAAAGTTGCACTACTGCATTCCTTTTTTCTTCCAATATTATCAGTATCACATTGAAGTTAAGCTACTATCACAGTGGTGCACAACCCGTGGCCCCCCACGGCGTTTTGTGCGCCCCGCAGCTGCTTACGTAAACTTCTAAAATTAAAAAAAATTGAAAGATTTTTTTATAGTTTGGGGGAACTAACCCAATTTGTATGGGATCATCCATAAATTACATTATGCTCTAGGAAAGAGCGTAGGGGATTTTTTGTCTCAAGTCTTGGGAAATTTTCATTCGAAACTTTTTTAAATTGCATTTTTTTTTGTTTTTAAGCCCCAAAGTGGGCCTCAAGCTGGTATGATTCATACATGCTGCACTGCCGAATAATGTACCCCCTGAATGTCAGATCGACTGAGCCTTATAGTCAGGGCCAGCTCTAGGCGGTAAGTAAGGCATTGGGGCACCGAAAATCAAAAGGCACTCAACAGATTGTCGGCGGTTCTCACATTTTCCCTTTGGATTGATAAATCATGCAAGTGTTCAATGAGTCTCCTTGTAGGTTTTATTTGAGAGAAATAAAGATGCAAATGTGTTTTAGATTTCGCTTGCGAGTTTTACAGGTATAAATATACAGGTGACTCCCAAGTCTCGGGGATGCGTTCCTGAGAACATGTTTGAATCTCGAATATTCGAGTGTCGAACGCCGTTTTTCCATATACTTGCTTATTATAATTGGGGGATATGTTCCCGCATCTCAGGAAAAAGTCTCCCCTCACGTTCTATAAAGATAAAATAACATTACTAATAATACAACAATATTAAATTATGAATAAATTATATAATAAATATTTTAAATGTATAATTTATTTTTTGCACTGAAAAGGAAAAAATAAATTTGTGTTTTGAACTTCAAAGATAGATGTATGCAATATGCTTTACAGACAGCCCAGTCCGGATCGCGCGAGTCGTTTGTTACAAACCACTCGTGCGAGCTGGATAACATACCTGCGTACATCTATCTATACATACAACTATTTATCACAGCGAAATTAATACAAAAGTTATTAAAAATGCACAAAATAACTTAAGAATAAAGAAACAATAAAATTAAAAATATTTTCATACCTTAAATCTTTTTCAACTGCACTTACTGGACTGAGATATTGGAGATATTCGGCTTTGGCCTCGGCCAAACACTGATTTTAATATTTGGTCATTCGGCCAAAATGAGTATTCGGTGCATCTCTAGTATGTATACAACTGCCAGACGTGAAGTCAGTCTTCCCTCTTCTTGAGCCCCGCATTCCATAACAAATGTAATCTATAACAGAAACCTGAATTTGCGGTTTATGGTTTACTTTCTTTCTTTTTCTTCTAGTTTTGCTTATGAATATGGCCCGTATTTTATATTCATTTATTCATTTAATTTAATATTTTGCAGTTGCCCCAATTGACTTTGTTAAAATGACTAGTACATGGAAAATGAAGAAACAAGCCCTAGAAGAAGAAAAAATAGTGTTCCAAGAATATTGGACTGAAAGATAATGTTTTGTGGTGCAAAAAGATAAAATTGTTTGTTTAATTTGTAACCAAATTGTAAGTGTACCAGAAGAATGCAACTTAAAACGGCATTTTGAAACAAAGCATCCAGAATTCAATGAAAAGTTTTCTGTGGAACTTAGAAAACAAAAGGTTTTTTTCCCTGATTCAGTCAATGAGAGCCCAACAGAGTGTTTTTAAAAAGTGTTCGGATACTTCAGAGCAGATTGTTGAAGTTTTGATATGTTCCAATTGATTGCTAAATCTTTGAGACCCTTTCCTGATGGTGATTTTGTGAAAAAATGTTTAAGTACTGTGTCACAAAAGCTGTGTTGTACAAATTGCATTAAGAAGTTTGAAGCCATCAGCTTAAATCGGATGACCGTGCAACAGCGACTGAAAGATATTTCCTGTGATGTTAAAACCAAATTTCAAGAACTATTCAATAAGTGCATTTACTTTTCACTGGCAGTAGATGAATCGACAGATGTCACATCAACCTCGCAAATGTGTATATTTGCACATGGTGTAACACCAGATTTTGAAGTGTATGAAGAACTCGTAGACCTCTATCCATTGAAAGATCAGACCAAAGGATCTGATTTGCTTGAGGATTGCTTACTGCCTACAATATTTTAAAAAATACATTGTGAATAGTTTCAAATGTGCCACTAATATAGAACGTATCCAACAGTCATTCAGTGAGAGATTTGCAGATTTTGAGTGTGACAAAACCCTGTTAAAAACATTTGCAAACCCTTTTGAAGCCTCATATAAAGATGCTGACTCCAGTTTACAGCTCAAACTCATCGATCTTCAGAGTAATGATGAACTGAGGTCAAAATTTAAGGAAGGAATTCTACTAAATTTTTATAAATGCTTTCTTAAAGAATCCTATTCAAATCTACGACAGATGGCAGCTATTTGCACAAGTCTGATTGGAAGCACTGTAATATGTGAACAGGCTTTTTCATTGATGAAATCGAAATATCGGAACCAGTTAATGGATTAAATTCCGTGTTCAATCTTGCGGCTGAACACAACAAACATTACACCAGATATTTAGCGTTTAACAATGGCAATGCAGGTTCAACGATTGCATTGAGGCAAATTAAATCTAATATATAAAAATGAATGTGTGTACGCGTGTATGTGTGTATCATAATTTTAAAACTCGAAAACTACAGATTATAGAAGCAAGAGAAATGTATCATTTTAAACGGCATTTTGTTTCTACTGGCTGTGAGGTCCCTGAAAAAGTATTATCGTTTGCTAAAGTGTCCCAGGTTCAAATCCAGGAGGCAATTATATTTTCCTATAAGTTTACACTGGATTTTTGATTTTTCAGAGTGCAAGGTTTTTTTCCTTTGCTCATCAAAATACGTAAATATGGACCGATTTTCTTTATTTTTACTTTATTCGATGGATAAAACTCTATGCCATCTTATTCTTGCAATGTTTACATGTTACACGGTCAAAGTTTTCAGAAATACGAATTTGTTTTTGAAATTTTGCGTATTTTTCGTACTCATTCCAGGCGTTGCCAAGGCAACCATCATTGTTGTCTCCGATTCAATTAGTGCCAATTAAACATTCAAATTGACGAAAGAAAAACGTTGTTCGCTTCGAACTTTTGTTTAAGCATCGAAATTAATGACGCATAGCAACATAAATATTTAAAGATAATTATACTGTTGACTGCGTCTGGGAAGCGTTTAATCAAGGCATTTCATCATTAATTTTATGCTGGAATATTACCTTTTTGTAAGTAAAACTAATATATTATACATCTGTAATGATTACTAATGCAAAATATTATTCTTATCCTTAATATTTATCTTTCTTATTGAAAATGGAATGTAAACAAAAAATAGTGATTTTTCAATTGAGAAGAAAAAAGTTAAGCGCACAGCCAAAAACTTGAAATTTTAGATAAGCTTAAATCAGGACACGGAAGCACAGTGCTAGGGCGTGATTATGGGGTGAATGAGTCGGCTATTCGTACCATACGAAAAAATGAAGAAAAAATAAGAGCCAGTGTAAGGTGAAAAAATTAAAAGAATGTCAAAATGAAATGTGCACTTAATCATTGGAAAAATTACTATGCGTGTGGATTGAAGAGGGCACCACTGAGTGGCTCAATCATACGTGATCAAGCATTGTGTCTTCATAAAACAGTAAGCGAACAAAATGCTGAATCATCTACTAACGTTCCCTTTAGTGCAAGTGCAGGTTGGTTTGAGAAGTTCACAAAACGCTTCAACTACCACAACGTAAAATTAGTGGGCAAATCTGCCTTTGATGATCACCAGGCGGCCGAAAATTTCATACCAGAATTTACTAGGTTAATCAAAGAAAAAGATTATAAGCCGCAACAAATTTTTAACGCGGACGAAACCGCCCTATTTTGGAAGCGAATGCCAGAGAGAATGTACATTTCGAAGGAGGAGCGAACAGCTCCCGGATTCAAGGCTTCTGAGGATTGCCTTATGCTATTGTTGTGTTCAAATGTTTTTTTGAGCTGACAACAGCTGATTGGATTATGGCCATAAGGTTTGACTTTCTTAATTCTACAATGAGAAATAAGGTTGCGTGAATTACGTATGTTTGACGATTTTACGAACGAAATCCTTCAAAAAAACGTGACTGTTAAAAATTTTACGGAACTTTTTTAACCTTACGGTTCTAGTTCCTCAGAAGATGTTAGCGCCCCCTGGCAGACTAACGAATGTAACTCGATTTCTCAGGATACGATAATCTACAATGTTACATTTGCCTCAAATGTCATATAATATTTTCCTCAAAATAAGTGATAGCATGAAGGAATGTAGTTTTTTCAGGAAAACATTTTCACTTGTTGCTCTCCCTCTCTCTCTCAGGATATTATAATGCTCATGTGACAATGTATAAATCTTCAATGACGTTACAACAATGTATCGCATATAACTATATTCTCGATGGCTTGTGAAATCTAACGTGGAGTCCAAGGTGATCTTATTGTCTTCAAGGTATGTACGCATAAAAAAAGATTGATTGTTACGACTTATAGAGGAACGAAATTTAGAAAAAATCGTAATGTGAGAACAAATTCAAGACTTCTTTTTCTGGCCACGTATTTGTTTTCTTAAATAAATATTGATTGAGTATCGATGGAATTTTCCACTTAACATATCAGAAGTCAATATATTTCTTATAATAAAAAATATGGCACAAAGTGCGTCCCGTATTGATTTCACACGGATACGGGACATTTGAGGAAAAATTGGCCGAAAAACAGGACGTGGTCACCCTATAAGAACCTAACCCCTTATTTCCTATTTACTTAATGCTTCATATAATGCGATTTCACAACGCAACTACCGCGTTATGTGAGGTTTTACTGTATATGCATTACACTTGCTCTTCATTTTTGAACTATTATAAAATCACTTGCATAGCTTGCTAAAAAAATGTTCCAAAATCTATATCAGCTCAATGTTTCTCACTAGATTCAATGAAAAGTAATAGTGCTGAGGGAAGATTCAGCGATCGACATTAAAAGGGATCGACCAGTCATTCGTGTTCAACTGGTTGGAGACCCCTGTACTATTCTATAGAAGCATTTTTATGTGATGGACTTCATAGCTATTAATATGTATTTTGTTGTCAGAACCCTTTATTCTGTAAAAGTTTTTCTTTTTTTTTGGATTATTGCTTAATATGCATTTTTGTTGACTTATCCTATATTTGTATCAAATCTCCTGGACCAATAAATAATATTATTATATACCCAAGAGAGATGTACATCACTGTTACCAATTGTGTTGCTGAGCCTTAGCATTTAAGAGGTTATCATGCTGTTAGTTTGATAATTATCAAATACTTGTGAGGAAAGTAGATCACGTGCTTTGAGTTTGTTCTTACAAGTGTTTAACTTTGTTGTTTGGAAAATATTTAATTTATCAGTGGATAAGTGCAGAGTTCGATGTTGAAAATTTTTATTTATCTTCTCCATTACTTGTAAGATATCATTCTTGTCCTAAATATATTCTGAATTTATTTGCAGCTGGCCTCCCTCATATCATGTAGTTTGAAGACAATGGGGCAAAGTCCTTATGCATCTAACTGGCTTGAGAGACTGAGACAGATAAAGCGGTTGAGAGCCAAGGTCATACAAGAGGTGCAGGCGTCTGGTTTGGGATCTTCAGGTGGCGATGGAGTTGTGTCAGGAGCTGGCAGTGGAAGCAGCACATTCAGTCCAGAAGGTCCCGATTTCACCCCCCCTGTCTCGTTAACTGTTAGCCATCGTCTTTCAGGGAATTCTCGTCGTGGTGTTACAATGGAAGATTTCACAGAATATGCATGAATGCGCATCTCTTTTGCTAAAAAGGGAATTAAATTTATTTTTAATTCAGTCTTAGGAATCATATGCAATTTGTGATGTTGTTGCTTAACCATTTAATGTGAAAGAGAAGGGATGATTTGAGGCTTGAAGGATTCTTTTGTGTGTGGGGAGTGATATTTTTTGTTCTCTGTGTATTATATTAAAAATAAATTGATTTTACAATAAAATTGCTTAGATTTTAAGTTCTGGCCATACAAATGAATGGAGACATTTACTTGCACATACAGAAAAACTTTGTTAATTCAAATCTTAAGGGACCTTAAAATGTCACCTTCAAGTTAAATTAATTCAATTTTCAAAAATCACTGACAAAATTATTACATATCACATGCAGGAAACATTGCCCTGTAATGTCTACTGATGAAATATTAGGCCAGGTGAGACTATTGGCAAGAGTGATGTCAGGAATTGCAAATTATGCTCTAGTAATTTGAATGCTACATCAGGGTTGACTGAACAGAAAAATGTATAGTTTTGCTCAGTGGTGGATTTTGGCATTCTGGGGCCCCTGGTCCTAAATTATTCTACATCTACATAATACCCTGCAAATCATCAGATTGGTGGGTGGCATGGGTTGCAGTGCACCAAAGCCTACCTAATAACTTCTCTCACGAGAATCACTCTCCTGTTATGCTCTTGTATGGCCCTTGAGAAAAATGAACCCTGATATCGCTCTGTCGTACAGTCGATCTCTCATATATTATCCTTGTTATCATGGCTACCCATGTAAGTAGGTGCCTTTATTATTCCTGTGACCTCCTCTATTAGATCTTCCGACCTAAATTTCTCCGGAAGCCTTAACCTAGCGCTAATTCTGCGGTCCTCTAGCGACATCCAGTGATGTGACGCTTAATTTTTGCTTTACGAATCTGGCTGCTCTGCATTGGATTACTGGTGCCCCTGGTGCTGAACAATTGAGGGCCCTGTAATCTAAATATATGCTGAAACCTCACCAAACTACTACCATTTTATTTTACCTCTATTAATGGTCACATTAATAAATTAAGTATCACAGAGTAAAAAATGATTTTTTTACACCGTTTTTAAAATGACATACAGTAATACCTTGATGTACAAAGTAGATGCATTCCTGAAACTTTGTTCGTATATTGAAACTTCGTAAATCGAATATCATTAATATAATAGGATGCGATACCAACTTTAATAATTTAAAATCTTATAACATAATCCTTTTAATAAGTACTAATCGCATTTTTAAGAGGTTGTATTTTAAAATAGTATTATACTATTTATTGTACATACATTGTAATCATGATAACTTACACTATTAGATGTAAAAAGTGTACATAAAATTTCACTTACAACACTGCCTTTGTGCTAACGAGATAACTTTCCGTGATTCTATGACTGCTCCAACAACATCTGCACACGGTTTCATTAGTTTTGGCATTTTCATGTAAAATAACATTCTTCGGTAAACAGCAGTCACTTTTCGCGAATTAAACATTTTATCATGGCAAAAACAGCACAATGTCAGAATTCTTATAACAAAGATGACATTATGAAGACAACTTGAAAACAGTTAATACCTATGGAACGCTTGACGAAACGAACAAAACTTGAGAAAAGTAGATGTACTGCGTTGCATTGAACCTGATATTCACTGCCTAACTAAGATCATGTGTTCATTAGTTCTGATTGTGAGCCAGAAGTTATTCCATCATCATGTACACTAACATAGGAGGCGGTGATTGAGTCGGCTCGATTGTCATAAATACTAAGTTCGTTATAGTGAAACTTCGTATATCAAGGTAAAAGAGGCCCTGGGACTTTGAATTTTTACAATATCAGATTCCTTTCTAACTAAAAGCCCATAATTCTTCCAAAATTCATGTTTCTATCTCATTAAGAATTGCAGTATAATTTTCACACTGGTATGGGGCATAAATCGGGCAAAAATGCCCTTAAAATTCGGAATTTTTGCAGTATTTAATTTGAACATTGTTTGCCATCAAGTTTTTATAACCGTGCCAAATTTCAAGTCTCTAGGTCATAAGGAACTGCAGCATCATTTTTTTTCCTCGTATGGAGCAATACTGGGACAAAAAAGCTCCAAAAATGAGAATTATATAAATATCGGATTTCCTTCATTAGGCACAGTTTATCATTAATGGCATTAAGATATAAACCTCTGATTCCCATTAAAAGATTACCCATATACAAGCATTAAGGCTGTTGCCTAGGGAGCCTATTGTTAGACCCAGAAAAATTACCACGTTTTTGCGATAAAAACTATAAATTTACACTAATTCTACTCGGATTTGAATTCTGTCATCAAAAATAAGAAACTACGATTTATATCCTATCCGACAGTTTAAGTCTCGAGTTTGTATCTTGATGGGAAGTAATTTTTAAATGCAAATATAAAAACTTCTACACCAATATACATGTATGCTTCTGACAGATGATATATATATACTAGTTAATGTGTGCTTGCATTCTGCAAGCATTTTAAAAGTTTAGCATTTTTACAAATTCAAATTATTCCCAATCGATTTTGTACATAATCATATAACTGTATCAAATTTCAACTTTGTAGCTCAATTAGAAGTGCATTATAATTTAATTCGTCGCATAGGACAATTATTTGACAAACGGTCACTAAGATTTCGAATTTTAACGATATCGGATTTCATCTTTCTGTTGTAACTTATAACCCATAATTCTGCCAAATATCATGTTTGTATATCATTAAGAATTGCCGTATCATTTTCACACTGGTATGGGTCATATATAGGGCAAAACCTCCCTTAAAATTTCGATTTTTTGCAGTTTTATTTTATCTTCGGTTGCAATAATGGTTTTATAACCAGGCCAAATTTCAAGTCTCTGGGTTATATAGAGCTGCCACATCATTTCTGTAGTCGTATGGAGCAATACTGGGGCTAAAGAGCTCCAAAAATGAGGATTATTACAATATAGAATTTCCTTCATTAGGCATAGTTTAACATTAAAGGTATTAAAATATAAGCCTCTGATTCCCATTTAAAGCTTACCCATATGAAAGCATTAAGACTGTTGCCTAGGAAGCCTATTGTTAGACCCAGAAAAATTACCACTTTTTTGCGATAAAAACTATAAATTTACGCTAACTCGGATTTGAATTCTGTCTTCAAAAATAAGAAACGACAATTTATATCCTATCCGATAGTTTTGCACCATATCTCCCCAATACGAATGAGAACATTATAAGGCACTTCGTAATGAGATACAAACTTGAAATTTGTCAGAATTATGGGTTTTTAGTTACCACAGAAGGAAGAAATCCGATATTGTAAAAATTCATAACGTTATGGCTGTTTTGCCCCATTATTGCCCCATACGAGGAATAAAATTATAAGGCACTTCTAAATGACCTACAAACTTGAAATTTGACACAATTACATGATTTTTTAATAGTAGACAGGGAATAATTTGAAATTGTTAAAATCCTACAATTTAAAAATGCTTCTTCATTATATATTGACGGGCATTACTTAGAATATAGGAGCATACAAATTTCCACCGCAAACTACAATAGTTTGAGCTGAAATTTAACACATAATTGAATCAAAGAAAATAATCACAGGAACAATTGTAACAATATGCATTTTCTTAGCCGTTAAAAATTATAAACTCTTTACTAACTTTTCATGGTTTAGGTATTTCTAAATGAGCTATGAAGCTGAAATTTTTTCCATTGGTAGAATTTGCCATATAATGAAACGGGATTATAGAAATTTGTAAATTTTTATTTGTTCCTTTTCGGCCCCATACGAGTGTGATAATTATAAGGCACTTCTTAATGAGATACAAACTTGAAATTTGGCAGAATTATGGGTTTTTAGTTACAACAGATGGAAAAAATCTGAGACTGTAACCCATAATTCTGCCAAATTTCAAGTTTGTATCTCATTAAGAAGTGCCTTATAATTATCACATTCGTATGGGGCCGAAAAAGGGCAAAACCACACATTAAAAATAGGAATTTTTTCAATTTTACAATTTTATCTTAGTTTGCCATGAAAATTCTATAATCGTGCCAAATTTCAATTCTCTAGGTCCTATGCAGCTGCCTCACATTTTTTGTTCTCGCATGGGTCCGAAAAGGGGCAAAACCACCCTTTAAAAATGAGAATTTTTGTAATTTTATAATTTCATCTTAGGTTGCAATGAAATTTCTATAACCGTGCCAAATTTCAAGTCTCTGGGTCCTATGCAGTTGCATTGCCTTTTTTGTTCTCGAATCGGGCAATAATGGGGCAAAACAGCCCCAAAAATGAGGATTATATCAATATCGGATTTCCTTCATTAGGTGTAGTTTGACATTAACAGCATTAAAATATAAGCCTCTGATTCCCATTGAAAGCTTACCCATATGAAAGGATTGAGCTTGTTACCAAGGAAACCTATTGTTAGACCCAGAAAAATTAGCAATTTTTTGCGATAAAAACTATAAAATTAAGCTAATTCTACTCGGATTTGCATTCCGTCTTCAAAAATAAGAGACTACAATTTATATCCTATCCGACAGTTTAAGTCTCGAGTTTGTATCTTGACGGGAGGTAATTTTAAAATGTAAATATAAAAACATCTACACCAATTTACATGTTTTCTTATGGGCAAAAAATGGGGTAAAAGGGGCCAAAATAGCCCTTCAAAATAGTTATTTCGACAGTTTCGGATTTTTTCCTTCGGTTGTGGCCAAAAACCTATAATCCTACCAAATGTCAAGTTTCTGGCACATCCGGAAGTGCCTCATAATTTTGTATCCTCCTATATATATGATATATCATGTGTAAGAAGCATCTATATATTATAGATATATGAGGATACAAAATTATGAGGCACTTCCAGATGTGCCAGAAACTTGAAATTTGGTAGGATTATAGGTTTTTGTCACAACCGGAGGAAAAAATCAGAAACTGTCGAAATTACTATTTTGAAGGGCTATTTTGACCCCTTTTTGCCCCATTTTTTGCCCATAAGAAAACATGTAAATTGGTGTAGAGGTTTTTATATTTGCATTTTAAAATTACTTCCCGTCTAGATACGAACTCGAGACTTAAACTGTCGGATAGGATATAAATTGTAGTTTCTTATTTTTGAAGACGGAATGCAAATCCGAGTAGAATTAGCGTAATTTTATAGTTTTTATCGCAAAAAATTGCTAATTTTTCTGGGTCTAACAATAGGTTTCCTTGGTAACAAGCTCTATCCTTTCATATGGGTAAGCTTTTAATGGGAATTAGAGGCTTATATTTTAATGCTGTTAATGTTAAACTAGACCTAATGAAGGAAATCCGATATTGATATAATCCTCATTTTTGGGGCTGTTTTGCCCCATTATTGCCCCATTCGAGAACAAAAAAGGCGATGCAACTGCATAAGACCCAGAGACTTGAAATTTGGCACGGTTATAGAAATTTCATTGCAACCTAAGATGAAATTATAAAATTACAATAATTCTCAATTTTTAAGGGGTGGCTTTGCCGTTTTTCGGCCCCATGCGAAAACAAAAAATGCGAGGCAGCAGCATAGGACCTAGAGACTTGAAATTTGGTACGATTATAGAATTTTCATAGCAAACTAAGATAAAACTGTAAAATTGCTAAAATTCCAATTTTTAATGTGTGGTTTTGCCCCCTTTCGGCCCCATACGAGTATGATAATTATAAGGCACTTCTTAATGAGATACAAACTTGAAATTTGGTAGAATTATGGGTTTTTAGTTACAACAGATGGAAAAAATCTGAGAGTTAATAACTCATAATGTTAGGGGCAGTTTTGCTCCATTAATGCTCCATACAAGGATTAAAATTATAAGGCACTTATAAATGAGCAACTAACTCCAAATTTGACATGGTTATATGATTATGTACAACATTGATTGGGAATAATTTGAATTTGCAAAAAGGCTAAAATTTGAAAATACCTGCAGAATGCAAGCACATATTAACTATTATATATATATATATATATATCATATATATAGGAGGATACAAAATTATGAGGCACTTCCAGATGTGCCTGAAACTTGAAATTTAGTAGGATTATAGGTTTTTGGTCACAACCGAAGGAAAAAATCCGAAACTGTCAAAATTACTATTTTGAAGGGCTATTTTGGCCCCTTTTTCCCCCTTTTTTGCCCATAACAAAACATGTAAATTGGTGTAGAGGTTTTTATGTTTGCATTTTAAAATTACTTCCCGTCAAGATACAAACTCGAGACTTAAACTGTCGGATAGTATATAAATTGTAGTTTCTTATTTTTGAAGACGGAATGCAAATCCGAGTAGAATTAGCGTAATTTTATAGTTTTTATCGCAAAAAATTGCTAATTTTTCTGGGTCTAACAATAGGCTTCCTTGGTAACAAGCTCTATCCTTTCATATGGGTAAGCTTTTAATGGGAATCAGAGGCTTATATTTTAATGCCTTTAATGTTAAACTATGCCTAATGGAGGAAATCCTATATTGTAATAATCCTCATTTTTGGAGCACTTTAGCCCCAGTATTGCTCCATACGACTACAGAAATGATGAGGCAGCTCCATATAACCCAGAGACTTGAAATTTGGCCTGGTTATAAAACGTTTATTGCAACCGAAGATAAAATAAAACTGCGAAAATTCCAAATTTTAAGGGCGGTTTTGCCCTATTTATGACCCATACCAGTGTGAAAATAATACGGCAATTCTTAATGGGATGGAAATATGAAATTTTGCAGAATTATGGATTTTTAGTTACGACAGAAAAAAGAAATTCGATATCGTGAAAATTCGAACTCTTAGCAACTGTATTGCCACATAATTGTCCTATGCAACGAGTAAAATTATATGCACTTCTAAATGAGCTACAAAGTTGAAATTTGATACAGATATATGAATTTGCACAAAATTGATTGGGAATAATTTGAAATTGTAAAAAGGCTAAACTTCAAAAATGCTTGCAGAATGCAAGAACACATTAACTAGTATATGACATATATGTATATATCTATAATATATAGATGCTTCTTACACATGATATATATATATATATATATATATATATCATATAAATACTAAGGAAGAGGAAAGGTAAGTAAGGATATTTTGGGCAACTAGGTGTTGAAGGAAACCCAGTGAACACTTACCGGAAGTAGAGCCGCTGGGGTGTTGGAGAGACACATTTGTAGAGGTTAGAGCTTTCGGGATGATCCCTTCGTCAGCACAAGAGAGACACATATCATATATATATATATATAGGAGGATACAAAATTATGAGGCACTTCCAGATGTGCTAGAAACTTGAAATTTGGTAGGATTATAGGCTTTTGGTCACAACCAGAGGAAAAAATCCGAAACTGGTGAAATTACTATTTTGAAGGACTATTTTGGCCCCTTTTTGCCCCATTTTTTGCCCATAAGAAAACGTAAATTGGTGTAGAGGTTTTTAGATTTGCATTTTAAAATTACTTCCCGTCAAGATACAAACTCGAGACTTAAACTGTCGGATAGGATATAAATTGTAGTTTCTTATTTTTGAAGAGGGAATGCAAATCCGAGTAGAATTAGCGTAATTTTATAGTTTTTATCGCAAAAAATTGCTAATTTTTCTGGGTCTAACAATAGGTTTCCTTGGTAACAAGCTCTATCCTTTCATATGGGTAAGCTTTTAATGGGAATCAGAGGCTTATATTTTAATGCTGTTAATGTTAAACTACACCTAATGAAGGAAATCCGATATTGATATAATCCTCATTTTTGGGGCTGTTTTGCCCCATTATTGCCCCATTCGAGAACAAAAAAGGCGATGCAACTGCATAGGACCCAGAGACTTGAAATTTGGCACGGTTATAGAAATTTCATTGCAACCTAAGATAAAATTATAAAATTACAAAAATTCTCATTTTTAAAGGGCGGTTTTGCCCCTTTTCGGCCCCTTGCTAGAACAAAAAATGCGAGGCAGCTGCATAGGACCTAGAGACTTGAAATTTGGCACCATTATAGAATTTTCATGGCAAACTAAGATAAAATTGTAAAATTTCAAAAATTCTTATTTTTAATGTTTGGTTTTGCCCTTTTTCGGCCCCATACGAGTGTGATAATTATAAGGCACTTCGTAATGAGATACAAACTTGAAATTTGGCAGAATTATGGGTTTTTAGTTACAACAGATGGAAAAAAACTGAGACTGTAATAATTCTTAATGTTAGGAGCTGTTTCGCTCCATTATTGCTCCATACGAGGATTAAAATTATAAGGCATTTCTAAATGAGCAACAAACTCCAAATTTGACACGGTTATATGATTCTGTACAACATCAATTGGGAAGAATTTGAATTTGTACAAATGCTAAAATTTGAAAATGCTTGCAGAATGCAAGCACACATTAACTAGTATCTATAATATATAGATGCTTCTTACACATGATATATTATATATATATATATATGAGGATACAAAATTATGAGGCACTTCCAGATGTGCCAGAAACTTGAAGTTTGGTAGGATTATAGGTTTTTGGTTACAACCGGAGGAAAAAATCCGAAACTGTCGAAATTACTATTTTGAAGGGCTATTTTGGCCCCTTTTTGCCCCATTTTTTGCTCATAAGAAAACATGTAAATTGGTGTAGAGGTTTTTATATTTGCATTTTAAAATTACCTCCCGTCAAGATACAAACTCGAGACTTAAACTGTCGGATAGGATATAAATTGTAGTCTCTTATTTTTGAAGACGGAATGCAAATCCGAGTAGAATTAACGTAAATTTATAGTTTTTATCTCGAAAAAGTAGTAATTTTTCTGGGTCTTACAATAGGTTTCCTTGGTAACAAGCTCTATCCTTTCATATGGGTAAGCTTTTAATGGGAATCAGAGGCTTATATTTTAATGCTGTTAATGTTAAACTACAGCTATTGAAGGAAATCCGATATTGATATAATCCTCATTTTTGGGGCTGTTTTGCCCCATTATTGGCCGATTCGAGAACAAAAAAGGCGATGCAACTGCATAGGACCCAGAGACTTTAAATTTGGCACAGTTATAGAAATTTCATTGCAACCTAAGATAAAATTACAAAATTACAAAAATTCTCATTTTTAAAGGGCGGTTTTGCCCCTTTTCGACACCATGTGAGAACAAAAAATGCGAGGCAGCTGCATAGGACCTAGAGACTTGAAATTCCGCACGATTATAGAATTTTCATGGCAAACTAAGATAAAATTGTAAAATTGCAAAAATTTCTATTTTTAATTTGTGGTTTTGCCCTGTTTCGGCCCCATACCAGTGTGATAATTATAAGGCACTTCGTAATGAGATACAAACTTGAAATTTGGCAGAATTACGGGTTTTTAGTTACAACAGATGGAAAAAATCTGAGACTGTAATAATTCTTAATGTTAGGGGCTGTTTTGCTCCATTAATGCTCCATACAAGGATTAAAATTATAAGGCACCTCTAAATGAGCAACAAACTTCAAATTTTACATGGTTATATCATTATGTGCAACATCGATTGGGAATAATTTGAATTTGTAAAAATGCTAAAATTTGAAAATGCTTGCAGAATGCAAGCACATAACAACTAGTATTATATATATTATATATATATATATATATATATGTATATATATATATATATATGTCAGAAAACACTACACCACTCTCCAACTTCCTCCTCGGGGAGGCACACCCGAAATAACACAACACGTCCAAGGGACTCCAACTTTATTTAAACCCGAATTACACCAGCATTCTGCTCTCCAGCAGAAGCTCTTCCACGAGCCAACACACGGCCCACACTACTACGAGTCCCGTCACACACTCTTCTCTCTCGCGTCACGTGATCTCTTAGTACTCTCCTTCTCCGTCCCGCTTCTGGTAGCACTTCTCGTGGCGGTCGTCCTCGCTTGCGTAACAGTCGGCCTTTCCTGACATCGGGGCCGTCCTCGGTCCCGGTCCGGTCTGCCTCCGGTTGAACTGCTCCTCTGGCGCTCGCGCCGTTCTCCATCCGCTTCTCGTCTTCTTTCCCTCTGCTGTCCGCGGCCTGGTCGTCATCTCCCTCGTCCTGGCTCTCGTCGGCCTGGTCGTCATCTCCTACTTCGCCTTGGGGGGGCTTACACCAGGGTTTCATTCGGTCTGCACTAAACACGGAATTGAACGCTCGCTGTGTCCTCTTTGCCCCTGGTATATCCATGAGAGAATACCTATCTCGCGCTAGCACTTCTGAGACAAGATACGGACCCTTAAATTTCGGAGCTAATTTTCGCGAACACCCTGTCGCTTGCGCTTCTCGTTCTACGATGACTAAATCTCCCTTTTGGTACACTCTCGGCACCTTATGTCTTTGATCGTAACGCTCCTTCTGTTTTTTCTGCGTCTCTGATATCTTTACTAACGCTTTTTCCCTTGCTTCGCCTAAGGTCTCTCTAGTCTCATCGAGCTCGCTTTCTTGCAACGCCAATATAACACGGTTTTGCAATGAATTCCTTGGGTTATAAGCAAACAATAGCTCATAAGCGCTCTTCTCAGTAGTTTTATTTGACATAGAATTCATGGCGAATTGGATGTTTCTCAAATTCGTGTCCCAGTCGCCTCCATCCTCTTGTGCATACATAGTGGATATGGCGTTTGTAATGGATGCGTTTGATCGCTCTACTTGTCCATTTGCTCGAGGGGTAGCAGTCGCATTCTTTATATGCTTTATCTGGTTTCTTTCGCATAATTCTTCAAATTCCTTCGCTGTAAATGCCGTACCTCGATCTGTAATTAAACGCTCAGGACACCCAAATAAGCTCGTAATCTCACTGATAGCTTCGCACACTGGTTTGGTTTTTGTGGTTTTCACTGCCTTTAGTAGGATGAACTTTGTAAAGTTGTCTTGATACACGAGAACATACTCGTTGCCCCTTTTACTCCTTGGGAATGGCCCTAAGTGGTCCACGTGAACTGTGTGAAATGGGATGGCTACACGCTCTAAACTGTGCAACTGCCCCTCTTTTTTACCTCCCGGTCTCTTATGATAAGCACACTCAATGCAAGCTGCAATATATTTCTTTACCCTTCTTCTCATCTTCGGAAACCAAAAATATCTCTTCACGTGTTCTAGGGTTTTCTCTTCTGCGTAATGTCCCATGTCATCATGACTTCCCTTTAGAATGCGCCAAATAGAGTTCTTAGGCACAACCCAACGGACCCCACCGTCTACCTTTCTACAGACACGGTTGTCTTTCAGCACATAGTCTGTGTGGATCTGCCTATCCTCATTGGCGACCGCAGGTTGCTGTAAGGTACGATGTATTTTCTGGATAGCTACATCCTGCAGCTGCATCGTTAGTAACCAATCATCCTGATTTATTCGCAACGTGAAGATTTTCAAGTCTGCTGTATCCGGTTCCTCGGAATCTCCCACGGGATTTCGACTGAGGGCATCAACGTGACTCATGTTGCGTCCTGGTCGGTACTCGATCGTGAAATCATACTCTTGTAATCGAAGCCACCACCTCGCTATCCGCGGTAACAATTCTTTCCTGGACATGGTGGTCTTTAAAGCATTACAGTCAGTAACAACTTTGAAGGGTCTGTTCAATAAATACATTCGAAATTTGTCTACGGCTTCAACTACTGCCAACGCTTCTAGCTCATAACTGTGATAGTTCTTCTCTAGATCTGTCGTCTGTCGGCTATAATATGCCACAGGTTTTTGAGATTCTCCTTCTCGACGCTGTAAGATAATCCCCGCTAGTCCATTCTTACTGGCGTCAGTGTGAACTTCATGTTCGGCATTTACATCAAACAACGCAAGTGCCGGACGCTCGATTAATCTTTTCTTCAGCTCTTGAAATGCGTTTTCTTGTTTCTCTGTCCACTCGAATACCGTATCTCTCTTCGTCAAGAGCGTTAACGGCTTGCTTAACGTAGCGAATCCTAATACAAATCTTCTAAAGAAGCTCGTCAAACCAATAAATTGTCGCACTTCGTGAACATTCTCCGGCCTTCGAAATTCTTTAACTGCCTGAATTTTTCTCTCGCCTGGTCGGATCCCATCTTTGGTTATTTCAAAGCCCAAATAGTCTACTCTAGTTTTGAAAAATTCACATTTTGATACTTTTAGCGCTAGCCCCAATTTCTTCAGTACTTGCAACAGTCTTTCTAATCTCTCTAACCCTTCCTTCACCGTTTTGCTGGGTATCAACAGATCATCCATATAGACTAGGACCTCTCCTGGTTTTGTCATTCGCACTACCCTTTTCATCACTTGATTAAACACTGCAGGTGCGTTTACTACTCCGAAAGGCATTTTTGTGAACTCGTACAGTCCACTTGAGGTGACAAAAGCTGTCAAGGGTCTCGTCTCTGAAGCCACAGGGATTTGATAGTATCCCGACGCCAAGTCTAAAATGGTAAAATAACTGTTTCCTGCAAGCGCGTCTAATTGTTCCTCAATGGCTGGCATGGGGAATTTTATTTTTTTCGTCTTCAAATTCAATGCTCTGTAATCGACGCACAGCCGGTCTTCTCCGTTAGCTTTCTTCACTAACAATGCTGGGCTTGCGTATTCTGATGTCGACTCCTGCACGATACCCATTTTCATTAACTCATCGACTGCCTTTTGCATAGTCGCTCTTTGGGCGTACGGTAGGCGATACGGTCTTAAATTCACAGGGTGGTTATCCAACAATTCTATCTCGAAACTGGCAGACTCTACTGTACCCAGTTCACTCAAATTTTTCGCAAAACATTCTCGATACTCATTCACCATTTCGTATACCGCATCCTTCTCCTCTTCAGACAGGTCGTTATTCAAATTTATTTCTTCCATTTCTATCCCGGCCCTCTCTTTGACATTTCGAACTTTGGCTTCGAAGTTACTTTCTTCCTCCTGCCCATCAGTCTCTCTCCTAATTACAAGTTTCTGATAGCTCTTCTCAACTCGAATCCCCGATTGGTCTAGGGCGCTTCGTCCTAGAATTATGGCATCGTCTTGCGAACAGTTTGGGACCACAAGCACTTCTACCTCAATGCTTACGTCGTCCACAACAAGGATTAACTGTTTGGAGCCTATTACGTTACTTTTTCCACAGCCGAATCCAATCAGACTTTTTTGACTCGCAAAGTATTCTACACCTAGTTGTTCAGCGACATCTTGCCTCATGGTCACAACATCGCTCCCTAAATCAATGAACCCAACAACTTGTTCATCATTAACCTTTATCCATTTATAATATTCGTCTTTAATTTGGTCGTTCGGCACCGAAATTCTTTGGACTCGCCTTTTCATTTCCAAATTCTGTCTATTAACTTGGGTTCCCTGAGGGCATTCCTTCATCATGTGTCCCTCTTTATTGCATCGGAAACATTGCCTGCTCTGCCGTCGTTCTGGGCAATCCTTAGCCATGTGTCCCTCTTTATTGCATCGGAAACATCGCCTGCTCTGCTGTCGTTCTGGGCAATCCTTAGCCATGTGTCCCTGGCCGTTACAATTATAACACCTCGCCTGCGTTGTCTGCTTATTTCTCCTCACCACATTACCTTCGTTTGGCGGTTCAATTGGGACACTATAACGGTTAGATAAAAACTGTCTTTCACCTAATCTCGCTCTTTCTGTAATACTTTCATAGCGCTTTATCTTGAGCAGTAACCCTTCAACATCTTTGAACTCACACAAAGCCAGCGACCTTACTAATTCCTTGTCACCTAAGCCGTTCAAAATGTATTTAATCAAGGATTCTTTATCTATGTCACCTCGTCGCGCTATCGCTTTCATGGCATACACGTATGACTCATCGGTTTCGTCGCGCTGCTTCTTCCTCTTCGTGAGACTCATGTGGACATCGGCCTGATCAGCTGTTGATGGGAAGCTATAAAGTAACCTTTCTTTAAAAGTCTCCCAAGAATAAACTTCTTCCGCGACACTATTTAACCACAATTTAGCTACTCCTCTCAGCTTATTCACCGCATGAGTAAGCAATACGGAATTGTCCCACGAATACGCGGAAGCGACCCCTTCCACTCGCCGCACCCACTGTTCGGCGGTAAATCCTAAGGTCGTCGACGCGTCAAACTCGGGCAACAATCTTTCCGCCATGTCTCGGTGAGCAACTACAGTTGTCGCCATCGTACTACAATGTCTCGCTTCCATTATTTCTCTTTCGCGGTCTAACAACGCGCGCTCTCTCTCCAGCAACTGTCTTTCTCGTCGTAGAATCTCACGTTCAAGGTCGTTATCGCTCGCCCTAGGCGCTAAGTGGTTCTTTGGTCGGGTCACAGAGGGCGTCGACATCGCTCTCGGTAGCTCAGGAAAGCTCGCTGCTCGCGTCAAGAACGCCTCGCTTACTCCTGTTCCCGCCACTGGATACGTCATTTCCGGTTCCCCACTAAACGCCATGCGGTCGCTTTTTTTTCGCTAATTTCGCTTTTTTTTTTTTAGGTCTGTTTCGACGCTCACAACCCTAGTTATACTTGGGGTATTGTTCACTCGGGAATCACTTTTCTTTCACGTACTTACGGAGGGGTACAGTCTTCATCGGCAAACAGTCGGCTCTCTCACGACGTGCTCCTTTCCGAAAACTGGTTTTTGATCTTCTTATCCTTATCTGATCCCGATCCCGCCGCTGCTCTGTCAGAAAATACTACACCACTCTCCAACTTCCTCCTCGGGGAGGCACACCCGAAATAACACAACACGTCCAAGGGACTCCAACTTTATTTAAACCCGAATTACACCAGCATTCTGCTCTCCAGCAGAAGCTCTTCCACGAGCCAACACACGGCCCACACTACTACGAGTCCCGTCACACACTCTTCTCTCTCGCGTCACGTGATCTCTTAGTACTCTCCTTCTCCGTCCCGCTTCTGGTAGCACTTCTCGTGGCGGTCGTCCTCGCTTGCGTAACATATATATATATATATATATGATGATACAAAATTATGAGGCACTTCCAGATGTGCTGGAAACTTGAAATTTGGTAGGATTATAGGTTTTTGGTCACAACCGAAGGAAAAAATCCGAAACTGTCGAAATTAGTATTTTGAAGGGCTATTTTGGCCCCTTTTTGCCCCATTTTTTGCCCATAAGAAAACATGAAAGTTGGTGTAGAGGTTTTTATATTTGCATTTTAAAATTACTTCCCGTCAAGATACGAACTACAGACTTAAACTGTCGGATAGGATATAAATTGTAGTTTCTTATTTTGGAAGACGGAATGCAAATCCGAGTAGAATTAGGGTAATTTTATAGTTTTTATCGCAAAAAATTGTATTGGAGTATTGGAGGAAACAATCTCCCAAACAAACGTTTAATTTCCTTACGTGTGCATGTAATATTATTAAATAGGAAGAAAATGGATTATTTATGATGAAGAAAAGCACTTTAAAACGCTATTTCCCTTACGTACAGGTACTCCATTTCACGAAACGCGCCCATTTGTGATACGATGTACACTCTCCTAACTTGTTACTTTCTCATACGTAGTATCGAGAAAGTAATGTTTTCGCGAAAAATACGACCTCGACATTTTTACGGAAATATACGTTTTAGGTGTCGCTGAATCCTAAAAAGTGGTTTTCGCAATGCCGTCTGTCTGTGTGTCTGTTACTGGCTCTGGAGCCTAGACGGTAGAGCGAAAACGAATGAGATCCTGTAATTCGACATTTTATCATACTGATCAGAGTATACATAGAAATGGTTCACATTGCTCAATATTTAAGAGTAGTTTATTCTACGCATTTTTAACAACAATCTGATTTCTCAAAAACGGCTCTAACGATGTTGATCAAATTTCGTACATTTACTTGAGTTTACTTCTTCAATGATACTGTATAGTTCATATTTCTCAAAAAAGGAATATAAGGCTAGTTTATTCTAGGCAACTCTAACAACAATTCGATTTTCTCAAATACGGCTATAACGATTTTGATCAAATTTCGTACAGTTACATGAGTATACATCTACAATAATACTACATATTTCATTTTTCTCAATGAATGAATACAAGGCTAGTTTATTCTTGGGCATCTTTAACAAAAATTGGATTTTCTAAAAACAGGCACATCCGATTTTCATTTTCTAAAGATAACTAAACGACGCATTTGTATGAGAAAGTTTCACAATGAATGTTTTACCGATTTTTTTAAATGAAGTGCGTGAAGTTTATCTCGTAACTGTATTCAAACAAATTTGTTGAATTGCCACATGAATCAGGTTATTTGAACTGACGCTCAAAATGTCGCGTTTGCCGAACATTTCCGCTAAAGCTCTCTTTACATTTCCGCAAGTACCGCACAGCTGACTGCATTGCTTTCAAAATGGTATTGGTTTAATTATTGTTCTATTTACATGATTTTCGACTTGCATGGGAATTTTGTGAACGAATTAACCTTGTTGGTCGTGGAGTTAGATTAACCGGGATTTTTTTAACCGGGATTAGTTTATTCCCTACCATCCCGGATAATCGGGAGTCTACTGTAGAAAGAATATCGTACTTACAGTTTTCCAATCCTAATCTCTTTCAAAGTAAGCACCTTCCGATGCGACACATTTTGACCATCGATCTCTCCACTGTTTAAAACAATTTTCGAATGCTCTTTTTGGGATGGCCAAAAGTTTTTCCGTTGCATTTCTTTTGATTGTGTCCACATCATCGAATCGGCGTCCTTTCAAGACTCCCTTGATTTTAGGAAACAGAAAGAAATCGCTGGGGCCAAATCAGGCGAATATGGAGGCTGATGTACTAGTGGAGTTCCGTGCCTTGCCAGAAAATTCCGAACGATTTCGGATGAATGAGCGGTCGCATTGTCATGGTGCAGCGTCCAGTCTCCGGACTCCCACTTCCTAGGGCGCTTTTTTCGAATTGCTTCACGAAGGCGCCTCAAAACCTCTACGTAAAATCCTTTATTAATTGTTTGTCCAGGTGATACGTACTCATGGTAAAAAATGCCTTCAAAATCGAAAAAAGCAATTAGTATCACCTTGACTTTGCTGCGAACTTGCCTCATGTTCAACTCTTCTGTTAAAATTGCATGGCAGAAACCCACTGAGATTCCAACATCTTCTGAAATCTCTCTAACGGTCAAACGTCGATCATTTCTTACGAGAGTTCGCACCTTTGCAACATTTTCCTCATTTCTTGATGTTGAGGGCCGTCCAGATCGCGCGTCACTTTCAAATGAAGTTCTACCTTCTTTAAAACGACGAAACCACTAGAAAACCTGTGTGCGGCCCATATCAGCATCTTCGTAAGCTATTTTGAGCAAATCAAAGGTTTCACTGACCGTTTTTCCAATTTCAAAACAAAAATATAGTCGATCCGAAATCGGAAGACTCCTGGCCTACTTAGAGCAAGTAGCCAATCACGAACGTTTCCCCTTCCATCGCCCCTCTCAACTTTCGTGCGGGAGAGCAGATATCGGTCCGCGCTGCCAGCTCTTGCTCAGCTGATATACTACGCAGTTTCTAAATAAAATACTTCCCATCCTTCTTTTTGATCCACAGCAAGGAAACGGCGGTAGAAACGGCAACGCAGTCCGATGCGATCTCTTCGAGAGCAGGAGTGAGACTGGTTTCCTCCCCACTACCTTCCCAAACAAACAGTCTCCTATTGGCTGCTGCTAACTGGTTTCCGCCCCTTTTCCGAGGCCAGGAGTCTTCCGAGTTCGGATCGACTATAAATGCAGATGCTTTGCTCTGGATTCTCCGACATCGCCGACTTCGAAACACGCTCAACTGTATCGGGTTACTAGAGCATACTGACAAATTTGTTACAAATGTGATCACAGCAGTCATCTTCTTTAGATATGAGTTGACGTGAAAAACAAAGTTGCAACAGCGGCCGTTACATTGTAACTAAAATAATCACCTATCCGGATACTTTTTGAACAGACCTCGTATATCACTTTCAATCCAACACTCAGTATAGTCTGCAAATTCTTATGATTTAAAATTGTTTTTTATCCATGCTGTTCAATTATCTCAAGTTATAAAGGAAACTAAAATACTCACTGTGATTTTTAAGGAGCTGGAACCTCTCCCTTTTGGAAGCAATTGTTTAATCCAACACAAAATAAAAGAAATATTCACGAAAGTTTTCTTGAGGATCTTGAAAACTTTCACCGACCTGCGCACATTCTAAATTGGAATTCTTTCTTTGTGGCTGAATTCTCTTGCGTAAAATTTGGTTCTGTCTCTAATTTTGTTGTCAGTTCTCGAGCATCTATGAATATTTTATTTAACCATATTTCCGACCTACAATTTTCGAAATATGCTTGAATCTGTGTAAGAAAATTTATTGAAGCCTTCGTATCAAGGGATGGACTATGCAACAATTCACTACCGTATATCTTCGAGTATAAGGCGATTTGAGTATAACTCGAAATGTACTTTTTATCTTAAAAAAGCGTCTAAAATCCAAGACTCGAATATAAGTCGAAGCAAAGAAAACGAAAATAAGATAGTTTTGTAATTTACAAAAAATTAATATATATATATAGATTTCTACCAAGAAGTTGGAGAACTGCACGACAAAAGAAGCTGCCATCTAAAAGTGGTCATGGGTGATTTCAATGCCAAGGTAGAAGAACAAAAGGAAGACGACAGCGCAGTTGGAAAATGGGGCTACGGAGACAGAAATGAACGAGGGGACCGACTTGTAGACTTTGCTGAATGTACTAGTCTATATATAATGAACACTTTCTTCAAAAAGAGTCCCAATAGAAAATGGACCTGGAAAGGACCCAATGGTACCAAAAACGAAATTGACTACATACTAGTCAATAAGAAGCAATTGGCTGAAGACTGTTCCGTCCTCAACCAGTTTAAAACTGGAAGCGACCATCGCTTGGTAAGATGCAGAATAAAATTCAACTCAAAGTTAGAAAGACAGAAGTTTTTAAAGAAGCCTAAGTCTATTATCAACACGCAGGTGCTAAAAGAACGAAAAGAAGAATTTCAGCTCCAACTGAAAAATCGATTCAGTGCACTGGAAGACCAACAAGTTGAATCTCAATTTATAGAAATACTCAAGGAAACTGCTGAAGAAATAGGCGGAACAGTTAAAACAAAGCCAGAGAAAAAGTTGACCGAAAAAACAAGACTCCTGATGGAAAAAAGAAGGAAAATGATAATTACTAATGATCCTAAAGAAATGATCCATTTTGCAGAACTAAAGAAAACTATAAGGAAGTGCATCAAGGAAGATGTGAAAAAATATAATTATGAGTTAATCGAGAAAGCCATAGAAAATAATAGAAGTTACAAGAAAATGAAGCAACATCTCTCGATCGGAAAGAGACAGCTGATGGCCTTGATGCTAGAAGACGGCTCCATAACCCATAGTAGGAAACTAATCCTGAAACGGGTACAAGAATTTTACACCAACCTGTATGAGGATCCTCTAGGAAATGAGGAAGTAAATGATGATGGAAACATGCCCACCGAAGAGGTCCCAGATATCCTTCCGGAAGAGGTGAGACACGCAATCAGAAGTATGAAGAATGGAAAAGCATCTGGAATGGATGGTATCACAGCAGAAGTATTCAAAGTAATGGGTAATCATACGGAAACAATTCTCGCTAAGATTTTTAATTCCTGTCTGAGGAAGAAAAAGATACCAGAAACATGGAACCACGCATGTATTATCCTTCTGCACAAGAAAGGTTCCAAAGAAGACTTCAATAACTACAGACCGATCAGCCTACTCCCAACAGTCTACAAAATATTCACCAAAATACTCACTATGCGCCTTCAAAACCATCTTGATTCTGCCCAACCCAGAGAGCAAGCTGGATTTCGCAGTGGGTATAGCACGATGGACCACATCCAAGTCGTGAGAGAGGTAATCAGTCGGACTAACGAGTATGAATTACCTCTATGTATGTGTTTTATCGACTACGAGAAAGCATTCGACTCTGTCCGAACTTCGTCGGTGTTACGTGCACTAAAGAAACAAGGAGTAGAAGAAACGTACATAACCTTGATCAAGAATATCTACGAAAATGCGACAACATCTGTCCAGCTGCATGAAGAGACGAGTGCCTTTAAGGCCGAAAAGGGAGTGAGACAAGGAGATACTATGTCCCCTAAGTTATTTACAGCAGCTCTAGAGGAAGTATTCAAAAGGCTAGACTGGGAGGAAAAAGGCATAAAGGTAAATGGAGAATATCTGAGCCACCTGCGCTTTGCAGATGATATCATACTGTTCGCAGGGAGCGCAGAAGAGCTCCGTAGAAGAACTGAAGAGCTTGAACAAGCACGCCGAGAAGCTGGACTTAAGATGAATCTTAATAAAACAAAGGTTATGTACAACTCCTTCACAAATACTGAGAAGATACATATCAACGGAGCAGAACTCGGAGAAGTAACCAGCTATGCCTACTTAGGTCAGCTCATCACTACTGATGGTTCGCTTCTTGGAGAAATCAACCGGAGAGTGAAGATGGCATGGAGTGCTTTTGGCAAGAATGCGAACATCTTTAAATCAAATATTCCAGTCTTCCTAAAAAGGAGACTGTATGACCAATGTGTTCTGCCTGTTCTGACATATGGCTGTGAAACATGGACCATGAATGCCAGAATGATACAGCGCCTGCAAACAACACAGAGGGGCATGGAGAGATGCATGTTAGGGATCACCCGAAGAGACCGCAAGAGGAACGACTGGGTAAGGAAGAAGACGGGAGTCTGTGACGTGATTAGAAGAGCGAAGGTGCTAAAATGGCAGTGGGCGGGCCACATTCCTAGAAGAAATAAACAGCGTTGGACGTCCAGTGTCATCGAATGGATCCCAAGAAACATCAAGAGACCGAAAAGAAGACCGAAAGACAGGTGGGACAGAGAGCTTGTTAAGTTCTTGGGGCAAACTTGGAGGAGGGAGGCAGTTGACAGGGAAAACTGGAAGAGTCTGGGGGAGGCCTTCGTCCGTCAGTGGACTGAAAAAGGCTGATGATGATGATATATATATATATATATATATATATATACACACACACAGGTGAACCTCTACTTACGAACATACAGGAAACAAACAATTCGTATTTACGAACATTCCACATACCAATGAATTGCGCCTCCCACTTCATTTACGAACACACCCTCACCCACTCACGAACATCGGTCACAATAAGAACACGTAAACTTCTCAACCCGTCATTTGCCGTTTGTATTCGAAACCATACGTATTTATATACGTATTGTTTTTTATTGCCCTTGAAATATGGTAAACAATTGTAAACGTAGTGTTCGTGAAAGTGCTAAAAGTGGTAAAAAAAAACGTCGAGTGCTTTCGATGGAAACTAAAATGGACATAATACATAGATGAGAAATACGGGATCATATTCGCAATGCAAGCTCTGTTCAGTCCGTGATTATAAGTAAAAAACAAAATGCCGTCGTTGAAGAAATGGAACGGTGTGTAACAATTTGAATTCAGGATCAAAATAAAAAATCTGCTGTGGCCAACCCATGACTTTCTCCATATTCGAGGTTTAGATATTTAAATTATTATGAATAGCCTTATGAAGCAAAATTATTATTTCGTATCGTAAAAGAATACAGTCGTCCTTATTGTCGTAAATTATATTTTGAATATGTTTACAGAATTCACCGATACATGCTGGTGGCCAGGGTCGGACTGGACAGAAAATTAGGTCCGGGGAAAAGCTACAATATAGGCCCAAAGCCATTTTTAAAAACTATAATTTTAAAACTTTTATATTTATTGCATTATATATACAAGATATAAATATAAAATTAATACATTAATTAAAAACACGTTACATTAACATACGTTTTAATAAATTACTATTTTTGCTCATTTCATCCATAATTGCTTCATTTTCTATTCTCATTAATATATCCTTTTCTGATGACATAAGCATAAATGCTTCCAAACGACATTGACTTAAATTATTACGAAGTCTATTTTAATTTCGAAAATGATCTTTCGCTAGATACCTGAGTGGATGATACAGTTAAAACGAATTTATATGCTAAAAATATATTAGCATATGCTAAAGTATGCAAATTAAATTTTTGCAATACTGCATAACAACAAATCGTGCAATTTTTACGTTTTGTATTTTTTAACATCTTTTTCTTTTTCACCTGATTTTGAATCATCATCTGAATCAGAAAATTCATATTCGTCTTCATATTCATCTCTTAGGGTTTCATTGAAAATAGTCCATGTTTTTGCAAAATCTAATAGTTCTGTCTGTAAAATTTCCTTTGTCACATTAGCATTCAATTTTTTATTTATCAAACCTGCTATACTCTCAAATGTATCAAATGGGATTTTATTAGTACTACATAAAATTTTATGAAAATTATTCGGATCTAATTGTAAGTAATAAAAATCATTATAAATGGTATTGTTCATTAAGTATACACTATTAAAACTTATTTTTACTTGATCCATGATTACGTTATAAACATTAATTCGAAAATTGTCGCGAATGTTTACATTCTTGCTCCTTTTGGTTTCTGCAAAATCTCTGTTAACAAAAATGTCAATTTTTCTTTTCTCAATTTCTTCATTTACATCTCTCGCAAAATTATAGCATACTTTAATAATATTGTCAAAATCTCTTGATATCTTAGAAAGATTATCTGATGTGTTTTTTATCATTCGTTGGGCTACGACCATGTCCATTCCTTTTGTTTGTAAGTACAACGAAAGAGGCGTAGTTTCTTCGAATATTCTTAAAAATATTTGTCCCGTTAAAATAAACTCAAATTTTAAAAAAGCATCCAAAATTGTCTTCGCTGTATATCTGATTTTGCTTTGAAAACTTTCTGACTTTGAAATGTTGTAAAATGCTTGAAGGACATCGACATAAAATGCTACTCCATTGTTTGTACCAAATTTCCCAAATATTTTGTGTAACATTCGATCTTTCGCCGACCATCTTGTTTCTCCCATTACTGAAATAAATTTATAATTACTTATTTGGCGCAACACATTTAACCTTTTCTTCGATTCTCGAATGAAAACTGCACATTTGTTTAAAACTCCAAATAAAGTAATTGCTTCCGTAGTTTTTTGTGTTGTATCAGTAATTATTAAATTTAAAACGTGCGCATAACAACACGTATGAATCTGGCCAGGTGCATCTCTTTCCAACCACGTGTTAAAACCTTTATAGGGCCCCTGCATATTTGCTGCACTGTCTGTACAATTTCCGATGCATTTGGGAACATCAATATCCAAATTTTTAAATATATTACAAACTTCATTGCAAAGAATTTTTTGTTTTGCTGATAGTATTTGTTATTTTCATTGTAGTTGTTACTACTTTTTCGTTTTGTTGTTTGTTCGTTCTTTTGCAGTAAATTCCGTCGCGTTATTAATTAACAGTATTAATTTAATACTGTTTGCGAATTAGGCGGGGAATAATGGAGGGGAAGAAAATTAATTTGCTTCTTTGCAGTCACGCAAAGAAAATTGTTTACAATGTCCTCCAGTACTTTGAGAAGGAGAAAGAATTAGGCCGTCCCATTCTTTCTCTTGACAAGAGACAAGCTGCAAAACGAAAACTTCACATAAGAAATCCGTCGCGACGATGTAATTGAAGCCATTACTGTTGAACTTCAAGGAAGTGACACTGAAGATGACATAAACGACGATGATGATGATTTAGAGCCCTTAGCTCGGCCATTATAAAAATACACGAAATTGTATGTGTAACCAGGCCCTTTCAGAGCTCGAGAGAGGTCTGGGCCACTTACCTTTTTGAGGCCCCCGGTATATTTAAAAAAAATGCCAAAGAAGGGTTACAAAAACTGTATTATAATTTAAATGATAAAATTAGACAAAAAATATATTTTAAAAGTTTACTTTAAATTTTTACTTTAGTTTAAATTTTTTCATGTAAATTTGAGGCCCCCGTGAACGTGAGGCCCAGGCCAAGTGGCCCGGCTAACTCCCCCTCTGATAGGGCCTGTGTGTAATTATGTGGGTTTTCTTCACTTTGAATATTAGGAAAAATAAATAAATATCGACGATAAGAATACAATACTACTTTTATTTTTCTTTAAAATGGTTTTTGTCCGAAGCTCGTGCGTTGCTTCTTTCTAATTTAATTTTACAAGAGAAATTGACTCTGCATGCCAAACGATTAAAATTACCCGAAATCTTACGCCGTCCCACCAAAACCCTCTCCCCTTCCCCAGGAAGGCGACAGTGCCCGAACGCGTACGAGCGTGCACGATATCGTACCTCCCCCTCAGTCGCAAAGATATTTGGTTTTGATAAAAGTGGTGTGTTTTATTCTTATTATATTATTATCTTGCATTAACTTTTTTTTATAGACGGCTCGGCGGCCCTCGGACGACGACGGCCCACCGGGGAAAGCCCGATACCCCGGTGGGTCAGTCCAACCCTGGTGGTGGCGATGTATACGGAAAATTACGAAAAAAGTTGAATATCTCCGAAATGGATGGTTCCACGAAAATTTGTTTCAAACAAAACCTGGAAGAAATATTATTCTCTATTACTTTAGTCCTCACGAAGATTACCTATAACGAAGTTTTTAAGGAGATATTTTACGGAAACCGAAAAAACCGATTATTTATAAATAATTCCTAAACGATAACTGCTATGGAAAATTCTTTCAAATGAAGGTTGTAGGAAATTACATTCTCTATAAAGTTTGTATAGAAGTGTATATATAAAAATCTGATGTGGCCAACACATGACTTTCTCCATATTTGGGGTATAGATATTTAAATTCTTTTTATGAATAGCATTATAAGGCAAAATTACTATTTCGTATCGTAAAAGTATACAGTCGGCCTTATTGCCGTAAATTACGTAAATTTTGAATATGTTTACATAATCCACCGCTACATGGTGGTACCGCTGTATACTGCAAATTAAGAAAAAGCAAAATATCTCCGAAATGGATGGTTCTACAAAAATTTGTTTCAAACAAAACTTGGAAGAATTATTATTCTCTACAACTTTGGTCCTCACGAAGATTACCAATAACGACGTTTTCAAGGCTATATTTGACGGAAACCGAAAAAACCGATTATTTATAAATAATTCCTAAACAATAACTGCTATGGAAAATTGTTTCAAATGAAAGTTGTAGAAAATTACATTATGTATGACCTTTGTATATATACTATATATATATGTGTATAATGATGTTTTAACGGAGATATTTCACCAGAACCGAAGTCGTATATATATTAGACCCTAATAATTAGAGGTTTGTTCAGTAAGTTGGGTGGATTACATTCCAGCTGATTTTTGGTGCGTTTTTGGTGGCACACACACCCTCCCACACACACACACACAACCGCGCACACGCACAACCTCCACACCACCCCTCTGAAACTTCGGCCAAAAATTGTGACGGAAAAGTTCGGAAGGGTAATCCTAAGCCTACTGGCGCTAGTGTCGAATAAAAAGGTGAAAGGAAAGGAACGGAACCCTGTATACTCCGTGTCAGGCCTCTGAAACTGCCTTAGAAACGACTGTTCCGAAGTTTAGCGGAAGGGGATAACCAGATGGCAATAGCGTCGCTCTTAGCGTGACGTCATACAGCGGCTTTCTCAAATCTGTTTAAGCATAAGATTTGAACATCGAAGGTTCATTTTGTATCAAAATCACTATTACAGGAATTTCATGAATTTAAACTTATACGATATATGGGGTGAATCATTGAAACAGAATCTATATATATATATATATATAACGCTTAGGTATGTATGCTTTGTTGATTACCGTTACCAAGTAACCATTTATTACCCCATAAGCATTGGAATCGGTGCAAGGCATTTTTAATTTCTTTTTAAAATTACTTAAAATTATTATACGAAGTCCGGACTTGAAGTATTAAACGGAAAAATGAGTGAAAATAATTATTTTTGAAAACAATACGAATTCATGCTGAATTTGCTTAAATATTTTAACTGTATAAGAACGAGAAGTTTTGAAATTTATAATGGGAAATTTTATTTTTTAGTTTTGTAATAATTCTCCAGAGACGATCATTAGAGTCTATGAAATAGACACAAAAATAAATCCGAGGGAATTCATTATAAACAATGAATATAATACAATGGAAATATGAATAAATTTATTTATTTAAAATTTTGGTGAAATCACATACAAATATCTTGCACACGCTTTTAGGTTCACAGGAGGTAAAAATCATAACATTCACATAATGTAGAAATTTTATCAATACCAAGCAAAAATTTTATAACTTTTAATATACAATGCATTCAATGGAAATATGAATATATTTATTTAAACGTTCGATCAAATCACATATACAAATATCTTGCACACGCTTTTAGGTTCACAGAAGGTAAAACTCATAACATTTACGTAATCTAGAATTTTTATTAATACCAAGCAAAAATTTTATAACTTTTAATATACAACGCATTATTAGATTACATTCATTAGTTTTCAGAAACTTTAATAAAAATTTACTTTGCGAGCTTGATCACTTTCCAGTTTAAATTATAGAAACTTAGAATTTTTTTAATAAAGTGGTGATTTTGGCTGTAACACTGACGAAGGAAGGGATATTTACATCAAAAATATTTTTTATTTGCCTAACTTAAAAGAAAAATATGCAGGAACTATATATCCCAATAAACACACACACGCCTTTTTACAAAAGTAGTATAATTGAAAAAACTTATTTCATCTAAAGTTTCCCTAAACTTGGAAACACACCTTATTTACATAGCTAAATATGGGTACAAACATGGTACCAGGAAGAGTTCCTCTTATTTTTTCACACAATGATACTAAAACTCTATCTCGCACATATTTTACAAAAGTAATGAAATTGAAAAAGTAATTATTTTACCTAAAAGTTACCTTCATCTTTTCACAACATTTTTCAATAATATCTCCATTTTAATACTTAATTTTCTTTAAAAACTGAATCATATCACATTTTACGAAATTTACACTGGATTATATTTTATAAACAAACTAGCTGAAAGTATCCGGCGATGCACGGGTTATGCCAGACGTCTTTGGCGAATAAATTGTTTTATATGGTAATACAATCATTTCACCTTGTGCGCATTTTTTTACCAAAGGATGAAGGCATTATAAATTAGGAAAATATGTTTTTATATTTATTTCAAAGCTTGCTTGTAAACGTGTATTTCCGTTGAAATCTCGATTTCGAATTTTTTCATGAAAACAGTACTTTCTCTATACTATGTATATTGGAGGAAGTATAAACTAATACAATACTAAAAAAATACGCGAATTTTAATAAGCAACATAAAATAAGGTTGCCGGTGGAAATATCGATTATTCCATGTTGTCTTATGAGGAATGGAAATCATTCTCGGGAATTTGGAATTTTTTTTTCGTAAATGGCTTCTACTTTAAGAACCGAACATTCCTACCAAATGTCAATCTTCTAGCTACTCGGAAAGTTTGTTAAAAATAGCATTACTCTACATAAGGATTGATGGAAATCCGTTGGTAGCTTAATAACTAGAGATGCCAAATGCACAGCTGAAATCCTTAGTAGAATAACGAAAGCAAAAGCCTCATTCAGAAAGAAGAAACAGTTGCTTTAACCACTTTCTCATTTGACAATGTGAAATTTTTGGATGGAATTAATTAATTAGAAACAGATTAATTTCATTCATTTTATTAACTTATTAGTATATTTACATTACTGTATTTACATATGTAAAATATATATTGTTTATACAAATAAATAAATGTAGGATAATATTTACAGAATTCACAGATTTAATATTTACAAAGGAGTGGAGGCTTAATATTTAGGCTTTAAATAGATAAGAAAATCATTTGCAATCATTTGATTCGGTCCTTTGCAAACATCCGGGGTAGTCCTCCCATCCAGTAACGCATCTCCTGTCTTCTGCTTCTTCAGATTTGTCTTCAGCTTTTCCCAGCATCTATTTCAATGCCCATGACAAATATTATTTAGTCATACAGAAACTCAAAATATCATCATATTTAAATTGTATAACTTGAAAAACATTCACTATGGAATTCCTATGCCATGCCCACAAACTTGTTTAAATTAATGAAAGCAATGCACAATACAAAGAAGTCATACAAAACTTGTGCCTAACTATAACAATTTCATACGGGAATATATGATGGTACCCGATTTCTTCCTCTAACATAGCAAATTCTTGACAAATAATTTGTCCTCACAAATTCAAAGCAAATTTAATACAAAGCTATTTAATGAATTGTGGAGGCGAATAATGGAACTGAAATGGATTGTAAATTAAAATATTATGAATTTGCAATCATAAGGCACAGGAAGCCCAAAACAAAATAGCTTCAGTTAGGCAAACGTGAACAAATTAGACCGTCCTTAAATATCATACATACATGCAGACACATCACATGGTTTCTTTTGTGGTAGGCATAGAATAAAGCCAAATATCCCAACAAAAACTACCTCTATACATTTACATATTGACTCCCTTTAACTTATCTAATCTAGAATGTACTTTCCTTACACTGCTGTTACCACTGCTTCCAATATTTCCCAAGCATAATGTGCGCTTTCAATCTAGATAACCTAATCCCATCACTCATGGTGATATTAATTTAACTCCAGCATGCGTACATATTGCAACCCCAACTCGGTGGTATCTTGCAAGTTTTCACTTGATCATAAGAAGATAAAATAATAATTCTTCCAATACCACCTTTCATGCAAACCCACACTGATTAATACTGCACTAATAACTCACATTTCCTGACATGCATATTGGCCATTTCATATAAAATCAGACCTCTGATCAAAGAGTCAAACCACCGTAATCATAACAATGGGAATATAATTACTGTTTAGAATTAAAGCACTCCACCCGCCAAAATAACAATTTGTTCATTAGCATTTACCTTGATGTTGTCAAGTCGTTCATACTGATATTGTGTTAAAATGGTATCAATATGGTTATTATGGTCGTTTCGGCCATCATAACCATATTGAGAGTTGCTGCACCCGTCAAAAGAACACAAATTCATTAACTTTCCGTTAATTAGTTCATAGCTTACCTCTTCAGCTGTTTGTCGTCCCTCCTTGCGACATCCCGATTGCTGTTAAACTCGCTGCAAATGTTTCTCCAGGCTGATTTTTTGGCCTCGCATGAAGTTGGGTCCGTCCTTTTATTTTCTACGACGTTCTTATACCTTTCCACCAAGTCACAAATGATTTTCTTCTCCACCATCGAAAATGATAACTTCCTCGACGCCATATTAATAAGATACAGAATGCGCGTGAAAACGTCAAACAACTGAACGTCGAAAACGACATCGTCGATTTTTCATCACATGGTTGCAATATCTCTTACCTGACAAGCCCCTACCTAGGGGTCCCCTGGGTGTCGACTATAAATACCGCTACATGGTGTTGGCGCTGTATACTGGTATTAAGATAAAGCGAAATATCTCCGCAATGGATGGTTCTACGAAAATTAGTTTCAAACAAAACTTGGAAGAAATATTATTCTCTACAAATTTGGACCACAAGAAGATTACCAATAACGATGTTTGTAAGAAGATATTTGAGGGAAACCGAAAAAACTGATTATTTATAAATAATTCCTAAACAACTGCTATTGAAAATTGTTTCAAATGAAAGTTGTAGGAAATTACATTCTGTATAACCTTTGTATAGAATTGTAAATACAATAATGATTTTTTAACGAAGACATATCGCAAAAACTGAATCGGGTTTCGAATAAACCTCGACTTCCGGTAACCCGTTATTGTCGAAAAACTAATCAGTTCTTTAAGCTCATGTAAAAGTGTTATATGTGAAGTTTGGTAACGATATGACACGTACTTTTTGAGTTAGAGCGCCCACACTAACATACACACACACACACACACACACAGACATCATTCCGAAAATAGTCTAAACGTGTTCTAGGGACCTCAAAACGTATTTCCGTTGAAATCTCGAAGTCGATTTTTTTCATGATTTACAATACTTTCCCATTACTACGTATGGAGAAAGTAAAAACACCGTTGAAAATTCACCGGGGAGTTTTTAATGACATCTACATCTACATCTACATCTACATCTACATGATACCCTGCAAATCACCAGACTGGCGGGTGGCAGGGGGTGCAGCACACCAAAACCTACCTAATAACGTCCCTCGTGGGAATCACTCTCCTGTTATGATCCCGTATGGTCCTTGGGAAAAAAGAGCTCTGATATCGCTCGGTCCTACAGTCGATCTCTCGTATTTTATTCTCGTGATCGTGCTTGCCGATGTACGTAGGTGCCTCTAATATTCCTGAGACCTCCTCTGAGAGAACTTCCGACCTAAATTTCTCCAGAAGCCTTAACCTACCGCTAATTCTGCGATCCTCTAGCGTTATCCAATTCAACTCCTTCAAGAGTGATCATATTTTTGCTTAACGAATGTGGCTGCTCTGCGTTGGATTCTTTCTAACTCAAGTATCTGTCCCTTTTCGTACGGATCCCATATGCTGGAAGCGTATTCGACCTGAGATCTGACCAATGATAAATAACACGTTTCTCGTACCTGTTCTGTGATACTTCTTAATATTCTGCCTACGAAGCCCAATTTCTTATTAGCTGCGCCTACGATCCTTCGAATATGCATATTCCACGATAGATCACGACAAATGGTTACTCCTAAATATTTAACGTACTCCGCAGATTGGATATTCAATCTATCAATTCTGTACTCGGAGTCTAATTCATTGTTCTTCCTCTTCCAGAAACTCAATAGGGAACATTTGCTGTGATTAACTTCGATTTTCCAATCTTGACAACATGCAGAAAGGGCGTTTTAATCTTCCTGGAGCGATTTTTGGTCATCCTGACTCGTTATCTCATTATATAAAACGGTGTCATCTGCGAAAAGTCTTATTTTGCAGCGAACTACAGAGCAGATATCGTTTCTATATATCAGGAATAGTAGTGGGCCTATGACACTTCCCTGTGGAACACCTGATGCGACTTTTACCGGGTATGAAGATTTCCCATCAATAACACTATCTGTTTTCTGTTGGAGAGGAAGTGTTTTAACCAACTCACGATATTAGGGTTTATGCCGTACATTCCTAATTTTCCTATTAATTTATTATGGGGTACTTTGTCAAACGCTTTTTTAAAATCAATCAAAATGGCATCAACCT
Source organism: Uropetala carovei (assembly GCA_036926305.1). Lineage (NCBI taxonomy): Eukaryota > Metazoa > Arthropoda > Insecta > Odonata > Petaluridae > Uropetala > Uropetala carovei. The sequence goes on from JAXCHB010000095.1 coordinate 1,478,759, forward strand.
GAGTGTTTTTCTCTCCGCATTGTAACAAATCGTTTACGAACAGGGCGAGCTGCGTTTCGCATGACCTACCTTTCCGAAACCCGTGTTGGTTTTTCCTTAGCGAAGAACGACCATCTAAATAACGCAGAACAGAGCTAACGATTATATGTTCCAGAATCTTACACGATAATGACGTCAAGGAAATCGGTCTATAATTTTCGGGATTCTCTTTATCACCGCCTTTGTGGATGGGCGTTAGGTATGCTAGCTTCCAGTCTTTTGGAAAGGTACCATGTGCAACGGATTTTTCGAATATTATTTTCAAGTAGGGTGCGATTACCGAGGCTAGCTCTTTCAACACACGCGCGGGTATGCCCTCCGGCCCGGGAGACTTATTTTGCTTAATCGACTCTAGCTGGTGCGCGATACCTGTTTCAGAGAATATCAAATCTTCCTTCGAATTTCCCTCATCATTCAAAGCTGGTTCCTCAAATTCGTTGCTCACTGAAGTAAACGCTTTCTGAAAGTGTTCATTTAACAAGTTCGCTTTCTCCGCGCTATCGTGTACTACATCACCTGCCTCCGTTCGCAATGACGCTATGGTGGGGCCTCTACCATGAACCTCTCTAACGTACGACCAAAATGCTTTCGGATTTTCTTTCAAATTACTATGCAGAACTTTCTTTTTGTAATCATTAAATGCTTCTCGCATTGTTACTCTAGCTCTTGACTGCGCCTCTCTGTATTGATGCCGTATCATTGTCCTCTGTTCCTCTGTGAATTTTGAAGAATTACTATTTAAGCGAGCGTGAAGTTTTCTTTGCCGTCTAAGAGCGCATCTAACTTTCTGGTTGTACTATCTTGGTTCCGCACCATCACGTTTAAGTTTATGTGGAATGAAATTATCCGTACTCTCTCGCATCATATACCTGAACACGCACCATATTTCCTCTGTACTAGCGTCGATAGATGCCTCGCAGAAATTAGGGAGTTGTGTCTGTAAAAAAGACCTAAATTTGGAGAAATCGGCTTTGGCGTACATATATACGCGTCTTCTAGCCTTAACCTGTTTCTCCACTTTTAGCTTAAATTCCACGTACACAGCATTATGATCGCTTATTCCTTCCTCTATGGAAAGCTTGTTCATACGCTCAGGGTAGTACGTTACGAGTAAATCTAATATATCGTTGGATCTCGTGGGACATGTTACTATCTGACACAACGAGTGTTTAACGAAGGTTTCTATAAGTGCTTCGCATGATTCACGCTCTCTACCACCGGGATCAAAGCAACTATGATTCCAGTCTATTGAAGGAAAATCCATCTTCGCAGCTGAATATTTCGACAAAAGGCATACCGTGGGGGTGAAAGCGAACTTTCGTGGCATACTTTCATTATATCGAATGAAAGTCTGTTACGTGTGATTCTTTCGCATTGAAAGAGAATTCATTTAAGATATTATATATTAGATATAAAATTAGTTATTATGTACGGTGGTCGATACAAGTATGACAAACTATTTCGAGCTTTAATAGATTGAAATGTAAGCCTTTTACTCGAAGGTTTAAAATAATGTGTGCGGATTATTAGAAGAGTGTCACTATATATATGAAGTAAGTAAGTCCGATAAAGTTTAACAATGAGCTCGGTGGGCGAGATCTAATTTATTTTGTCCGAATCGGGGAAAATCGAAGAAATGAAATATGTATTTCTTTAATCTTATCGGTACTACTTTAGAGAAGAAACAAATTGAACACAGAGCACTGTGTATTGAAACCATGGTCGTATCTGTATACGAAAATTAAGAAAGTGGAAAAAGTTCAAGTGTTCAATTTGTTTATTCTCCAAAAAACGCGTATCGCTTTGTCCGATGAGTCTTGCTATCGCTCGTGTCATATGTCCACCGAATGACCCACTCGTGATCGACGTCAAATTCCCCTAATTTTTATCGTATTCCAATTCGACCGGGAGGTGGATCTCCGGAAGGCGCCCGACAAATCGGCACGTGTAACCTGGCCTTAACCTTGCTTAACCGTATCCGAAGCCCAATTAAGTAATATCTTGCAGCCCTTATCTTTTTCCTCCGAAATTCCTTCTTATTGTCCCGCAAACCCACTCCCTTAACAAATTCTTGTTTCTTCTATCCGTCGCTCTTGGGAAAATGCTCACGCTAAGGAATGGAATGTGGATTCCTTACTCCTTGTTAGTGGTGCGAGTGATAAAGCTGGGTAGAAATTGTTTGAAGAAATCGAACTAAGTCCACGTTTTCTGGCGGGTATTGACTAAACATCCTTTGCCTGCGTTTTATGTCTGCGGATTATCCACCGTATTTTTCCATTTCACCGGTCTTCGTGGTATTTTAAAACTTTAGTTTTAATTGAAACGCTTGCGATTTCGTTAACAATCTTAATTGTTTAGTTGAACGGAACATTCTATTTCGCCACTCTCCAAAGTTTAATAGTATCGCTAGGTAACGAATCGGGAAATTATCTAGCGTAGTTCTCTTAGTTTTTATACGCCCCGCAAACTGATTACGCAAAAGCGACCCTTTAATTCTAATCAATGAATTTACATGACATTTAATTAAAATTGTTACATTGAGAAGTTTTAAAGTCAAATACATTTTCAAATAGCTTTTCCCCTCGACTAAAATACATAATGTCTTTAAAAAAAACTTCTGATTTAGATAGCTATTTCGGCCCGTCATAGCAACTAATGCTTTCCACTATTTAAAAAAATCTGATGCGGCCAACACATGACTTTCTCCATATTGGGTGTATAGATTTTTAAATTATTGTGAATAATATTAAGAGGCAAAATTATTATTTCCTAGCGTAAAAGAAGACACGCCCTTGTTGCCGTAAATTACGTATATTTTGAATGTTTACAGAATTCACCGCTACATGGTGTTAGCGCTGTATACTGGTATTAAGATAAAGCGAAATATATCCGAAATGGATGGTTCTACGAAAATTAGTTTCAAACAAAATTTGGAAGAAATATTATTCTCTACAACTTTGGTCCTTACGAAGATTACCAATAACGATGTTTTTAAGGAGATATTTAACGGAAACCGAAAAACCGGTAATTTATAAATAACTCCTAAAGAATAACTCTCCTAGAAAATTGTTTCAAATGAAAACTCTAGGAAATTACATTCTCTATAACATTTGTATAGAATTGTATATACAATAATGATGTTTTAACGAAGAAATATCGCAAAAACCGAATCGGGTTTCGAATAAACCTCGACTTCCGGTTATCCGTTATTGTCCAAAAACTAATCAGTTCTTTATGCTAATATTAAAGTGTTATATATGAAGTTAGGTAACGATATGGCACGTACCTTTTGAGTTAGAGCGCCCACACTAACATACACACATACACACACACACACACAGACATCATTCCGAAAATAGTCTAAACGTGTTCTAGGGACCTCAAAACATGTGTTTCCGTTGCAATCTCGAAGTCGATTTTTTTCATGAATACAATACTTTCCCATTACTACGTACGGAGAAAGTAATATGTTGGAAATATATGTCGCGTGGGCCACTGTAAATTTGCAAATTACATGAGCTGATAATATCATGCGACCGCAAGCAACATCTCCACGATTTCTCTTATTTTCTATTTGAAGTGCATTCGTCGAAGTAATGAATGCCCATTATATTTCTCACGTTCAAAAAAATAATTTTCTTCTCTTCCACCGAGATTTAAACCACGATGGGCAAGAATTGATCTTTGAATTTTGTATTCGATCCACTTTGCGGTAATCGTTAATGGTTTTATCAGCGTAAGTGGCCTTCGTTAATAACATGACTTGCAGTATTTTATATAATAATAGCCGTCGTCCGTTGGTTGGTTGGTCACGCTATGCAAACGCTAATAACTGGAGAAATAATAATGATAGAAACTCGAATTTGGTAGGGATGCTTGAGAGATCCAAGAGAGGCATTTCCATTTCCCATTACTTAACATGTAAAACGCGATTTTTCGACTTGCAGGCTTTTATTCATTTGGAAATTAAAATTAGAAGAAATTAACAGATGACCTTCGGATTTGAACCATTTTGAAGAAAAAATTATAAAGTTTCTTATTCCGTTCGTCGTTTTTCGCCCACAGTTCGAAATATTCCATTTTAAACGTTTAATATGCATATTTTGTGGAAATCTCGCCATTTTAACGTGATGTCGACCATTATCATTGTTACACCTCAAATTACTATTATTGTATACATTCTTCTGGGAATAAGCGTGCCTTGAGTGCTTCAATACGAGCAAATACGAGTGAATACGAGAGAGAGAGAGAGAGAGAGAGAGAGAGGAAGGAACGGGAGAGATTGGCGTGTTTTGTGGAAAATAAGTATATTAACGTAAATAATGAAAAATTTTAAGTATCAACAGTGTTATTTTAGAAAAATTGGAGATAAAAAGCATTCTTAAATTAAATTCTTTGTAAACCATACGTGCTTACGAATTTATATTGTTATTCCTCGAATTAATTTCGTAACAATGGCCGAAGTTTGGAAACGAATATAAATTAAAATTCAATTAAAATTAAAAGGACGTTTAAAACTGTTAACAGGAAATTTTCGATGAAACAACAGTGGATTGATTTGTTTTTATAAAAGGAAATTTGGTGCTTATTTAATACAGAGTAAGTTCTAAGGCTTATAATCCATTTAAATCTAATAACAGTAGCTATTGTAGTTTAAAGAAAGAACTTTATTTATTCACTTTAGGTACAGAATGAATTAATTTTAGGCTAGCATTGCCTATTATAAAAGGAGTTACTTTGGAATTTACAGTATGTAAAGTGGAAATTGTACCGAATTGACTCAAGTATATTTCAAAGCAAAAATCAATTTAAAACTATTGAAAGTTGTTGTTTCGGAAACTGAGAAGTCAGGAGTGCTGAGCGAACGATAATCGATATTGAGGTACATTACATTCCAAAATCTATTTAAAGTATTATCAGAGGCAATTGAAGATTGAACCAATTTTTTTGGAACCGGAATTCTGCTTATTTAATGAAATTGAAATCCTAATGCTATAATCAATTTAAAACGGTACTTTCCTGTTAACGGGAATACCTCAAAAAATAAACATGTATTGTTGTGATATGTTACGACGTATCTGTTTGTTAACGATGCGTAAGAACGGGGGAATTACTTAAAAATCACACTTTTTGACACTTATTTATTAATAAAAGGAACGTAATTACTAATACAATCTAAATTTATGTTACTAGGGGGTCAATATGTCTTTATGGCATTTAAAATAGCTGGAAATATATCGATTTCTTTGTTATGTTGTCGCCACATGAATTCTTCCGCTGAAAGGCTTTCACATTGCATTTCTAAAATATTCTGTCGCAGAAGTAAAGTTTCATAATATGATCCTTCTTGCACATTCGCCCTTTAGATAATATACCATGGTCTTCAAGCAAAGATACAGCTTTTTCTTCGCTCTTCGGCAAGCTCCACAAATGCATCATTAAGGGATCAACGTAAATATCTTAACGAGATTTGTTACGCATTGTTAACAAACAAAATCTCACAACATATCAGAACAATACGTGTTTATTTATTGAGGTATTCCCGTTAACAGGAAAGTACCTTTAAAACTAATAACAATGGCTATTTTAGTAGAAAGGAAGGTACTATTTTAGTCACAAGGAATTTCTGTGAGATTTTAGTTAATTAATTAAAACAGACATAATATAGAAATATTCGATGGGTAAAACAGTGCACAGTTTTATTCTTGCGATTTTTACATGTTGCATTGACGAAAATTTAGATTCATTAAACCCGTTGAAATTCAACGGGCACTTATGCTAGTGTATCAGTAATTGCGATCAAATAAATACAATAATGAAGACGAGAGCCAAATATGACTTTGAAGCCGGCGAAGTTTTTTTCAAAGTGCGCTGCATATACGTAGATGAGTGGAATAGGGGCACAGATATCATTTCAGGATAACCTGGTAAAATGAAATAATTTCGGAGAACCGTATTACAATGAAATCTCGTTAAAACGTACTTCAAATTACGTATATTTCAAATTAACGTACTTTTTTAAATCCCCGTCAATTTTCCCGTATAAATACTGTATAAATATTTCAAAATATCGTACTTCAACTTGAAATAATTTTCAACACTACGTATGAAATTCAGAGGTCCCGAAAAAGATATTTGTGGTTTTAACGTAGTATTTCATTCTTGCTCATTCAAGTCGTTTACACCAATTTTGAAGGCATCTATTGTCTTTAGTGCTGACAGTTCTGTGGATTGCAGCCAAAATCCCAAAGAAGGAATTTTCCGAGCTGACAAATTTAGAACCGATGATCAGTTATCCCTATCTTTGTTTTCGCAATAGCATTGAGATATAATCTTAAGGTGTAGGATATACATCTCTTGTTAGACTCATTATGGCCAGTTTCGGTTTGCGCGGGACCTGGGAGAATGCCGATCCCCCACTGAGATGATTCCAGAAAAAAAACTATACCTACTCCTTATGGGTATATACTGCATGAAATATAAAAATTCATACTCCGTAGAGATACGTTGTATCGAGATTTTACTGTAATCTGCCTCATAAGTTTCCCTTCACTTAAGAGTTGTTCGCGTTTTGTTTGCTTCAGGAGCGGATCCAGAAACTTCTCAAGGGGGGGAGGGGGGGGGGGGGGGGCGATCGCCCCTACACCTATCGAATCCGCCCCTGCCAACTGCCCAAGATTTTGAAAAACCCTACCCAGTGGAGTGCAATGAGGTTATCCAAGGAGGGGGCGGCCGCCCCTTCGCCCCCACCCCCCGTGGATCCGTCCCTCGTTTGCTTGTTTGGTTGGTTTGACGTGATGAGGCAATATCTTGGGTTGCTTTTAGCAAGCTGGAGTAGCACTGATACGTATTTTATATTGGCAGATTAAACCATAAAGCCATATATTATACATATGTGTAATAGTGCATGGTAAACGATTGTCGACATGAATGAATCACTTCTCTTTATCTAATTTCAGCTTATTATATAACCGCATAGGTTGAAATAACCAAAATTTTATTCTTTTAAAGTAATATATTTTCATTATGTCTTAAACGCATTCTCATCTATTAACAAACTGTGTTTGTTTTGCCCTACTTTATTTTTGTAATACAGACCAAAAACCTGCGTCATTGATCATATCAAAAACTTATTAAAGTTTAACATTTAAAAACTATTGTGAGGAAAGGAAGTTTCCGTGGGTGGTTTTTTTCTGCCATTGTTTTTTTTATGTAAAGAAATCCCGTCATCCCGCCACAAAGACTGAACCTTGGAACAATTTCTTAGACCAAAAGTAAATATATATCTCGCAGGTGAACACCCCCAGAGTCCCCTTCCTATGTTTACAAATTATCAGGAATTTAATTTTCTTGGAGCTATGCTTCTGACACCGTACACACACTCTGGATCTTGTATTTATATATATATATATATATATATATATATATATATATATACGTATATATTAAGAGCTTGGAATTTTATGAAAGTCACTTTCCATCATCAGCGTATTCGGTCGGCGGTACGTCCAAAGTTATTTAGGTGCGCACGATTGTTAAATGTTATAATTTTCCTCCTACCTTCAGCTCACAAGGATGATTTTGGAATCGAATGTGTTGTAGTTTAGACTACGAATAGCCAAATAAATGGAAGGCACGATTCTCCTGAAGAGAAGGGATACTGATATAAAATAACTAGCGTAATTGCCCGTCAATATGACGGGATATCTTTAGTTAACCTTAAAATAGCTGCCTCCCTCCCCCCCTCTCTCTCTCCTCCTCCTTCCTCCCTCCTCCTCCCTTCCCTTCCACCCTATCCTTCCCTTCTCACTCACTTCCTCTCTCTCCATCCCTCTCTCTCTCTTAAATGTAAGAGGAGACTGTTAGTCTCAATTTCGCCCTCAATAAAGTCGTTTGTCTGTCTGTCTCCCTCCCTCCATCTCTCTCCCTCTCTTTCCCTCCCTCCATCTCCTCCTCCCTCCCTCCTTCTCCCTCCCTCCTTCTCCCTCCCTTCCCCTCACTCCCTCCCCCTCACACTCTCCCCCTCCTTCCCTCTCCCTCCCTCTCCCTCCCTATCTCGTATCAAAAGCATTCAATGCACGCTTACACCCATAAGGATTGATATAACTATAGGATTTTGGGGTCTAACAGTGTAATTGGTAGCCAAGGCAACATACCGTTAAAAAGGCAATATTTCCACAAAATATGTTAATTAAACGTATAACATGAGCGATATCGAATTGTATGCGAAAAAAGATGAACAGAATAAGATACTTTGTAATCTTTTCTTCAAATGGTTCACATCCGAAGATCGTAGGTTAAATCCTAGTTTTAATTTCCAAAACAATAAAAGCCTGCACGCCAAAAAATGGGTTTTTACGTGTTACCACACGGAAAATGGGAAATGTCTTCCTAGGAGTCGAACCCAGGACTTTTTTGGAGATTAATTTTCGTCATTACCTTAAAATATGTTAATCAAGCATCCTTGCCAAATTTGAATCTTCAACCTATTCCGGAAGTTTGTTAAAACGCACTATATCGACCATCATGAAAGCGTGACCAAACAACCAACAATCCTGGGCTATTATAGTATAAAATTACAGCATTTTCTCCTGTGTGTTGGAAGCAGCCTAATTAACGATAATTGGCTAAATTATGGAAAGGCATTTTGGCAAATATAATAAAAAAAATGTATGACAATCATATGACTAGTTTACATCTATGTACAATACTTATCTATTTAAATAGAAAATCTCTTAATTTCTTCGTCACTTTACAACATACCGAACCATTTTAAAATTGCTCAAAAGGGAAATTGGTAAAATAATATATATAATATAATAAATACCCTTTAGAGCTTCAAAAATGTTCGCCTTATAACATTTTCATAGTCGTGATAGACCAAGCAATGAATACCAAAAGTATATCGACAGTTTCGACCACACAACGATAGATGTCGCCATATGGCTTATCGGGAGGTGCCTGTTACCTGGGATGCAGTGTTGAGCGGTCGGTCGGCCAGTTCATATCGTACTCCGTCCTAAAGGACAGAGTGCGAATGTGGATTACGGATTGGTAACGAGTTATTACGGTTTGCATTTTTAATTTTATATTGTGTCTACACTTCGTTTCTATATTATACATATTACATTATATATTATATTAATAGTATTTTAAGGTTGTATACATATACATAATTGAAATCTACGTCTGTCTTTCCACCCCATCTAACGCACGACATGGCAGGTGGGTCGATCCTTTGCCACCCTCCCTCCCTCCCTCCCGGGGCCCCGACCTTGGCCAAGGTTCCCACCCTGTGTGCACACAAAATCCCAAACCACGATACGATTTCCACACGATCGATGTTTTACGCAATTGACACATGTACTATTATCCTATGTCATATTATTGTTTATTTTCCACGATAAATGCTAAATCGAATTTCGAAACGTATGCGCCGCTAATATCTTTTCCCCTGAACGAAAACAGGCGATGCTGGAGACGTGCATTTCTTTTCCGAATGCACGAAGAGTGAAGAACGAAGACGCCCAGACACCATTCATCATGCAGGAGTAAGTATGTTTAGATGTAATTGTACTGTTTTTATTAATTTCTCCTTTTTAATAGTGATTTGTTTTTACAGAGCTCCTCTCCAACACAGGGTGTATCATCGCAGTGTGGCGCGGTTATCTCCTAGTGGAGGTAATTAATGGTTTCACTGGAGGGATGACACAGTGGTATGGTAGTCTTATTTTGATCTCAGGCATATAAAATGCCTCAGAAGAATAATCATAATTAATTAGCAATTTTTCTAAATTCTATAATTTCTCTGACGTCGTTAACGGCGACTGTAGTTTTGCTGTCGTATATTGGATTTAGCCAATATGAGTTTATATGTCTATGGTTTATTCGTCTGCCTTATCATCAGTTGAAGCGGAAGAAATTGTTGTGTTATTGCCAGAATTAAAGTGAAAATTAAGTATATCAATTCTTTAAACAGTATATCCTGATCTATTACATTTATTTGCATTTTTAATATAGTGATTAAGTTTTAATGTCCATGCATAAGAAACAAATAAGTAGTAGACATATTGAACCAAATTTTGTGTTGCATTGAGTTGCAAAATGCAACGGTAATGTTTATTTATAATCAATCCTTAATTTAATATTTTTTAAAGTATATCAGTCATTTTACTTGAGCAATTCAGTGTTTTATTACTTAACGTTGAATTGGTAATTAAAAATTATTTGTAATAGTTTTGTATGAGGCCTTAGTTCTCCTCATAAAGACAAACGCTTACGGATAAAATACCTATAATCGTGTGTTAGAATAATAGACCGTTTTAGGAAATGTCTAAAATATTTTTGCTAATATAGTGATTGCTCTTAATTGCAGATAACCATCAACGCCACACTGGACAGACACGGACGCTCGCGGTAAGCTCAATTTCCCTTATTTATAATGCACACGTCATTTCGTGTAAGATATCACGAACTTCATTCGAGAAATACGTTCGAACCGAATTGAATTAAGTCAGTATCATTTTCAGATGTAGTGTTTATTGTTGTTGGTAGGCTTGCCACCTCTAGGACTTTGAACGGGAATATTTGTGTTTTTCCATAAATTTTCAGTCTCTTGATTAATTTTACTGAATTTTCTCAAATTAACCGATTATAAATAGGAGGATGTTTTTTGGCGAAACGAACTTCCCGACGTTTTCACGTACTAAAATATCGAATGATCAATAGCTCTTTAATATATATGAATTTCAAGTTGGAAGTATTTTTTTCATTAATCTTGAATGAAATTCAATTTTGGTTTTCTAATGTCTGGACGTATGCAGGTACTCAAATATCTCTTAAATATAACGACATATAATATATTTCTTCCGAATGTGGCAACTTCATCAGTTTACATGTTGAAGAAGTTTTCGTTACTGTTGGATATTATTTATTATTAATATATATTTAGAATTCTTTGCCTGTTATATCAACCCGTTCATTTTCAAATAAATGCATCACCTGTACTTATTCTGCAGTCAGTAAGTTGAATAGAATATATCGCACTGTGTTTGTGATACTTAGCTGTTGTTCAATTTCAACATGATCACTCCATTGGGAAATTTCAGAATAAGTATATATTTGCCACTAAGGAATAGTACTGCAGTCAGGTTCTTCTGTAGCGTGTGGGGAAAATTCGGCTTGCTTTAAGGTCACGAACGGAGACTTGGTGATGCGTTTATTCGGAAATGAAATATAAAAATGTTTCTTCAGAAGATGATTTTTTAATTGTATTTTATTTGAAAGACTTCAAAGATGAAAATTATTGGTAATGTTTCTACTTTCATTTTTGCTTCGGGATTTAAAACCTCAAAAGATGTAAATCAACTAGGCTTCACAATTTTCTCATACATATAAAGCCTGTAGCAATGTTAATTTTAAATTTGGTATAGGTAAAACTGGCACTATATGCAATACCTGAAGTGTATGTGGCCATGTGGTAATTTCTTTTTGTAAGCATTTACTCGGTTCTGTTATTTTAGAATTACGTATCATAAAGCTCACGGATACATAATTTTAGAATATAGTATAAATGAGCATGTGCTAAATATTCTTGAGACTACCATGCTGATTTTTTTGCAGGGAAGCGAGGACTACGCGAGTGGGTGGGGGCTGTGGACTTAGGAGCGTAGGTGCTGCTTAGTTAGTAGAGTGGATGCTGCTTAGTTAGGAGAGTGGGGGCTGCAAACTCGGCTTAGTAGGTTCGTCAACCTTAGATTAGTAGGTTTGACAAACTTAGATTAGCAGGTGCGACAAAGTTAGATTAGTAGGTGCGAGAAACTTAGATTAGCAGGTGCGAGAAAGTTAGATTTGTAGGTGCGACAAAGTTAATTTGTAGGTAGGAGTAGTATTTAGGTGTGTGAATGTGTGTATGATGGTAGTGCATGGATGTGCGCGCGCACATCTTTGGGTAGTGGTGGTGGTGTGTGTGTGATGGGTGATGGTTGTATGTATGAATCATTTTGTCATCGATTACATTGTTTAGCTAGACAGATGAGAGTACTTAAGTTTAGCAGGCTTTAGCATGGTGTAGGGCAGGCGTAACCCAGTGAGCTCGCCTGAATGAATCATTTTGTCTTCGATTACATTGTTTAGCTAGACAGATGAGAGTACTTAAGTTTAGCAAGCGATAGCATGGTGTAGGGCTGGCGTAACCCAGCGAGCTCGCCATGTTAAATAATGAGCAACGATGGCCTAAGCATTACCTCCTGGGTGCCAATGGAAATATGCTTAACTTGAAGGGTATAGAAATCATTCCATTCATATTTTTAAAAATCCTCCAGTTATCAGATGCAAAACAAGTTCTAAAGGTTTCCCAGTTTAGGATTTATTACGTTATGACTGAGCCTTCATTAATTATGTTGAATTCTACTGTTGAAATGTTATTTACAGTTGTTTATCTTAAACTGTGATGTCTATTTCATAAAGAAATCTTGTATTGTTAGTTTCTACATCACTGTTTAATATCTGAAGATAATACTTTAGACTAAGAAATGTATGATGCAACTCTCTCTAAATAAAATGTTTTAATTTTACCGTGAGTATTTATTTAAATTATAAATTAAGTAAACGTTCGATGACTTTAAATGATTCTTTGATTTTCTATATCAATTAATTTAATTTATACATCAAACTGTAGTGAGCTTAAATGTGACATAAGTTCTACAATTCGTTTATAAGATATTTCTATTTCCAGGAGTGTAATTATCGAATAGCATAATTGGCCATCAAAAAACAAATGAAGTTGCAATAGTGTCCCAGATAAGGAAATGTAAACTTCTTCCATAATGTCTTTGAGGTAAAATGTCCTCTGTCCTACTCTAATGATAATTAGGATGCAAAATGTCCTACTTTGTGATACATTTCTGTTTGGGAGAAGATCTACCGGCAGCAATGCCCCTAATCAATCGCATGGCTACTGGGACCTAATGGGTGAGTTTTGCATTGCTGTTTATAACCTCTTCCCCCTACGTCTCCTCCACTCATACTTTGCATTTAAGAGATCGCAATAATATAGGATAGCAAGAATAGCAGCTTGTCACTGTTAGTTCTGCTTCATCTATCATCAAAGATTGGTCATGTTCAGTGAAGTGAGACTGCATCACATTTTAGTTCCGTTATATGTATTAATTAAATATAACAAATTTTCTGTCTTTTCTCAAAAGTTATATCAACATTTCTTGTAAATTTTGTTTTTCTAATAAAGAAAGCAGGCTTTACTTCCTGAAACTTGGGGAGATATCAAATCTGCATTTCCAATCAAAAGAGCATAGTTTGAATTGTTCTTCGGTATTTTCATTCATATTCATAGAATTATGTAACATATTAAATTTTGAAGTTTTATTCAAATCATATTGCTGCCATGAGAGTGATTTTTGAAGGTTATTTTCAAATCTTGGCTTTATGGGTCCTTTTACAGCCTAACTATATTTTCCGTTTCAATTGGCTTCGATCAGGAGGAGATCCTGTGGAGAATTAGAGTGTCTTTGATGCCAAATTAGCCTTGAATTCTGAGTTATTATGACTTGAAAACTGACACGCTGCTGAGTCTACATTGTAAGTACTTTTATGACCAGCCATCATGGATAATGGATTTATCACCTCTAATTGTAAGAGCATTCAATATTATTTTGTGGAATTATATTATAACTAAATATCAGCTGTGGGTTCATCCTACAAATGTAAAACTAGCTAATATCAGAACATTTGGTGTAACAATAGCCCAAGAGGCCGAGTCACCAGAAAACACACATGTAATCAGAACATTTAGTCATTAGTACCATGAAATAGCAGATTATGAAAATTTCCAATTTTTTTCCTTGTATGAGTACATAGTCATTTAAAAAGTTAGTATCACTAATTTAAAGAGGTATTATGGAATTCATCATTGGCCTAGAAGAATATTAGCTATCTACACAGGGTAGAACAAATAATTAATATTTTGAATTAATATCCTTTTCCACACAATAATCACTATTTTTAGCTCATTTTCTTAAAAGCCAGAACTTTGTCCATCTGTCATTGGACAATCAACATTTTTTAAAGAGGTATTTAGAAAATTCTTTTTGAATTAGATAGCGCTTATCCATCCTTGAAGTTCACTGCAATTGTACTTTTCATGTAATTCATAGTTTTCCCTCTAGGTGACTTTTGAAATGGTATTTACCCAAACTACTGAAGCTAGAGGAGCGAAGTTTTCATGAATGGGAAGGTCTACGTTCCAACATTGCGGGTTTCCCCCTCTGCAACTAGGGAGGCAAAACAGAATTTTGAAAATTTTTAATAAAATGTGCTTCCACCTGTTGCTTTAGTAAGTAGTTTACTAATAAGTTTTAATTCTTTGTTTATGTTAGCCATATAACCAAGATTAGTTAATGTATTATAGTATGAAAGTAGAGGATAGCTAGACAATTTGGCTAAACCAAGGCAAACTTAAGGAAATTTCAAAATTGTAAAAGATGTTATGTTGTCATCAGCATTCACAGAAACATATTGTGGGAGCAAGGGGAATAAAAACCAGGGTCAGCTTGAAGCTATTCCAATGATAAGACTGCATTCAACCCCCGAGTTCCTATGTAAATTGTGCAACTTCAATAATATTTATTTTATTTTATAAAATATATTCTGAAAGGTATGTCTCTTATTTTTCAACCAGTAATTCTAGAGGGAGGGGCAAATGTGCACGGTCATGTATATAGTATTAACCCCTTAAGCCGATAGCCCAATTACATACTCTCCAAATGCAGATATTGCTTAAATTGCGATTCTATCAGCATAAAGTAGCCTTTCATGGGACTATATGTGTCACAGCAGACCATCGATATGTGATCTTTCAATGGATCACCAATTTCCTGTCAGTTTGTTAGTTTTTATACTTCGGTAGAGGAAATACGTAGCGTAAGCTACGCTATTTAGTAATTTAAATACATGCTTGAGGGGTTAAGGCAATATTGAAGATGTGATAACAAAAATTTATTGATAGACTCGTAGATATAGAATTTCATTTTTAATTTATATATTTTGCTGTAAAGAGGATTTTTATTTACATAGAAGAAATAAATATTATAGCGCTTATACCATTATTAGTCCACACCTTACTAGTAAAATCCAAGCGTCTGTTTGTTAAAATATATATATATATATGTGTGTGTGTGTGTATATATGAACAAATTTTGAACTCTTTATTTCAATTTCAATAAAACCTTTAGCTTTTAATTGGCTTTCCCTAAAATTTTAAATAACACAGAGAATGATAACAACTGTGTTCTTAAAGTACTATCGAGTGTGGTGAAGTAAGAAATATGTAACAGAAATTAATAATGAAGAAATGATAAAGTTTCAATAACACACACAATGTGATTTACTGTCAAAATTGTTGATTCTATGCTATTCTAGGAGAGTATTCAAACTATTTGTCAGGTTCTAAGACTCTAATTCTCATATCAGAACATAAAAATAATTAACTTCAAGTTGCTGCAATTTTAGAGTTAAAGAACTGAAGTGTGTTTAAGATTATGAAATGAAATATAAATCTAAAAAGATTTAAGGAGTGTTTTTATTTCGCTTAAACAATGATTTAGTTCTGACAGAAAGTTTAAATTATGGATTTCCGGAGGTCCTTCCTCAATTTTTATGAGATGTCGAGGACTGAAATTAGGGTTAGCAGATATCCCGTTTCTTTTATAAATATCTCAGGTTTTTAAAGCTTTCCTTTCAGTATTCGAATGAAATGGAAATTTTGAACTCATTCTTCGTGGAGAGAACTGCCACTTACAATGCGATATAATCACTCAGCTAATTGCATGTCATTAAGCCTTGGATGAGTAATTTTATAAGTATTTTCATGAGTTTATATAAACATAGCCCCTTGGTCACAACATAGTTTTTCCTAATAAGAATCAATTTAGCTCGTATAAATATTATAAAAAGGAATATAAACGCCTTTCAGGAAAAGAAAATATCAAGAATACAAGTATTAGATGTACAGACGTAAACGAACCCGATACTCTTGTTTAAGATATTTCATTTTAAATAATGTGTAGAAATTCCGCAAGATGTCGTTGGTGAGTTGTTACGGCGCGCCGTAGCGATACTGCTTCTCTTATGTTCGAGACCCCTGGCGTTGAAGTGAGACTATGGGGTTTAAGTGTGATTTGGAAAATGTCGATATAACCCAACAACCATAAACTTAACGATCAGTGATTTGAGTGACACATTCATCGCGGGAAACGAAGAGAAAGGGAAACATCAACTAATGGAGCTTATAAACGAGGTAAGAATTACTTTAGCTTTTTTTTACCATAGAGCTTCTCAGTTTTGCTGTACTATCTTTGTTAAATGAATAATATTGGGAAAAGTAAATAATTTATTTGGCAAATATAATTGATAATCTTTTAAAACATTCATTATAGATAATTTGTTCATAACAACATGAATCTCCGTTGCTCTGTATTGTTTACATGGTGCAAGTTTTATTTAGCTATAATAGATGTGATAGCTACTACCTACTACAATCTTTAAAACTTTCAGTGGTACTATATTGTTCCGTTGATTTCTACGTGTTTGTTTGTTGGCATTCCGCAAACTTGTCGGAATGAATGAGCATCATTTGTTGAAGCCGGTAATTATTTCTTCTGCACATTTCTCTTCAGTGTGGATGCGCAAATGCAAAAGGAATTATTAGTAATAAATTTGGCACCATTAAAATTGGAATAGATAATGTTTTGTTTGGAAATTCTCAAGGCCACCGCCAATTGTGAAATATTTTTCCGAAGTTGTAAGGAACGTAGGTAGTTCACCTATATTTCCCGTATTGTGTTTGGAATAATAATACGCGAAGGGTTACTCTTTCTTTAATGTGGAGATTCTCGGCTTGGATATTTGATAATACGCAAGAAGGTTTATTAATTTTTTTACTCTTCTGGGTTTAAGATGAAATGTTTACCAGTTGTTGTCAGGATTGTGATGAACGTGCAAATTGAATTTTACAGAAATATAGCGGTGTGATATTTAGTGCGTTTACTTCTATTTAATCTACGGAGGATTCTGCTCGGAAAAAGAAATTTATTTCAGTAGTCGCGTTCTTCTCGCATATTATTTCGATTTTTGAGATTGAATTCTAAGCGCTTAACCTTCGAGGCATATTCCCCACCGCTTCGTGCTTTCGGTAACGAAGCAGTGCGAACCTGAGGCCATATGATGGCGCAGGGAAAATTAGACGAGGAAAGGTCTCGTATGGACACCAACGCAACCCCCCCCCCCCCGCCCCGGGCTGTGTTCGACGCCCCTAAAATACATATGAAAAATGATATCAGTGCTGGATTTTCGCTATTCTCTGCGGAATGGAATAGAAATCTGGGCCGACTCAACAATACAAGCGAACCAAGCGCCCACTTGGGGCGCCGATTTTTCCTGAAAAAAGTTTTTGAAAAATACCGTAATTAAGTTTTTCCATTTGGTTTTCCTTTAATATGTTTAGTGTTTTCAGCTGGCGAATATATGTGAAAAGGTGACTTCAAATTAATGTTCAGGGGCAATAACCGTGATCTACTCCGAATGGTAAAATGTTATTTCCGATTTCCTCTTCCTACAATAGTATCGAATACAGATAGCTGGATGTGGTTTTTTGCAACATTTTATAGCTGTGTTACATGCCGGGGGTCTTTGCCGACCGTATGAAAGCAGTTCTCACCGCCCCTAATATCTCCAGCTGATTCCCTCTTATATTTGCCGCCCCCGAGGGTTCCTGTTCGGATGCAACTGATCGTACGACGACACTCCGAGTGCTTTTGGGTTAGGACCCCGGGCCCAAAGACGAAATTTCCCGAAGGGGAGAAAAACAGAAGTAGTGGGGAGAAGTATCAGGGTGCTCAGGGATGATAAAAAAACAGTGGGTTGGGTTGGGAAAACCCAAATCCGAATCTGAGTGGGAAATGGAGAAAACGCCTGCCGTTGGTATTGGTTGCACCCGCGTATTGCGGTAGGAAAACATTATGACAGATCCTAATACCGGGCCCCGTGGATTTTGCCCCGGTATCCCCACCCTCTCGGTGGCCCTGCCCTGGGGTATAATCTAATACAGGGGTGGGCAAACCGTAGCCCCCGGGCCATATGTGGCCCTCGAGAGCATTTAACGTGGCCCGCGAAGGTTTGGTGAAAAAGCAATCTGTAAATTTAACACGATTTTGTATTACTTTTGGTAAAATTATAACAATAAAACCTTTAGTTTTGAAAATTTAGTCCTACAATCCTTGTTTGTGTTTGTTTTTCACTTATGTATGATGCGTAAGAATCTAAGCAATTTCCGATTTAAACTCTAATCTGGCCCGCCTAAGCATTGGCGTCTTTCAATGTGGCCCGCTGAAGAATTCGCAAACACCGATGCGGCCCGCCATGCAGAAAAGTTTGCCCACCCCTGATCTAGTATACAAATGCGTTATTTTTTTCTCCCGAAATCGCGTAATCAACTGAATTTTTTTGCAAATGTAAGTATAATGCCTGACAATGTTACATAAAGTATGTAATGTGGGAAAACAAAGGGCAGCTTGTGTTGCTTCATACACCGTACTGCATTACTGTTAATAAAAAATATTTTCATGTAGGGCGAAACCGGGTGACTTTTTGAAAATCTGTTATAAATCGATACAAGTTTAAAGGCCTAAAAAACCTATACGCATATCTAAAAGAGTGGTCCTTGAACTACACATTTCGACTAGAAAATTAATTTTAAAATATTATTTAGATGGCATTTACTGTGAAAGAAAAGAAGACTAGGGTGCCAGACACCTGCCCGCTGACGCTCGCCAACCCCCACCCCCTCTCCCTTTGCTCACTGTTTATTCGTAACTACCGTGTACGTATTAGATTTAGATTAGTTTAGGGGAACATGTTTTGAATATGAGTTTAATGAATTCTAGATCGGTGTATATTACGCGGGGTACAGCTAGTATTCGTTATTCTGTTTGGAGAAAGTCATACGATGTGCACCTTACGTTTTTTAATTTTGAAAAAGTTTAAAGTGTATTTCTCAATCTTAAACGTCGTGCTATCTTAAAATATGATTCTCAGGCAAAACATACGAAATGACACATATCGCAGGTAGGTAATATTGCCACCAAAACATTTTCTTCAAAAACACCGGTTTATTCCATAATTCAGACCATTTATATGTTATGATTTCAATAATATCTCAATTTCAAGCATTAAACCTACATTTCAGTTAATTGGCATATTATTCCGATTTAATTGTATGTAAATAAAAATTTACGATTTTCTATATCAGTTGTCCGGTACACACCAACAACATTACATTTGAATCAAACATGTAAACGGGCTCATGAGCGTAATTTTTGCAAACGCTAAGGTAAAATAAAGTGTTATGTATAATGAGCAATGTTATGAAAACCATAATAAAGCAACTATTAATGGAAGAAGTTTCTTACATGTAATATTCCTCTTACATCTTAATTGCTAATACTTCAGAAATAAGTGTATATTACGTGCTCGTCCAAATGGCGGTATGCGTTACTTAGATTGCATTAAAATTTAAATAGGTCAATAAATGCACCAAAAAGTAAACAGCTATAAAATTAAAGCAATTGGTTATTCCAGAAAGTAGAAAAAGCTTCTGGCATGTAAAAGTTACGGGGAAAAGAATTATATATATTTTTAAACATTACGCTGGAGGTCTGTTAAACGCCCTAAATTATTTAAAGAGGAGAATAAAAATTCAATGGAAGTCGAAAGATTATGGAAGAGGGAGTAGATGAGAGAATGAGGAAGAAGTGGGGTACCTGCATTAGGGTGTGTGTGTGTGTCGCTTGGTAACATGTCGTAGACATCGTGTAACACTCCGATTTTCGCATCTATTATGATTTAATTTTGCTTATGGTTTCTGTATCCGCCACTCATTTGATTTTACCGGGCGTCCCGGATTTTTTTATTATCAACGAAGTACGACCTTCCTGCTACGGAAGCCATAGCAATTGTCACATAAATAACAGTACGAGCAAAAATATTACGTGCGATGTCTGTAAAAGTTACTTTTTTGCTCTCAGGCGGAAATGTTATGCCTATTTATCCAAAGAAACGCGGACGTCGGGCGTCAGCAGTCGAAGGCGACCGCCGGACGCCCCAGTGAAACCACACCTTTAGGAACTAGGATCTTCCTCCTATCTCCGCCCTCCCCTAACGCGCTCTCCTCTCGCGAGTTACGAATTTCATGCGTTTACGTACGAGTGAACAATTTTTAATACATTCTCCTTACTTGACTAATTTTTCTTCTGATATACCTATGATGAATGAAAGTCTGTTACGTGTGATTCTTTCGCATTGAAAGAGAATTAATTCATTTAAGATATTATATATTAGATTAAAATTAGTTATTATGTACGGTGGTCGATACTAGAATGACAAGTTATTTCGAGCTTTAATAGATTGAAATGTAAACCTTTTACTCGAAGGTTTAAAATAATGTGTGCGGATTATTAGAAGAGTGTAACTATATATATGACGTAAGTAAGTCCGATAAAGTTTAACAATGAGCTGGGTGGACGAGATCTAATTTATTTTGTCCGAATCGGGGAAAATCGAAGAAATGAAATATGTATTTCTTTAATCTTATCGGTACTACTTTAGAGAAGAAACAAATTGAACACAGAGAACTGTGTAGTGAAACCATGGTCGTATCTGTATACAAAAATTAAGAAAGTGGAAAAAGTTCAAGTGTTCAATTTGTTTATTCTCCAAAAAACGCGTATCGCTTTGTCCGATGAGTCTTGCTATCGCTCGTGTCATATGTCCACCGAATGACCCACTCGTGATCGACGTCAAATTCCCCTAATTTTTATCGTATTCCAATTCGACCGGGAGGTGGATCTCCGGAAGGCGCCCGACAAATCGGCACGTGTAACCTGGCCTTAACCTTGCTTAACCGTATCCGAAGCCCAATTAAGTAATATCTTGCAGCCCTTATCTTTTTCCTCCGAAATTCCTTCTTATTGTCCCGCAAACCCACTCCCTTAACAAATTCTTGTTTCTTCTATCCGTCGCTCTTGGGAAAATGCTCACGCTAAGGAATGGAATGTGGATTCCTTACTCCTTGTTAGTGGTGCGAGTGATAAAGCTGGGTAGAAATTGTTTGAAGAAATCGAACTAAGTCCACGTTTTCTGGCGGGTATTGACTAAACATCCTTTGCCTGCGTTTTATGGCTGCGGATTATCCACCGTATTTTTCCATTTCACCGGTCTTCGTGGTATTTTAAAACTTTAGTTTTAATTGAAACGCTTGCGATTTCGTTAACAATCTTAATTGTTTAGTTGAACGGAACATTCTATTTCGCCACTCTCCAAAGTTTAATAGTATCGCTAGGTAACGAATCGGGAAATTATCTAGCGTAGTTCTCTTAGTTTTTATACGCCCCGCAAACTGATTACGCAAAAGCGACCCTTTAATTCTAATCAATGAATTTACATGACATTTAATTAAAATTGTTACATTGAGAAGTTTTAAAGTCAAATACATTTTCAAATAGCTTTTCCCCTCGACTAAAATACATAATGTCTTTAAAAAAAACTTCTGATTTAGATAGCTATTTCGGCCCGTCATAGCAACTAACGCTTTCCACTATTTAAAAAAATCTGATGCGGCCAACACATGACTTTCTCCATATTGGGTGTATAGATTTTTAAATTATTGTGAATAATATTAAGAGGCAAAATTATTATTTCCTAGCGTAAAAGAAGACACGCCCTTGTTGCCGTAAATTACGTATATTTTGAATGTTTACAGAATTCACCGCTACATGGTGTTAGCGCTGTATACTGGTATTAAGATAAAGCGAAATATATCCGAAATGGATGGTTCTACGAAAATTAGTTTCAAACAAAATTTGGAAGAAATATTATTCTCTACAACTTTGGTCCTTACGAAGATTACCAATAACGATGTTTTTAAGGAGATATTTAACGGAAACCGAAAAACCGGTAATTTATAAATAACTCCTAAAGAATAACTCTCCTAGAAAATTGTTTCAAATGAAAACTCTAGGAAATTACATTCTCTATAACATTTGTATAGAATTGTATATACAATAATGATGTTTTAACGAAGAAATATCGCAAAAACCGAATCGGGTTTCGAATAAACCTCGACTTCCGGTTATCCGTTATTGTCCAAAAACTAATCAGTTCTTTATGCTAATATTAAAGTGTTATATATGAAGTTAGGTAACGATATGGCACGTACCTTTTGAGTTAGAGCGCCCACACTAACATACACACATACACACACACACACAGACATCATTCCGAAAATAGTCTAAACGTGTTCTAGGGACCTCAAAACATGTATTTCCGTTGCAATCTCGAAGTCGATTTTTTTCATGAATACAATACTTTCCCATTACTACGTACGGAGAAAGTAATATGTTGGAAATATATGTCGCGTGGGCCACTGTAAATTTGCAAATTACATGAGCTGATAATATCATGCGACCGCAAGCAACATCTCCACGATTTCTCTTATTTTCTATTTGAAGTGCATTCGTCGAAGTAATGAATGCCCATTATATTTCTCACGTTCAAAAAAATAATTTTCTTCTCTTCCACCGAGATTTAAACCACGATGGGCAAGAATTGATCTTTGAATTTTGTATTCGATCCACTTTGCGGTAATCGTTAATGGTTTTATCAGCGTAAGTGGCCTTCGTTAATAACATGACTTGCAGTATTTTATATAATAATAGCCGTCGTCCGTTGGTTGGTTGGTCACGCTATGCAAACGCTAATAACTGGAGAAATAATAATGATAGAAACTCGAATTTGGTAGGGATGCTTGAGAGATCCAAGAGAGGCATTTCCATTTCCCATTACTTAACATGTAAAACGCGATTTTTCGACTTGCAGGCTTTTATTCATTTGGAAATTAAAATTAGAAGAAATTAACATATGACCTTCGGATTTGAACCATTTTGAAGAAAAAATTATAAAGTTTCTTATTCCGTTCGTCGTTTTTCGCCCACAGTTCGAAATATTCCATTTTAAACGTTTAATATGCATATTTTGTGGAAATCTCGCCATTTTAACGTGATGTCGACCATTATCATTGTTACACCTCAAATTACTATTATTGTATACATTCTTCTGGGAATAAGCGTGCCTTGAGTGCTTCAATACGAGCAAATACGAGTGAATACGAGAGAGAGAGAGAGAGAGAGAGAGAGAGGAAGGAACGGGAGAGATTGGCGTGTTTTGTGGAAAATAAGTATATTAACGTAAATAATGAAAAATTTTAAGTATCAACAGTGTTATTTTAGAAAAATTGGAGATAAAAAGCATTCTTAAATTAAATTCTTTGTAAACCATACGTGCTTACGAATTTATATTGTTATTCCTCGAATTAATTTCGTAACAATGGCCGAAGTTTGGAAACGAATATAAATTAAAATTCAATTAAAATTAAAAGGACGTTTAAAACTGTTAACAGGAAATTTTCGATGAAACAACAGTGGATTGATTTGTTTTTATAAAAGGAAATTTGGTGCTTATTTAATACAGAGTAAGTTCTAAGGCTTATAATCCATTTAAATCTAATAACAGTAGCTATTGTAGTTTAAAGAAAGAACTTTATTTATTCACTTTAGGTACAGAATGAATTAATTTTAGGCTAGCATTGCCTATTATAAAAGGAGTTACTTTGGAATTTACAGTATGTAAAGTGGAAATTGTACCGAATTGACTCAAGTATATTTCAAAGCAAAAATCAATTTAAAACTATTGAAAGTTGTTGTTTCGGAAACTGAGAAGTCAGGAGTGCTGAGCGAACGATAATCGATATTGAGGTACATTACATTCCAAAATCTATTTAAAGTATTATCAGAGGCAATTGAAGATTGAACCAATTTTTTTGGAACCGGAATTCTGCTTATTTAATGAAATTGAAATCCTAATGCTATAATCAATTTAAAACGGTACTTTCCTGTTAACGGGAATACCTCAAAAAATAAACATGTATTGTTGTGATATGTTACGACGTATCTGTTTGTTAACGATGCGTAAGAACGGGGGAATTACTTAAAAATCACACTTTTTGACACTTATTTATTAATAAAAGGAACGTAATTACTAATACAATCTAAATTTATGTTACTAGGGGGTCAATATGTCTTTATGGCATTTAAAATAGCTGGAAATATATCGATTTCTTTGTTATGTTGTCGCCACATGAATTCTTCCGCTGAAAGGCTTTCACATTGCATTTCTAAAATATTCTGTCGCAGAAGTAAAGTTTCATAATATGATCCTTCTTGCACATTCGCCCTTTAGATAATATACCATGGTCTTCAAGCAAAGATACAGCTTTTTCTTCGCTCTTCGGCAAGCTCCACAAATGCATCATTAAGGGATCAACGTAAATATCTTAACGAGATTTGTTACGCATTGTTAACAAACAAAATCTCACAACATATCAGAACAATACGTGTTTATTTATTGAGGTATTCCCGTTAACAGGAAAGTACCTTTAAAACTAATAACAATGGCTATTTTAGTAGAAAGGAAGGTACTATTTTAGTCACAAGGAATTTCTGTGAGATTTTAGTTAATTAATTAAAACAGACATAATATAGAAATATTCGATGGGTAAAACAGTGCACAGTTTTATTCTTGCGATTTTTACATGTTGCATTGACGAAAATTTAGATTCATTAAACCCGTTGAAATTCAACGGGCACTTATGCTAGTGTATCAGTAATTGCGATCAAATAAATACAATAATGAAGACGAGAGCCAAATATGACTTTGAAGCCGGCGAAGTTTTTTTCAAAGTGCGCTGCATATACGTAGATGAGTGGAATAGGGGCACAGATATCATTTCAGGATAACCTGGTAAAATGAAATAATTTCGGAGAACCGTATTACAATGAAATCTCGTTAAAACGTACTTCAAATTACGTATATTTCAAATTAACGTACTTTTTTAAATCCCCGTCAATTTTCCCGTATAAATACTGTATAAATATTTCAAAATATCGTACTTCAACTTGAAATAATTTTCAACACTACGTATGAAATTCAGAGGTCCCGAAAAAGATATTTGTGGTTTTAACGTAGTATTTCATTCTTGCTCATTCAAGTCGTTTACACCAATTTTGAAGGCATCTATTGTCTTTAGTGCTGACAGTTCTGTGGATTGCAGCCAAAATCCCAAAGAAGGAATTTTCCGAGCTGACAAATTTAGAACCGATGATCAGTTATCCCTATCTTTGTTTTCGCAATAGCATTGAGATATAATCTTAAGGTGTAGGATATACATCTCTTGTTAGACTCATTATGGCCAGTTTCGGTTTGCGCGGGACCTGGGAGAATGCCGATCCCCCACTGAGATGATTCCAGAAAAAAAACTATACCTACTCCTTATGGGTATATACTGCATGAAATATAAAAATTCATACTCCGTAGAGATACGTTGTATCGAGATTTTACTGTAATCTGCCTCATAAGTTTCCCTTCACTTAAGAGTT
The DNA here is from genome assembly GCA_036926305.1 of Uropetala carovei. NCBI lineage: Eukaryota > Metazoa > Arthropoda > Insecta > Odonata > Petaluridae > Uropetala > Uropetala carovei. Next base: position 1,504,357 of record JAXCHB010000095.1, read on the forward strand.
GTTCGCGTTTTGTTTGCTTCAGGAGCGGATCCAGAAACTTCTCAAGGGGGGGAGGGGGGGGGGGGGGGGGCGATCGCCCCTACACCTATCGAATCCGCCCCTGCCAACTGCCCAAGATTTTGAAAAACCCTACCCAGTGGAGTGCAATGAGGTTATCCAAGGAGGGGGCGGCCGCCCCTTCGCCCCCACCCCCCGTGGATCCGTCCCTCGTTTGCTTGTTTGGTTGGTTTGACGTGATGAGGCAATATCTTGGGTTGCTTTTAGCAAGCTGGAGTAGCACTGATACGTATTTTATATTGGCAGATTAAACCATAAAGCCATATATTATACATATGTGTAATAGTGCATGGTAAACGATTGTCGACATGAATGAATCACTTCTCTTTATCTAATTTCAGCTTATTATATAACCGCATAGGTTGCAATAACCAAAATTTTATTCTTTTAAAGTAATATATTTTCATTATGTCTTAAACGCATTCTCATCTATTAACAAACTGTGTTTGTTTTGCCCTACTTTATTTTTGTAATACAGACCAAAAACCTGCGTCATTGATCATATCAAAAACTTATTAAAGTTTAACATTTAAAAACTATTGTGAGGAAAGGAAGTTTCCGTGGGTGGTTTTTTTCTGCCATTGTTTTTTTTATGTAAAGAAATCCCGTCATCCCGCCACAAAGACTGAACCTTGGAACAATTTCTTAGACCAAAAGTAAATATATATCTCGCAGGTGAACACCCCCAGAGTCCCCTTCCTATGTTTACAAATTATCAGGAATTTAATTTTCTTGGAGCTATGCTTCTGACACCGTACACACACTCTGGATCTTGTATTTATATATATATATATATATATATATATATATATATATATATATATATATATATATACGTATATATTAAGAGCTTGGAATTTTATGAAAGTCACTTTCCATCATCAGCGTATTCGGTCGGCGGTACGTCCAAAGTTATTTAGGTGCGCACGATTGTTAAATGTTATAATTTTCCTCCTACCTTCAGCTCACAAGGATGATTTTGGAATCGAATGTGTTGTAGTTTAGACTACGAATAGCCAAATAAATGGAAGGCACGATTCTCCTGAAGAGAAGGGATACTGATATAAAATAACTAGCGTAATTGCCCGTCAATATGACGGGATATCTTTAGTTAACCTTAAAATAGCTGCCTCCCTCCCCCCCTCTCTCTCTCCTCCTCCTTCCTCCCTCCTCCTCCCTTCCCTTCCACCCTATCCTTCCCTTCTCACTCACTTCCTCTCTCTCCATCCCTCTCTCTCTCTTAAATGTAAGAGGAGACTGTTAGTCTCAATTTCGCCCTCAATAAAGTCGTTTGTCTGTCTGTCTCCCTCCCTCCATCTCTCTCCCTCTCTTTCCCTCCCTCCATCTCCTCCTCCCTCCCTCCTTCTCCCTCCCTCCTTCTCCCTCCCTTCCCCTCACTCCCTCCCCCTCACACTCTCCCCCTCCTTCCCTCTCCCTCCCTCTCCCTCCCTATCTCGTATCAAAAGCATTCAATGCACGCTTACACCCATAAGGATTGATATAACTATAGGATTTTGGGGTCTAACAGTGTAATTGGTAGCCAAGGCAACATACCGTTAAAAAGGCAATATTTCCACAAAATATGTTAATTAAACGTATAACATGAGCGATATCGAATTGTATGCGAAAAAAGATGAACAGAATAAGATACTTTGTAATCTTTTCTTCAAATGGTTCACATCCGAAGATCGTAGGTTAAATCCTAGTTTTAATTTCCAAAACAATAAAAGCCTGCACGCCAAAAAATGGGTTTTTACGTGTTACCACACGGAAAATGGGAAATGTCTTCCTAGGAGTCGAACCCAGGACTTTTTTGGAGATTAATTTTCGTCATTACCTTAAAATATGTTAATCAAGCATCCTTGCCAAATTTGAATCTTCAACCTATTCCGGAAGTTTGTTAAAACGCACTATATCGACCATCATGAAAGCGTGACCAAACAACCAACAATCCTGGGCTATTATAGTATAAAATTACAGCATTTTCTCCTGTGTGTTGGAAGCAGCCTAATTAACGATAATTGGCTAAATTATGGAAAGGCATTTTGGCAAATATAATAAAAAAAATGTATGACAATCATATGACTAGTTTACATCTATGTACAATACTTATCTATTTAAATAGAAAATCTCTTAATTTCTTCGTCACTTTACAACATACCGAACCATTTTAAAATTGCTCAAAAGGGAAATTGGTAAAATAATATATATAATATAATAAATACCCTTTAGAGCTTCAAAAATGTTCGCCTTATAACATTTTCATAGTCGTGATAGACCAAGCAATGAATACCAAAAGTATATCGACAGTTTCGACCACACAACGATAGATGTCGCCATATGGCTTATCGGGAGGTGCCTGTTACCTGGGATGCAGTGTTGAGCGGTCGGTCGGCCAGTTCATATCGTACTCCGTCCTAAAGGACAGAGTGCGAATGTGGATTACGGATTGGTAACGAGTTATTACGGTTTGCATTTTTAATTTTATATTGTGTCTACACTTCGTTTCTATATTATACATATTACATTATATATTATATTAATAGTATTTTAAGGTTGTATACATATACATAATTGAAATCTACGTCTGTCTTTCCACCCCATCTAACGCACGACATGGCAGGTGGGTCGATCCTTTGCCACCCTCCCTCCCTCCCTCCCGGGGCCCCGACCTTGGCCAAGGTTCCCACCCTGTGTGCACACAAAATCCCAAACCACGATACGATTTCCACACGATCGATGTTTTACGCAATTGACACATGTACTATTATCCTATGTCATATTATTGTTTATTTTCCACGATAAATGCTAAATCGAATTTCGAAACGTATGCGCCGCTAATATCTTTTCCCCTGAACGAAAACAGGCGATGCTGGAGACGTGCATTTCTTTTCCGAATGCACGAAGAGTGAAGAACGAAGACGCCCAGACACCATTCATCATGCAGGAGTAAGTATGTTTAGATGTAATTGTACTGTTTTTATTAATTTCTCCTTTTTAATAGTGATTTGTTTTTACAGAGCTCCTCTCCAACACAGGGTGTATCATCGCAGTGTGGCGCGGTTATCTCCTAGTGGAGGTAATTAATGGTTTCACTGGAGGGATGACACAGTGGTATGGTAGTCTTATTTTGATCTCAGGCATATAAAATGCCTCAGAAGAATAATCATAATTAATTAGCAATTTTTCTAAATTCTATAATTTCTCTGACGTCGTTAACGGCGACTGTAGTTTTGCTGTCGTATATTGGATTTAGCCAATATGAGTTTATATGTCTATGGTTTATTCGTCTGCCTTATCATCAGTTGAAGCGGAAGAAATTGTTGTGTTATTGCCAGAATTAAAGTGAAAATTAAGTATATCAATTCTTTAAACAGTATATCCTGATCTATTACATTTATTTGCATTTTTAATATAGTGATTAAGTTTTAATGTCCATGCATAAGAAACAAATAAGTAGTAGACATATTGAACCAAATTTTGTGTTGCATTGAGTTGCAAAATGCAACGGTAATGTTTATTTATAATCAATCCTTAATTTAATATTTTTTAAAGTATATCAGTCATTTTACTTGAGCAATTCAGTGTTTTATTACTTAACGTTGAATTGGTAATTAAAAATTATTTGTAATAGTTTTGTATGAGGCCTTAGTTCTCCTCATAAAGACAAACGCTTACGGATAAAATACCTATAATCGTGTGTTAGAATAATAGACCGTTTTAGGAAATGTCTAAAATATTTTTGCTAATATAGTGATTGCTCTTAATTGCAGATAACCATCAACGCCACACTGGACAGACACGGACGCTCGCGGTAAGCTCAATTTCCCTTATTTATAATGCACACGTCATTTCGTGTAAGATATCACGAACTTCATTCGAGAAATACGTTCGAACCGAATTGAATTAAGTCAGTATCATTTTCAGATGTAGTGTTTATTGTTGTTGGTAGGCTTGCCACCTCTAGGACTTTGAACGGGAATATTTGTGTTTTTCCATAAATTTTCAGTCTCTTGATTAATTTTACTGAATTTTCTCAAATTAACCGATTATAAATAGGAGGATGTTTTTTGGCGAAACGAACTTCCCGACGTTTTCACGTACTAAAATATCGAATGATCAATAGCTCTTTAATATATATGAATTTCAAGTTGGAAGTATTTTTTTCATTAATCTTGAATGAAATTCAATTTTGGTTTTCTAATGTCTGGACGTATGCAGGTACTCAAATATCTCTTAAATATAACGACATATAATATATTTCTTCCGAATGTGGCAACTTCATCAGTTTACATGTTGAAGAAGTTTTCGTTACTGTTGGATATTATTTATTATTAATATATATTTAGAATTCTTTGCCTGTTATATCAACCCGTTCATTTTCAAATAAATGCATCACCTGTACTTATTCTGCAGTCAGTAAGTTGAATAGAATATATCGCACTGTGTTTGTGATACTTAGCTGTTGTTCAATTTCAACATGATCACTCCATTGGGAAATTTCAGAATAAGTATATATTTGCCACTAAGGAATAGTACTGCAGTCAGGTTCTTCTGTAGCGTGTGGGGAAAATTCGGCTTGCTTTAAGGTCACGAACGGAGACTTGGTGATGCGTTTATTCGGAAATGAAATATAAAAATGTTTCTTCAGAAGATGATTTTTTAATTGTATTTTATTTGAAAGACTTCAAAGATGAAAATTATTGGTAATGTTTCTACTTTCATTTTTGCTTCGGGATTTAAAACCTCAAAAGATGTAAATCAACTAGGCTTCACAATTTTCTCATACATATAAAGCCTGTAGCAATGTTAATTTTAAATTTGGTATAGGTAAAACTGGCACTATATGCAATACCTGAAGTGTATGTGGCCATGTGGTAATTTCTTTTTGTAAGCATTTACTCGGTTCTGTTATTTTAGAATTACGTATCATAAAGCTCACGGATACATAATTTTAGAATATAGTATAAATGAGCATGTGCTAAATATTCTTGAGACTACCATGCTGATTTTTTTGCAGGGAAGCGAGGACTACGCGAGTGGGTGGGGGCTGTGGACTTAGGAGCGTAGGTGCTGCTTAGTTAGTAGAGTGGATGCTGCTTAGTTAGGAGAGTGGGGGCTGCAAACTCGGCTTAGTAGGTTCGTCAACCTTAGATTAGTAGGTTTGACAAACTTAGATTAGCAGGTGCGACAAAGTTAGATTAGTAGGTGCGAGAAACTTAGATTAGCAGGTGCGAGAAAGTTAGATTTGTAGGTGCGACAAAGTTAATTTGTAGGTAGGAGTAGTATTTAGGTGTGTGAATGTGTGTATGATGGTAGTGCATGGATGTGCGCGCGCACATCTTTGGGTAGTGGTGGTGGTGTGTGTGTGATGGGTGATGGTTGTATGTATGAATCATTTTGTCATCGATTACATTGTTTAGCTAGACAGATGAGAGTACTTAAGTTTAGCAGGCTTTAGCATGGTGTAGGGCAGGCGTAACCCAGTGAGCTCGCCTGAATGAATCATTTTGTCTTCGATTACATTGTTTAGCTAGACAGATGAGAGTACTTAAGTTTAGCAAGCGATAGCATGGTGTAGGGCTGGCGTAACCCAGCGAGCTCGCCATGTTAAATAATGAGCAACGATGGCCTAAGCATTACCTCCTGGGTGCCAATGGAAATATGCTTAACTTGAAGGGTATAGAAATCATTCCATTCATATTTTTAAAAATCCTCCAGTTATCAGATGCAAAACAAGTTCTAAAGGTTTCCCAGTTTAGGATTTATTACGTTATGACTGAGCCTTCATTAATTATGTTGAATTCTACTGTTGAAATGTTATTTACAGTTGTTTATCTTAAACTGTGATGTCTATTTCATAAAGAAATCTTGTATTGTTAGTTTCTACATCACTGTTTAATATCTGAAGATAATACTTTAGACTAAGAAATGTATGATGCAACTCTCTCTAAATAAAATGTTTTAATTTTACCGTGAGTATTTATTTAAATTATAAATTAAGTAAACGTTCGATGACTTTAAATGATTCTTTGATTTTCTATATCAATTAATTTAATTTATACATCAAACTGTAGTGAGCTTAAATGTGACATAAGTTCTACAATTCGTTTATAAGATATTTCTATTTCCAGGAGTGTAATTATCGAATAGCATAATTGGCCATCAAAAAACAAATGAAGTTGCAATAGTGTCCCAGATAAGGAAATGTAAACTTCTTCCATAATGTCTTTGAGGTAAAATGTCCTCTGTCCTACTCTAATGATAATTAGGATGCAAAATGTCCTACTTTGTGATACATTTCTGTTTGGGAGAAGATCTACCGGCAGCAATGCCCCTAATCAATCGCATGGCTACTGGGACCTAATGGGTGAGTTTTGCATTGCTGTTTATAACCTCTTCCCCCTACGTCTCCTCCACTCATACTTTGCATTTAAGAGATCGCAATAATATAGGATAGCAAGAATAGCAGCTTGTCACTGTTAGTTCTGCTTCATCTATCATCAAAGATTGGTCATGTTCAGTGAAGTGAGACTGCATCACATTTTAGTTCCGTTATATGTATTAATTAAATATAACAAATTTTCTGTCTTTTCTCAAAAGTTATATCAACATTTCTTGTAAATTTTGTTTTTCTAATAAAGAAAGCAGGCTTTACTTCCTGAAACTTGGGGAGATATCAAATCTGCATTTCCAATCAAAAGAGCATAGTTTGAATTGTTCTTCGGTATTTTCATTCATATTCATAGAATTATGTAACATATTAAATTTTGAAGTTTTATTCAAATCATATTGCTGCCATGAGAGTGATTTTTGAAGGTTATTTTCAAATCTTGGCTTTATGGGTCCTTTTACAGCCTAACTATATTTTCCGTTTCAATTGGCTTCGATCAGGAGGAGATCCTGTGGAGAATTAGAGTGTCTTTGATGCCAAATTAGCCTTGAATTCTGAGTTATTATGACTTGAAAACTGACACGCTGCTGAGTCTACATTGTAAGTACTTTTATGACCAGCCATCATGGATAATGGATTTATCACCTCTAATTGTAAGAGCATTCAATATTATTTTGTGGAATTATATTATAACTAAATATCAGCTGTGGGTTCATCCTACAAATGTAAAACTAGCTAATATCAGAACATTTGGTGTAACAATAGCCCAAGAGGCCGAGTCACCAGAAAACACACATGTAATCAGAACATTTAGTCAATAGTACCATGAAATAGCAGATTATGAAAATTTCCAATTTTTTTCCTTGTATGAGTACATAGTCATTTAAAAAGTTAGTATCACTAATTTAAAGAGGTATTATGGAATTCATCATTGGCCTAGAAGAATATTAGCTATCTACACAGGGTAGAACAAATAATTAATATTTTGAATTAATATCCTTTTCCACACAATAATCACTATTTTTAGCTCATTTTCTTAAAAGCCAGAACTTTGTCCATCTGTCATTGGACAATCAACATTTTTTAAAGAGGTATTTAGAAAATTCTTTTTGAATTAGATAGCGCTTATCCATCCTTGAAGTTCACTGCAATTGTACTTTTCATGTAATTCATAGTTTTCCCTCTAGGTGACTTTTGAAATGGTATTTACCCAAACTACTGAAGCTAGAGGAGCGAAGTTTTCATGAATGGGAAGGTCTACGTTCCAACATTGCGGGTTTCCCCCTCTGCAACTAGGGAGGCAAAACAGAATTTTGAAAATTTTTAATAAATTGTGCTTCCACCTGTTGCTTTAGTAAGTAGTTTACTAATAAGTTTTAATTCTTTGTTTATGTTAGCCATATAACCAAGATTAGTTAATGTATTATAGTATGAAAGTAGAGGATAGCTAGACAATTTGGCTAAACCAAGGCAAACTTAAGGAAATTTCAAAATTGTAAAAGATGTTATGTTGTCATCAGCATTCACAGAAACATATTGTGGGAGCAAGGGGAATAAAAACCAGGGTCAGCTTGAAGCTATTCCAATGATAAGACTGCATTCAACCCCCGAGTTCCTATGTAAATTGTGCAACTTCAATAATATTTATTTTATTTTATAAAATATATTCTGAAAGGTATGTCTCTTATTTTTCAACCAGTAATTCTAGAGGGAGGGGCAAATGTGCACGGTCATGTATATAGTATTAACCCCTTAAGCCGATAGCCCAATTACATACTCTCCAAATGCAGATATTGCTTAAATTGCGATTCTATCAGCATAAAGTAGCCTTTCATGGGACTATATGTGTCACAGCAGACCATCGATATGTGATCTTTCAATGGATCACCAATTTCCTGTCAGTTTGTTAGTTTTTATACTTCGGTAGAGGAAATACGTAGCGTAAGCTACGCTATTTAGTAATTTAAATACATGCTTGAGGGGTTAAGGCAATATTGAAGATGTGATAACAAAAATTTATTGATAGACTCGTAGATATAGAATTTCATTTTTAATTTATATATTTTGCTGTAAAGAGGATTTTTATTTACATAGAAGAAATAAATATTATAGCGCTTATACCATTATTAGTCCACACCTTACTAGTAAAATCCAAGCGTCTGTTTGTTAAAATATATATATATATATGTGTGTGTGTGTGTGTATATATGAACAAATTTTGAACTCTTTATTTCAATTTCAATAAAACCTTTAGCTTTTAATTGGCTTTCCCTAAAATTTTAAATAACACAGAGAATGATAACAACTGTGTTCTTAAAGTACTATCGAGTGTGGTGAAGTAAGAAATATGTAACAGAAATTAATAATGAAGAAATGATAAAGTTTCAATAACACACACAATGTGATTTACTGTCAAAATTGTTGATTCTATGCTATTCTAGGAGAGTATTCAAACTATTTGTCAGGTTCTAAGACTCTAATTCTCATATCAGAACATAAAAATAATTAACTTCAAGTTGCTGCAATTTTAGAGTTAAAGAACTGAAGTGTGTTTAAGATTATGAAATGAAATATAAATCTAAAAAGATTTAAGGAGTGTTTTTATTTCGCTTAAACAATGATTTAGTTCTGACAGAAAGTTTAAATTATGGATTTCCGGAGGTCCTTCCTCAATTTTTATGAGATGTCGAGGACTGAAATTAGGGTTAGCAGATATCCCGTTTCTTTTATAAATATCTCAGGTTTTTAAAGCTTTCCTTTCAGTATTCGAATGAAATGGAAATTTTGAACTCATTCTTCGTGGAGAGAACTGCCACTTACAATGCGATATAATCAATCAGCTAATTGCATGTCATTAAGCCTTGGATGAGTAATTTTATAAGTATTTTCATGAGTTTATATAAACATAGCCCCTTGGTCACAACATAGTTTTTCCTAATAAGAATCAATTTAGCTCGTATAAATATTATAAAAAGGAATATAAACGCCTTTCAGGAAAAGAAAATATCAAGAATACAAGTATTAGATGTACAGACGTAAACGAACCCGATACTCTTGTTTAAGATATTTCATTTTAAATAATGTGTAGAAATTCCGCAAGATGTCGTTGGTGAGTTGTTACGGCGCGCCGTAGCGATACTGCTTCTCTTATGTTCGAGACCCCTGGCGTTGAAGTGAGACTATGGGGTTTAAGTGTGATTTGGAAAATGTCGATATAACCCAACAACCATAAACTTAACGATCAGTGATTTGAGTGACACATTCATCGCGGGAAACGAAGAGAAAGGGAAACATCAACTAATGGAGCTTATAAACGAGGTAAGAATTACTTTAGCTTTTTTTTACCATAGAGCTTCTCAGTTTTGCTGTACTATCTTTGTTAAATGAATAATATTGGGAAAAGTAAATAATTTATTTGGCAAATATAATTGATAATCTTTTAAAACATTCATTATAGATAATTTGTTCATAACAACATGAATCTCCGTTGCTCTGTATTGTTTACATGGTGCAAGTTTTATTTAGCTATAATAGATGTGATAGCTACTACCTACTACAATCTTTAAAACTTTCAGTGGTACTATATTGTTCCGTTGATTTCTACGTGTTTGTTTGTTGGCATTCCGCAAACTTGTCGGAATGAATGAGCATCATTTGTTGAAGCCGGTAATTATTTCTTCTGCACATTTCTCTTCAGTGTGGATGCGCAAATGCAAAAGGAATTATTAGTAATAAATTTGGCACCATTAAAATTGGAATAGATAATGTTTTGTTTGGAAATTCTCAAGGCCACCGCCAATTGTGAAATATTTTTCCGAAGTTGTAAGGAACGTAGGTAGTTCACCTATATTTCCCGTATTGTGTTTGGAATAATAATACGCGAAGGGTTACTCTTTCTTTAATGTGGAGATTCTCGGCTTGGATATTTGATAATACGCAAGAAGGTTTATTAATTTTTTTACTCTTCTGGGTTTAAGATGAAATGTTTACCAGTTGTTGTCAGGATTGTGATGAACGTGCAAATTGAATTTTACAGAAATATAGCGGTGTGATATTTAGTGCGTTTACTTCTATTTAATCTACGGAGGATTCTGCTCGGAAAAAGAAATTTATTTCAGTAGTCGCGTTCTTCTCGCATATTATTTCGATTTTTGAGATTGAATTCTAAGCGCTTAACCTTCGAGGCATATTCCCCACCGCTTCGTGCTTTCGGTAACGAAGCAGTGCGAACCTGAGGCCATATGATGGCGCAGGGAAAATTAGACGAGGAAAGGTCTCGTATGGACACCAACGCAACCCCCCCCCCCCCGCCCCGGGCTGTGTTCGACGCCCCTAAAATACATATGAAAAATGATATCAGTGCTGGATTTTCGCTATTCTCTGCGGAATGGAATAGAAATCTGGGCCGACTCAACAATACAAGCGAACCAAGCGCCCACTTGGGGCGCCGATTTTTCCTGAAAAAAGTTTTTGAAAAATACCGTAATTAAGTTTTTCCATTTGGTTTTCCTTTAATATGTTTAGTGTTTTCAGCTGGCGAATATATGTGAAAAGGTGACTTCAAATTAATGTTCAGGGGCAATAACCGTGATCTACTCCGAATGGTAAAATGTTATTTCCGATTTCCTCTTCCTACAATAGTATCGAATACAGATAGCTGGATGTGGTTTTTTGCAACATTTTATAGCTGTGTTACATGCCGGGGGTCTTTGCCGACCGTATGAAAGCAGTTCTCACCGCCCCTAATATCTCCAGCTGATTCCCTCTTATATTTGCCGCCCCCGAGGGTTCCTGTTCGGATGCAACTGATCGTACGACGACACTCCGAGTGCTTTTGGGTTAGGACCCCGGGCCCAAAGACGAAATTTCCCGAAGGGGAGAAAAACAGAAGTAGTGGGGAGAAGTATCAGGGTGCTCAGGGATGATAAAAAAACAGTGGGTTGGGTTGGGAAAACCCAAATCCGAATCTGAGTGGGAAATGGAGAAAACGCCTGCCGTTGGTATTGGTTGCACCCGCGTATTGCGGTAGGAAAACATTATGACATCCTAATACCGGGCCCCGTGGATTTTGCCCCGGTATCCCCACCCTCTCGGTGGCCCTGCCCTGGGGTATAATCTAATACAGGGGTGGGCAAACCGTAGCCCCCGGGCCATATGTGGCCCTCGAGAGCATTTAACGTGGCCCGCGAAGGTTTGGTGAAAAAGCAATCTGTAAATTTAACACGATTTTGTATTACTTTTGGTAAAATTATAACAATAAAACCTTTAGTTTTGAAAATTTAGTCCTACAATCCTTGTTTGTGTTTGTTTTTCACTTATGTATGATGCGTAAGAATCTAAGCAATTTCCGATTTAAACTCTAATCTGGCCCGCCTAAGCATTGGCGTCTTTCAATGTGGCCCGCTGAAGAATTCGCAAACACCGATGCGGCCCGCCATGCAGAAAAGTTTGCCCACCCCTGATCTAGTATACAAATGCGTTATTTTTTTCTCCCGAAATCGCGTAATCAACTGAATTTTTTTGCAAATGTAAGTATAATGCCTGACAATGTTACATAAAGTATGTAATGTGGGAAAACAAAGGGCAGCTTGTGTTGCTTCATACACCGTACTGCATTACTGTTAATAAAAAATATTTTCATGTAGGGCGAAACCGGGTGACTTTTTGAAAATCTGTTATAAATCGATACAAGTTTAAAGGCCTAAAAAACCTATACGCATATCTAAAAGAGTGGTCCTTGAACTACACATTTCGACTAGAAAATTAATTTTAAAATATTATTTAGATGGCATTTACTGTGAAAGAAAAGAAGACTAGGGTGCCAGACACCTGCCCGCTGACGCTCGCCAACCCCCACCCCCTCTCCCTTTGCTCACTGTTTATTCGTAACTACCGTGTACGTATTAGATTTAGATTAGTTTAGGGGAACATGTTTTGAATATGAGTTTAATGAATTCTAGATCGGTGTATATTACGCGGGGTACAGCTAGTATTCGTTATTCTGTTTGGAGAAAGTCATACGATGTGCACCTTACGTTTTTTAATTTTGAAAAAGTTTAAAGTGTATTTCTCAATCTTAAACGTCGTGCTATCTTAAAATATGATTCTCAGGCAAAACATACGAAATGACACATATCGCAGGTAGGTAATATTGCCACCAAAACATTTTCTTCAAAAACACCGGTTTATTCCATAATTCAGACCATTTATATGTTATGATTTCAATAATATCTCAATTTCAAGCATTAAACCTACATTTCAGTTAATTGGCATATTATTCCGATTTAATTGTATGTAAATAAAAATTTACGATTTTCTATATCAGTTGTCCGGTACACACCAACAACATTACATTTGAATCAAACATGTAAACGGGCTCATGAGCGTAATTTTTGCAAACGCTAAGGTAAAATAAAGTGTTATGTATAATGAGCAATGTTATGAAAACCATAATAAAGCAACTATTAATGGAAGAAGTTTCTTACATGTAATATTCCTCTTACATCTTAATTGCTAATACTTCAGAAATAAGTGTATATTACGTGCTCGTCCAAATGGCGGTATGCGTTACTTAGATTGCATTAAAATTTAAATAGGTCAATAAATGCACCAAAAAGTAAACAGCTATAAAATTAAAGCAATTGGTTATTCCAGAAAGTAGAAAAAGCTTCTGGCATGTAAAAGTTACGGGGAAAAGAATTATATATATTTTTAAACATTACGCTGGAGGTCTGTTAAACGCCCTAAATTATTTAAAGAGGAGAATAAAAATTCAATGGAAGTCGAAAGATTATGGAAGAGGGAATAGATGAGAGAATGAGGAAGAAGTGGGGTACCTGCATTAGGGTGTGTGTGTGTGTCGCTTGGTAACATGTCGTAGACATCGTGTAACACTCCGATTTTCGCATCTATTATGATTTAATTTTGCTTATGGTTTCTGTATCCGCCACTCATTTGATTTTACCGGGCGTCCCGGATTTTTTTATTATCAACGAAGTACGACCTTCCTGCTACGGAAGCCATAGCAATTGTCACATAAATAACAGTACGAGCAAAAATATTACGTGCGATGTCTGTAAAAGTTACTTTTTTGCTCTCAGGCGGAAATGTTATGCCTATTTATCCAAAGAAACGCGGACGTCGGGCGTCAGCAGTCGAAGGCGACCGCCGGACGCCCCAGTGAAACCACACCTTTAGGAACTAGGATCTTCCTCCTATCTCCGCCCTCCCCTAACGCGCTCTCCTCTCGCGAGTTACGAATTTCATGCGTTTACGTACGAGTGAACAATTTTTAATACATTCTCCTTACTTGACTAATTTTTCTTCTGATATACCTATGATGAATGAAAGTCTGTTACGTGTGATTCTTTCGCATTGAAAGAGAATTAATTCATTTAAGATATTATATATTAGATTAAAATTAGTTATTATGTACGGTGGTCGATACTAGAATGACAAGTTATTTCGAGCTTTAATAGATTGAAATGTAAACCTTTTACTCGAAGGTTTAAAATAATGTGTGCGGATTATTAGAAGAGTGTAACTATATATATGACGTAAGTAAGTCCGATAAAGTTTAACAATGAGCTGGGTGGACGAGATCTAATTTATTTTGTCCGAATCGGGGAAAATCGAAGAAATGAAATATGTATTTCTTTAATCTTATCGGTACTACTTTAGAGAAGAAACAAATTGAACACAGAGCACTGTGTAGTGAAACCATGGTCGTATCTGTATACAAAAATTAAGAAAGTGGAAAAAGTTCAAGTGTTCAATTTGTTTATTCTCCAAAAAACGCGTATCGCTTTGTCCGATGAGTCTTGCTATCGCTCGTGTCATATGTCCACCGAATGACCCACTCGTGATCGACGTCAAATTCCCCTAATTTTTATCGTATTCCAATTCGACCGGGAGGTGGATCTCCGGAAGGCGCCCGACAAATTGGCACGTGTAACCTGGCCTTAACCTTGCTTAACCGTATCCGAAGCCCAATTAAGTAATATCTTGCAGCCCTTATCTTTTTCCTCCGAAATTCCTTCTTATTGTCCCGCAAACCCACTCCCTTAACAAATTCTTGTTTCTTCTATCCGTCGCTCTTGGGAAAATGCTCACTCTAAGGAATGGAATGTGGATTCCTTACTCCTTGTTAGTGGTGCGAGTGATAAAGCTGGGTAGAAATTGTTTGAAGAAATCGAACTAAGTCCACGTTTTCTGGCGGGTATTGACTAAACATCCTTTGCCTGCGTTTTATGGCTGCGGATTATCCACCGTATTTTTCCATTTCACCGGTCTTCGTGGTATTTTAAAACTTTAGTTTTAATTGAAACGCTTGCGATTTCGTTAACAATCTTAATTGTTTAGTTGAACGGAACATTCTATTTCGCCACTCTCCAAAGTTTAATAGTATCGCTAGGTAACGAATCGGGAAATTATCTAGCGTAGTTCTCTTAGTTTTTATACGCCCCGCAAACTGATTACGCAAAAGCGACCCTTTAATTCTAATCAATGAATTTACATGACATTTAATTAAAATTGTTACATTGAGAAGTTTTAAAGTCAAATACATTTTCAAATAGCTTTTCCCCTCGACTAAAATACATAATGTCTTTAAAAAAAACTTCTGATTTAGATAGCTATTTCGGCCCGTCATAGCAACTAATGCTTTCCACTATTTAAAAAAATCTGATGCGGCCAACACATGACTTTCTCCATATTGGGTGTATAGATTTTTAAATTATTGTGAATAATATTAAGAGGCAAAATTATTATTTCCTAGCGTAAAAGAAGACACGCCCTTGTTGCCGTAAATTACGTATATTTTGAATGTTTACAGAATTCACCGCTACATGGTGTTAGCGCTGTATACTGGTATTAAGATAAAGCGAAATATATCCGAAATGGATGGTTCTACGAAAATTAGTTTCAAACAAAATTTGGAAGAAATATTATTCTCTACAACTTTGGTCCTTACGAAGATTACCAATAACGATGTTTTTAAGGAGATATTTAACGGAAACCGAAAAACCGGTAATTTATAAATAACTCCTAAAGAATAACTCTCCTAGAAAATTGTTTCAAATGAAAACTCTAGGAAATTACATTCTCTATAACATTTGTATAGAATTGTATATACAATAATGATGTTTTAACGAAGAAATATCGCAAAAACCGAATCGGGTTTCGAATAAACCTCGACTTCCGGTTATCCGTTATTGTCCAAAAACTAATCAGTTCTTTATGCTAATATTAAAGTGTTATATATGAAGTTAGGTAACGATATGGCACGTACCTTTTGAGTTAGAGCGCCCACACTAACATACACACATACACACACACACACAGACATCATTCCGAAAATAGTCTAAACGTGTTCTAGGGACCTCAAAACATGTATTTCCGTTGCAATCTCGAAGTCGATTTTTTTCATGAATACAATACTTTCCCATTACTACGTACGGAGAAAGTAATATGTTGGAAATATATGTCGCGTGGGCCACTGTAAATTTGCAAATTACATGAGCTGATAATATCATGCGACCGCAAGCAACATCTCCACGATTTCTCTTATTTTCTATTTGAAGTGCATTCGTCGAAGTAATGAATGCCCATTATATTTCTCACGTTCAAAAAAATAATTTTCTTCTCTTCCACCGAGATTTAAACCACGATGGGCAAGAATTGATCTTTGAATTTTGTATTCGATCCACTTTGCGGTAATCGTTAATGGTTTTATCAGCGTAAGTGGCCTTCGTTAATAACATGACTTGCAGTATTTTATATAATAATAGCCGTCGTCCGTTGGTTGGTTGGTCACGCTATGCAAACGCTAATAACTGGAGAAATAATAATGATAGAAACTCGAATTTGGTAGGGATGCTTGAGAGATCCAAGAGAGGCATTTCCATTTCCCATTACTTAACATGTAAAACGCGATTTTTCGACTTGCAGGCTTTTATTCATTTGGAAATTAAAATTAGAAGAAATTAACAGATGACCTTCGGATTTGAACCATTTTGAAGAAAAAATTATAAAGTTTCTTATTCCGTTCGTCGTTTTTCGCCCACAGTTCGAAATATTCCATTTTAAACGTTTAATATGCATATTTTGTGGAAATCTCGCCATTTTAACGTGATGTCGACCATTATCATTGTTACACCTCAAATTACTATTATTGTATACATTCTTCTGGGAATAAGCGTGCCTTGAGTGCTTCAATACGAGCAAATACGAGTGAATACGAGAGAGAGAGAGAGAGAGAGAGAGAGAGGAAGGAACGGGAGAGATTGGCGTGTTTTGTGGAAAATAAGTATATTAACGTAAATAATGAAAAATTTTAAGTATCAACAGTGTTATTTTAGAAAAATTGGAGATAAAAAGCATTCTTAAATTAAATTCTTTGTAAACCATACGTGCTTACGAATTTATATTGTTATTCCTCGAATTAATTTCGTAACAATGGCCGAAGTTTGGAAACGAATATAAATTAAAATTCAATTAAAATTAAAAGGACGTTTAAAACTGTTAACAGGAAATTTTCGATGAAACAACAGTGGATTGATTTGTTTTTATAAAAGGAAATTTGGTGCTTATTTAATACAGAGTAAGTTCTAAGGCTTATAATCCATTTAAATCTAATAACAGTAGCTATTGTAGTTTAAAGAAAGAACTTTATTTATTCACTTTAGGTACAGAATGAATTAATTTTAGGCTAGCATTGCCTATTATAAAAGGAGTTACTTTGGAATTTACAGTATGTAAAGTGGAAATTGTACCGAATTGACTCAAGTATATTTCAAAGCAAAAATCAATTTAAAACTATTGAAAGTTGTTGTTTCGGAAACTGAGAAGTCAGGAGTGCTGAGCGAACGATAATCGATATTGAGGTACATTACATTCCAAAATCTATTTAAAGTATTATCAGAGGCAATTGAAGATTGAACCAATTTTTTTGGAACCGGAATTCTGCTTATTTAATGAAATTGAAATCCTAATGCTATAATCAATTTAAAACGGTACTTTCCTGTTAACGGGAATACCTCAAAAAATAAACATGTATTGTTGTGATATGTTACGACGTATCTGTTTGTTAACGATGCGTAAGAACGGGGGAATTACTTAAAAATCACACTTTTTGACACTTATTTATTAATAAAAGGAACGTAATTACTAATACAATCTAAATTTATGTTACTAGGGGGTCAATATGTCTTTATGGCATTTAAAATAGCTGGAAATATATCGATTTCTTTGTTATGTTGTCGCCACATGAATTCTTCCGCTGAAAGGCTTTCACATTGCATTTCTAAAATATTCTGTCGCAGAAGTAAAGTTTCATAATATGATCCTTCTTGCACATTCGCCCTTTAGATAATATACCATGGTCTTCAAGCAAAGATACAGCTTTTTCTTCGCTCTTCGGCAAGCTCCACAAATGCATCATTAAGGGATCAACGTAAATATCTTAACGAGATTTGTTACGCATTGTTAACAAACAAAATCTCACAACATATCAGAACAATACGTGTTTATTTATTGAGGTATTCCCGTTAACAGGAAAGTACCTTTAAAACTAATAACAATGGCTATTTTAGTAGAAAGGAAGGTACTATTTTAGTCACAAGGAATTTCTGTGAGATTTTAGTTAATTAATTAAAACAGACATAATATAGAAATATTCGATGGGTAAAACAGTGCACAGTTTTATTCTTGCGATTTTTACATGTTGCATTGACGAAAATTTAGATTCATTAAACCCGTTGAAATTCAACGGGCACTTATGCTAGTGTATCAGTAATTGCGATCAAATAAATACAATAATGAAGACGAGAGCCAAATATGACTTTGAAGCCGGCGAAGTTTTTTTCAAAGTGCGCTGCATATACGTAGATGAGTGGAATAGGGGCACAGATATCATTTCAGGATAACCTGGTAAAATGAAATAATTTCGGAGAACCGTATTACAATGAAATCTCGTTAAAACGTACTTCAAATTACGTATATTTCAAATTAACGTACTTTTTTAAATCCCCGTCAATTTTCCCGTATAAATACTGTATAAATATT
The DNA here is from genome assembly GCA_036926305.1 of Uropetala carovei. Classification (NCBI taxonomy): domain Eukaryota; kingdom Metazoa; phylum Arthropoda; class Insecta; order Odonata; family Petaluridae; genus Uropetala; species Uropetala carovei. Next base: position 1,522,871 of record JAXCHB010000095.1, read on the forward strand.
TCAAAATATCGTACTTCAACTTGAAATAATTTTCAACACTACGTATGAAATTCAGAGGTCCCGAAAAAGATATTTGTGGTTTTAACGTAGTATTTCATTCTTGCTCATTCAAGTCGTTTACACCAATTTTGAAGGCATCTATTGTCTTTAGTGCTGACAGTTCTGTGGATTGCAGCCAAAATCCCAAAGAAGGAATTTTCCGAGCTGACAAATTTAGAACCGATGATCAGTTATCCCTATCTTTGTTTTCGCAATAGCATTGAGATATAATCTTAAGGTGTAGGATATACATCTCTTGTTAGACTCATTATGGCCAGTTTCGGTTTGCGCGGGACCTGGGAGAATGCCGATCCCCCACTGAGATGATTCCAGAAAAAAAACTATACCTACTCCTTATGGGTATATACTGCATGAAATATAAAAATTCATACTCCGTAGAGATACGTTGTATCGAGATTTTACTGTAATCTGCCTCATAAGTTTCCCTTCACTTAAGAGTTGTTCGCGTTTTGTTTGCTTCAGGAGCGGATCCAGAAACTTCTCAAGGGGGGGAGGGGGGGGGGGGCGATCGCCCCTACACCTATCGAATCCGCCCCTGCCAACTGCCCAAGATTTTGAAAAACCCTACCCAGTGGAGTGCAATGAGGTTATCCAAGGAGGGGGCGGCCGCCCCTTCGCCCCCACCCCCCGTGGATCCGTCCCTCGTTTGCTTGTTTGGTTGGTTTGACGTGATGAGGCAATATCTTGGGTTGCTTTTAGCAAGCTGGAGTAGCACTGATACGTATTTTATATTGGCAGATTAAACCATAAAGCCATATATTATACATATGTGTAATAGTGCATGGTAAACGATTGTCGACATGAATGAATCACTTCTCTTTATCTAATTTCAGCTTATTATATAACCGCATAGGTTGCAATAACCAAAATTTTATTCTTTTACAATAATATATTTTCATTATGTCTTAAACGCATTCTCATCTATTAACAAACTGTGTTTGTTTTGCCCTACTTTATTTTTGTAATACAGACCAAAAACCTGCGTCATTGATCATATCAAAAACTTATTAAAGTTTAACATTTAAAAACTATTGTGAGGAAAGGAAGTTTCCGTGGGTGGTTTTTTTCTGCCATTGTTTTTTTTATGTAAAGAAATCCCGTCATCCCGCCACAAAGACTGAACCTTGGAACAATTTCTTAGACCAAAAGTAAATATATATCTCGCAGGTGAACACCCCCAGAGTCCCCTTCCTATGTTTACAAATTATCAGGAATTTAATTTTCTTGGAGCTATGCTTCTGACACCGTACACACACTCTGGATCTTGTATTATATATATATATATATATATATATATATATATATATATATACGTATATATTAAGAGCTTGGAATTTTATGAAAGTCACTTTCCATCATCAGCGTATTCGGTCGGCGGTACGTCCAAAGTTATTTAGGTGCGCACGATTGTTAAATGTTATAATTTTCCTCCTACCTTCAGCTCACAAGGATGATTTTGGAATCGAATGTGTTGTAGTTTAGACTACGAATAGCCAAATAAATGGAAGGCACGATTCTCCTGAAGAGAAGGGATACTGATATAAAATAACTAGCGTAATTGCCCGTCAATATGACGGGATATCTTTAGTTAACCTTAAAATAGCTGCCTCCCTCCCCCCCTCTCTCTCTCCTCCTCCTTCCTCCCTCCTCCTCCCTTCCCTTCCACCCTATCCTTCCCTTCTCACTCACTTCCTCTCTCTCCATCCCTCTCTCTCTCTTAAATGTAAGAGGAGACTGTTAGTCTCAATTTCGCCCTCAATAAAGTCGTTTGTCTGTCTGTCTCCCTCCCTCCATCTCTCTCCCTCTCTTTCCCTCCCTCCATCTCCTCCTCCCTCCCTCCTTCTCCCTCCCTCCTTCTCCCTCCCTTCCCCTCACTCCCTCCCCCTCACACTCTCCCCCTCCTTCCCTCTCCCTCCCTCTCCCTCCCTATCTCGTATCAAAAGCATTCAATGCACGCTTACACCCATAAGGATTGATATAACTATAGGATTTTGGGGTCTAACAGTGTAATTGGTAGCCAAGGCAACATCCCGTTAAAAAGGCAATATTTCCACAAAATATGTTAATTAAACGTATAACATGAGCGATATCGAATTGTATGCGAAAAAAGATGAACAGAATAAGATACTTTGTAATCTTTTCTTCAAATGGTTCACATCCGAAGATCGTAGGTTAAATCCTAGTTTTAATTTCCAAAACAATAAAAGCCTGCACGCCAAAAAATGGGTTTTTACGTGTTACCACACGGAAAATGGGAAATGTCTTCCTAGGAGTCGAACCCAGGACTTTTTTGGAGATTAATTTTCGTCATTACCTTAAAATATGTTAATCAAGCATCCTTGCCAAATTTGAATCTTCAACCTATTCCGGAAGTTTGTTAAAACGCACTATATCAACCATCATGAAAGCGTGACCAAACAACCAACAATCCTGGGCTATTATAGTATAAAATTACAGCATTTTCTCCTGTGTGTTGGAAGCAGCCTAATTAACGATAATTGGCTAAATTATGGAAAGGCATTTTGGCAAATATAATTAAAAAAATGTATGACAATCATATGACTAGTTTACATCTATGTACAATACTTATCTATTTAAATAGAAAATCTCTTAATTTCTTCGTCACTTTACAACATACCGAACCATTTTAAAATTGCTCAAAAGGGAAATTGGTAAAATAATATATATAATATAATAAATACCCTTTAGAGCTTCAAAAATGTTCGCCTTATAACATTTTCATAGTCGTGATAGACCAAGCAATGAATACCAAAAGTATATCGACAGTTTCGACCACACAACGATAGATGTCGCCATATGGCTTATCGGGAGGTGCCTGTTACCTGGGATGCAGTGTTGAGCGGTCGGTCGGCCAGTTCATATCGTACTCCGTCCTAAAGGACAGAGTGCGAATGTGGATTACGGATTGGTAACGAGTTATTACGGTTTGCATTTTTAATTTTATATTGTGTCTACACTTCGTTTCTATATTATACATATTACATTATATATTATATTAATAGTATTTTAAGGTTGTATACATATACATAATTGAAATCTACGTCTGTCTTTCCACCCCATCTAACGCACGACATGGCAGGTGGGTCGATCCTTTGCCACCCTCCCTCCCTCCCTCCCGGGGCCCCGACCTTGGCCAAGGTTCCCACCCTGTGTGCACACAAAATCCCAAACCACGATACGATTTCCACACGATCGATGTTTTACGCAATTGACACATGTACTATTATCCTATGTCATATTATTGTTTATTTTCCACGATAAATGCTAAATCGAATTTCGAAACGTATGCGCCGCTAATATCTTTTCCCCTGAACGAAAACAGGCGATGCTGGAGACGTGCATTTCTTTTCCGAATGCACGAAGAGTGAAGAACGAAGACGCCCAGACACCATTCATCATGCAGGAGTAAGTATGTTTAGATGTAATTGTACTGTTTTTATTAATTTCTCCTTTTTAATAGTGATTTGTTTTTACAGAGCTCCTCTCCAACACAGGGTGTATCATCGCAGTGTGGCGCGGTTATCTCCTAGTGGAGGTAATTAATGGTTTCACTGGAGGGATGACACAGTGGTATGGTAGTCTTATTTTGATCTCAGGCATATAAAATGCCTCAGAAGAATAATCATAATTAATTAGCAATTTTTCTAAATTCTATAATTTCTCTGACGTCGTTAACGGCGACTGTAGTTTTGCTGTCGTATATTGGATTTAGCCAATATGAGTTTATATGTCTATGGTTTATTCGTCTGCCTTATCATCAGTTGAAGCGGAAGAAATTGTTGTGTTATTGCCAGAATTAAAGTGAAAATTAAGTATATCAATTCTTTAAACAGTATATCCTGATCTATTACATTTATTTGCATTTTTAATATAGTGATTAAGTTTTAATGTCCATGCATAAGAAACAAATAAGTAGTAGACATATTGAACCAAATTTTGTGTTGCATTGAGTTGCAAAATGCAACGGTAATGTTTATTTATAATCAATCCTTAATTTAATATTTTTTAAAGTATATCAGTCATTTTACTTGAGCAATTCAGTGTTTTATTACTTAACGTTGAATTGGTAATTAAAAATTATTTGTAATAGTTTTGTATGAGGCCTTAGTTCTCCTCATAAAGACAAACGCTTACGGATAAAATACCTATAATCGTGTGTTAGAATAATAGACCGTTTTAGGAAATGTCTAAAATATTTTTGCTAATATAGTGATTGCTCTTAATTGCAGATAACCATCAACGCCACACTGGACAGACACGGACGCTCGCGGTAAGCTCAATTTCCCTTATTTATAATGCACACGTCATTTCGTGTAAGATATCACGAACTTCATTCGAGAAATACGTTCGAACCGAATTGAATTAAGTCAGTATCATTTTCAGATGTAGTGTTTATTGTTGTTGGTAGGCTTGCCACCTCTAGGACTTTGAACGGGAATATTTGTGTTTTTCCATAAATTTTCAGTCTCTTGATTAATTTTACTGAATTTTCTCAAATTAACCGATTATAAATAGGAGGATGTTTTTTGGCGAAACGAACTTCCCGACGTTTTCACGTACTAAAATATCGAATGATCAATAGCTCTTTAATATATATGAATTTCAAGTTGGAAGTATTTTTTTCATTAATCTTGAATGAAATTCAATTTTGGTTTTCTAATGTCTGGACGTATGCAGGTACTCAAATATCTCTTAAATATAACGACATATAATATATTTCTTCCGAATGTGGCAACTTCATCAGTTTACATGTTGAAGAAGTTTTCGTTACTGTTGGATATTATTTATTATTAATATATATTTAGAATTCTTTGCCTGTTATATCAACCCGTTCATTTTCAAATAAATGCATCACCTGTACTTATTCTGCAGTCAGTAAGTTGAATAGAATATATCGCACTGTGTTTGTGATACTTAGCTGTTGTTCAATTTCAGCATGATCACTCCATTGGGAAATTTCAGAATAAGTATATATTTGCCACTAAGGAATAGTACTGCAGTCAGGTTCTTCTGTAGCGTGTGGGGAAAATTCGGCTTGCTTTAAGGTCACGAACGGAGACTTGGTGATGCGTTTATTCGGAAATGAAATATAAAAATGTTTCTTCAGAAGATGATTTTTTAATTGTATTTTATTTGAAAGACTTCAAAGATGAAAATTATTGGTAATGTTTCTACTTTCATTTTTGCTTCGGGATTTAAAACCTCAAAAGATGTAAATCAACTAGGCTTCACAATTTTCTCATACATATAAAGCCTGTAGCAATGTTAATTTTAAATTTGGTATAGGTAAAACTGGCACTATATGCAATACCTGAAGTGTATGTGGCCATGTGGTAATTTCTTTTTGTAAGCATTTACTCGGTTCTGTTATTTTAGAATTACGTATCATAAAGCTCACGGATACATAATTTTAGAATATAGTATAAATGAGCATGTGCTAAATATTCTTGAGACTACCATGCTGATTTTTTTGCAGGGAAGCGAGGACTACGCGAGTGGGTGGGGGCTGTGGACTTAGGAGCGTAGGTGCTGCTTAGTTAGTAGAGTGGATGCTGCTTAGTTAGGAGAGTGGGGGCTGCAAACTCGGCTTAGTAGGTTCGTCAACCTTAGATTAGTAGGTTTGACAAACTTAGATTAGCAGGTGCGACAAAGTTAGATTACTAGGTGCGAGAAACTTAGATTAGCAGGTGCGAGAAAGTTAGATTTGTAGGTGCGACAAAGTTAATTTGTAGGTAGGAGTAGTATTTAGGTGTGTGAATGTGTGTATGATGGTAGTGCATGGATGTGCGCGCGCACATCTTTGGGTAGTGGTGGTGGTGTGTGTGTGATGGGTGATGGTTGTATGTATGAATCATTTTGTCATCGATTACATTGTTTAGCTAGACAGATGAGAGTACTTAAGTTTAGCAAGCGATAGCATGGTGTAGGGCTGGCGTAACCCAGCGAGCTCGCCATGTTAAATAATGAGCAACGATGGCCTAAGCATTACCTCCTGGGTGCCAATGGAAATATGCTTAACTTGAAGGGTATAGAAATCATTCCATTCATATTTTTAAAAAACCTCCAGTTATCAGATGCAAAACAAGTTCTAAAGGTTTCCCAGTTTAGGATTTATTACGTTATGACTGAGCCTTCATTAATTATGTTGAATTCTACTGTTGAAATGTTATTTACAGTTGTTTATCTTAAACTGTGATGTCTATTTCATAAAGAAATCTTGTATTGTTAGTTTCTACATCACTGTTTAATATCTGAAGATAATACTTTAGACTAAGAAATGTATGATGCAACTCTCTCTAAATAAAATGTTTTAATTTTACCGTGAGTATTTATTTAAATTATAAATTAAGTAAACGTTCGATGACTTTAAATGATTCTTTGATTTTCTATATCAATTAATTTAATTTATACATCAAACTGTAGTGAGCTTAAATGTGACATAAGTTCTACAATTCGTTTATAAGATATTTCTATTTCCAGGAGTGTAATTATCGAATAGCATAATTGGCCATCAAAAAACAAATGAAGTTGCAATAGTGTCCCAGATAAGGAAATGTAAACTTCTTCCATAATGTCTTTGAGGTAAAATGTCCTCTGTCCTACTCTAATGATAATTAGGATGCAAAATGTCCTACTTTGTGATACATTTCTGTTTGGGAGAAGATCTACCGGCAGCAATGCCCCTAATCAATCGCATGGCTACTGGGACCTAATGGGTGAGTTTTGCATTGCTGTTTATAACCTCGTCCCCCTACGTCTCCTCCACTCATACTTCGCATTTAAGAGATCGCAATAATATAGGATAGCAAGAATAGCAGCTTGTCACTGTTAGTTCTGCTTCATCTATCATCAAAGATTGGTCATGTTCAGTGAAGTGAGACTGCATCACATTTTAGTTCCGTTATATGTATTAATTAAATATAACAAATTTTCTGTCTTTTCTCAAAAGTTATATCAACATTTCTTGTAAATTTTGTTTTTCTAATAAAGAAAGCAGGCTTTACTTCCTGAAACTTGGGGAGATATCAAATCTGCATTTCCAATCAAAAGAGCATAGTTTGAATTGTTCTTCGGTATTTTCATTCATATTCATAGAATTATGTAACATATTAAATTTTGAAGTTTTATTCAAATCATATTGCTGCCATGAGAGTGATTTTTGAAGGTTATTTTCAAATCTTGGCTTTATGGGTCCTTTTACAGCCTAACTATATTTTCCGTTTCAATTGGCTTCGATCAGGAGGAGATCCTGTGGAGAATTAGAGTGTCTTTGATGCCAAATTAGCCTTGAATTCTGAGTTATTATGACTTGAAAACTGACACGCTGCTGAGTCTACATTGTAAGTACTTTTATGACCAGCCATCATGGATAATGGATTTATCACCTCTAATTGTAAGAGCATTCAATATTATTTTGTGGAATTATATTATAACTAAATATCAGCTGTGGGTTCATCCTACAAATGTAAAACTAGCTAATATCAGAACATTTGGTGTAACAATAGCCCAAGAGGCCGAGTCACCAGAAAACACACATGTAATCAGAACATTTAGTCATTAGTACCATGAAATAGCAGATTATGAAAATTTCCAATTTTTTTCCTTGTATGAGTACATAGTCATTTAAAAAGTTAGTATCACTAATTTAAAGAGGTATTATGGAATTCATCATTGGCCTAGAAGAATATTAGCTATCTACACAGGGTAGAACAAATAATTAATATTTTGAATTAATATCCTTTTCCACACAATAATCACTATTTTTAGCTCATTTTCTTAAAAGCCAGAACTTTGTCCATCTGTCATTGGACAATCAACATTTTTTAAAGAGGTATTTAGAAAATTCTTTTTGAATTAGATAGCGCTTATCCATCCTTGAAGTTCACTGCAATTGTACTTTTCATGTAATTCATAGTTTTCCCTCTAGGTGACTTTTGAAATGGTATTTACCCAAACTACTGAAGCTAGAGGAGCGAAGTTTTCATGAATGGGAAGGTCTACGTTCCAACATTGCGGGTTTCCCCCTCTGCAACTAGGGAGGCAAAACAGAATTTTGAAAATTTTTAATAAAATGTGCTTCCACCTGTTGCTTTAGTAAGTAGTTTACTAATAAGTTTTAATTCTTTGTTTATGTTAGCCATATAACCAAGATTAGTTAATGTATTATAGTATGAAAGTAGAGGATAGCTAGACAATTTGGCTAAACCAAGGCAAACTTAAGGAAATTTCAAAATTGTAAAAGATGTTATGTTGTCATCAGCATTCACAGAAACATATTGTGGGAGCAAGGGGAATAAAAACCAGGGTCAGCTTGAAGCTATTCCAATGATAAGACTGCATTCAACCCCCGAGTTCCTATGTAAATTGTGCAACTTCAATAATATTTATTTTATTTTATAAAATATATTCTGAAAGGTATGTCTCTTATTTTTCAACCAGTAATTCTAGAGGGAGGGGCAAATGTGCACGGTCATGTATATAGTATTAACCCCTTAAGCCGATAGCCCAATTACATACTCTCCAAATGCAGATATTGCTTAAATTGCGATTCTATCAGCATAAAGTAGCCTTTCATGGGACTATATGTGTCACAGCAGACCATCGATATGTGATCTTTCAATGGATCACCAATTTCCTGTCAGTTTGTTAGTTTTTATACTTCGGTAGAGGAAATACGTAGCGTAAGCTACGCTATTTAGTAATTTAAATACATGCTTGAGGGGTTAAGGCAATATTGAAGATGTGATAACAAAAATTTATTGATAGACTCGTAGATATAGAATTTCATTTTTAATTTATATATTTTGCTGTAAAGAGGATTTTTATTTACATAGAAGAAATAAATATTATAGCGCTTATACCATTATTAGTCCACACCTTACTAGTAAAATCCAAGCGTCTGTTTGTTAAAATATATATATATATATGTGTGTGTGTGTGTGTATATATGAACAAATTTTGAACTCTTTATTTCAATTTCAATAAAACCTTTAGCTTTTAATTGGCTTTCCCTAAAATTTTAAATAACACAGAGAATGATAACAACTGTGTTCTTAAAGTACTATCGAGTGTGGTGAAGTAAGAAATATGTAACAGAAATTAATAATGAAGAAATGATAAAGTTTCAATAACACACACAATGTGATTTACTGTCAAAATTGTTGATTCTATGCTATTCTAGGAGAGTATTCAAACTATTTGTCAGGTTCTAAGACTCTAATTCTCATATCAGAACATAAAAATAATTAACTTCAAGTTGCTGCAATTTTAGAGTTAAAGAACTGAAGTGTGTTTAAGATTATGAAATGAAATATAAATCTAAAAAGATTTAAGGAGTGTTTTTATTTCGCTTAAACAATGATTTAGTTCTGACAGAAAGTTTAAATTATGGATTTCCGGAGGTCCTTCCTCAATTTTTATGAGATGTCGAGGACTGAAATTAGGGTTAGCAGATATCCCGTTTCTTTTATAAATATCTCAGGTTTTTAAAGCTTTCCTTTCAGTATTCGAATGAAATGGAAATTTTGAACTCATTCTTCGTGGAGAGAACTGCCACTTACAATGCGATATAATCACTCAGCTAATTGCATGTCATTAAGCCTTGGATGAGTAATTTTATAAGTATTTTCATGAGTTTATATAAACATAGCCCCTTGGTCACAACATAGTTTTTCCTAATAAGAATCAATTTAGCTCGTATAAATATTATAAAAAGGAATATAAACGCCTTTCAGGAAAAGAAAATATCAAGAATACAAGTATTAGATGTACAGACGTAAACGAACCCGATACTCTTGTTTAAGATATTTCATTTTAAATAATGTGTAGAAATTCCGCAAAATGTCGTTGGTGAGTTGTTACGGCGCGCCGTAGCGATACTGCTTCTCTTATGTTCGAGACCCCTGGCGTTGAAGTGAGACTATGGGGTTTAAGTGTGATTTGGAAAATGTCGATATAACCCAACAACCATAAACTTAACGATCAGTGATTTGAGTGACACATTCATCGCGGGAAACGAAGAGAAAGGGAAACATCAACTAATGGAGCTTATAAACGAGGTAAGAATTACTTTAGCTTTTTTTTACCATAGAGCTTCTCAGTTTTGCTGTACTATCTTTGTTAAATGAATAATATTGGGAAAAGTAAATAATTTATTTGGCAAATATAATTGATAATCTTTTAAAACATTCATTATAGATAATTTGTTCATAACAACATGAATCTCCGTTGCTCTGTATTGTTTACATGGTGCAAGTTTTATTTAGCTATAATAGATGTGATAGCTACTACCTACTACAATCTTTAAAACTTTCAGTGGTACTATATTGTTCCGTTGATTTCTACGTGTTTGTTTGTTGGCATTCCGCAAACTTGTCGGAATGAATGAGCATCATTTGTTGAAGCCGGTAATTATTTCTTCTGCACATTTCTCTTCAGTGTGGATGCGCAAATGCAAAAGGAATTATTAGTAATAAATTTGGCACCATTAAAATTGGAATAGATAATGTTTTGTTTGGAAATTCTCAAGGCCACCGCCAATTGTGAAATATTTTTCCGAAGTTGTAAGGAACGTAGGTAGTTCACCTATATTTCCCGTATTGTGTTTGGAATAATAATACGCGAAGGGTTACTCTTTCTTTAATGTGGAGATTCTCGGCTTGGATATTTGATAATACGCAAGAAGGTTTATTAATTTTTTTACTCTTCTGGGTTTAAGATGAAATGTTTACCAGTTGTTGTCAGGATTGTGATGAACGTGCAAATTGAATTTTACAGAAATATAGCGGTGTGATATTTAGTGCGTTTACTTCTATTTAATCTACGGAGGATTCTGCTCGGAAAAAGAAATTTATTTCAGTAGTCGCGTTCTTCTCGCATATTATTTCGATTTTTGAGATTGAATTCTAAGCGCTTAACCTTCGAGGCATATTCCCCACCGCTTCGTGCTTTCGGTAACGAAGCAGTGCGAACCTGAGGCCATATGATGGCGCAGGGAAAATTAGACGAGGAAAGGTCTCGTATGGACACCAACGCAACCCCCCCCCCCCGCCCCGGGCTGTGTTCGACGCCCCTAAAATACATATGAAAAATGATATCAGTGCTGGATTTTCGCTATTCTCTGCGGAATGGAATAGAAATCTGGGCCGACTCAACAATACAAGCGAACCAAGCGCCCACTTGGGGCGCCGATTTTTCCTGAAAAAAGTTTTTGAAAAATACCGTAATTAAGTTTTTCCATTTGGTTTTCCTTTAATATGTTTAGTGTTTTCAGCTGGCGAATATATGTGAAAAGGTGACTTCAAATTAATGTTCAGGGGCAATAACCGTGATCTACTCCGAATGGTAAAATGTTATTTCCGATTTCCTCTTCCTACAATAGTATCGAATACAGATAGCTGGATGTGGTTTTTTGCAACATTTTATAGCTGTGTTACATGCCGGGGGTCTTTGCCGACCGTATGAAAGCAGTCCTCACCGCCCCTAATATCTCCAGCTGATTCCCTCTTATATTTGCCGCCCCCGAGGGTTCCTGTTCGGATGCAACTGATCGTACGACGACACTCCGAGTGCTTTTGGGTTAGGACCCCGGGCCCAAAGACGAAATTTCCCGAAGGGGAGAAAAACAGAAGTAGTGGGGAGAAGTATCAGGGTGCTCAGGGATGATAAAAAAACAGTGGGTTGGGTTGGGAAAACCCAAATCCGAATCTGAGTGGGAAATGGAGAAAACGCCTGCCGTTGGTATTGGTTGCACCCGCGTATTGCGGTAGGAAAACATTAGGACAGATCCTAATACCGGGCCCCGTGGATTTTGCCCCGGTATCCCCACCCCACCCGATACTCTTGTTTAAGATATTTCATTTTAAATAATGTGTAGAAATTCCGCAAGATGTCGTTGGTGAGTTGTTACGGCGCGCCGTAGCGATACTGCTTCTCTTATGTTCGAGACCCCTGGCGTTGAAGTGAGACTATGGGGTTTAAGTGTGATTTGGAAAATGTCGATATAACCCAACAACCATAAACTTAACGATCAGTGATTTGAGTGACACATTCATCGCGGGAAACGAAGAGAAAGGGAAACATCAACTAATGGAGCTTATAAACGAGGTAAGAATTACTTTAGCTTTTTTTTACCATAGAGCTTCTCAGTTTTGCTGTACTATCTTTGTTAAATGAATAATATTGGGAAAAGTAAATAATTTATTTGGCAAATATAATTGATAATCTTTTAAAACATTCATTATAGATAATTTGTTCATAACAACATGAATCTCCGTTGCTCTGTATTGTTTACATGGTGCAAGTTTTATTTAGCTATAATAGATGTGATAGCTACTACCTACTACAATCTTTAAAACTTTCAGTGGTACTATATTGTTCCGTTGATTTCTACGTGTTTGTTTGTTGGCATTCCGCAAACTTGTCGGAATGAATGAGCATCATTTGTTGAAGCCGGTAATTATTTCTTCTGCACATTTCTCTTCAGTGTGGATGCGCAAATGCAAAAGGAATTATTAGTAATAAATTTGGCACCATTAAAATTGGAATAGATAATGTTTTGTTTGGAAATTCTCAAGGCCACCGCCAATTGTGAAATATTTTTCCGAAGTTGTAAGGAACGTAGGTAGTTCACCTATATTTCCCGTATTGTGTTTGGAATAATAATACGCGAAGGGTTACTCTTTCTTTAATGTGGAGATTCTCGGCTTGGATATTTGATAATACGCAAGAAGGTTTATTAATTTTTTTACTCTTCTGGGTTTAAGATGAAATGTTTACCAGTTGTTGTCAGGATTGTGATGAACGTGCAAATTGAATTTTACAGAAATATAGCGGTGTGATATTTAGTGCGTTTACTTCTATTTAATCTACGGAGGATTCTGCTCGGAAAAAGAAATTTATTTCAGTAGTCGCGTTCTTCTCGCATATTATTTCGATTTTTGAGATTGAATTCTAAGCGCTTAACCTTCGAGGCATATTCCCCACCGCTTCGTGCTTTCGGTAACGAAGCAGTGCGAACCTGAGGCCATATGATGGCGCAGGGAAAATTAGACGAGGAAAGGTCTCGTATGGACACCAACGCAACCCCCCCCCCCGCCCCGGGCTGTGTTCGACGCCCCTAAAATACATATGAAAAATGATATCAGTGCTGGATTTTCGCTATTCTCTGCGGAATGGAATAGAAATCTGGGCCGACTCAACAATACAAGCGAACCAAGCGCCCACTTGGGGCGCCGATTTTTCCTGAAAAAAGTTTTTGAAAAATACCGTAATTAAGTTTTTCCATTTGGTTTTCCTTTAATATGTTTAGTGTTTTCAGCTGGCGAATATATGTGAAAAGGTGACTTCAAATTAATGTTCAGGGGCAATAACCGTGATCTACTCCGAATGGTAAAATGTTATTTCCGATTTCCTCTTCCTACAATAGTATCGAATACAGATAGCTGGATGTGGTTTTTTGCAACATTTTATAGCTGTGTTACATGCCGGGGGTCTTTGCCGACCGTATGAAAGCAGTCCTCACCGCCCCTAATATCTCCAGCTGATTCCCTCTTATATTTGCCGCCCCCGAGGGTTCCTGTTCGGATGCAACTGATCGTACGACGACACTCCGAGTGCTTTTGGGTTAGGACCCCGGGCCCAAAGACGAAATTTCCCGAAGGGGAGAAAAACAGAAGTAGTGGGGAGAAGTATCAGGGTGCTCAGGGATGATAAAAAAACAGTGGGTTGGGTTGGGAAAACCCAAATCCGAATCTGAGTGGGAAATGGAGAAAACGCCTGCCGTTGGTATTGGTTGCACCCGCGTATTGCGGTAGGAAAACATTAGGACAGATCCTAATACCGGGCCCCGTGGATTTTGCCCCGGTATCCCCACCCTCTCGGTGGCCCTGCCCTGGGGTATAATCTAATACAGGGGTGGGCAAACCGTAGCCCCCGGGCCATATGTGGCCCTCGAGAGCATTTAACGTGGCCCGCGAAGGTTTGGTGAAAAAGCAATCTGTAAATTTAACACGATTTTGTATTACTTTTGGTAAAATTATAACAATAAAACCTTTAGTTTTGAAAATTTAGTCCTACAATCCTTGTTTGTGTTTGTTTTTCACTTATGTATGATGCGTAAGAATCTAAGCAATTTCCGATTTAAACTCTAATCTGGCCCGCCTAAGCATTGGCGTCTTTCAATGTGGCCCGCTGAAGAATTCGCAAACACCGATGCGGCCCGCCATGCAGAAAAGTTTGCCCACCCCTGATCTAGTATACAAATGCGTTATTTTTTTCTCCCGAAATCGCGTAATCAACTGAATTTTTTTGCAAATGTAAGTATAATGCCTGACAATGTTACATAAAGTATGTAATGTGGGAAAACAAAGGGCAGCTTGTGTTGCTTCATACACCGTACTGCATTACTGTTAATAAAAAATATTTTCATGTAGGGCGAAACCGGGTGACTTTTTGAAAATCTGTTATAAATCGATACAAGTTTAAAGGCCTAAAAAACCTATACGCATATCTAAAAGAGTGGTCCTTGAACTACACATTTCGACTAGAAAATTAATTTTAAAATATTATTTAGATGGCATTTACTGTGAAAGAAAAGAAGACTAGGGTGCCAGACACCTGCCCGCTGACGCTCGCCAACCCCCACCCCCTCTCCCTTTGCTCACTGTTTATTCGTAACTACCGTGTACGTATTAGATTTAGATTAGTTTAGGGGAACATGTTTTGAATATGAGTTTAATGAATTCTAGATCGGTGTATATTACGCGGGGTACAGCTAGTATTCGTTATTCTGTTTGGAGAAAGTCATACGATGTGCACCTTACGTTTTTTAATTTTGAAAAAGTTTAAAGTGTATTTCTCAATCTTAAACGTCGTGCTATCTTAAAATATGATTCTCAGGCAAAACATACGAAATGACACATATCGCAGGTAGGTAATATTGCCACCAAAACATTTTCTTCAAAAACACCGGTTTATTCCATAATTCAGACCATTTATATGTTATGATTTCTATAATATCTCAATTTCAAGCATTAAACCTACATTTCAGTTAATTGGCATATTATTCCGATTTAATTGTATGTAAATAAAAATTTACGATTTTCTATATCAGTTGTCCGGTACACACCAACAACATTACATTTGAATCAAACATGTAAACGGGCTCATGAGCGTAATTTTTGCAAACGCTAAGGTAAAATAAAGTGTTATGTATAATGAGCAATGTTATGAAAACCATAATAAAGCAACTATTAATGGAAGAAGTTTCTTACATGTAATATTCCTCTTACATCTTAATTGCTAATACTTCAGAAATAAGTGTATATTACGTGCTCGTCCAAATGGCGGTATGCGTTACTTAGATTGCATTAAAATTTAAATAGGTCAATAAATGCACCAAAAAGTAAACAGCTATAAAATTAAAGCAATTGGTTATTCCAGAAAGTAGAAAAAGCTTCTGGCATGTAAAAGTTACGGGGAAAAGAATTATATATATTTTTAAACATTACGCTGGAGGTCTGTTAAACGCCCTAAATTATTTAAAGAGGAGAATAAAAATTCAATGGAAGTCGAAAGATTATGGAAGAGGGAGTAGATGAGAGAATGAGGAAGAAGTGGGGTACCTGCATTAGGGTGTGTGTGTGTGTCGCTTGGTAACATGTCGTAGACATCGTGTAACACTCCGATTTTCGCATCTATTATGATTTAATTTTGCTTATGGTTTCTGTATCCGCCACTCATTTGATTTTACCGGGCGTCCCGGATTTTTTTATTATCAACGAAGTACGACCTTCCTGCTACGGAAGCCATAGCAATTGTCACATAAATAACAGTACGAGCAAAAATATTACGTGCGATGTCTGTAAAAGTTACTTTTTTGCTCTCAGGCGGAAATGTTATGCCTATTTATCCAAAGAAACGCGGACGTCGGGCGTCAGCAGTCGAAGGCGACCGCCGGACGCCCCAGTGAAACCACACCTTTAGGAACTAGGATCTTCCTCCTATCTCCGCCCTCCCCTAACGCGCTCTCCTCTCGCGAGTTACGAATTTCATGCGTTTACGTACGAGTGAACAATTTTTAATACATTCTCCTTACTTGACTAATTTTTCTTCTGATATACCTATGATGAATGAAAGTCTGTTACGTGTGATTCTTTCGCATTGAAAGAGAATTAATTCATTTAAGATATTATATATTAGATTAAAATTAGTTATTATGTACGGTGGTCGATACTAGAATGACAAGTTATTTCGAGCTTTAATAGATTGAAATGTAAACCTTTTACTCGAAGGTTTAAAATAATGTGTGCGGATTATTAGAAGAGTGTAACTATATATATGACGTAAGTAAGTCCGATAAAGTTTAACAATGAGCTGGGTGGACGAGATCTAATTTATTTTGTCCGAATCTGGGAAAATCGAAGAAATGAAATATGTATTTCTTTAATCTTATCGGTACTACTTTAGAGAAGAAACAAATTGAACACAGAGCACTGTGTAGTGAAACCATGGTCGTATCTGTATACAAAAATTAAGAAAGTGGAAAAAGTTCAAGTGTTCAATTTGTTTATTCTCCAAAAAACGCGTATCGCTTTGTCCGATGAGTCTTGCTATCGCTCGTGTCATATGTCCACCGAATGACCCACTCGTGATCGACGTCAAATTCCCCTAATTTTTATCGTATTCCAATTCGACCGGGAGGTGGATCTCCGGAAGGCGCCCGACAAATCGGCACGTGTAACCTGGCCTTAACCTTGCTTAACCGTATCCGAAGCCCAATTAAGTAATATCTTGCAGCCCTTATCTTTTTCCTCCGAAATTCCTTCTTATTGTCCCGCAAACCCACTCCCTTAACAAATTCTTGTTTCTTCTATCCGTCGCTCGTGGGAAAATGCTCACGCTAAGGAATGGAATGTGGATTCCTTACTCCTTGTTAGTGGTGCGAGTGATAAAGCTGGGTAGAAATTGTTTGAAGAAATCGAACTAAGTCCACGTTTTCTGGCGGGTATTGACTAAACATCCTTTGCCTGCGTTTTATGGCTGCGGATTATCCACCGTATTTTTCCATTTCACCGGTCTTCGTGGTATTTTAAAACTTTAGTTTTAATTGAAACGCTTGCGATTTCGTTAACAATCTTAATTGTTTAGTTGAACGGAACATTCTATTTCGCCACTCTCCAAAGTTTAATAGTATCGCTAGGTAACGAATCGGGAAATTATCTAGCGTAGTTCTCTTAGTTTTTATACGCCCCGCAAACTGATTACGCAAAAGCGACCCTTTAATTCTAATCAATGAATTTACATGACATTTAATTAAAATTGTTACATTGAGAAGTTTTAAAGTCAAATACATTTTCAAATAGCTTTTCCCCTCGACTAAAATACATAATGTCTTTAAAAAAAACTTCTGATTTAGATAGCTATTTCGACCCGTCATAGCAACTAATGCTTTCCACTATTTAAAAAAATCTGATGCGGCCAACACATGACTTTCTCCATATTGGGTGTATAGATTTTTAAATTATTGTGAATAATATTAAGAGGCAAAATTATTATTTCCTAGCGTAAAAGAAGACACGCCCTTGTTGCCGTAAATTACGTATATTTTGAATGTTTACAGAATTCACCGCTACATGGTGTTAGCGCTGTATACTGGTATTAAGATAAAGCGAAATATATCCGAAATGGATGGTTCTACGAAAATTAGTTTCAAACAAAATTTGGAAGAAATATTATTCTCTACAACTTTGGTCCTTACGAAGATTACCAATAACGATGTTTTTAAGGAGATATTTAACGGAAACCGAAAAACCGGTAATTTATAAATAACTCCTAAAGAATAACTCTCCTAGAAAATTGTTTCAAATGAAAACTCTAGGAAATTACATTCTCTATAACATTTGTATAGAATTGTATATACAATAATGATGTTTTAACGAAGAAATATCGCAAAAACCGAATCGGGTTTCGAATAAACCTCGACTTCCGGTTATCCGTTATTGTCCAAAAACTAATCAGTTCTTTATGCTAATATTAAAGTGTTATATATGAAGTTAGGTAACGATATGGCACGTACCTTTTGAGTTAGAGCGCCCACACTAACATACACACATACACACACACACACAGACATCATTCCGAAAATAGTCTAAACGTGTTCTAGGGACCTCAAAACATGTATTTCCGTTGCAATCTCGAAGTCGATTTTTTTCATGAATACAATACTTTCCCATTACTACGTACGGAGAAAGTAATATGTTGGAAATATATGTCGCGTGGGCCACTGTAAATTTGCAAATTACATGAGCTGATAATATCATGCGACCGCAAGCAACATCTCCACGATTTCTCTTATTTTCTATTTGAAGTGCATTCGTCGAAGTAATGAATGCCCATTATATTTCTCACGTTCAAAAAAATAATTTTCTTCTCTTCCACCGAGATTTAAACCACGATGGGCAAGAATTGATCTTTGAATTTTGTATTCGATCCACTTTGCGGTAATCGTTAATGGTTTTATCAGCGTAAGTGGCCTTCGTTAATAACATGACTTGCAGTATTTTATATAATAATAGCCGTCGTCCGTTGGTTGGTTGGTCACGCTATGCAAACGCTAATAACTGGAGAAATAATAATGATAGAAACTCGAATTTGGTAGGGATGCTTGAGAGATCCAAGAGAGGCATTTCCATTTCCCATTACTTAACATGTAAAACGCGATTTTTCGACTTGCAGGCTTTTATTCATTTGGAAATTAAAATTAGAAGAAATTAACAGATGACCTTCGGATTTGAACCATTTTGAAGAAAAAATTATAAAGTTTCTTATTCCGTTCGTCGTTTTTCGCCCACAGTTCGAAATATTCCATTTTAAACGTTTAATATGCATATTTTGTGGAAATCTCGCCATTTTAACGTGATGTCGACCATTATCATTGTTACACCTCAAATTACTATTATTGTATACATTCTTCTGGGAATAAGCGTGCCTTGAGTGCTTCAATACGAGCAAATACGAGTGAATACGAGAGAGAGAGAGAGAGAGAGAGGAAGGAACGGGAGAGATTGGCGTGTTTTGTGGAAAATAAGTATATTAACGTAAATAATGAAAAATTTTAAGTATCAACAGTGTTATTTTAGAAAAATTGGAGATAAAAAGCATTCTTAAATTAAATTCTTTGTAAACCATACGTGCTTACGAATTTATATTGTTATTCCTCGAATTAATTTCGTAACAATGGCCGAAGTTTGGAAACGAATATAAATTAAAATTCAATTAAAATTAAAAGGACGTTTAAAACTGTTAACAGGAAATTTTCGATGAAACAACAGTGGATTGATTTGTTTTTATAAAAGGAAATTTGGTGCTTATTTAATACAGAGTAAGTTCTAAGGCTTATAATCCATTTAAATCTAATAACAGTAGCTATTGTAGTTTAAAGAAAGAACTTTATTTATTCACTTTAGGTACAGAATGAATTAATTTTAGGCTAGCATTGCCTATTATAAAAGGAGTTACTTTGGAATTTACAGTATGTAAAGTGGAAATTGTACCGAATTGACTCAAGTATATTTCAAAGCAAAAATCAATTTAAAACTATTGAAAGTTGTTGTTTCGGAAACTGAGAAGTCAGGAGTGCTGAGCGAACGATAATCGATATTGAGGTACATTACATTCCAAAATCTATTTAAAGTATTATCAGAGGCAATTGAAGATTGAACCAATTTTTTTGGAACCGGAATTCTGCTTATTTAATGAAATTGAAATCCTAATGCTATAATCAATTTAAAACGGTACTTTCCTGTTAACGGGAATACCTCAAAAAATAAACATGTATTGTTGTGATATGTTACGACGTATCTGTTTGTTAACGATGCGTAAGAACGGGGGAATTACTTAAAAATCACACTTTTTGACACTTATTTATTAATAAAAGGAACGTAATTACTAATACAATCTAAATTTATGTTACTAGGGGGTCAATATGTCTTTATGGCATTTAAAATAGCTGGAAATATATCGATTTCTTTGTTATGTTGTCGCCACATGAATTCTTCCGCTGAAAGGCTTTCACATTGCATTTCTAAAATATTCTGTCGCAGAAGTAAAGTTTCATAATATGATCCTTCTTGCACATTCGCCCTTTAGATAATATACCATGGTCTTCAAGCAAAGATACAGCTTTTTCTTCGCTCTTCGGCAAGCTCCACAAATGCATCATTAAGGGATCAACGTAAATATCTTAACGAGATTTGTTACGCATTGTTAACAAACAAAATCTCACAACATATCAGAACAATACGTGTTTATTTATTGAGGTATTCCCGTTAACAGGAAAGTACCTTTAAAACTAATAACAATGGCTATTTTAGTAGAAAGGAAGGTACTATTTTAGTCACAAGGAATTTCTGTGAGATTTTAGTTAATTAATTAAAACAGACATAATATAGAAATATTCGATGGGTAAAACAGTGCACAGTTTTATTCTTGCGATTTTTACATGTTGCATTGACGAAAATTTAGATTCATTAAACCCGTTGAAATTCAACGGGCACTTATGCTAGTGTATCAGTAATTGCGATCAAATAAATACAATAATGAAGACGAGAGCCAAATATGACTTTGAAGCCGGCGAAGTTTTTTTCAAAGTGCGCTGCATATACGTAGATGAGTGGAATAGGGGCACAGATATCATTTCAGGATAACCTGGTAAAATGAAATAATTTCGGAGAACCGTATTACAATGAAATCTCGTTAAAACGTACTTCAAATTACGTATATTTCAAATTAACGTACTTTTTTAAATCCCCGTCAATTTTCCCGTATAAATACTGTATAAATATTTCAAAATATCGTACTTCAACTTGAAATAATTTTCAACACTACGTATGAAATTCAGAGGTCCCGAAAAAGATATTTGTGGTTTTAACGTAGTATTTCATTCTTGCTCATTCAAGTCGTTTACACCAATTTTGAAGGCATCTATTGTCTTTAGTGCTGACAGTTCTGTGGATTGCAGCCAAAATCCCAAAGAAGGAATTTTCCGAGCTGACAAATTTAGAACCGATGATCAGTTATCCCTATCTTTGTTTTCGCAATAGCATTGAGATATAATCTTAAGGTGTAGGATATACATCTCTTGTTAGACTCATTATGGCCAGTTTCGGTTTGCGCGGGACCTGGGAGAATGCCGATCCCCCACTGAGATGATTCCAGAAAAAAAACTATACCTACTCCTTATGGGTATATACTGCATGAAATATAAAAATTCATACTCCGTAGAGATACGTTGTATCGAGATTTTACTGTAATCTGCCTCATAAGTTTCCCTTCACTTAAGAGTTGTTCGCGTTTTGTTTGC
This sequence comes from Uropetala carovei, assembly GCA_036926305.1. Classification (NCBI taxonomy): domain Eukaryota; kingdom Metazoa; phylum Arthropoda; class Insecta; order Odonata; family Petaluridae; genus Uropetala; species Uropetala carovei. Next base: position 1,544,313 of record JAXCHB010000095.1, read on the forward strand.
TTCAGGAGCGGATCCAGAAACTTCTCAAGGGGGGGAGGGGGGGGGGGGGGCGATCGCCCCTACACCTATCGAATCCGCCCCTGCCAACTGCCCAAGATTTTGAAAAACCCTACCCAGTGGAGTGCAATGAGGTTATCCAAGGAGGGGGCGGCCGCCCCTTCGCCCCCACCCCCCGTGGATCCGTCCCTCGTTTGCTTGTTTGGTTGGTTTGACGTGATGAGGCAATATCTTGGGTTGCTTTTAGCAAGCTGGAGTAGCACTGATACGTATTTTATATTGGCAGATTAAACCATAAAGCCATATATTATACATATGTGTAATAGTGCATGGTAAACGATTGTCGACATGAATGAATCACTTCTCTTTATCTAATTTCAGCTTATTATATAACCGCATAGGTTGCAATAACCAAAATTTTATTCTTTTACAATAATATATTTTCATTATGTCTTAAACGCATTCTCATCTATTAACAAACTGTGTTTGTTTTGCCCTACTTTATTTTTGTAATACAGACCAAAAACCTGCGTCATTGATCATATCAAAAACTTATTAAAGTTTAACATTTAAAAACTATTGTGAGGAAAGGAAGTTTCCGTGGGTGGTTGTTTTCTGCCATTGTTTTTTTTATGTAAAGAAATCCCGTCATCCCGCCACAAAGACTGAACCTTGGAACAATTTCTTAGACCAAAAGTAAATATATATCTCGCAGGTGAACACCCCCAGAGTCCCCTTCCTATGTTTACAAATTATCAGGAATTTAATTTTCTTGGAGCTATGCTTCTGACACCGTACACACACTCTGGATCTTGTATTTATATATATATATATATATATATATATATATATATATATATATATACGTATATATTAAGAGCTTGGAATTTTATGAAAGTCACTTTCCATCATCAGCGTATTCGGTCGGCGGTACGTCCAAAGTTATTTAGGTGCGCACGATTGTTAAATGTTATAATTTTCCTCCTACCTTCAGCTCACAAGGATGATTTTGGAATCGAATGTGTTGTAGTTTAGACTACGAATAGCCAAATAAATGGAAGGCACGATTCTCCTGAAGAGAAGGGATACTGATATAAAATAACTAGCGTAATTGCCCGTCAATATGACGGGATATCTTTAGTTAACCTTAAAATAGCTGCCTCCCTCCCCCCCTCTCTCTCTCCTCCTCCTTCCTCCCTCCTCCTCCCTTCCCTTCCACCCTATCCTTCCCTTCTCACTCACTTCCTCTCTCTCCATCCCTCTCTCTCTCTTAAATGTAAGAGGAGACTGTTAGTCTCAATTTCGCCCTCAATAAAGTCGTTTGTCTGTCTGTCTCCCTCCCTCCATCTCTCTCCCTCTCTTTCCCTCCCTCCATCTCCTCCTCCCTCCCTCCTTCTCCCTCCCTCCTTCTCCCTCCCTTCCCCTCACTCCCTCCCCCTCACACTCTCCCCCTCCTTCCCTCTCCCTCCCTCTCCCTCCCTATCTCGTATCAAAAGCATTCAATGCACGCTTACACCCATAAGGATTGATATAACTATAGGATTTTGGGGTCTAACAGTGTAATTGGTAGCCAAGGCAACATCCCGTTAAAAAGGCAATATTTCCACAAAATATGTTAATTAAACGTATAACATGAGCGATATCGAATTGTATGCGAAAAAAGATGAACAGAATAAGATACTTTGTAATCTTTTCTTCAAATGGTTCACATCCGAAGATCGTAGGTTAAATCCTAGTTTTAATTTCCAAAACAATAAAAGCCTGCACGCCAAAAAATGGGTTTTTACGTGTTACCACACGGAAAATGGGAAATGTCTTCCTAGGAGTCGAACCCAGGACTTTTTTGGAGATTAATTTTCGTCATTACCTTAAAATATGTTAATCAAGCATCCTTGCCAAATTTGAATCTTCAACCTATTCCGGAAGTTTGTTAAAACGCACTATATCGACCATCATGAAAGCGTGACCAAACAACCAACAATCCTGGGCTATTATAGTATAAAATTACAGCATTTTCTCCTGTGTGTTGGAAGCAGCCTAATTAACGATAATTGGCTAAATTATGGAAAGGCATTTTGGCAAATATAATTAAAAAAATGTATGACAATCATATGACTAGTTTACATCTATGTACAATACTTATCTATTTAAATAGAAAATCTCTTAATTTCTTCGTCACTTTACAACATACCGAACCATTTTAAAATTGCTCAAAAGGGAAATTGGTAAAATAATATATATAATATAATAAATACCCTTTAGAGCTTCAAAAATGTTCGCCTTATAACATTTTCATAGTCGTGATAGACCAAGCAATGAATACCAAAAGTATATCGACAGTTTCGACCACACAACGATAGATGTCGCCATATGGCTTATCGGGAGGTGCCTGTTACCTGGGATGCAGTGTTGAGCGGTCGGTCGGCCAGTTCATATCGTACTCCGTCCTAAAGGACAGAGTGCGAATGTGGATTACGGATTGGTAACGAGTTATTACGGTTTGCATTTTTAATTTTATATTGTGTCTACACTTCGTTTCTATATTATACATATTACATTATATATTATATTAATAGTATTTTAAGGTTGTATACATATACATAATTGAAATCTACGTCTGTCTTTCCACCCCATCTAACGCACGACATGGCAGGTGGGTCGACCCTTTGCCACCCTCCCTCCCTCCCTCCCGGGGCCCCGACCTTGGCCAAGGTTCCCACCCTGTGTGCACACAAAATCCCAAACCACGATACGATTTCCACACGATCGATGTTTTACGCAATTGACACATGTACTATTATCCTATGTCATATTATTGTTTATTTTCCACGATAAATGCTAAATCGAATTTCGAAACGTATGCGCCGCTAATATCTTTTCCCCTGAACGAAAACAGGCGATGCTGGAGACGTGCATTTCTTTTCCGAATGCACGAAGAGTGAAGAACGAAGACGCCCAGACACCATTCATCATGCAGGAGTAAGTATGTTTAGATGTAATTGTACTGTTTTTATTAATTTCTCCTTTTTAATAGTGATTTGTTTTTACAGAGCTCCTCTCCAACACAGGGTGTATCATCGCAGTGTGGCGCGGTTATCTCCTAGTGGAGGTAATTAATGGTTTCACTGGAGGGATGACACAGTGGTATGGTAGTCTTATTTTGATCTCAGGCATATAAAATGCCTCAGAAGAATAATCATAATTAATTAGCAATTTTTCTAAATTCTATAATTTCTCTGACGTCGTTAACGGCGACTGTAGTTTTGCTGTCGTATATTGGATTTAGCCAATATGAGTTTATATGTCTATGGTTTATTCGTCTGCCTTATCATCAGTTGAAGCGGAAGAAATTGTTGTGTTATTGCCAGAATTAAAGTGAAAATTAAGTATATCAATTCTTTAAACAGTATATCCTGATCTATTACATTTATTTGCATTTTTAGTATAGTGATTAAGTTTTAATGTCCATGCATAAGAAACAAATAAGTAGTAGACATATTGAACCAAATTTTGTGTTGCATTGAGTTGCAAAATGCAACGGTAATGTTTATTTATAATCAATCCTTAATTTAATATTTTTTAAAGTATATCAGTCATTTTACTTGAGCAATTCAGTGTTTTATTACTTAACGTTGAATTGGTAATTAAAAATTATTTGTAATAGTTTTGTATGAGGCCTTAGTTCTCCTCATAAAGACAAACGCTTACGGATAAAATACCTATAATCGTGTGTTAGAATAATAGACCGTTTTAGGAAATGTCTAAAATATTTTTGCTAATATAGTGATTGCTCTTAATTGCAGATAACCATCAACGCCACACTGGACAGACACGGACGCTCGCGGTAAGCTCAATTTCCCTTATTTATAATGCACACGTCATTTCGTGTAAGATATCACGAACTTCATTCGAGAAATACGTTCGAACCGAATTGAATTAAGTCAGTATCATTTTCAGATGTAGTGTTTATTGTTGTTGGTAGGCTTGCCACCTCTAGGACTTTGAACGGGAATATTTGTGTTTTTCCATAAATTTTCAGTCTCTTGATTAATTTTACTGAATTTTCTCAAATTAACCGATTATAAATAGGAGGATGTTTTTTGGCGAAACGAACTTCCCGACGTTTTCACGTACTAAAATATCGAATGATCAATAGCTCTTTAATATATATGAATTTCAAGTTGGAAGTATTTTTTTCATTAATCTTGAATGAAATTCAATTTTGGTTTTCTAATGTCTGGACGTATGCAGGTACTCAAATATCTCTTAAATATAACGACATATAATATATTTCTTCCGAATGTGGCAACTTCATCAGTTTACATGTTGAAGAAGTTTTCGTTACTGTTGGATATTATTTATTATTAATATATATTTAGAATTCTTTGCCTGTTATATCAACCCGTTCATTTTCAAATAAATGCATCACCTGTACTTATTCTGCAGTCAGTAAGTTGAATAGAATATATCGCACTGTGTTTGTGATACTCAGCTGTTGTTCAATTTCAGCATGATCACTCCATTGGGAAATTTCAGAATAAGTATATATTTGCCACTAAGGAATAGTACTGCAGTCAGGTTCTTCTGTAGCGTGTGGGGAAAATTCGGCTTGCTTTAAGGTCACGAACGGAGACTTGGTGATGCGTTTATTCGGAAATGAAATATAAAAATGTTTCTTCAGAAGATGATTTTTTAATTGTATTTTATTTGAAAGACTTCAAAGATGAAAATTATTGGTAATGTTTCTACTTTCATTTTTGCTTCGGGATTTAAAACCTCAAAAGATGTAAATCAACTAGGCTTCACAATTTTCTCATACATATAAAGCCTGTAGCAATGTTAATTTTAAATTTGGTATAGGTAAAACTGGCACTATATGCAATACCTGAAGTGTATGTGGCCATGTGGTAATTTCTTTTTGTAAGCATTTACTCGGTTCTGTTATTTTAGAATTACGTATCATAAAGCTCACGGATACATAATTTTAGAATATAGTATAAATGAGCATGTGCTAAATATTCTTGAGACTACCATGCTGATTTTTTTGCAGGGAAGCGAGGACTACGCGAGTGGGTGGGGGCTGTGGACTTAGGAGCGTAGGTGCTGCTTAGTTAGTAGAGTGGATGCTGCTTAGTTAGGAGAGTGGGGGCTGCAAACTCGGCTTAGTAGGTTCGTCAACCTTAGATTAGTAGGTTTGACAAACTTAGATTAGCAGGTGCGACAAAGTTAGATTACTAGGTGCGAGAAACTTAGATTAGCAGGTGCGAGAAAGTTAGATTTGTAGGTGCGACAAAGTTAATTTGTAGGTAGGAGTAGTATTTAGGTGTGTGAATGTGTGTATGATGGTAGTGCATGGATGTGCGCGCGCACATCTTTGGGTAGTGGTGGTGGTGTGTGTGTGATGGGTGATGGTTGTATGTATGAATCATTTTGTCATCGATTACATTGTTTAGCTAGACAGATGAGAGTACTTAAGTTTAGCAAGCGATAGCATGGTGTAGGGCTGGCGTAACCCAGCGAGCTCGCCATGTTAAATAATGAGCAACGATGGCCTAAGCATTACCTCCTGGGTGCCAATGGAAATATGCTTAACTTGAAGGGTATAGAAATCATTCCATTCATATTTTTAAAAAACCTCCAGTTATCAGATGCAAAACAAGTTCTAAAGGTTTCCCAGTTTAGGATTTATTACGTTATGACTGAGCCTTCATTAATTATGTTGAATTCTACTGTTGAAATGTTATTTACAGTTGTTTATCTTAAACTGTGATGTCTATTTCATAAAGAAATCTTGTATTGTTAGTTTCTACATCACTGTTTAATATCTGAAGATAATACTTTAGACTAAGAAATGTATGATGCAACTCTCTCTAAATAAAATGTTTTAATTTTACCGTGAGTATTTATTTAAATTATAAATTAAGTAAACGTTCGATGACTTTAAATGATTCTTTGATTTTCTATATCAATTAATTTAATTTATACATCAAACTGTAGTGAGCTTAAATGTGACATAAGTTCTACAATTCGTTTATAAGATATTTCTATTTCCAGGAGTGTAATTATCGAATAGCATAATTGGCCATCAAAAAACAAATGAAGTTGCAATAGTGTCCCAGATAAGGAAATGTAAACTTCTTCCATAATGTCTTTGAGGTAAAATGTCCTCTGTCCTACTCTAATGATAATTAGGATGCAAAATGTCCTACTTTGTGATACATTTCTGTTTGGGAGAAGATCTACCGGCAGCAATGCCCCTAATCAATCGCATGGCTACTGGGACCTAATGGGTGAGTTTTGCATTGCTGTTTATAACCTCGTCCCCCTACGTCTCCTCCACTCATACTTCGCATTTAAGAGATCGCAATAATATAGGATAGCAAGAATAGCAGCTTGTCACTGTTAGTTCTGCTTCATCTATCATCAAAGATTGGTCATGTTCAGTGAAGTGAGACTGCATCACATTTTAGTTCCGTTATATGTATTAATTAAATATAACAAATTTTCTGTCTTTTCTCAAAAGTTATATCAACATTTCTTGTAAATTTTGTTTTTCTAATAAAGAAAGCAGGCTTTACTTCCTGAAACTTGGGGAGATATCAAATCTGCATTTCCAATCAAAAGAGCATAGTTTGAATTGTTCTTCGGTATTTTCATTCATATTCATAGAATTATGTAACATATTAAATTTTGAAGTTTTATTCAAATCATATTGCTGCCATGAGAGTGATTTTTGAAGGTTATTTTCAAATCTTGGCTTTATGGGTCCTTTTACAGCCTAACTATATTTTCCGTTTCAATTGGCTTCGATCAGGAGGAGATCCTGTGGAGAATTAGAGTGTCTTTGATGCCAAATTAGCCTTGAATTCTGAGTTATTATGACTTGAAAACTGACACGCTGCTGAGTCTACATTGTAAGTACTTTTATGACCAGCCATCATGGATAATGGATTTATCACCTCTAATTGTAAGAGCATTCAATATTATTTTGTGGAATTATATTATAACTAAATATCAGCTGTGGGTTCATCCTACAAATGTAAAACTAGCTAATATCAGAACATTTGGTGTAACAATAGCCCAAGAGGCCGAGTCACCAGAAAACACACATGTAATCAGAACATTTAGTCATTAGTACCATGAAATAGCAGATTATGAAAATTTCCAATTTTTTTCCTTGTATGAGTACATAGTCATTTAAAAAGTTAGTATCACTAATTTAAAGAGGTATTATGGAATTCATCATTGGCCTAGAAGAATATTAGCTATCTACACAGGGTAGAACAAATAATTAATATTTTGAATTAATATCCTTTTCCACACAATAATCACTATTTTTAGCTCATTTTCTTAAAAGCCAGAACTTTGTCCATCTGTCATTGGACAATCAACATTTTTTAAAGAGGTATTTAGAAAATTCTTTTTGAATTAGATAGCGCTTATCCATCCTTGAAGTTCACTGCAATTGTACTTTTCATGTAATTCATAGTTTTCCCTCTAGGTGACTTTTGAAATGGTATTTACCCAAACTACTGAAGCTAGAGGAGCGAAGTTTTCATGAATGGGAAGGTCTACGTTCCAACATTGCGGGTTTCCCCCTCTGCAACTAGGGAGGCAAAACAGAATTTTGAAAATTTTTAATAAAATGTGCTTCCACCTGTTGCTTTAGTAAGTAGTTTACTAATAAGTTTTAATTCTTTGTTTATGTTAGCCATATAACCAAGATTAGTTAATGTATTATAGTATGAAAGTAGAGGATAGCTAGACAATTTGGCTAAACCAAGGCAAACTTAAGGAAATTTCAAAATTGTAAAAGATGTTATGTTGTCATCAGCATTCACAGAAACATATTGTGGGAGCAAGGGGAATAAAAACCAGGGTCAGCTTGAAGCTATTCCAATGATAAGACTGCATTCAACCCCCGAGTTCCTATGTAAATTGTTCAACTTCAATAATATTTATTTTATTTTATAAAATATATTCTGAAAGGTATGTCTCTTATTTTTCAACCAGTAATTCTAGAGGGAGGGGCAAATGTGCACGGTCATGTATATAGTATTAACCCCTTAAGCCGATAGCCCAATTACATACTCGCCAAATGCAGATATTGCTTAAATTGCGATTCTATCAGCATAAAGTAGCCTTTCATGGGACTATATGTGTCACAGCAGACCATCGATATGTGATCTTTCAATGGATCACCAATTTCCTGTCAGTTTGTTAGTTTTTATACTTCGGTAGAGGAAATACGTAGCGTAAGCTACGCTATTTAGTAATTTAAATACATGCTTGAGGGGTTAAGGCAATATTGAAGATGTGATAACAAAAATTTATTGATAGACTCGTAGATATAGAATTTCATTTTTAATTTATATATTTCGCTGTAAAGAGGATTTTTATTTACATAGAAGAAATAAATATTATAGCGCTAATACCATTATTAGTCCACACCTTACTAGTAAAATCCAAGCGTCTGTTTGTTAAAATATATATATATATATATGTGTGTGTGTGTGTGTATATATGAACAAATTTTGAACTCTTTATTTCAATTTCAATAAAACCTTATCTTTTAATTGGCTTTCCCTAAAATTTTAAATAACACAGAGAATGATAACAACTGTGTTCTTAAAGTACTATCGAGTGTGGTGAAGTAAGAAATATGTAACAGAAATTAATAATGAAGAAATGATAAAGTTTCAATAACACACACAATGTGATTTACTGTCAAAATTGTTGATTCTATGCTATTCTAGGAGAGTATTCAAACTATTTGTCAGGTTCTAAGACTCTAATTCTCATATCAGAACATAAAAATAATTAACTTCAAGTTGCTGCAATTTTAGAGTTAAAGAACTGAAGTGTGTTTAAGATTATGAAATGAAATATAAATCTAAAAAGATTTAAGGAGTGTTTTTATTTCGCTTAAACAATGATTTAGTTCTGACAGAAAGTTTAAATTATGGATTTCCGGAGGTCCTTCCTCAATTTTTATGAGATGTCGAGGACTGAAATTAGGGTTAGCAGATATCCCGTTTCTTTTATAAATATCTCAGGTTTTTAAAGCTTTCCTTTCAGTATTCGAATGAAATGGAAATTTTGAACTCATTCTTCGTGGAGAGAACTGCCACTTACAATGCGATATAATCACTCAGCTAATTGCATGTCATTAAGCCTTGGATGAGTAATTTTATAAGTATTTTCATGAGTTTATATAAACATAGCCCCTTGGTCACAACATAGTTTTTCCTAATAAGAATCAATTTAGCTCGTATAAATATTATAAAAAGGAATATAAACGCCTTTCAGGAAAAGAAAATATCAAGAATACAAGTATTAGATGTACAGACGTAAACGAACCCGATACTCTTGTTTAAGATATTTCATTTTAAATAATGTGTAGAAATTCCGCAAGATGTCGTTGGTGAGTTGTTACGGCGCGCCGTAGCGATACTGCTTCTCTTATGTTCGAGACCCCTGGCGTTGAAGTGAGACTATGGGGTTTAAGTGTGATTTGGAAAATGTCGATATAACCCAACAACCATAAACTTAACGATCAGTGATTTGAGTGACACATTCATCGCGGGAAACGAAGAGAAAGGGAAACATCAACTAATGGAGCTTATAAACGAGGTAAGAATTACTTTAGCTTTTTTTTACCATAGAGCTTCTCAGTTTTGCTGTACTATCTTTGTTAAATGAATAATATTGGGAAAAGTAAATAATTTATTTGGCAAATATAATTGATAATCTTTTAAAACATTCATTATAGATAATTTGTTCATAACAACATGAATCTCCGTTGCTCTGTATTGTTTACATGGTGCAAGTTTTATTTAGCTATAATAGATGTGATAGCTACTACCTACTACAATCTTTAAAACTTTCAGTGGTACTATATTGTTCCGTTGATTTCTACGTGTTTGTTTGTTGGCATTCCGCAAACTTGTCGGAATGAATGAGCATCATTTGTTGAAGCCGGTAATTATTTCTTCTGCACATTTCTCTTCAGTGTGGATGCGCAAATGCAAAAGGAATTATTAGTAATAAATTTGGCACCATTAAAATTGGAATAGATAATGTTTTGTTTGGAAATTCTCAAGGCCACCGCCAATTGTGAAATATTTTTCCGAAGTTGTAAGGAACGTAGGTAGTTCACCTATATTTCCCGTATTGTGTTTGGAATAATAATACGCGAAGGGTTACTCTTTCTTTAATGTGGAGATTCTCGGCTTGGATATTTGATAATACGCAAGAAGGTTTATTAATTTTTTTACTCTTCTGGGTTTAAGATGAAATGTTTACCAGTTGTTGTCAGGATTGTGATGAACGTGCAAATTGAATTTTACAGAAATATAGCGGTGTGATATTTAGTGCGTTTACTTCTATTTAATCTACGGAGGATTCTGCTCGGAAAAAGAAATTTATTTCAGTAGTCGCGTTCTTCTCGCATATTATTTCGATTTTTGAGATTGAATTCTAAGCGCTTAACCTTCGAGGCATATTCCCCACCGCTTCGTGCTTTCGGTAACGAAGCAGTGCGAACCTGAGGCCATATGATGGCGCAGGGAAAATTAGACGAGGAAAGGTCTCGTATGGACACCAACGCAACCCCCCCCCCCGCCCCGGGCTGTGTTCGACGCCCCTAAAATACATATGAAAAATGATATCAGTGCTGGATTTTCGCTATTCTCTGCGGAATGGAATAGAAATCTGGGCCGACTCAACAATACAAGCGAACCAAGCGCCCACTTGGGGCGCCGATTTTTCCTGAAAAAAGTTTTTGAAAAATACCGTAATTAAGTTTTTCCATTTGGTTTTCCTTTAATATGTTTAGTGTTTTCAGCTGGCGAATATATGTGAAAAGGTGACTTCAAATTAATGTTCAGGGGCAATAACCGTGATCTACTCCGAATGGTAAAATGTTATTTCCGATTTCCTCTTCCTACAATAGTATCGAATACAGATAGCTGGATGTGGTTTTTTGCAACATTTTATAGCTGTGTTACATGCCGGGGGTCTTTGCCGACCGTATGAAAGCAGTCCTCACCGCCCCTAATATCTCTAGCTGATTCCCTCTTATATTTGCCGCCCCCGAGGGTTCCTGTTCGGATGCAACTGATCGTACGACGACACTCCGAGTGCTTTTGGGTTAGGACCCCGGGCCCAAAGACGAAATTTCCCGAAGGGGAGAAAAACAGAAGTAGTGGGGAGAAGTATCAGGGTGCTCAGGGATGATAAAAAAACAGTGGGTTGGGTTGGGAAAACCCAAATCCGAATCTGAGTGGGAAATGGAGAAAACGCCTGCCGTTGGTATTGGTTGCACCCGCGTATTGCGGTAGGAAAACATTAGGACAGATCCTAATACCGGGCCCCGTGGATTTTGCCCCGGTATCCCCACCCTCTCGGTGGCCCTGCCCTGGGGTATAATCTAATACAGGGGTGGGCAAACCGTAGCCCCCGGGCCATATGTGGCCCTCGAGAGCATTTAACGTGGCCCGCGAAGGTTTGGTGAAAAAGCAATCTGTAAATTTAACACGATTTTGTATTACTTTTGGTAAAATTATAACAATAAAACCTTTAGTTTTGAAAATTTAGTCCTACAATCCTTGTTTGTGTTTGTTTTTCACTTATGTATGATGCGTAAGAATCTAAGCAATTTCCGATTTAAACTCTAATCTGGCCCGCCTAAGCATTGGCGTCTTTCAATGTGGCCCGCTGAAGAATTCGCAAACACCGATGCGGCCCGCCATGCAGAAAAGTTTGCCCACCCCTGATCTAGTATACAAATGCGTTATTTTTTTCTCCCGAAATCGCGTAATCAACTGAATTTTTTTGCAAATGTAAGTATAATGCCTGACAATGTTACATAAAGTATGTAATGTGGGAAAACAAAGGGCAGCTTGTGTTGCTTCATACACCGTACTGCATTACTGTTAATAAAAAATATTTTCATGTAGGGCGAAACCGGGTGACTTTTTGAAAATCTGTTATAAATCGATACAAGTTTAAAGGCCTAAAAAACCTATACGCATATCTAAAAGAGTGGTCCTTGAACTACACATTTCGACTAGAAAATTAATTTTAAAATATTATTTAGATGGCATTTACTGTGAAAGAAAAGAAGACTAGGGTGCCAGACACCTGCCCGCTGACGCTCGCCAACCCCCACCCCCTCTCCCTTTGCTCACTGTTTATTCGTAACTACCGTGTACGTATTAGATTTAGATTAGTTTAGGGGAACATGTTTTGAATATGAGTTTAATGAATTCTAGATCGGTGTATATTACGCGGGGTACAGCTAGTATTCGTTATTCTGTTTGGAGAAAGTCATACGATGTGCACCTTACGTTTTTTAATTTTGAAAAAGTTTAAAGTGTATTTCTCAATCTTAAACGTCGTGCTATCTTAAAATATGATTCTCAGGCAAAACATACGAAATGACACATATCGCAGGTAGGTAATATTGCCACCAAAACATTTTCTTCAAAAACACCGGTTTATTCCATAATTCAGACCATTTATATGTTATGATTTCAATAATATCTCAATTTCAAGCATTAAACCTACATTTCAGTTAATTGGCATATTATTCCGATTTAATTGTATGTAAATAAAAATTTACGATTTTCTATATCAGTTGTCCGGTACACACCAACAACATTACATTTGAATCAAACATGTAAACGGGCTCATGAGCGTAATTTTTGCAAACGCTAAGGTAAAATAAAGTGTTATGTATAATGAGCAATGTTATGAAAACCATAATAAAGCAACTATTAATGGAAGAAGTTTCTTACATGTAATATTCCTCTTACATCTTAATTGCTAATACTTCAGAAATAAGTGTATATTACGTGCTCGTCCAAATGGCGGTATGCGTTACTTAGATTGCATTAAAATTTAAATAGGTCAATAAATGCACCAAAAAGTAAACAGCTATAAAATTAAAGCAATTGGTTATTCCAGAAAGTAGAAAAAGCTTCTGGCATGTAAAAGTTACGGGGAAAAGAATTATATATATTTTTAAACATTACGCTGGAGGTCTGTTAAACGCCCTAAATTATTTAAAGAGGAGAATAAAAATTCAATGGAAGTCGAAAGATTATGGAAGAGGGAGTAGATGAGAGAATGAGGAAGAAGTGGGGTACCTGCATTAGGGTGTGTGTGTGTGTCGCTTGGTAACATGTCGTAGACATCGTGTAACACTCCGATTTTCGCATCTATTATGATTTAATTTTGCTTATGGTTTCTGTATCCGCCACTCATTTGATTTTACCGGGCGTCCCGGATTTTTTTATTATCAACGAAGTACGACCTTCCTGCTACGGAAGCCATAGCAATTGTCACATAAATAACAGTACGAGCAAAAATATTACGTGCGATGTCTGTAAAAGTTACTTTTTTGCTCTCAGGCGGAAATGTTATGCCTATTTATCCAAAGAAACGCGGACGTCGGGCGTCAGCAGTCGAAGGCGACCGCCGGACGCCCCAGTGAAACCACACCTTTAGGAACTAGGATCTTCCTCCTATCTCCGCCCTCCCCTAACGCGCTCTCCTCTCGCGAGTTACGAATTTCATGCGTTTACGTACGAGTGAACAATTTTTAATACATTCTCCTTACTTGACTAATTTCTCTTCTGATATACCTATGATGAATGAAAGTCTGTTACGTGTGATTCTTTCGCATTGAAAGAGAATTAATTCATTTAAGATATTATATATTAGATTAAAATTAGTTATTATGTACGGTGGTCGATACTAGAATGACAAGTTATTTCGAGCTTTAATAGATTGAAATGTAAACCTTTTACTCGAAGGTTTAAAATAATGTGTGCGGATTATTAGAAGAGTGTAACTATATATATGACGTAAGTAAGTCCGATAAAGTTTAACAATGAGCTGGGTGGACGAGATCTAATTTATTTTGTCCGAATCTGGGAAAATCGAAGAAATGAAATATGTATTTCTTTAATCTTATCGGTACTACTTTAGAGAAGAAACAAATTGAACACAGAGCACTGTGTAGTGAAACCATGGTCGTATCTGTATACAAAAATTAAGAAAGTGGAAAAAGTTCAAGTGTTCAATTTGTTTATTCTCCAAAAAACGCGTATCGCTTTGTCCGATGAGTCTTGCTATCGCTCGTGTCATATGTCCACCGAATGACCCACTCGTGATCGACGTCAAATTCCCCTAATTTTTATCGTATTCCAATTCGACCGGGAGGTGGATCTCCGGAAGGCGCCCGACAAATCGGCACGTGTAACCTGGCCTTAACCTTGCTTAACCGTATCCGAAGCCCAATTAAGTAATATCTTGCAGCCCTTATCTTTTTCCTCCGAAATTCCTTCTTATTGTCCCGCAAACCCACTCCCTTAACAAATTCTTGTTTCTTCTATCCGTCGCTCGTGGGAAAATGCTCACGCTAAGGAATGGAATGTGGATTCCTTACTCCTTGTTAGTGGTGCGAGTGATAAAGCTGGGTAGAAATTGTTTGAAGAAATCGAACTAAGTCCACGTTTTCTGGCGGGTATTGACTAAACATCCTTTGCCTGCGTTTTATGGCTGCGGATTATCCACCGTATTTTTCCATTTCACCGGTCTTCGTGGTATTTTAAAACTTTAGTTTTAATTGAAACGCTTGCGATTTCGTTAACAATCTTAATTGTTTAGTTGAACGGAACATTCTATTTCGCCACTCTCCAAAGTTTAATAGTATCGCTAGGTAACGAATCGGGAAATTATCTAGCGTAGTTCTCTTAGTTTTTATACGCCCCGCAAACTGATTACGCAAAAGCGACCCTTTAATTCTAATCAATGAATTTACATGACATTTAATTAAAATTGTTACATTGAGAAGTTTTAAAGTCAAATACATTTTCAAATAGCTTTTCCCCTCGACTAAAATACATAATGTCTTTAAAAAAAACTTCTGATTTAGATAGCTATTTCGACCCGTCATAGCAACTAATGCTTTCCACTATTTAAAAAAATCTGATGCGGCCAACACATGACTTTCTCCATATTGGGTGTATAGATTTTTAAATTATTGTGAATAATATTAAGAGGCAAAATTATTATTTCCTAGCGTAAAAGAAGACACGCCCTTGTTGCCGTAAATTACGTATATTTTGAATGTTTACAGAATTCACCGCTACATGGTGTTAGCGCTGTATACTGGTATTAAGATAAAGCGAAATATATCCGAAATGGATGGTTCTACGAAAATTAGTTTCAAACAAAATTTGGAAGAAATATTATTCTCTACAACTTTGGTCCTTACGAAGATTACCAATAACGATGTTTTTAAGGAGATATTTAACGGAAACCGAAAAACCGGTAATTTATAAATAACTCCTAAAGAATAACTCTCCTAGAAAATTGTTTCAAATGAAAACTCTAGGAAATTACATTCTCTATAACATTTGTATAGAATTGTATATACAATAATGATGTTTTAACGAAGAAATATCGCAAAAACCGAATCGGGTTTCGAATAAACCTCGACTTCCGGTTATCCGTTATTGTCCAAAAACTAATCAGTTCTTTATGCTAATATTAAAGTGTTATATATGAAGTTAGGTAACGATATGGCACGTACCTTTTGAGTTAGAGCGCCCACACTAACATACACACATACACACACACACACAGACATCATTCCGAAAATAGTCTAAACGTGTTCTAGGGACCTCAAAACATGTATTTCCGTTGCAATCTCGAAGTCGATTTTTTTCATGAATACAATACTTTCCCATTACTACGTACGGAGAAAGTAATATGTTGGAAATATATGTCGCGTGGGCCACTGTAAATTTGCAAATTACATGAGCTGATAATATCATGCGACCGCAAGCAACATCTCCACGATTTCTCTTATTTTCTATTTGAAGTGCATTCGTCGAAGTAATGAATGCCCATTATATTTCTCACGTTCAAAAAAATAATTTTCTTCTCTTCCACCGAGATTTAAACCACGATGGGCAAGAATTGATCTTTGAATTTTGTATTCGATCCACTTTGCGGTAATCGTTAATGGTTTTATCAGCGTAAGTGGCCTTCGTTAATAACATGACTTGCAGTATTTTATATAATAATAGCCGTCGTCCGTTGGTTGGTTGGTCACGCTATGCAAACGCTAATAACTGGAGAAATAATAATGATAGAAACTCGAATTTGGTAGGGATGCTTGAGAGATCCAAGAGAGGCATTTCCATTTCCCATTACTTAACATGTAAAACGCGATTTTTCGACTTGCAGGCTTTTATTCATTTGGAAATTAAAATTAGAAGAAATTAACAGATGACCTTCGGATTTGAACCATTTTGAAGAAAAAATTATAAAGTTTCTTATTCCGTTCGTCGTTTTTCGCCCACAGTTCGAAATATTCCATTTTAAACGTTTAATATGCATATTTTGTGGAAATCTCGCCATTTTAACGTGATGTCGACCATTATCATTGTTACACCTCAAATTACTATTATTGTATACATTCTTCTGGGAATAAGCGTGCCTTGAGTGCTTCAATACGAGCAAATACGAGTGAATACGAGAGAGAGAGAGAGAGAGAGAGAGAGAGGAAGGAACGGGAGAGATTGGCGTGTTTTGTGGAAAATAAGTATATTAACGTAAATAATGAAAAATTTTAAGTATCAACAGTGTTATTTTAGAAAAATTGGAGATAAAAAGCATTCTTAAATTAAATTCTTTGTAAACCATACGTGCTTACGAATTTATATTGTTATTCCTCGAATTAATTTCGTAACAATGGCCGAAGTTTGGAAACGAATATAAATTAAAATTCAATTAAAATTAAAAGGACGTTTAAAACTGTTAACAGGAAATTTTCGATGAAACAACAGTGGATTGATTTGTTTTTATAAAAGGAAATTTGGTGCTTATTTAATACAGAGTAAGTTCTAAGGCTTATAATCCATTTAAATCTAATAACAGTAGCTATTGTAGTTTAAAGAAAGAACTTTATTTATTCACTTTAGGTACAGAATGAATTAATTTTAGGCTAGCATTGCCTATTATAAAAGGAGTTACTTTGGAATTTACAGTATGTAAAGTGGAAATTGTACCGAATTGACTCAAGTATATTTCAAAGCAAAAATCAATTTAAAACTATTGAAAGTTGTTGTTTCGGAAACTGAGAAGTCAGGAGTGCTGAGCGAACGATAATCGATATTGAGGTACATTACATTCCAAAATCTATTTAAAGTATTATCAGAGGCAATTGAAGATTGAACCAATTTTTTTGGAACCGGAATTCTGCTTATTTAATGAAATTGAAATCCTAATGCTATAATCAATTTAAAACGGTACTTTCCTGTTAACGGGAATACCTCAAAAAATAAACATGTATTGTTGTGATATGTTACGACGTATCTGTTTGTTAACGATGCGTAAGAACGGGGGAATTACTTAAAAATCCAATTCGACCGGGAGGTGGATCTCCGGAAGGCGCCCGACAAATCGGCACGTGTAACCTGGCCTTAACCTTGCTTAACCGTATCCGAAGCCCAATTAAGTAATATCTTGCAGCCCTTATCTTTTTCCTCCGAAATTCCTTCTTATTGTCCCGCAAACCCACTCCCTTAACAAATTCTTGTTTCTTCTATCCGTCGCTCTTGGGAAAATGCTCACGCTAAGGAATGGAATGTGGATTCCTTACTCCTTGTTAGTGGTGCGAGTGATAAAGCTGGGTAGAAATTGTTTGAAGAAATCGAACTAAGTCCACGTTTTCTGGCGGGTATTGACTAAACATCCTTTGCCTGCGTTTTATGGCTGCGGATTATCCACCGTATTTTTCCATTTCACCGGTCTTCGTGGTATTTTAAAACTTTAGTTTTAATTGAAACGCTTGCGATTTCGTTAACAATCTTAATTGTTTAGTTGAACGGAACATTCTATTTCGCCACTCTCCAAAGTTTAATAGTATCGCTAGGTAACGAATCGGGAAATTATCTAGCGTAGTTCTCTTAGTTTTTATACGCCCCGCAAACTGATTACGCAAAAGCGACCCTTTAATTCTAATCAATGAATTTACATGACATTTAATTAAAATTGTTACATTGAGAAGTTTTAAAGTCAAATACATTTTCAAATAGCTTTTCCCCTCGACTAAAATACATAATGTCTTTAAAAAAAACTTCTGATTTAGATAGCTATTTCGGCCCGTCATAGCAACTAACGCTTTCCACTATTTAAAAAAATCTGATGCGGCCAACACATGACTTTCTCCATATTGGGTGTATAGATTTTTAAATTATTGTGAATAATATTAAGAGGCAAAATTATTATTTCCTAGCGTAAAAGAAGACACGCCCTTGTTGCCGTAAATTACGTATATTTTGAATGTTTACAGAATTCACCGCTACATGGTGTTAGCGCTGTATACTGGTATTAAGATAAAGCGAAATATATCCGAAATGGATGGTTCTACGAAAATTAGTTTCAAACAAAATTTGGAAGAAATATTATTCTCTACAACTTTGGTCCTTACGAAGATTACCAATAACGATGTTTTTAAGGAGATATTTAACGGAAACCGAAAAACCGGTAATTTATAAATAACTCCTAAAGAATAACTCTCCTAGAAAATTGTTTCAAATGAAAACTCTAGGAAATTACATTCTCTATAACATTTGTATAGAATTGTATATACAATAATGATGTTTTAACGAAGAAATATCGCAAAAACCGAATCGGGTTTCGAATAAACCTCGACTTCCGGTTATCCGTTATTGTCCAAAAACTAATCAGTTCTTTATGCTAATATTAAAGTGTTATATATGAAGTTAGGTAACGATATGGCACGTACCTTTTGAGTTAGAGCGCCCACACTAACATACACACATACACACACACACACACAGACATCATTCCGAAAATAGTCTAAACGTGTTCTAGGGACCTCAAAACATGTATTTCCGTTGCAATCTCGAAGTCGATTTTTTTCATGAATACAATACTTTCCCATTACTACGTACGGAGAAAGTAATATGTTGGAAATATATGTCGCGTGGGCCACTGTAAATTTGCAAATTACATGAGCTGATAATATCATGCGACCGCAAGCAACATCTCCACGATTTCTCTTATTTTCTATTTGAAGTGCATTCGTCGAAGTAATGAATGCCCATTATATTTCTCACGTTCAAAAAAATAATTTTCTTCTCTTCCACCGAGATTTAAACCACGATGGGCAAGAATTGATCTTTGAATTTTGTATTCGATCCACTTTGCGGTAATCGTTAATGGTTTTATCAGCGTAAGTGGCCTTCGTTAATAACA
Organism: Uropetala carovei; assembly: GCA_036926305.1. Classification (NCBI taxonomy): domain Eukaryota; kingdom Metazoa; phylum Arthropoda; class Insecta; order Odonata; family Petaluridae; genus Uropetala; species Uropetala carovei. The sequence goes on from JAXCHB010000095.1 coordinate 1,563,612, forward strand.
TGACTTGCAGTATTTTATATAATAATAGCCGTCGTCCGTTGGTTGGTTGGTCACGCTATGCAAACGCTAATAACTGGAGAAATAATAATGATAGAAACTCGAATTTGGTAGGGATGCTTGAGAGATCCAAGAGAGGCATTTCCATTTCCCATTACTTAACATGTAAAACGCGATTTTTCGACTTGCAGGCTTTTATTCATTTGGAAATTAAAATTAGAAGAAATTAACAGATGACCTTCGGATTTGAACCATTTTGAAGAAAAAATTATAAAGTTTCTTATTCCGTTCGTCGTTTTTCGCCCACAGTTCGAAATATTCCATTTTAAACGTTTAATATGCATATTTTGTGGAAATCTCGCCATTTTAACGTGATGTCGACCATTATCATTGTTACACCTCAAATTACTATTATTGTATACATTCTTCTGGGAATAAGCGTGCCTTGAGTGCTTCAATACGAGCAAATACGAGTGAATACGAGAGAGAGAGAGAGAGAGAGAGAGAGAGAGGAAGGAACGGGAGAGATTGGCGTGTTTTGTGGAAAATAAGTATATTAACGTAAATAATGAAAAATTTTAAGTATCAACAGTGTTATTTTAGAAAAATTGGAGATAAAAAGCATTCTTAAATTAAATTCTTTGTAAACCATACGTGCTTACGAATTTATATTGTTATTCCTCGAATTAATTTCGTAACAATGGCCGAAGTTTGGAAACGAATATAAATTAAAATTCAATTAAAATTAAAAGGACGTTTAAAACTGTTAACAGGAAATTTTCGATGAAACAACAGTGGATTGATTTGTTTTTATAAAAGGAAATTTGGTGCTTATTTAATACAGAGTAAGTTCTAAGGCTTATAATCCATTTAAATCTAATAACAGTAGCTATTGTAGTTTAAAGAAAGAACTTTATTTATTCACTTTAGGTACAGAATGAATTAATTTTAGGCTAGCATTGCCTATTATAAAAGGAGTTACTTTGGAATTTACAGTATGTAAAGTGGAAATTGTACCGAATTGACTCAAGTATATTTCAAAGCAAAAATCAATTTAAAACTATTGAAAGTTGTTGTTTCGGAAACTGAGAAGTCAGGAGTGCTGAGCGAACGATAATCGATATTGAGGTACATTACATTCCAAAATCTATTTAAAGTATTATCAGAGGCAATTGAAGATTGAACCAATTTTTTTGGAACCGGAATTCTGCTTATTTAATGAAATTGAAATCCTAATGCTATAATCAATTTAAAACGGTACTTTCCTGTTAACGGGAATACCTCAAAAAATAAACATGTATTGTTGTGATATGTTACGACGTATCTGTTTGTTAACGATGCGTAAGAACGGGGGAATTACTTAAAAATCACACTTTTTGACACTTATTTATTAATAAAAGGAACGTAATTACTAATACAATCTAAATTTATGTTACTAGGGGGTCAATATGTCTTTATGGCATTTAAAATAGCTGGAAATATATCGATTTCTTTGTTATGTTGTCGCCACATGAATTCTTCCGCTGAAAGGCTTTCACATTGCATTTCTAAAATATTCTGTCGCAGAAGTAAAGTTTCATAATATGATCCTTCTTGCACATTCGCCCTTTAGATAATATACCATGGTCTTCAAGCAAAGATACAGCTTTTTCTTCGCTCTTCGGCAAGCTCCACAAATGCATCATTAAGGGATCAACGTAAATATCTTAACGAGATTTGTTACGCATTGTTAACAAACAAAATCTCACAACATATCAGAACAATACGTGTTTATTTATTGAGGTATTCCCGTTAACAGGAAAGTACCTTTAAAACTAATAACAATGGCTATTTTAGTAGAAAGGAAGGTACTATTTTAGTCACAAGGAATTTCTGTGAGATTTTAGTTAATTAATTAAAACAGACATAATATAGAAATATTCGATGGGTAAAACAGTGCACAGTTTTATTCTTGCGATTTTTACATGTTGCATTGACGAAAATTTAGATTCATTAAACCCGTTGAAATTCAACGGGCACTTATGCTAGTGTATCAGTAATTGCGATCAAATAAATACAATAATGAAGACGAGAGCCAAATATGACTTTGAAGCCGGCGAAGTTTTTTTCAAAGTGCGCTGCATATACGTAGATGAGTGGAATAGGGGCACAGATATCATTTCAGGATAACCTGGTAAAATGAAATAATTTCGGAGAACCGTATTACAATGAAATCTCGTTAAAACGTACTTCAAATTACGTATATTTCAAATTAACGTACTTTTTTAAATCCCCGTCAATTTTCCCGTATAAATACTGTATAAATATTTCAAAATATCGTACTTCAACTTGAAATAATTTTCAACACTACGTATGAAATTCAGAGGTCCCGAAAAAGATATTTGTGGTTTTAACGTAGTATTTCATTCTTGCTCATTCAAGTCGTTTACACCAATTTTGAAGGCATCTATTGTCTTTAGTGCTGACAGTTCTGTGGATTGCAGCCAAAATCCCAAAGAAGGAATTTTCCGAGCTGACAAATTTAGAACCGATGATCAGTTATCCCTATCTTTGTTTTCGCAATAGCATTGAGATATAATCTTAAGGTGTAGGATATACATCTCTTGTTAGACTCATTATGGCCAGTTTCGGTTTGCGCGGGACCTGGGAGAATGCCGATCCCCCACTGAGATGATTCCAGAAAAAAAACTATACCTACTCCTTATGGGTATATACTGCATGAAATATAAAAATTCATACTCCGTAGAGATACGTTGTATCGAGATTTTACTGTAATCTGCCTCATAAGTTTCCCTTCACTTAAGAGTTGTTCGCGTTTTGTTTGCTTCAGGAGCGGATCCAGAAACTTCTCAAGGGGGGGAGGGGGGGGGGGGCGATCGCCCCTACACCTATCGAATCCGCCCCTGCCAACTGCCCAAGATTTTGAAAAACCCTACCCAGTGGAGTGCAATGAGGTTATCCAAGGAGGGGGCGGCCGCCCCTTCGCCCCCACCCCCCGTGGATCCGTCCCTCGTTTGCTTGTTTGGTTGGTTTGACGTGATGAGGCAATATCTTGGGTTGCTTTTAGCAAGCTGGAGTAGCACTGATACGTATTTTATATTGGCAGATTAAACCATAAAGCCATATATTATACATATGTGTAATAGTGCATGGTAAACGATTGTCGACATGAATGAATCACTTCTCTTTATCTAATTTCAGCTTATTATATAACCGCATAGGTTGCAATAACCAAAATTTTATTCTTTTACAATAATATATTTTCATTATGTCTTAAACGCATTCTCATCTATTAACAAACTGTGTTTGTTTTGCCCTACTTTATTTTTGTAATACAGACCAAAAACCTGCGTCATTGATCATATCAAAAACTTATTAAAGTTTAACATTTAAAAACTATTGTGAGGAAAGGAAGTTTCCGTGGGTGGTTTTTTTCTGCCATTGTTTTTTTTATGTAAAGAAATCCCGTCATCCCGCCACAAAGACTGAACCTTGGAACAATTTCTTAGACCAAAAGTAAATATATATCTCGCAGGTGAACACCCCCAGAGTCCCCTTCCTATGTTTACAAATTATCAGGAATTTAATTTTCTTGGAGCTATGCTTCTGACACCGTACACACACTCTGGATCTTGTATTTATATATATATATATATATATATATATATATATATATATATACGTATATATTAAGAGCTTGGAATTTTATGAAAGTCACTTTCCATCATCAGCGTATTCGGTCGGCGGTACGTCCAAAGTTATTTAGGTGCGCACGATTGTTAAATGTTATAATTTTCCTCCTACCTTCAGCTCACAAGGATGATTTTGGAATCGAATGTGTTGTAGTTTAGACTACGAATAGCCAAATAAATGGAAGGCACGATTCTCCTGAAGAGAAGGGATACTGATATAAAATAACTAGCGTAATTGCCCGTCAATATGACGGGATATCTTTAGTTAACCTTAAAATAGCTGCCTCCCTCCCCCCCTCTCTCTCTCCTCCTCCTTCCTCCCTCCTCCTCCCTTCCCTTCCACCCTATCCTTCCCTTCTCACTCACTTCCTCTCTCTCCATCCCTCTCTCTCTCTTAAATGTAAGAGGAGACTGTTAGTCTCAATTTCGCCCTCAATAAAGTCGTTTGTCTGTCTGTCTCCCTCCCTCCATCTCTCTCCCTCTCTTTCCCTCCCTCCATCTCCTCCTCCCTCCCTCCTTCTCCCTCCCTCCTTCTCCCTCCCTTCCCCTCACTCCCTCCCCCTCACACTCTCCCCCTCCTTCCCTCTCCCTCCCTCTCCCTCCCTATCTCGTATCAAAAGCATTCAATGCACGCTTACACCCATAAGGATTGATATAACTATAGGATTTTGGGGTCTAACAGTGTAATTGGTAGCCAAGGCAACATCCCGTTAAAAAGGCAATATTTCCACAAAATATGTTAATTAAACGTATAACATGAGCGATATCGAATTGTATGCGAAAAAAGATGAACAGAATAAGATACTTTGTAATCTTTTCTTCAAATGGTTCACATCCGAAGATCGTAGGTTAAATCCTAGTTTTAATTTCCAAAACAATAAAAGCCTGCACGCCAAAAAATGGGTTTTTACGTGTTACCACACGGAAAATGGGAAATGTCTTCCTAGGAGTCGAACCCAGGACTTTTTTGGAGATTAATTTTCGTCATTACCTTAAAATATGTTAATCAAGCATCCTTGCCAAATTTGAATCTTCAACCTATTCCGGAAGTTTGTTAAAACGCACTATATCAACCATCATGAAAGCGTGACCAAACAACCAACAATCCTGGGCTATTATAGTATAAAATTACAGCATTTTCTCCTGTGTGTTGGAAGCAGCCTAATTAACGATAATTGGCTAAATTATGGAAAGGCATTTTGGCAAATATAATTAAAAAAATGTATGACAATCATATGACTAGTTTACATCTATGTACAATACTTATCTATTTAAATAGAAAATCTCTTAATTTCTTCGTCACTTTACAACATACCGAACCATTTTAAAATTGCTCAAAAGGGAAATTGGTAAAATAATATATATAATATAATAAATACCCTTTAGAGCTTCAAAAATGTTCGCCTTATAACATTTTCATAGTCGTGATAGACCAAGCAATGAATACCAAAAGTATATCGACAGTTTCGACCACACAACGATAGATGTCGCCATATGGCTTATCGGGAGGTGCCTGTTACCTGGGATGCAGTGTTGAGCGGTCGGTCGGCCAGTTCATATCGTACTCCGTCCTAAAGGACAGAGTGCGAATGTGGATTACGGATTGGTAACGAGTTATTACGGTTTGCATTTTTAATTTTATATTGTGTCTACACTTCGTTTCTATATTATACATATTACATTATATATTATATTAATAGTATTTTAAGGTTGTATACATATACATAATTGAAATCTACGTCTGTCTTTCCACCCCATCTAACGCACGACATGGCAGGTGGGTCGATCCTTTGCCACCCTCCCTCCCTCCCTCCCGGGGCCCCGACCTTGGCCAAGGTTCCCACCCTGTGTGCACACAAAATCCCAAACCACGATACGATTTCCACACGATCGATGTTTTACGCAATTGACACATGTACTATTATCCTATGTCATATTATTGTTTATTTTCCACGATAAATGCTAAATCGAATTTCGAAACGTATGCGCCGCTAATATCTTTTCCCCTGAACGAAAACAGGCGATGCTGGAGACGTGCATTTCTTTTCCGAATGCACGAAGAGTGAAGAACGAAGACGCCCAGACACCATTCATCATGCAGGAGTAAGTATGTTTAGATGTAATTGTACTGTTTTTATTAATTTCTCCTTTTTAATAGTGATTTGTTTTTACAGAGCTCCTCTCCAACACAGGGTGTATCATCGCAGTGTGGCGCGGTTATCTCCTAGTGGAGGTAATTAATGGTTTCACTGGAGGGATGACACAGTGGTATGGTAGTCTTATTTTGATCTCAGGCATATAAAATGCCTCAGAAGAATAATCATAATTAATTAGCAATTTTTCTAAATTCTATAATTTCTCTGACGTCGTTAACGGCGACTGTAGTTTTGCTGTCGTATATTGGATTTAGCCAATATGAGTTTATATGTCTATGGTTTATTCGTCTGCCTTATCATCAGTTGAAGCGGAAGAAATTGTTGTGTTATTGCCAGAATTAAAGTGAAAATTAAGTATATCAATTCTTTAAACAGTATATCCTGATCTATTACATTTATTTGCATTTTTAATATAGTGATTAAGTTTTAATGTCCATGCATAAGAAACAAATAAGTAGTAGACATATTGAACCAAATTTTGTGTTGCATTGAGTTGCAAAATGCAACGGTAATGTTTATTTATAATCAATCCTTAATTTAATATTTTTTAAAGTATATCAGTCATTTTACTTGAGCAATTCAGTGTTTTATTACTTAACGTTGAATTGGTAATTAAAAATTATTTGTAATAGTTTTGTATGAGGCCTTAGTTCTCCTCATAAAGACAAACGCTTACGGATAAAATACCTATAATCGTGTGTTAGAATAATAGACCGTTTTAGGAAATGTCTAAAATATTTTTGCTAATATAGTGATTGCTCTTAATTGCAGATAACCATCAACGCCACACTGGACAGACACGGACGCTCGCGGTAAGCTCAATTTCCCTTATTTATAATGCACACGTCATTTCGTGTAAGATATCACGAACTTCATTCGAGAAATACGTTCGAACCGAATTGAATTAAGTCAGTATCATTTTCAGATGTAGTGTTTATTGTTGTTGGTAGGCTTGCCACCTCTAGGACTTTGAACGGGAATATTTGTGTTTTTCCATAAATTTTCAGTCTCTTGATTAATTTTACTGAATTTTCTCAAATTAACCGATTATAAATAGGAGGATGTTTTTTGGCGAAACGAACTTCCCGACGTTTTCACGTACTAAAATATCGAATGATCAATAGCTCTTTAATATATATGAATTTCAAGTTGGAAGTATTTTTTTCATTAATCTTGAATGAAATTCAATTTTGGTTTTCTAATGTCTGGACGTATGCAGGTACTCAAATATCTCTTAAATATAACGACATATAATATATTTCTTCCGAATGTGGCAACTTCATCAGTTTACATGTTGAAGAAGTTTTCGTTACTGTTGGATATTATTTATTATTAATATATATTTAGAATTCTTTGCCTGTTATATCAACCCGTTCATTTTCAAATAAATGCATCACCTGTACTTATTCTGCAGTCAGTAAGTTGAATAGAATATATCGCACTGTGTTTGTGATACTTAGCTGTTGTTCAATTTCAGCATGATCACTCCATTGGGAAATTTCAGAATAAGTATATATTTGCCACTAAGGAATAGTACTGCAGTCAGGTTCTTCTGTAGCGTGTGGGGAAAATTCGGCTTGCTTTAAGGTCACGAACGGAGACTTGGTGATGCGTTTATTCGGAAATGAAATATAAAAATGTTTCTTCAGAAGATGATTTTTTAATTGTATTTTATTTGAAAGACTTCAAAGATGAAAATTATTGGTAATGTTTCTACTTTCATTTTTGCTTCGGGATTTAAAACCTCAAAAGATGTAAATCAACTAGGCTTCACAATTTTCTCATACATATAAAGCCTGTAGCAATGTTAATTTTAAATTTGGTATAGGTAAAACTGGCACTATATGCAATACCTGAAGTGTATGTGGCCATGTGGTAATTTCTTTTTGTAAGCATTTACTCGGTTCTGTTATTTTAGAATTACGTATCATAAAGCTCACGGATACATAATTTTAGAATATAGTATAAATGAGCATGTGCTAAATATTCTTGAGACTACCATGCTGATTTTTTTGCAGGGAAGCGAGGACTACGCGAGTGGGTGGGGGCTGTGGACTTAGGAGCGTAGGTGCTGCTTAGTTAGTAGAGTGGATGCTGCTTAGTTAGGAGAGTGGGGGCTGCAAACTCGGCTTAGTAGGTTCGTCAACCTTAGATTAGTAGGTTTGACAAACTTAGATTAGCAGGTGCGACAAAGTTAGATTACTAGGTGCGAGAAACTTAGATTAGCAGGTGCGAGAAAGTTAGATTTGTAGGTGCGACAAAGTTAATTTGTAGGTAGGAGTAGTATTTAGGTGTGTGAATGTGTGTATGATGGTAGTGCATGGATGTGCGCGCGCACATCTTTGGGTAGTGGTGGTGGTGTGTGTGTGATGGGTGATGGTTGTATGTATGAATCATTTTGTCATCGATTACATTGTTTAGCTAGACAGATGAGAGTACTTAAGTTTAGCAAGCGATAGCATGGTGTAGGGCTGGCGTAACCCAGCGAGCTCGCCATGTTAAATAATGAGCAACGATGGCCTAAGCATTACCTCCTGGGTGCCAATGGAAATATGCTTAACTTGAAGGGTATAGAAATCATTCCATTCATATTTTTAAAAAACCTCCAGTTATCAGATGCAAAACAAGTTCTAAAGGTTTCCCAGTTTAGGATTTATTACGTTATGACTGAGCCTTCATTAATTATGTTGAATTCTACTGTTGAAATGTTATTTACAGTTGTTTATCTTAAACTGTGATGTCTATTTCATAAAGAAATCTTGTATTGTTAGTTTCTACATCACTGTTTAATATCTGAAGATAATACTTTAGACTAAGAAATGTATGATGCAACTCTCTCTAAATAAAATGTTTTAATTTTACCGTGAGTATTTATTTAAATTATAAATTAAGTAAACGTTCGATGACTTTAAATGATTCTTTGATTTTCTATATCAATTAATTTAATTTATACATCAAACTGTAGTGAGCTTAAATGTGACATAAGTTCTACAATTCGTTTATAAGATATTTCTATTTCCAGGAGTGTAATTATCGAATAGCATAATTGGCCATCAAAAAACAAATGAAGTTGCAATAGTGTCCCAGATAAGGAAATGTAAACTTCTTCCATAATGTCTTTGAGGTAAAATGTCCTCTGTCCTACTCTAATGATAATTAGGATGCAAAATGTCCTACTTTGTGATACATTTCTGTTTGGGAGAAGATCTACCGGCAGCAATGCCCCTAATCAATCGCATGGCTACTGGGACCTAATGGGTGAGTTTTGCATTGCTGTTTATAACCTCGTCCCCCTACGTCTCCTCCACTCATACTTCGCATTTAAGAGATCGCAATAATATAGGATAGCAAGAATAGCAGCTTGTCACTGTTAGTTCTGCTTCATCTATCATCAAAGATTGGTCATGTTCAGTGAAGTGAGACTGCATCACATTTTAGTTCCGTTATATGTATTAATTAAATATAACAAATTTTCTGTCTTTTCTCAAAAGTTATATCAACATTTCTTGTAAATTTTGTTTTTCTAATAAAGAAAGCAGGCTTTACTTCCTGAAACTTGGGGAGATATCAAATCTGCATTTCCAATCAAAAGAGCATAGTTTGAATTGTTCTTCGGTATTTTCATTCATATTCATAGAATTATGTAACATATTAAATTTTGAAGTTTTATTCAAATCATATTGCTGCCATGAGAGTGATTTTTGAAGGTTATTTTCAAATCTTGGCTTTATGGGTCCTTTTACAGCCTAACTATATTTTCCGTTTCAATTGGCTTCGATCAGGAGGAGATCCTGTGGAGAATTAGAGTGTCTTTGATGCCAAATTAGCCTTGAATTCTGAGTTATTATGACTTGAAAACTGACACGCTGCTGAGTCTACATTGTAAGTACTTTTATGACCAGCCATCATGGATAATGGATTTATCACCTCTAATTGTAAGAGCATTCAATATTATTTTGTGGAATTATATTATAACTAAATATCAGCTGTGGGTTCATCCTACAAATGTAAAACTAGCTAATATCAGAACATTTGGTGTAACAATAGCCCAAGAGGCCGAGTCACCAGAAAACACACATGTAATCAGAACATTTAGTCATTAGTACCATGAAATAGCAGATTATGAAAATTTCCAATTTTTTTCCTTGTATGAGTACATAGTCATTTAAAAAGTTAGTATCACTAATTTAAAGAGGTATTATGGAATTCATCATTGGCCTAGAAGAATATTAGCTATCTACACAGGGTAGAACAAATAATTAATATTTTGAATTAATATCCTTTTCCACACAATAATCACTATTTTTAGCTCATTTTCTTAAAAGCCAGAACTTTGTCCATCTGTCATTGGACAATCAACATTTTTTAAAGAGGTATTTAGAAAATTCTTTTTGAATTAGATAGCGCTTATCCATCCTTGAAGTTCACTGCAATTGTACTTTTCATGTAATTCATAGTTTTCCCTCTAGGTGACTTTTGAAATGGTATTTACCCAAACTACTGAAGCTAGAGGAGCGAAGTTTTCATGAATGGGAAGGTCTACGTTCCAACATTGCGGGTTTCCCCCTCTGCAACTAGGGAGGCAAAACAGAATTTTGAAAATTTTTAATAAAATGTGCTTCCACCTGTTAGTTTAGTAAGTGTATCTTACTTGTTTGAATTTAAAAATTTGTGAATTGCTTTTGGAGTAGACAAGCGTCTAAACTTAGGACACAGAACTTGTCATGGTTTGTGGCAATGTGATATACTGTTCGACAAAAATAAGGAAATTAAATATTATTATATCATGATAGCTGGTAAAGTTCACTAATAAGTTTTAATTCTTTGTTTATGTTAGCCATATAACCAAGATTAGTTAATGTATTATAGTATGAAAGTAGAGGATAGCTAGACAATTTGGCTAAACCAAGGCAAACTTAAGGAAATTTCAAAATTGTAAAAGATGTTATGTTGTCATCAGCATTCACAGAAACATATTGTGGGAGCAAGGGGAATAAAAACCAGGGTCAGCTTGAAGCTATTCCAATGATAAGACTGCATTCAACCCCCGAGTTCCTATGTAAATTGTTCAACTTCAATAATATTTATTTTATTTTATAAAATATATTCTGAAAGATATGTCTCTTATTTTTCAACCAGTAATTCTAGAGGGAGGGGCAAATGTGCACGGTCATGTATATAGTATTAACCCCTTAAGCCGATAGCCCAATTACATACTCGCCAAATGCAGATATTGCTTAAATTGCGATTCTATCAGCATAAAGTAGCTTTTTATGGGACTATATGTGTCACAGCAGACCATCGATATGTGATCTTTCAATGGATCACCAATTTCCTGTCAGTTTGTTAGTTTTTATACTTCGGTAGAGGAAATACGTAGCGTAAGCTACGCTATTTAGTAATTTAAATACATGCTTGAGGGGTTAAGGCAATATTGAAGATGTGATAACAAAAATTTATTGATAGACTCGTAGATATAGAATTTCATTTTTAATTTATATATTTTGCTGTAAAGAGGATTTTTATTTACATAGAAGAAATAAATATTATAGCGCTAATACCATTATTAGTCCACACCTTACTAGTAAAATCCAAGCGTCTGTTTGTTAAAATATATATATATATATGTGTGTGTGTGTGTGTGTGTATATATGAACAAATTTTGAACTCTTTATTTCAATTTCAATAAAACCTTTAGCTTTTAATTGGCTTTCCCTAAAATTTTAAATAACACAGAGAATGATAACAACTGTGTTCTTAAAGTACTATCGAGTGTGGTGAAGTAAGAAATATGTAACAGAAATTAATAATGAAGGAATGATAAAGTTTCAATAACACACACAATGTGATTTACTGTCAAAATTGTTGATTCTATGCTATTCTAGGAGAGTATTCAAACTATTTGTCAGGTTCTAAGACTCTAATTCTCATATCAGAACATAAAAATAATTAACTTCAAGTTGCTGCAATTTTAGAGTTAAAGAACTGAAGTGTGTTTAAGATTATGAAATGAAATATAAATCTAAAAAGATTTAAGGAGTGTTTTTATTTCGCTTAAACAATGATTTAGTTCTGACAGAAAGTTTAAATTATGGATTTCCGGAGGTCCTTCCTCAATTTTTATGAGATGTCGAGGACTGAAATTAGGGTTAGCAGATATCCCGTTTCTTTTATAAATATCTCAGGTTTTTAAAGCTTTCCTTTCAGTATTCGAATGAAATGGAAATTTTGAACTCATTCTTCGTGAAGAGAACTGCCACTTACAATGCGATATAATCAATCAGCTAATTGCATGTCATTAAGCCTTGGATGAGTAATTTTATAAGTATTTTCATGAGTTTATATAAACATAGCCCCTTGGTCACAACATAGTTTTTCCTAATAAGAATCAATTTAGCTCGTATAAATATTATAAAAAGGAATATAAACGTCTTTCAGGAAAAGAAAATATCAAGAATACAAGTATTAGATGTACAGACATAAACGAACCCGATACTCTAGTGTAAGATACAGTAAAACTCGTTTATTACGAATTTGAGGGGACCGACTCATTGCTTCGTTATAAGCGTGACTACGTTATATACGAGAAACATGGTTTTTGGCCTATACATCCCATATAACACGTATACACGTACAGTAAAAGCTGTGCTATCCGGCTATTTAGAACCGGCCACCCTTAGATACCGGCAATTACACAAATACAATTCATTTTGTATTTCTTTTTCTTTTTTTATGAATTTTTGTGTGAATAGTATATGTGTAATACCACAACTTCCACTTTAAAATTTCTTAAAATATAAGATGTATATATTACGTATTTACTCCGTATACTTCTGTGGCTGCCGAGTAAGCATGGCGTTTTTGGTTACGTAAGCCATTTTCATTGTCTAGATGTTTTGGTGTACTTCTACAATTTCCAGTTTTATCGCTTTTTATTATTTAAAAAATTACCCATCCATTGAATATTGCATCAAAATAAATACCTAAAAGCAAGGAACAGGAGAGAAAAGGTTGGTTTAACGCTAACACAAAAGCTGGAGCTGATCAAACGAATGGAAAAAGGCGAAAGTAGAGCAGCCATAGCAAAAGAATTCAACATCGGATCTTCCACGCTCTACGATATCAAGGCTCATAAGGCTAAATTAATGAAATTTGTGTCATCTTCTCAGACGAGTAAATCAATTTATAAACATCATACGCTTCATAAGCCAAAAATTGAGGAACTGGATAAAATATTATATGACTGGTTTTCACAGAAATGTTCTGAAGAATTAAATACTTTCGTCCTTTTCTAATAGAGTAAATAAAGATAAATAAGAAAGATATAATCCAATAAATTCAATTTTGGGAACAGGTTCGCAGCGGTAAACCCCAAACTTCCCGGACGCCCAAACTTTTCAATAGTCTTTTTGTTTTGCATGTAAGCTTAGCAACGTATTAAATAAGAATGAGTAAATAGTGTCTATATCTAACTACGTGTGGAAGAATTAAAATGGAAAATGCAAATGTTTGGGGAGTACGATAGTAAACCTAAGCCCAATTTTGTTTGGTTATTGCTAAATTTGCGATGTCAGAATCGAAAATCTCTCCCCTAACCGGATACTTCTCCTAATCGGCTTTCCACAATCACCAAGATAGCCGAATAACACAGCTTTTACTGTATTTGCAGTGAAGCGACTTCAATATCGTACTTACAAAGAGATGCTTATCAACTTCGCGGCATGTAAAATGTTCGACTGCTATTACATACGATTTTTTAAATGGTCAATTATTATTATTTACATAAATTAATTTACATAAACATTTCACATTTTTAATATCAATTTCAAAACAAAGGGAGCGTGGAAATTCGTATGGAGGAAAGGGACCTCTACGAACAAGTGCGCGGTAAACGGGCGGAAACTATTCATTACTTATCGCTCTGATCGCCAAAATTCGTTATATATGAGGCATTTTTTGCCACGGGACCAAACATTTGTTCGTTACAGCCGAGAATTCGTAAAATGCGTGTTCGTTATATCCGAGAAATTTAACCAATGCCCTTATGGAGAAGTTCAAGGGACCGAGACATTTCTTCGTTATAGCCGAGATTTCGTTTTAGGCGTGATCGTTATAAACGAGTTTTACTGTACTTTCATTTTAAATAATGTGTAGAAATTCCGCAAGATGTCGTTGATGAGTTGTTACGGCGGTAGTGCTTCGCTTATGTTCGAAACCCATGGTGTTGAAGTGAGACTATGGGGTTTAAGTGTGATTCGGAAAATGTCGATATAACCCAACAACCATAAACTTAACGATCAGTGATTTGAGTGACACATTCATCGCGGGAAACGAAGAGAAAGGGAAACATCAACTAATGGAGCTTATAAACGAGGTAAGAATTACTTTAGCTTTCTTTTTACCATAGAGCTTCTCAGTTTTGCTGTACTATCTTTGTTAAATGAATAATATTGGGAAAAGTAAATAATTTATTGGGTAAATATAATTGATAATCTTTTAAAACATTCATTATAGATAATTTGTTCATAACAACATGAATCTCCATTGCTCTGTATTGTTTACATGGTGCAAGTTTTATTTAGCTATAATAGATGTGATAGCTACTACCTACTACAATCTTTGAAACTTTCAGTGGTACTATATTGTTCCGTTGATTTCTACGTGTTTGTTTGTTGGCATCCGCAAACTTGTCGGAATGAATGAGCAGCATTTGTTGAAGCCGGTAATTCTTTCTTCTGCACATTTCTCTTCAGTGTGGATGCGCAAATGCAAAAGGAATTATTAGTAATAAATTTGGCACCATTAAAATTGTAATAGATAATGTTTTGTTTGGAAATTCTCAAGGCCACCGCCAATTGTGAAATATTTTTCCGAAGTTGTAATGAACGTAGGTAGTTCACCTATATTTCCCGTATTGTGTTTGGAATAATAATACGCGAAGGGTTACTCTTTCTTTAATGTGGAGATTCTCGGCTTGGATATTTGATAATACGCAAGAAGGTTTATTAATTTTTTACTCTTCTGGGTTTAAGATGAAATGTTTACCAGTTGTTGTCAGGATTGTGATGAAACGTGCAAATTGAATTTTACAGAAATATAGCGGTGTGATATTTAGTGCGTTTACTTCTATTTAATCTACGGAGGATTCTGCTCGGAAAAAGAAATATTTATTTCAGTAGTCGCGTTCTTCTCGCATATTATTTCGATTTTTGAGATTGAATTCTAAGCGCTTAACCTTCGAGGCATATTCCCCACCACTTCGTGCTTTCGGTAACGAAGTTGTGTTTTTCTTGTGTAACTTTACTTTTCTAATGTGTTATGATCGGAATACAGTGAAGTAGTTGTCAAGCATCTTCCTATCGAGGTGGCAGTTGGAGAAGATGTCTCCTATGCTGCTCCATGAAAGCAAAAAAAAGAACAAAATATACTTGTTCTTCAAGTGTAGTACCACTTTGTCCCCACCCATGATTTCTTAAATTTCATGGAAAGTAAACTGCATTTTGTAAATGTAAAATTTGCATGTTTTGTATTGTGCACTGCATGCACAAAATGTGCTGCTGTATCTTCGTGCATAAATTAAGAGGACTCTTCCTGGTACCATGTTTGTTAAAATATTTTGCTATGTAAATGTGTAATTTAGATGTGTGTTCCAAGTTTAGGTAACTTTTAGATAAAATAATTATTTTTCAATTTCATTACTTTTGTAAAATATGTGTGGGATAGAGTTTTAGTATCATTGTGTGAAAAAATAAGAGGAACTCTCTTCCTGGTACCATGTTTGTACCCATATTTAGCTATGTAAATAAGGTGTGTTTCCAAGTTTAGGGAAGCTTTAGATGAAATAAGTTTTTTCAATTATATTACTTTTGCAAAAAGGCGTGTGTGTGTTTATTGGGATATATAGTTCCTGCATATTTTTCTTTTAAGTTAGGCAAATAAAAAATATTTTTGATGTAAATATCCCTTCCTTCGTCAGTGTTACAGCCAAAATCACCACTTTATTAAAAAAATTCTAAGTTTCTATAATTTAAACTGGAAAGTGATCAAGCTCGCAAAGTAAATTTTTATTAAAGTTTCTGAAAACTAATGAATGTAATCTAATAATGCGTTGTATATTAAAAGTTATAAAATTTTTGCTTGGTATTAATAAAAATTCTAGATTATGTAAATGTTATGAGTTTTACCTTCTGTGAACCTAAAAGCGTGTGCAAGATATTTGTATATGTGATTTGATCGAACGTTTAAATAAATATATTCATATTTCCATTGAATGCATTGTATATTAAAAGTTATAAAATTTTTGCTTGGTATTGATAAAATTTCTACATTATGTGAATGTTATGATTTTTACCTCCTGTGAACCTAAAAGCGTGTGCAAGATATTTGTATATGTGATTTCACCAAATTTTTAAATAAATAAATTTATTCATATTTCCATTGTATTATACTCATTGTTTATAATGAATTCCCTCGGATTTATTTTTGTGTATATTTCATTGACTCTAATGATCGTCTCTGGAGAATTATTACAAAACTAAAAAATAAAATTTCCCATTATAAATTTCAAAACTTCTCGTTCTTATGCAGTTAAAATATTTAAGCAAATTCAGCATGAATTCGTATTGTTTTCAAAAATAATTATTTTCACTCATTTTTCCGTTTAATACTTCAAGTCCGGACTTCGTATAATAATTTTAAGTAATTTTAAAAAGAAATTAAAAATGCCTTGCACCGATTCCAATGCTTATGGGGTAATAAATGGTTACTTGGTAACGGTAATCAACAAAGCATACATACCTAAGCGTTATATATATATATATATATTTCTGTTTCAATGCTTCATCCCATATATTGCATAAGTTTAAATTCATGAAATTCCTGTAATAGTGATTTTGATACAAAATGAACCTTCAATGTTCAAATCTGATGCTTAAACAGATTTGAGAAAGCCGCTGTATGACGTCACGTTAAGAGCGACGCTATTGCCATCTGGTTACACACTACCGCTAAACTTCGGAACAGTCTTTTCTAAGGGAGTTTCAGAGGCCTGCTCCACACGCACAACCTCCACACATACCCCAAACGTCATCTCATTCACCCAACACACAGTTCTCTTTCACGCACTTACAGGCAGTCGTTTTCGCTCATTCACTCAGTCACTCATGTATACGTCACTTCACGTATTTCTTCGTACGTGCTGGGACATCAAAAGAAATTTTCTCATTGTATGTAATATCCTCAGGCTATCTTAACCCATCGATACGGCTAAAGCGACCGCGTAAATTAACCTAATACATATCTGAATATTCCATTTAATCTTCTTCTAGATACTTCTCAATCTACAACGTAGCAGCGAAATTATATGGACCATGTTTTCATCATTTTATAATTCCTTTATACCAACCTACAAATCATTCATTGCATTATTTATCCTCTTCTCTTGTCACATTAGCGGGTATGACATGCTCCCATGGCGGCGAGCTCTTATGGGCGACAAATTTGAAACCCTCGTTCGCTTGCGTGTTTCGGATACCGTTGTCGTCGCCTGGTTGATGTAGGATGGGCTTGGTTGGGCAAATCGCAAAATTCGACGCACGATGCGTATAGGATCCCTCATGTAATTACACATACCTCATATGATGGAAAGGTATTAAAAACGTAAAAACAATGTATCGCAGGAAAATGAATGGCGATTTTAACATAAAACATGAGCCATCAATGTTTTAATTCACATCACTGCTTTTTGACATATTTATTAATCTTCCTTTGCTTTGAGGCCGTATTGTATTTTGAAATATGATATGAAATCGAATAATTTCGCCATTCTTTGACTACACTGTCATCTACTTCAATACATGTCATAACGTTATTCGTGTAAAGCAAGCGCTCTGAAGGCCTCTTTGCGAGCTCAAGGAGTCTCTACTCGTCATCATTTTCTCTCTCGATCGCTGGAGTTTCTTTGGGATCATTCGAATCTTAGCGATTGCTAGAATATCCATTTAATTGTCAGGAAGTTGCTACCATGCAATCGTAGAAATGTGCTGGATGGTGAGACATTTGGTTAGTTAAACAGAAAAACATTTCTTTCTTCTATATCTATATCTAAAGTTCACCCTGCAAGCCACCGCAATGGTGTGTGGCAGGGGGTGCAATAGCACCAAGGTAAAGCGCATAATAATGTATAGTATCACTCTACGTCGGCTGATTTCTTTTCGTAACTTCTGTTCCGCTCAGCTATCGTTCTAGGGAAAAACGAGCTTTTATACCTCTCACTGTCAGTCCTACAGGCTATCTCTCTTATTTTGCGAGGATGGTCCATTCTACCAATATAAGTTGGCGCTCTTATTATTTCTTCAACATCGCTGGAGAATATATGCGTTCTAAATCTTTCAAGAAGTTTTAACCTAGAGCGTGATCGGCGATCAGTTAGTGATTCCCATCCTAAGTCCTGTATCAAGCCTGTAACACTTTTGTTTCTATCGTAACAATTTTTGACGAATCTAGCTGCTTTTCGCTGCACTCTTTCTAACTCTGAGATTGATCCTTTCACGTACGGATCCCATATGCTCGACGCGTACTCTAATAGCGGTCTTACTAACGAGAAGTAACATGTCTCTTTGACTTTTTCCTCACTTTTACCTACTATGCGTTTGATGAATCCTAGTTTCTGTTTAGCCTTCCCGCATATATTTCGTATGTGCATATCCCACGAGAGGTTGCTTGTTAAAGTAACGCCTAAGTATTTGACAGAATCAGAACTTGCTATTAGCTAATTACAGGTTTTTGGAAAGTGCAAATGATTTACTGCGTTAGCAATTCCACTTCTTGTTAACAATAAAATACAAACACCAAAAACAAGCTAGGGAAATACGGCGAAAGTAGATATTATAAGAAATATTATAATAATATGTTATAAGAAATATTAGAAGAAATATTATTCTCTACAAATTTGGTCCTTACGAAGATTACTAATGACGACGTTTTTAAGGAGATGTTTGACGGAAACCGAAAAAAACGATTATTTATAAATAATTTCTAAATAATAACAGCTATGGAAAATTGTTTCCACTGAGTGTTGTAGTAAATTACATTCTCTATAATCTTTGTATAGGATCGTATATACAATAATGATGTTTTAATGGAGGTTTCGTGTAAACTAAATCGGGTTACGAGTAAACCTCGACTTCAGGTTAACCGTTATTGTCCAGAAACTAATCAGCTCTTCGTACACATACCAAAGTGTTATATATGTAATTTGGTGTTAATATGGCAAGTAATTTTTGAGTTAGAGCGCCCATAATGGCATACATCCACACACACACACATCATTCCGAAAATAGTATTTCCGATGAAATCTCGAAGTCGATTGTTTTCGTGATCACAACAGTAAAATATCTGATGTGGCCAACACATGACTTTCTCCATATTTGGGGTATAGATATTTAAATTATTATGAGTAGCATTATAAGGCAAAATTATTATTTCGTATCGTAAAAGAAGACAAGTCGTTGCCGTAAATAACGTATATTTTGAATGTTTACAGAATTCACCGCTACATGGTGTTGGCGCTGTAGGCTGGTATTAAGAAAAAGCGAAATATATCCGAAATGGTTGGTTCAACGAAAATTAGCTTCAAACAAAACTTGGAAGAAATATTATTCTCTACAACTTTGGTCCTTACGAAGATTACCAATAACGATGTTGTTAAGGAGATATTTAACGGAAACCGAAAAACCGGTTATTTATAAATAACTCCTAAACAATAACTCCTATAGAAAATTGTTTCAAATGAAAGTTGTAGGAAATTACATTCTCTATTACTTTTGTATGGAATTGTAAATACAAAAATGATATTTTAACCAAGAAATATCGCAAAAACCGAATCGGGTTTCGAATAAACCTCGACTTCCGGTTATCCGTTATTGTCCAAAAACTAATCAGTTCTTTGTTCTCATGTAAGAGTGTTAGATATGAAGTTTGGTAACGATATGGCACGTACTTTTTGAGTTAGAGCGCCCACACTAACATACACACACACACACAGACATCATTCCGAAAATATTCTAAACGTGTTCTAGGGACCTCAAAACATGTATTTCCGTTGAAATCTGGAAGTCGATTTTTTTCATGAATACAATACTTCCCATTACTACGTATGGAGAAAGTAAAAAGGAAAAAGCAAAATATCTCTGAAATGTATGGTTCTACGAAAATTTGTTTCAAACAAAACTTGAAAGAAATATTATTCTCTACAATTTTGGTCCTCACGAAGATTACCAATAACGATGTTTTTAAGGAGAAAACCGAAAAACCGGTTCTTTATAAATAACTCCTAAACGATAACTACAATAGAAAATTGTTTCAAATGAAACATGTAGGAAATTACTTTCTCTATAACTTTTGTTTGGAATTGTAAATACAATAATGATATTTTAACCAAGAAATATCGCAAAAACCTAATCGGGTTTCGAATAAACCTCGACTTCCGGTTACCCGTTAATGTCGAAAAACTAATCAGTTCTTTATGCTAATATTAAAGTGTTATATATGAAGTTTGGTAACGATATGGCACGTACTTTTTGAGTTAGAGCGCCCACACTAACACACACACACAGACATCATTCCGAAAATAGTCTAAACGTGTTCTAGGGACCTCAAAACATGTATTTCCGTTGAAATCTCGAAGTCGATTTTTTTCATGAATACAATACTTTCCCATTACTACGTATGGAGAATGTAATAATGATGTTTTAACGGAGAAATATCGCAAAAACCGAAACGGGTTTTGAATAAACCTCTACTTTCAGTTAACCGTTATTGTCCAATAACTAATCAGTTCTTTGTGCTCATGTTAAAGTGTTACATATGAAGTTTGGTAACAATATGGCAAGTACTTTTTGAGTTAGAGCGCCCACAATCACATACACAAGCGCGCACACACGCACCCACAGACATCATTCCGAAAATAGTCTAAACGTGTTCTAGGGAACTCAAAATGTATATTTCCATTGAAATCTCGAAGTAAATTTTTTTCGTGATCACAATACTTTCCCATTAATACATATGGAGAAAGTTAAAGACCAACACTTGAGTACTGAATTGATTCTTCTCTTCAATTCACTCATTTGTGCAGGTTTTTAAAGATAAAATATAAATTTTAAGTTTTCCTATCAAACTACGTAAGTATGGTTATGCTGTATAATTTGCCTTCGCATTTTCTGCTAGTTAGCATGAATTTTTCCTACTAATGCGCTTCAAGTCAGTCAAATGTTGTTTTTCGACAGTCATGTTTAATTATTGTCCCAGAAAAATGTCCAGCTAGTTTGCGACTGGAATATAAGTCGAAAGTAGGGTTTGTTCGGCCTAAAAAAGGAAGAAATTTCTCGACATATACTCGAAGATATATGGTAGTTCCATTTATCTTTTTAAAAAAATGCCATACCGAACACCCAGTGAACAAATTGGAATTTTTTCATTATGTTTGCTAAATATTTGGTCTCATTTCTTGAGGCAGAATCTCGGGTATCATTGATCTGTATCTCAAAGAGAGCATCATAAATTTCCCCAATTTGATATCTTAATGGCTTTAAGGCATTGATACGACTTTCCCATCGGGTGTCACTCAAGGGTTTTAAGGTCATTCTGGGAACTTGTTTTATTAGTATTTCCCATCGTTTAGTTGAAGCAGAGAAGATATTAAAAAGTTCTTGCACAACAGAAAAAAATCAGTTACTTTGCATTATGTTTTTACAGCATCACTAACAACTAAATTTAGAGAATGCGCACAACAAGGAATAAATAACGTCATGGGGTTAGGATTTCATATCCTTGATTGGACGTCTGAGTGCTTGCCTCGCATGTTAAACAAATTATTGTATCCTTGCCCTCTCATAACATTTAACGGTCATTTTACCTTATTCAGTTCTTCCAATAAAAATCCATTAATCCTTCCCCAGTTTTATCCTGAATTGGAAAGAAACCTAGGAAACGTCCATGGATTTTTACATTTTATCCATCTTAAAATGTAACATAATGACTAACAATTGATAATTGTTCTCGATGGCTTTTATCAGGTGTGCAATCCAATATTACTGAATAATATTTTGACTAAAGGGTTATATTTATGGTATTTTGCTTAATGCGCCAAGAAATTGATTCTATAAGTTCATTCTGTATTTTCTAAGTAATGTGCTTGCAATTTATTGTTTTCTGGCATACTATTCTGTTTTTCAATTCTCCACAAGTGCTCTCCCATATCACCGTCAAACTGTCCTCGAAATGCTAAACATTGTTTGGCAAAATATTTTACTATTTCCACAGCCCATTTCAAAACTTTATACCAATGTGGTTTTTCACTTTCCAAAAGATTCTGCTGAATGGAATCAACAATTTTGTGATTTTTAATTCTTCTGAGAATTTCTATCCAATCATTGTACTTCAACAGATGTGTTCTACTGGTTTCGTGTTGCTTCAGACCTCTGGATATATTTTTCCAATTTGGAAACCCAGTTTCTCCAGATACACTACTGTCAAAATTTCTGAATAGTTTACAACAAAAACAATAAACAAAATTTCATATTTCCGATTACACTAACCAATCTCTATGCATTTTCTCACTATGTGGCAACAACCTATTGTAATTTTTAACAGTAAAAGATCTCCCTTCGTCAATTTTTGGGAAACTAAAATCTTGAAGCTGCACTGTTCCCCTTGTGACCCGTTCCACAAAACACATACTTAGTGTCCTTCCCATATATTGTTTCGTACATCCGGAAACTATTAAAGGGACATGGAAAACCCCAAAAAAAGGGTACACTGAGGGCGTTGCTCTTGCTTGCCCCTCTACCTCCCTCCATTTTTCGGAATATGCCTCTTTGAGCTGGGTGGTCTTTAGACCATGTGTGAGACCAAACTTAGCTTAGAGGCATAGGCATCTGAAGTCGGCCCTGTATGCCAGTCTTTTATTACTAGTTACTAGAGAAAGGTCACTCCGCTTTTGTCCTCCGGAAGTGGTTGCTGTAGAAGTGGGAAGTTTATATACTAGTGTGTCCACTCTGTCTTGTTTTGCTGAATGCATATGCATCATCATCTTTGTTGCCATGGATGTTTATTTCTACAAACATTCCTGCCCCTGTTAATTCTTATAGAAACATCAGAAGTGGCATTTTCTGAATAAGAAGAGATCTCATTGTACAGTCGAGCGTAGGTAAGTGTCCCTAGCCATTTTCGTTACTGAAATGTAGTATGGATGACAAAAAATTTTAAGATGCATTAACATTAAAATATATGGAATCCTAGTTTGATGTATTAAAGTTATTTCATCCTTATGAAATTATTTTTAAACTTTTCAACAATCCTTTTTTTCAAATTTCAATTATATTCATTATCTTCATTGCTGAGCTGTATTTCGTACATTTTTTTTAAATCATAGTTTTCCACAATAAATGTTTTTTAATGCTTCATCATTTAGTTTATCTCTATTGAAAAGAATTGCCTTTTGCTTTACTTGATAACATGTATTCTAATTTTAAAATTGTTGGTTATATTTTGTTAATTATATTTTACTAGTTAATTCCTATTATAATTTTATTCGTTTATAAAAAAGAGGTATTTTAACAGAAGTCGCCACCTACCTCTGAACCCTCAAATCCTTCCTCCTCTCACCCACTGATCGAAATTTTCTTGTATTTTAATATCACTAAGGCGTACACGTAACGCACTTGTTTACACTACTTATGCATAGCTAACTAAGCAATATTGTAATTAATAAATTAAAAAATATAGCTTTAATATAATGTGTCAGTGATTGTTTCCAGTATGGTTTAATGTCATTTAAATTTATTCCTACCGGGGGTGTAAAAACCTTGATCGGATTACGGGGGGTATAAAAACCTTGATCTGAAAATTGTGTGAAGTGACAAAAAAGCAAAAAGTCTAATTAACTTCATGTCGTTCAAAACTTTTCATATTAATACTTACAATCAAATTTGTTGAAAGGATGTAACAAGCGCCTTAGCCACAAACAGTATGGATAAGAGTTATATATATGCCAAAGGTAAGATATAATTCACTTTTAGTGAAGTTTTTTAAGATCTTTTAGAATCGACTAATATTAGCCATCCTGATTTCTGTATTACGTAGTCCTTTCAAAATTTAATGCTTCTAAAAATTGTAAAAATATGTAATTGATTTCTCACTCATTTCAGAATAATTCAAATACCATAAAAATAATCATGAAACGACAAGGACTACATGAAAGAGGTACTGAAGAAAGTAAACGGGCAAAGCAAAATGACAGGATTCATAAACAGATAACTATTACGCAATATTTAAACAACAAAAAAGTAAATAAGTCTTCTTCCACTGTTATAGTCTGTTCACTATCTAAAGTCTCTTGGCCTTCTTAGAGCAAGTAGCCAATCACAAACGTTTCCCCTTCCATTGCCCCTCACAACTTTCGTGCGGGAGAGCAATTACTGGTGCACGTTGCCAGCTCTTGCGGATTTTCGCCTTCAGCTGATATACTACGCAATTTCTAAATAAAATACTTCCCATCCTTCTTTTTGATCCGGGCTTTGGACGGCGGTAGAAATGGCAACGCAGGCCGATGTGAACTCTTCGAGAGCAGGAGTGAGACTGGGTTCCTCCCCACTACCTTCCCAAACAAACCGTCCCCTATTGGCTGCTGCTAACTGGCGTACGCCTTCAAGGCCAAGAGACTTTAGGTAGTGAACCGATTATAGTGAGAATTTAGAATCTGGAAGGTATGAGGTGTCATTTTCAAGGGAAAATGATTTGGAAAGTGTTCCTAGTACTTGCGCAGGGTATGTTGAGGAAAATATCGTTGATAAAAGTGGTAATGTTGTTGCTAATGTTGCTTACCCAATAATTTGGTCTGAAGAACAATGGTTAGAAAGAAGAAAAAAACATAAGTGGTTAATTGCTAAAAATGGATACTTAGGGTGTAGTGATTGCTCATCAGTGAACACATTAGGCCCTCATAAAACTCAAGGCTTACATGTAAGTGTCGAGTGGGTAAGGTGCATAGTGAATTTTAACGGTTTTGACAAAACTCAACAACTAAAATCCTTACGTACCAAAATCTCCACCCAACAATCATCAAAAGCTCACCCGAATGCAAATTTAATATTAGCTACAGAAAAAGAAAAAAATTGGAAAACGTTATTTTAAAACAGCATGAATCACATTTGAATACAACCATAAAACTATTTAACACAGCTTATTAAATAGCAAAAAATGACAGACCTTTTTCGGACTACGAAGATTTGATTCAGTTACAGATACAGAATGAGCTCGATTTAGGAATAACTCTTCATTCCCATTACATTGTCACTGAAATAGTAAGGTATATTGCGTCAGAATTTAAAAAGAAGCTTACATCTAAATTAGTTGCAGAAGAAGAAAAAATTTCAGTCATAATTCATGATTCAACAACACTGGGCAATTTATTGGCTCTAATTGTGTACATTAAAGTTGTCCTTGATCAGAGGGAAGAGTTGATATTTCTTGATTTAATTTCTTTGAACAACCAATGCACAGACACCATTAGAAACGCACTCTTGAAATGTCTTGACTTGTATCGTATGACTGAAGCATATCTACAGAAAAATCTTGTGTACTTTGCAGCCGATGGCGTAAGTGTAATGCTGGGCAAGAAATCAGGTGTGGGTAAGCTTCTGCAAGATAAACTGAAACAATCAGGGCATTGTTTGAACCACCAGTTAGAATTAGCTGTTCATGATAGTATTGAGGACATGAATGCAATTAATCATTTTAAGAGTTTCATTGATACAATATATGCCCTTTACAATCAATCTCCAAAAAATTTGAACGAATTGAACACAATAGCTTCCTGCTTAAGTTTCCAGATAACAAAAATTGGCCGGGTCTTGGATGTTCGGTGGGTTTCAAGCAGCTTTCGAACTCTTAAGTCAGTTTGCACGGGTTATCCTGCATTAATTCGCCATTTTAAATTCCCTGCTAATGATATCGAAAGAACAACTAACGAACGAAATAGGTTCAAGGGACTGTTCCAGCGCATGGAGTCAATTGAATTCCTGAAAGACCTAAGCTTAATGTATGATGTTCTGGAAGAATTGGCAAATCTGTAGTTACAACTACAAGAGCGGTTCTGCACAATAACCAGAGCTGATAAGCTAATACAACGAACGATTTGCATTATTGCAACTTTAAAGGACAAACCTGGGGATAAGGAAAGAGAAAGTATAGTTGCGTCTGAGAATATGTGTTACCAAAGAATTGTTTTAACATGCAACAAACGAATCATCAGCATAAATCGATTGCAATTTATAACAAGCATAGTAATTAACCTGGAATCACGTTGCTTTGCTACAACTGCATCTCATCGAAAATCAGGAGATTTTGGAATTAAAGTAGAAAAATATAAAGAGATGATAAAAGATTTTGAGGTTCTGAATCCAGAAACATGGCCAGAAAATTTAGATTGTGAAGCGAGAAAAGACGTTCGATATGGTGAAGAAAGAATTAGAAACATGTGCTCTCATTTCCGCCTCGAGAACAGCCGTTCAATATTAAACGGTTTTCGAGATTTTTTTGATGGAGGTGGGCAAAATATTCCATCACATCTTGCGCCACTGAGAGATGCAATTAAGACGATACCTTGTAGCTCCAGTGAATGTGAAAGAGGGTTTAGTGCAATGAACCTCATCATATCGAAACTTCGATCAAAACTTTTGCCTACAAACGTATCATCACTCATGTTCATAAAAATAAATGGACCTCCACTTGTTACGTGGAATGCAGTTCTATACATAAAATCATGGTTGGTGCATCATCGTTCTGCTGAAGACAAGAAGTCCTGACACGTAAACAATGATGGCACATCTAATGAAGAAAAAAAAGAACTTTGGAAATTATTTTAAGAGTTTTCAATAAAATAATTTTAGATAACAAAGTTTTAATTTTTTATTATTAAAAAAATCCTATTGTATATTTTCCTTTTACTAAAAGGAGAGTGAGGAGACTACAACGCTTTGGCGGAAGCCTGGTGCCCTCTGCATTGGCCACTCACACAGTGTATTGGGGGTTCACCCCCCCCTCCCGCCCCTGGGTTGGGGGTGATATTTCCTCTTTAACAATCAACTTAAGTAAAACTAAAACGAAATTTCCTTGCAATTTCTTATATTTATTATTGTTTATATATATTTTTTAAATAATTGATTGTTATAAACCAGCTATTCAACATTATGTAATTATAAAGTAGTGATGTACAACAAACGCCTTAGTTATTTTTGCGTATTTAGGCGGGTCATGAACTACAGTATATATAAGATCTTAGCGCCCTGGCACGTTTTTCTTTAGGACTACACGCTGATTAGAAGGTTTCATTAGATTCATGCAAAGGCAGGGCAGTTGAGAACTGTAAACAATTTGTTTTATTCAGCATTCATTCTTCTTCTCCTCTTTAAAATTTGGTTTAAAATGCTTACTAAATTATTTGCGTAAAAAACGTCAAAATTTGTAAAAAGCGCCAAATTATTGCCTTTGTGCTAAAAACAGAAAAGGAGCTAGATAAAACAAAAAAAGCTAAAATGGCAAAGCTCACAATTGGTCTGAAATAAGTGAAAACTCCGGGAGGCAGCATCGCCAACTGCCAGCCTTCATGAAAAGAAAACAAAAATTAAGGAGTTTAAATGTGTACTATTTTTGCGTAAAATAATGAATTAATTAAAACATCGACGTTTTTCAATAACATCGAAACGAAAACATCGATTTTACAAAAACATCAGATCCCTAACATCGATGCATCGCAAGGCAAAGGTCGATGTTTTTATTATCATAATCAGCATAACTATCTGGAAGCCATCGTGTGAATTGTACGTCTAGACATCGTGGGGGATTTCTGTTGTTCGCCAACTACACCGGTCTATGAATCTATAATTTTACGGTACGAGCTAAGTCAATAGTGCTATCATCCAAATAAACGATCAAATTTGAAATATGAGTTGACTAAAATTCACGAGGAAATATTCTTCCTCGAGAAATTTTTAGATTCAAATCAGTAATTCTTAATTTGTGGTGCTGTCAAAGTTCATAATTTTCTTGGCCATATGAATAGAAAGCGACCGACGAGCATTGGTCGGGGCCAGACGTTACAGATGGTATCAGCTCAATTACCTGTAGGAGGAACTTCAGAGGTGTTAATTTTGAAATACTACTCTACCTATAAGATTGAAACGTTCTCATTGTGAAATATTTTCGAAACAACTTTACTTTGACTTTTCAGCTAAATTTGAGTGATTACACCAACGAAAAAATAATGGAGGTATGGGGTAAGATTTCGGAAACGCGACAAAAAGGTAATGAATTTTCAGAATAAACAGTTCATTCGTGATAATTAGGATAAAGTACGTAATAATAAATGGGGAATTAATACACAATTATGTGAATTATCGAGTCAGTAAATGAAAGAATGTAATTTTTATCATTAAAACTTCTGTTCGAAAGCTTTGTAAACCCTGTAACCTTATTTATACTTTTGTATAATATTTTTTTGACAGATCAGTCAAAGCATGGCGAATACTCCACTGCTACAAGCATGAGCAGTGATGGTTGTGGCACAAATAAAGCAGATGGAGAGAAGAAATTCGATGTTAAGTCCATACCAGCCACAAAGGGTAGCGTTGATCGCAAAAGTGATGACAATCGTACAGTTACGTCTTCACAGAAAACTGGAGTTTGTTCCACGGAATTTACTTACAAATATGAAGATTTTCCTCCTTTGTGATCTAGGCATTGTTTAAAATTAAGATATTGTACCATTGTTTGTCAATTAAATATCTTTTGAATATCCTGGATTTTTTAATCAATAAAATTGATATACTGTATAAATCATAAGATTTTTGATGACGTATTATTTAAATTTTCAACCAATTTTTGTTAGTTCTGCTTTGAAAATTCGTAAAGTTATGACTCCTTAAAAATGTTTTATAACGAAAGTGTCTAAAGACAACCAAATACCGTTTATTACAGGTAGTAATTAGAAAGTTCCTCAATCTTTACAATCACGGCGGATTAAATAATTGCAGAATTTCGCAGCACCCGTTAGTTTTTTGGTATTATAGGTAAGAAATGTATTTAATTATTATACCATTTCATAACCGATAATATTTAATTGCATGCATTTTTATGTAATGCATATCATACATTTGCTTTGATACATTATTCACTGGATACTTAAACTTGGCCTAGGTAAAGGTGAGAAAAATCACATCACTAGTGAAGGGCCATTTATCAAACCCCCCAAAGTAAAAATGGAAATTAGTAGTAATGAAAAACTTGAGCAAATGCAAATTCAGTGTTATAATGTGTAGTGATAATGTAAGATTATTAAGAATGAAGAACCTTTAATTTAGCTTACTGTTTCAAGAGGAGCTAGGAATAAAATAATATCAGCTTGGTTGAAAGCAAGCAATTTCTATTTATAAAGCTTTTTTTAATATTGAGTCAAGCAGGTAGTAGTAATACATGCAATACTATTAAAACTTGGCCAAACAAGAACTGATATGGCATCCCAGTTGGGAGGCACTGAATTATATAATATTTCATTATAGCTGGGATATCTAACACATTAACTTCCTCATCACTTTGATTCTACAGTAAGGCAAAGTGTAAGAACAATATTGGAGCAATAGAACAGAAATGATTTAAAAATGTTTAATATGTATGGTAGATTGTTTTTTTATTAAAATTAGTGCCATGTTAACTTCTGTGCTTTTGTTTTCATAAAATGCTCAGGTTCATAGTTATGCATCCAACCAATATTTTGTAGTCGACACAAACAGCTTAACTTATGTTGGGAAATTATCTATGTGTCCCTCATGCAATTTGAATTCGAGGTCAAAGCACTATAGAATAAAGCATGCATTACAGTCTTATACCTGACAAAAGGCAATGCGTTTATGTATCACCACAAAGTTACAGTGCGTTCTATTAATTTCATTATTAATACTAATTTGTTATTCATTGAATGTGTTATAATATCTCCAGTTCTATTGATGCAAAAGTGATATTTTTTAAACATAACATCTTTAAAGATAAGAAATAACTTGTACATGATAGAAAATATCTAAGGGGCAGTGTTGAATTTGGACAAAGTTTAAGTTAAAAATTCACAAAATTTTTTTCTCGAAGCATACTTTTATTTGCATTGCATTTAATAACATTATATTTTTGTTATTAAATACAAGGATGTTATAAAAATTTTCATTAAGTAAAAATTTCAAAATCTGCCCATCCCAAGCAGATATGCCATTGCACTATGGTAAGGTGACCATATTCATAGGAGGGAAAAACAGGACATTTACCAGAGTTTATTAGACAAAACAGGGCAAAGCAGGACATCATTTATCCAAATTTATTTTTTAGGATAAACGTTTTCAAACTTCAAAAAGGCATCATTTGAGTACAATTCTGTAAATATAAAAAAACACTGAAGTGTAGTTAATAAGGCGACTAAATTTTCTTTTGCCCAAACAGTTGTCCTGCTTTATTTTAAAAAACTTTGGCATGACATCGAAATGCGAGGGCAGTAATTTTAATTAAAATAATGGAATTAGCTTCTCTCCCTGGAGAAACAAGTGAAATAATAATAAATTAATCTTAAATGTAAACATTCTGCCTGGTTATTTCCCCTAGGATTAAATGTAAGAAGGGACTATATAGTCTCAATTTCACCCTCAATAAAGTCATCTGTCTGTCTCTAGGTAGGTAGGTTGGGTTGGGTAGGTATACCATAAATTTGTGGGTTTTGTTAATGCGAGTTATCATTTAATAAAAATATTGATTAACCATCTGTGCTTCCCAAAGTGAATATTAATGAGAATGAATATTTATTATATCAGCAGCAGTGCAAATACAACGATTGCATTTTTAAAGAGAAATATAGAAAATCTGCCGGATATGTAGTTATTTAGTTGTATACTGTGTTTATACGTGCAATTATTTGTGGCATATTTGTTATGATACAGTGCTGTCAGTGGCATTGCGGACACCCCTGCAGCCCCTAAGTGGCGGGGGAGCCCAGGGCCGAAGGGGGCACAAAGCCAACCACAGCTAAATGGTCTCACGGACAAAGAAAAATGTTGAGAGGGTGATGAAAGAAAAGATGCTTGAACTATATGAGAGTATAGGGACACCACCATTGTTTTTCCTCCTATGAACAGAATCAATTGATAATCCTGCTCGCTTGAGGAAGAGCCGTTTGGGCTGTTAGTAATTACGATGACAAATAAACACAGACAACCCACGCCTGTGGTCTGTTTATACAGTAGAACCTCATAAACCCGGCATTCAAAAACCTGGCATTCTCAAAAACTCGACACGTTTTTTAAAGTTAGTATATGTAAAAAATCCTAATACTTTAGAACAGGGATGGGCAATACATTTGCCAATTGACACGTGGCAAATTGGCAACAAAAGTGCGGCGAATTGGATTATTATACCTGGCATGATACTGAACGAAAATTTCATGAAAATAATTCTTGAAAAAAAAATTTTATGCTGGAAATGCATATACTGATATTTCTGGCCTGCCCTGAAAACTCGGAAGGGTTCTTCCATATCCATATGATTCAACAGGCCTACAAAATGTGAAAGCATGACACACATAGTGAAGCATGTGCAGTACGTATCACACTTCCTGCCTTTTGGATGATGCAATTCTGCAGGCCTGTACTTGCTCTTTTTCTTTCTTCAACTGAGATTTCGTCAATGCATTTCAAACCAGGGCATTGAACCGGAAGGAAACCGAAAAAAGCTGGAGTAAAACCGAACCGAAAAAATAAGTTTTCTGAAACCGAACCGAAACTAAAAACCGTTATTTATTTCCTTTTTAGTTCCTTTTTCTTGGTTCGAGTGTAGCAAAAGAATGAATTTATGCTCATCAATGCCAGGCCAAGGCGTGGGCAAAAGCCACAGGCCATATGGCGACTTATTTGTGAATTTGGAAAGCGAACGACTCAGAAATTCCATTGCCCGAAAATTTTCCATCTGTCCAACTACCGACAATTTTGATCTCGGTAATGGAAATTCTGCTGCTGAATTATGAATCGAAGACGAAAAATGATGTCCTGCAGAAATTGCAGAATCTCCAACTAAGTCGCGGAACTGTTGTTTGCCGAATGCTGGAATTGTCAGAAGATATTGAAAAGCAACTGAGTGATCAAATGAAAAACTGTTTGTGTTTTTCCTTGGCGTTGGATGAGTCAACTGACATTAAGGACACTGCTCAGCTTGTGTTTTGGGTTCGATTTGTATCCACCGACTTGAAGATTCATGAAGAATTCTTAGCACTTTGTGGACTGAGGAATCGAACTAGTGGAATTGACATCCTTGAAAATTCTCTGGAAGTTGTGAAAAGGTTTGAACTCGATTTGACAAAATTGACTTCAGTTACAACCGATGGTGCACCTGCCATGGTTGGAAAACATTCTGGGATTGTTTCGCTTTTGAAGAAGCAGTTGAAGGAAAATGGCAATAGTGCCATTTTGCCTTCATTCCACTGCATTTTGCATCAGGAAAATCTTTGCGTGCAAATGGCAGGAACAGACACCCTGCTTGATTTGATGAACACAGTTGTCAAAATTTTAAATTACATTCACAGTGGCAGTGCTCTGATTCATTGGAAGTTTGTAGAGTCTTTGAGAGACCTTGATGATTGTGATTTTGAAGACCTCGTGCACTTTGCAAATGTTCGTTGGTTGAGCCATGGAAAGGTTTTGGAGCGATTCGGTGAATTGCTTCCTCAAATTCGAGAATTTCTTATTGAGAAACGAAAAATTGAGCAGTTTTCTGAAATTGAAAGTGGGGTCTGGCAATGCAACTTGCATTTTTTGAGCGATATTATGGCTCATTTGAATGAACTCAATACGACGCTTTAGGGAAAAGGAAAACTGATCTGTGATCAAGCATAATACATTCAAGAGTTCAAGTTGAAACAATCTTCTCGTGGCTCAAGTGCAAAAGGAAGATTTCACCCATTTCCCAAATCTAAATCGCTATCTTGATACAAATGAAGATTTCGATTTTCATCTTAAGAAACTGTCGCAGTATATGGACTGGTTGAAGAATTTGATTCAGAAATTTGAGTTGTGCTTTTCTGATTTTATTCAGTTCAACTTGGCATTTGAGTTCTTGAAAGATCCATTTCACTTCAACATTGGAAATTCAACACAAGAACGTTTCACTTAGATGTGCTTGGAATAGCGTGGATCTGAAGCTGAAATGCTCCTGTTGCAAAGCCTGCAGGTGCACTCTGAAGTTCATCTCAAGGGTTGTTCAGTCACTGAGATGTGGGAATATCTTCTGAAAAATGAGAAACCTCCTACTTTGAAACTGGCCGTTTCCAAATTATTTTCCATGTTTGGCTCAACGTGGCTCTGTGAATCAACGTTTTCCTTAATCACTTTGATCAAGTCAAAATAATGTCAAGTCGAATAATGAACATGAATTTGGAGGCAGAGCTGAGATGTGGTCTGAGTTCAGATATTCGGCCAAATTTTGACCAGTTGGTCGGACAGAAAGAATGCAAGGTTTCACGTTGATTTTTTTATCATTGAGCATCCATGATTTGTGTTTGACTCTATAAGTCAGAATAATGCTTGAATAAAGTCATTTGAAAGAATTTCGGATTTTCCCCTATAATCAAAGTAGTTAGGAACCTTTTTTATTAGGTGTGGCAAATTTCGTGATTCATTCGCCACACCTGTGGCTTGACTCTAAATCCTACTGCCCACCCGGGCTCTAGAAATTACTTTAAATGATGTACGCTTATCTATTTTCATTGTTTCGTTTACCTCATTAGAACCACATGTTTAGATTCATGGCGATAGCAATTGTTTTTCGTTAATGCAATTAGTACTTTTGTTAAATTTTATTTTGACATGACTTCAAAAAAAGAATACAACCCATAAGTGGAGTTACAAAACTAAACAGAAAAATCTCACGATTGAAAAAAGTGGAATTATTAAGAAAACTTGAAAAAGATACTTCAGTGAAGAGACTTTGCCAAGAATATAGCATTAGTAGTTCCGCTGTGTATGTCCTAAAGAAGAAAAAAACGAAAATATTGAAGTTTTATGCCAAGAGTGATACACCTAAAGCTATGTGTAGCAGTAAAACACTACATGTCCTGGTTAAATATTGTTGATAAGGTATTGTTTGAGTGGTTACGTCAGTGAAGAAGTGAAGGTGTACCTATTTCAGGTCTAATGCTGATGCAGCAAGCGAAAATTTTTCACAATAGCAAAAAGGGTGGTAGAAGATGACATTGAAAATTGGGTTGATATCGACAATGATGCACCTGTCATACTTCAGCTAACTGATGTGAAATAGTTGAAATAGTGGACATGATTTTGAAACATGAGCATGAAAAAGATGAAGAAAATGAAAGTGACGATGATCAAGAGATAGTTAAGGGCAAACCTTCAATAGATCGCTGTATACAGTTAATCACAGATACAATATCTGTTTTAGAACAATGCTCTTGCATTGATTTTCAAAAGATTACGTGTTTGTATTGAATACAAGATAAACTTATGAAGGAAAAATGAAAATGCAGGAAGCAAGCTAGTTTGCCTGATCTGTTTCTAAAAAAAATTCTTAAAATAATGTGTGATGAAAATAATGTTGTAAATGCGTATTAGATATACGCTTTGTTTCACGTTTGTTATTTACTTTTTAATGGTTCTTTTATAATTCCTCGTTTTAATGCATGTATAAGCAATAGTCTTTATTGATAATGGGTTCCCTTTTAATTGTTATTCATCATTTGAATTATATAATCAATTACCAAAAATGTACATTACTTAAGGATTTTTTATAAATTTTCAAAAACCTGGCAAATGCTAGGTCCCGAGATTGTCAGGTTTATGAGGTTCTACTGTAATATGCTATACATAGAGCAGAACCGTTTGCATAAAGCATTTCTATGTTACACTCAGTTTTTAAGGAATGTATATGCCGTATAATATAAGTGTCTGGTGTACAAACAACATTCCCAAGGATTTTAACGATGAAAGATCTTGACCAATGTTATGAGAGTGGACTTGGAGTGATCGGAGACTCCCTAGCATCTCTGTATTCAGTCTTAGTGAAAACTTAGCTTGTTACTGACTCCACTGCCCTTTTATTCCAGTAGTTGCATATAGGTGAATGTAAGTGCTACCAAGGTATCAATAAAAAGAAAAAATTATACACTAACTTTTTCCTTTTTTGTGATTTTCTCATTCTTGTTCATTAGTTAAGCAGTGTAATTGTGTGCCATGAATTAATTAAAGTGTGTTTTAGTGAAATATTTTCCCTTTTATATTAAAATGTAAAATTTGACGACCCTTATATTTTATTAATGTAACAGTAGAGAGTGAAGAATTTTCAGAGGCGAGGTCTTCCTTAGGTTTCGATAAATCGGTTTGCCCGTATCCTTTGGATAGAGGAAAATTTTCTGAAACTACTGATTGTCCCAGAATTAAAACAATTATTTTGAGCTATGGATCCTATAAACCGAACAGGCCTTTTCCAAAAGATGGGAGAAACAATATATCCTTCTCTGTAGATTATTATTATGAAACAACTTGTACAGGACAAATAATACCTAGAGATGAAATTTCTTTATTTAACTGCTATAAATAGTGTTCAAATGGAAGGTTTTTCCCGTGATAATGAAAAAAGTAAAAAGATTTCCATGTATGTATTTATATATACACACAATTCTCTTTTTACATGGTCTTTTTTTACATGGTTTCACTTGAACACGGTCCAGAAAAAACCCAGTTCTTTTTATACACTATTTTTTTTTATTTTAACACAGTCCAGAAAAGTTCGACTCAAAATAGAAAAGACGATCAAAAAAACAAAGAGGAGATGCATGAAACTGCAAAACACGTCAATTCATTGCAGAAGTCGAAAAAATTGAATAAAAATGCTATAGATGGCAGAAGCTGGCCTTCTATCATAATACATAGATTTGAGTGTGCAGTCCACAATGGTTGGCTAAGAGAACATGCAAATCTACATGAGTCGTCCGCAATATACTATAATAACATATGTATATGAGGATCCCTTAAAGGTAAGGTGACTGGTTTGGCTGGGACAGTACCTGTTTTGGAGCGCTTGTCCAGGTGTCTCAAAAGACTAAACCAAAATACTCATTTGTACCAGTTTTGGGATTTATGCTCCCAAGGTTTTGATAATACTAAGAGACAGTAATTCCCAATCGTTCGTTCCCGGTGAATTGTGGTAGGAGTGGTAATGAAAAGACTGAGAATTGATGTATACAACCCCAGTGTACTACTGTAGCTAACTGGCCTGTAACAATCTCAAAGTTTTGACTCCGCCATTCTTCGTTTGGCATTTCATTTTTTCTTCTGTTTACTCTTCGGAATTTCCGCGTTCCACTAGTTTGAAGGAAATGAGATGTGAGGACGTGTAGGTATATAATTTGAAGTCGTTCCACGACATAAGAAGTTGTTAACAACAATTTAAAATAATTTTTGCTAGTTTCTATTTAACATATTCTATGTTCAATTACTTTTCTCAGCGTCGATCGAATGTTGGCAACCCTAAAGACAATAAGAAGAAAGTAATGCCAGGGGAAATTTTGCAGTTGCAACAAATTGTGCATTTTCCAGACTGAAATGAAGACTAGATTCCCCTCTCCACCCCAGCACCCAACCATATTCAACAGTAAGGCTTGGATTTATCGGAGAAATAATGTAAAGAAACACTTTCTGTTTGTTGTAGTCTGCTTTCATGGTGTGTAAACCCCAGTCTGTTATGGAAAAAACTCAGCCTTGTCAGCTTATTTACTAAGGTTAATAATAAAAAAAGAAAAGTACCCCTAAATCATCATGACCTCTCGTAGGAAATGTAAATTCAATGACGATTTAAAGAAAGAGTTTGGATTTATTAAAAAAGTAAAACCTGAAGATGAACATGAAGTGCAATGTACTGTTTGTGGAACGAAATTTTCAGTTGCCCATGGCGGTCGTTCCGATATTGATGATCACGTGACATCCAAAAAGCATCAGAGAGCTCTGAATGCAGCAAGTTCGAGCCAAACACTTATGCCTTTTTTAAGAGATAGAAATTTGGAAAAGATGATTTTGTTTTAGCGGCAAAAGAAGCTACACATGCCTATCATACAGTGATCCACAACCACAGCTTTAGGTCTATGGACTGTACATCTCAACTTATTAAATCCATGTATGAAAAAAATTCAGCTGTGTCCGTACAACAACTGAAGCAATAGTTTGAAACATAATTTTGCCTATTGTAGAAGATGAAATTAAAGCTGATTTGAATGAATGTAACTTTATGTCATTATCCACAGACACTTCTAACCATAAGGATTTAAAATTGGTTCCAGTCATGGTTAAATATTTTAAGGCATACGAAGGGATTAAAATCAAGTTCCTAGAATTTAAAGACCTTCCAGGAAAAACCTCGCAATTGATTGCTAATCATTTAAAAGAAGTTTCAGATAAGAATAACTTAAAAAA
Organism: Uropetala carovei; assembly: GCA_036926305.1. Classification (NCBI taxonomy): domain Eukaryota; kingdom Metazoa; phylum Arthropoda; class Insecta; order Odonata; family Petaluridae; genus Uropetala; species Uropetala carovei. The sequence continues at coordinate 1,601,016 of JAXCHB010000095.1, forward strand.
TAAAATTATTGCCTTTAGTTCAGACAACACAAATAGCATGATGGGCGGGTCAAAGCAAAGTGGTCAAAACAATGTCTGAAAGTTATTGAAGGAAAATGTTGGGTCAGATGTGATAGGTATAGGATGTGCAGCACACATCGTTCACAATGCTGCTCAAGCAGCAGTCGATCAGCTCCCTTATGACATTGAGGCAATGGTTGTAAAGATGCACAAATATTTTTATATTTATACTGTTCGAGTACAGAAACTGAAAGAATTTTGTTTGCTTGCTCAAATATAATATAAGAAGCTACTTGGATATAGCAGTACACGTTGGTTGGCACTATTACTAGCAATCAAAAGAATAATTGACATATATCCAGGTTTATGTTCCTTTTTTCTCTCCGAAAACGCATGCCCAGCTGTTATTTGCAAATTTTTTGAAGATGCTACATCGGAATTATGGTTACACTTTTTAGTGATTAAATTGAAATTATTTAATGACACACTTAAAAATTTAAGAGAAGAATATTTCGTTAATGGAAATAGTCACTGCCCTGGCTGACTTGAGAAATCAGCTGATAGAAAGAAGAGAAGCCAAGTTTGTTGGAATGAAGGTGTCAACGATGGTTGAATCACTCAAAGACGAAGGTGAATTAATGCCTGAGACATTCTATAAGACATTAGATATTTTCTTCCAGACTGCACTGAAAAATGGACGAGAAACTTTAAATTTGTTTCCATCCTTGAATGGATGTTACTTAATGCAACTCCAATGTGGGAAGATGTTTCGAAATCAGTGAACTTAGTGGATAAATATCTGAATATTGCAGTACATCAAGTGTCTTCCATAGATGAAGAGTCTCTCTTTACTGAAATTTCTAGACTACAGAAGTTCTTAGAAGAAAAATTCAAGATAGATGAGTGGAAAAGGAGTTCTTCAAGTGATAAATGGAAGGACATTTTTAAACATTTTCATGAAAACTTTATCCCTTGTTAATTGTAGAGTTTGCTTTTTGCTTACCAGGATCTAATAGCGATATTGAACGTGTCTTTAGTATCATGAACAGTGTTTGGTCAGAAGGAAAAAGCTGTATGAAAGTGGATACAGTAAAAGCAATAATTTCGATAAGAGTGAATTCTAAAAATGAAAGTTGGGTCATTTTTTGATAGTGTCTAAGAATAAAATTTTTCTTAAAAAAATTCTTTCATCTGAAGAGTGTAATAATTAAAGCATCAGTTTTGTGAAATTCAATTGGATGTAACAAGTTTTTGATGTCCAGTAAATAAAATCTTAATTAAAAGTGCAATTAAAAAATATTGTAATTAATTAAACATCCCTTTCCTTCTTTATCTATGATTTCTTCCATACTACTATTGATTTAATATTTGCTTCTTTATTTATCGCGAGGGAATGTAGCGCATTGACCACCTATCTAGACTACACACCCCTACTACACTTCCAATCAATGGAGAATCTACAGGAAGGGGGAGGGTGAGATTAAATCCTATGCTCTTATGTATGTAGCAGCAGGAAATAGCACCTATGAGGAAAAGGAGAAGTGAAGTCGTGTAGAACTCTGTAAGACAAGAGTGTCCAACCCCTCACTTGATCGGACGGAGGTGATTCGATGGTAAATTGCCTATACTCCAGGAGCAAACAGAGTTTGTCCCGGTGTAGCTGATTGGAAATCTGGTCACCTTACTTAAAGGCCATATTTTCTTTAAAGCATTGCTTTGTTACATATTTGTTATTGAATTACATATTTGTATGATGCCATTTGGCATCATTGCGAATTACTTATGTGAATGAAGTCATATCCATCTGTAAGTAAAATGTTTATTATATTATTACAATAATGGAAACACTTTGTTATTTCACTTTCAAATTTTCTTTAGTATCTATAATAAACTGATCACTATAGTATATTGTTCATAACAGTATGAAATGTCATTAACAGTATAATTTTTTCAAAATTTCATTGTGAAAACAAAATTCATTCAGAAACTTTTAATGAAATATATAATTTAGAATTATACACATAGACTGAACAACTAAAGATGTTTTATTATCTATAAAATCAATTATTATTACTCTAGAATTTATTAAAATATTTTTCGTAGGCCTTACCAAAATGTTGGATAGTGCAGCAATTACGAAACTCAAAAGGAAGACAATTTCTTTGGAAACTAAAATTCAAATTTTAGATTGTCTTGCAAATGGAGAAGGTTCAACGTCTGTTGGTAAGAGTTTTGGTTTGAACGAAGCCACCATAAGAACAATTAAGAAAAATGAAGCTGCTATTAGACAATCTGTAATTTCTGGAACGAAACTGAGTGCTAAGTCATCATCATATACAAGAGATGTTCTTAGAGAAAAAATGGAAAAGGCACTGGCAATATGGATAGAAGATCATACACAAAAAAGAATACCAGTAGACGGAATTATCATCAAACAGAAGGCATTACAAATTTATAAGCAGATTAAAGAACTGGAGCCATCTATATCATCTCAGTCAACTAGTGAAAAGAAGTTGGAATTTTCTGCGAGTGCAGGATGGCTAACAGGGTTCCTTAAAAGACACACGTTTCATAATCTGAAGATCAAAGGTGAAATTGCATCTGGAGATGAGAAGGCTGCTAAAGAATTTCCCGCAAAGCTGGTCAAAATAACTGAAGGTGGTGGATACACTTCTGAACAAATTTTTAACACTGATGAAAGTGGTCTCTTTTGGAAAAAATGCCGAGCAGGACTTATGTGGCAAAATCCCAGAAAAGTGCTAGTGGTTTTAAGGTAGCTAAAGATTGTGTGACGTTTTTATTTTGCATCAACACTTCAGGGGATCGCATGTTGAAACCTCTTCTCGTCAATCTATCTCTAAGACCGCGTTCAATTAAAGGTAAAGACTTGAAAAAACTGCCAGTTCATTGGATGGCCAATAAAAAAGCATGGGTCACAGCAGCAATTTTTACTGAATGGTTCAACAAATATTTTGTCCCAGAAGTTAAAAGATACTTGGAGGAAAAGGGTCTCGTATTCAAAGTTCTTTTGATTGTAGACAACACACCCGACCATCCAGATTTGGAACATCCAAATGTACAAGTGGTATTCTTGCCGCCCAATACAACATCCTTGACTCAACCACTAGATCAGGGTATAATTGCCACATTCAAGACTTACTACATCAAGCGAACATTCCAATACATTTTGGATAAACTAGATAATGATAAAATACTTAGTCATTGACGCATGGAAAAAAATTTCTATTATGGATTGTGTCAGACATGCTGCTTTGGCATTATCTGAATTGAAACTATCGACTTTGAATGCTTGTTGGAAAGCAATTTGGCCAGAATGTGTTCTAAGTAAAAATTCTGTGTCCCCAAATTCGGTCGAATATTCCGATATCATCACTTTGGCACATGCAGTTGGCGGAGAAGGCTTTGACGATTTACATTTGAGGATATCGATGAATTGCTGGCTGACAAAGCCCTAAATGAAGATGAAATAATAGAGGTTGTACTAGAGACCGTTGATTTCGAAGAAAGTGGTGATAATGACGAACCGGTTCCTCTCACTGCAAGATTGATTTGAGAAGGTCTTCAACTGGCCAGTAAATTGGAAAATGATTTTCTGACAAATGATCCCACTGTCAAACAAGCTGTACAGCCAACATGATCTGAAGTTTTATATGGCCCATTACCAAGAATTATACAAGGGACTAGCCAAAACAGGATCACAACGATTGATAACCGATTTCATTGTCAAAGCCAATGAAACCCCAACAACGCAGGAAGTGCATAAAATTAAAGCGCAGAATATGTCAATCAAGGGTGGAAATGTTAATCCTGTTCAAGATACCACTGAGAGGATCTCACCATTGGATACACATAAAGATGATGTGCTAAAATATTTCCAGTGATGAAAGCGATTTTGCACCAGTCTTACACAAACGAATGCGTTTATTTTCAGACAGTGACGAATAAAATGCAGTTATTTTTATGCCAAGTTTATTTTTTCTTGAATTTGTGGTTTTTGTTCTTTTTTTTTGAAAAATATTTGAATTTAAGTTAAAGTGATATGTTACAAAGTGATTGAATTTTTTATTTATGCAATAGAATATGTATGTATATAAAATATGTACAAAACATAATTTGGGGTTTTACATAGATTTTTTACACGGTTTGTTGAACGTATCCTTTTATTTTAATTGGTTCTTCGTCTTTTTTTACATGGGTTTTCGAGGGTCTGGAACAGATCCCCTATTTTTCCATAAGCACGGTATCTTTTTTTACACGGTTTTCTCTGGAACGTATCTACCGTCATAGGCGTGCGTACGGGGCGTGCCGGGTGTGCCCAGACACACCCTAATGTCTCAAAAAAAGTGGCTTTGCGTTTTAATTTAATCGCATGATACGCTCTTTTAGTTTTAAAGTATGGATTTTTGTATTATGCAATAAGCACCAAATTGCATAATATAGATGTTGTAGAAATGTATAGAAAGCCCACGTTCGCTCGCAGCATGCGTCCCCACTACTGCGGTGCCGCATTACCATTGGTCCTCCCCTCCCCCTCTGACTACTATTCTAGAAAATTCTTTGACCTATATAAGCGGCCGCATCAGGCGTGCCCAGCACAGTGTTTGTAATCTTTGTCGGGTGTACTTTTCTACTGAAATAGCATAACTAGCCTGTGGCTTTACATTTTAATTCAATCTTATGATACCCCCTTTTAATTTTTAAATATGGATCGGTTTGTTGTTAAGATAAGAAAAGGAGCAGACAAACTGAATTATAATGAATCTGCTGATAGTACTGCAAATACCTTGGACTCCTCGGTTAAGAACTTACATGAAGATAATGCCGCCACCAGTTCCAGTGCATGCAATAAACTGAATAATGACCAACAGAAACAGACTTTGTCTCTTAGTTCAGGTCAGTGTAGTTCCTATTCAATGCCATCAAACATTCCATATGATGACCCGGCCTGTGATATTCCAAAAAATAGATTAGAATGCCAGTCTCAATTATCTAGAGGTCCTTATCAGCCTAGATTAAGCATGTTTCCTAGAAATAAAATAGGGAATAAACACAGAAGTTTTCAGTCCGATTGGTATGAAAAGTATAGGTGGTTAGAATATAGCCCATCAAAGGACGCAGCATTTTGCCTTTACTGCCGTTTCTTCTCCTCTAATGATGCAGCAAACAAAGGTCACACTGATCCAGCATTTATTGATACGAGATTTAGAAACTGGCATACAGCTAACGAATGTTTTAAAAACAACCAACTGTCAAAATCTCATGTGTTGAGCTGTTCTTCATGGTCAAGTTTTAATGAAGGAATGGTGCCATAACCGAAGTGTAATGGACTGATTGACATTGTTCTGTGTTTGGTGAAAGGTGAGAGACCATTCAGGGGTCACAATGAAAAAGCTGACAGTTTTCAGAAAGGTTTATTTCTTAATGTTGTGAATGTGCTCCGAAAATATGATTCTGTAATGGCAAAGCATGTACAACAATCTCCTCAAAACGCTACCTATCTGAGTAATCGCATCCAAAATGATTTAATTGTGGCCTTGCACAACACTATGCAACAAAAGATTGTGTCTTCACTAAATCAAAAAATGATCTCAATAATTGCCGACGACACTACTGACTGTGGACACCATGAACAGATGTCCATTGTGGTGCGATATTTTGACAATGAAAAACATAGTCCAATTGAAAATTTTGTGTCTGTTCAGAGACTATTAACAGTTGATGCTCAGTCTATTTTTGACCAGTTAAATGACATCCTTGGCATTCTTAAAATTGACTGGTCATCAATGATGTCTGTCTGTTTTGATGGCGCATCCACTGTCTGGATGTACTGTGGGAGTTCAAATGAAATGTAAAGAAAGATACAGTGAAATGCTCTATGTACACTGCTATGCGCATTGTTTGAACCTTGTCCTAGTAGACGCATGCACTTCAAGTAAACAGAACTGTCTTTGATTATTTTGGTGTTATTCAGACTCTTTATGCCTTCATGGAGGGGAGTCTTGTGCGACATGCAGTAATGGAGAAGATTTCACAAGAAGTAAGATCCCAGTTGAAGACTTTGAAGTCACTGTCAAACACAAGCTGTGGCTGCTGTAAAACAAAACTACTCCATCATTTTACAAGCTTTGCAAGAGATTATCAAAACAACTCGCCTTGCTGACGCTAAAATAAAAGCCAGGGGCCTTATCCATGAACTAAATTCATTCAAGTTCATCTTTGCCCTTCACATGATGCACCCTATTCCCCAGATGTTGGTAAAAGTAAGGCTCTTCAAGCTCCAGATCTCAACTTACTGCAATGACAGTTAGTAGCAGTTTCTTTCTTCTGAAAGCGGCTTTTGCTTTCGTTACTCTAGCTCTGATTTCATCGGTACATTGTGCTTCTCTCATTATGATGCTTCCAAGGTATTTATAATCTGAAACTTGTTCTAATGGGTTTATGTTAGCAACAATGAAGTAACCATGCAAGAAATTTTCCAAGTTCAACTCGATATAGGACTTTCTTGTTTGATTTTCTCGATAACGGCTACCCCTACGATAAAAATATATGGGAAAGGAAATACTCTACTTTTACAGTTCTACAATATTTATTTGAAAAATATTTTGATATGAGCAATATTTTACGAGATATGACAATTTAATTTTTTGTTACCAGTAAAGTGGTACCCCCTGATTGGCGTACGTGATTCATTTTTGCGATTTTCTTATTATATTTGATTGAAAGTCAAATATCAAATATCAAATTTGATGAAAATCCGTTCGGTAGAAGCCGAGAACGAACATGCGGACGGACGGACAGACCGACGACAATATGCGCTCACGCTGTAAGCGAAACGCGCCTAAAAATCGTTACAACATACATTGTACAAACTTTCTCATATATGGGTACTAATGCGTCGTTTAGTTATCTTTAGAAAATGAAAATCGTATGAGCCTGTTTTTGAGAAAATTGAATTATTGTTAAAGTTGCCTAGAATAAACTAGCCTTATATTCATTTTCAGACGCGTTTCGCTTACAGCGTGAGCGCCTATTATCGTCGGTCGGTCCGTCAGTCCGTCCGTTCGTCCGTCCGTCCGCATGTTCGTTCTCGGCTTCTACAGAACGGATTTTCATCAAAATTCCATAACGGATAAATGCATTTAAAACAAATTGGGTAATTTCGACTCACAACTAAATCCTTTATTTCCTTAAGTCCATCTTAACCTCTATTTCCGGCGTTGCAACGCGTTGTAACCCGTGAAGAGGGCGGAATTGAGCTATGTACTAGCCCGCGATGTTTGCAGAAATTAATCATGTGGCCCTCGGACCGAAAAATTTGAGCACCGCTGGTATATACTGTCATCGGTAATATCAGTCCAGTAGAGCAGGTTGGCTGTCCTTACGCTTCGGGATTTAATGGGAAAACCCTCGTGACTGCAGAACTAGTCAGCGAATCGGTAGCCAGGTATTCAGTAGAGAATTGCGAGTGAAGGCAATAAGGTCTCTTTTGGTGGTGTCAGGAAGATGCAGTAGCAGTTAATAAGCATGTAATCTCTTTATAAGTATTCCTATTCCCTGGGCGAAAAGGAGGGGCATATTGTTTTATTCAAACACGACTTTAACTTTGTAGCTCTGATACTTAGCCACTGTTGCGCATTAGGTTTTAACCTTTTCTTTGGAAATGCCATTAGAGTTTGGTACTACTTTCTTCTTCAGCAGTTCCGCATTTCGTCGTAATAGGACTCATTTCTGTGATTCCCTATGGCTCGTTCGTTACCAGCTGTCAGTAGCGGAATCCTGACGTATACCTGGTTTTTAATAAAATAGTTTGATGGGATATTGACAAGTGCTGTCAGTGATTTATTATTTTGTGAACATATAAGGTGTGGTAATAATTTAAAAATTTAAAATCTTTTTAAATTAAGTTCCTTCCTTATACCTATAGGAATGGAAAAAATCTAACAGGAAGAGAACTTGTAAGTTCAATGAACTTTTAGCGATAGATTTTCCTTTTTTGAAAAAACTAAAATAGAAAATACTGTTAGGTTGCGATGAATGTAACGGTGAGTTTTCTGTCTCCCATGGTGGCAGATGTGGTATCACAAAACATTTAGCAACAGAAAAGCATAAGAGAGCCTTAAGTAATGCCGCTTCCTGCTGTAACTTACAATTAGAGGATTTCTTCTGAAAAACTAATTTCGCTGAAAAGGAAAGACAATTAGCAACAGCAGGACTATTTTCGTTCCATGTAATTAACCATAATCAAAGTTTTAGGTCAATGGATTGTACATCCAAAATCATCCAAAAACTGTTAGAAAAAAGTTTTCATGTGCCTTCGTATTCGTTATCTTTTTTTAAAGGTGGATATTTTTAATATATTGTAAAAATGCAATATGTATATTGGGCGTTAATCGTTTCCTGAAAATTAAGACGAATAAAAGATAAATCCATATTTGTTATTTGTGTCGAAGTATTTAGCCGATCGGAATGGATTTTAAGCAGTGTTCGGAATGAACCGGAACACAACGGAACGCCGCTCCGGCTCGTCACACGCGCCGATGATACCGTTCCGTTTCGTCAGGCATGTAGAAATACCGTCCCTTATAATCAGCGTTCCGTTTCCTAAAAATTTCCATTCCACTACCAATACAATCGTTCCGTTTCGTAACATTTTTCATTTCAAGCACAGATTTTAACCTGCTTCAAGTGAAAGGCCAATCATAACGCACGGAATAAATTAGTCATTTAAAGTATACCTTAAGTTAATTTCAAGAGGATATTCAGTACAGTGATAATATAACTCATAGTGATTCATTGGTGTTCATTTGTGGTCAGATAGGGGCCGGTTAAGTATAATTTTCCCGGATTGGAAAAAATTGCGTCCGCCCCTGGGTAATAGGCATTTTTGTGTTTTGCCCCCCTTGCAAAATTTTCTACCGACGCCATTGGTCCGAACAATACAAGACAGTAACTCACGATGACGGCAAGCGCTGCACAAGTTCGCCAGGCTGCCTAGTAGATGGCAGCACTTGTCAAATAACTTCAGCATCTTCAGTTTTCGCGGAAATCGTCTGACCGGCAGTAATACTCCCCTACCGATTGATTATGAAATTTTGTCCTCTGCCACTCTTATCACATTGACACTAATCAGCGACTGTTCTAAAATAGAAGTATTAGAGATATCGAAAGAGTGGAGTCCATATTTTCAGGGATAACATTTATAATACTATAATCTTCAAAGGATTATTTTAATCCAGCGAGCCAATGAATCAGATTTTTTTCAACTTATGCTTTGCGTCCGCCGAGAAACGTGCTTACTGCCTCCTTTTAATTAAATGTCTCGGCTTCTAGAGCGCCACGTGCAGAAATAACGAACCAATTGTCTATTTCGACCTTCGCGTTGAACTCTTCAAATGTTAACGAACGAATTATGCGTTTTTTAAATTAATGACGTCATTATCGGTTTTTGATTTGTTATTCCTCTTTTACAGGACTTTTCGCTTATCGACGCCGACAGCAATTGCTAAACTTCGATAGTTTCATACCAATTGACATCTCGTAATCATCATCAGATGTCCTCAACCAGTTGATCGCGAACGACCGATCGATTTTTCGCCCTTTTCAATCAATCTTGTCTCTGCGCTATTACTTTTTATTGAATCAAGTGAGAAATGTTGAGCCGATATAGATTATGAACTTACAGTTAGAACTTTTTTATCGAGATATGCAGGTGATTTTATAACCGTTCAAAAATTAAGAGCAATTGGAATCCATAAATCAAATAATACAGATATCTATCGATATCAGTTCTCGCAGCGAGGCGCGAGCGTATCGATGTTTATTGACCCTGAGTATGTTTAAGTGTAGCAGTGTTCCAATCGCGAATTATTGCAAAAGGCAAAAGTTTGAGGCTAACTGCGACTTTATGTCTAACTTGATTAACTAATTCATCTTATGTTTTGGCTGATCTCTTCCGTCTGTATATTTATTTATTTAATAGCCTTTTTCTTCAACATCTAATAGCATAAAACTTAGTAATACATCCTGCTGGATAAAATTTTAATCAATTTTATTTGAACTAAAATATTCTCTTGTACGGATCGAAGAATCCAATAAAACTTTATTCGAGCTTGTTTAGCTCGAATAAAAAGTTGTTTGCAATTAAATTGGATTGACGTGTTAAGCAGGACATTTCATGTTGTGACGCTGGTTTCGATGTCAATGAAAGTTGGGGAGATGTTTGCGAGCACCTTCACCTCCCTCTACCTCCTACCCCCCCAGCTCAACAGTATTTCTCGTATCGAAACTCACTCCACTGGATCGATCCTCGGTAAATTTACAAATGAATAGTAGATCTTGGGTGCTGAAAGGTTGGAGACTCCTGATCATCATCATAGGTATTCTGTCCGTAGACAGGCACGTTATTATTCGTGGTTAAACTTGGTTCTCCATATATGTACTCCTATTTTCCGAAGTTTTCTTCATGCCTTTCTTTCCCTTTCAAGTCGTCTACTAGCTGAAACCTTTTCCTACCTCTTTCTCTTTTTCCATCCAGTTTTCCTTCTAGCACTTCTTTAATCATGCACTCTCTCCTCAGGTAATGCCCAATCCAGTTCGCCTTCCTCTTTCTGATTGTCTTCTCTCCTATTCTTCATAGTACTTCCTCATTTTTCACCCTATCTGTCCATTTTACCTTCAGCGTTCTTCTCCATGTCCACATTTCGAAACTTTCCAAGTATTTAATATCATTTTTCCTTAGCGTCCATGTTTCTGCTCCGTACAAAGCTATACTCCATACATAGCATTTTATCAACTTCTTGCAGATATCCTCCTTTATATATCCCGTTAGTAGGAGTTTCTTTCTTCTGAAAGCAGCTTTTGCTTTCGTTATTCTAGTACTGATTTCATCTGTACATTTTGCTTCTGTCGTTATGATGCTTCCAAGGTATTTATAATCTGAAACTTGTTCTAATGGCTTTCCTCCAATACTTATGTTCAAATTTTCTTCTTCTCTACTTGACATTCACATGACCTTGGATTTTTCTGTATTTATTTTCATACCGTATCTTCTACCTGTTATCACTAGTATATTTATAATTTTCTGGAGTTCCTTTTCCTTTCTTGCTAGAAGTACTTGATTATCCGCGTATTTCACTGTTCTTATAATTCTTCCTCCAATTTTGAAATCTCCCGTGCCTTCTAACGCTTCCTGCAAACGTGTGTGTGCATATATATATATATATATATATATATATATATATATATATATATATATATATATTCTGGCAACCTTCCTACGAAGATAAAAAAATCGGTACAACATATATTGTACAAACTTTCTCATATAATAATGCGTCGTATGCAGGACCGTTTTAAGACCTTCGTAGGCCCTAGGCACTCTTGCATTCGAAGGCTCAACTCTACGTCATATCAAATATATTAAAATGCACCCACGTTAAATCTAATTTTTTGCTATTAAAGATATTCGAAAGCATATTTATAATTTTGCTTTTGAAATTATTTCAACAATACTTCAACACTTATTCATGCATCAAACATTTTCGTAGTCTCTAGAAAGGCTCGTAGGCCCTAGGTACTGTGCCTATTGTGCCTAATGGATAAAACGGCCCTGGTCGTATGAGCCGGTTTTTAGATAATCCAATTTTTGTTAGAGTTGCCCAAGAATAAACTAGCCTTATATACATTCATTGAGAAAAATGAAATATGTAGTATTACTGAAGACGTAAACTCAAGTAACTGTACGAAATTTGATCAAAATCGTTTTAACCCTTTCTGAGAAAATCGGATTGTTGTTAAAAATGCGTAGAATAAACTACTCCTAATTATTGAGCAATGTCAACCATTTCTACGTATACTCTGCTCAGTATGATAAAATGCCGAAGTACGAGATTTCATTCATTTTCGCTCTACCGTCTAGGCTCCAGAGCCAGTAACAGACAGACGGCATTGCGAAAACCACTTTTTCGGATTCCGCAACACCTAAAACGTATATTTCCGTAAAAATCTCGAGGTCGAATTTTTTCGCTATAACAATCCTTTCTCGATACTTCGTATGAGAAAGTAGAAATTGGGAGTGCTACATCGCCATTGGTGAAGTGCGAGAAGAAGAGAGAATAGGAAGACGGCGAGAGAGGAGGCAAGCTTTTTATCTTAACGCATTTATTGCGAGTATGAGCTGGAGAGAATAGCGCGGTAAACTGCAAGAAGAGAGGATAAACAAGCTGGCGAAATATAGTCATTATATGCGTCCATACGGTACGCTTCTGTTTCGAGGATGAAGCAGACGGAATGCGTTCTTTCTTGTCCTGTTTCTCGGTGGAAAGAGGAGGGGAAGGAGACAAGAGCGTAAGTATTCAGTTAGCTAGAATGTGCCCATAATATATTTACTTCTTTTCTGCAGCCGTTTGATAGTAAACAACGTGTAAGAATTTCGATGACTAATTATGACGCGTTTCGCCTCCAGCGTGAGCGCCTATTGTCGCCGGTCTGTCCGTCCGTCCGCATGTTCGTTCTCGGCTTCTACCCAACGGATTTTCATGAAATTTGATATCAATGGCTTAAAATCAAAGATGATAAGAAAATCGCAGAAATTAATGGCGTAAGACAATAAGGGGTACCACTTTACTGCTGACAAAAATGAACTTTCCGTCATATCTCGTAAAGTATTGCTCATATCAAAATATGTTTCGAATAAAGCTTGTAGAACTATTAAATTAGAGTATTTCTTTCCCTATATATTTTTATCGTAGGAGTTGCCGTTATCAGGAAAATCAAGCCAGAATGTCTTCATTCGAGTTGAACTAAGAAAATTTCTTGCATGGTTATTTCATCATTGTTGCTAAAATAAACAATCTCACAAAAATACCTTTGGTTTCCTTACGTGTGCATGCAGTATTATTAAATGGGAAGAAAATGGACTATTTATGATGAAGCAAAGAACTTTAAAACGTTGTTTCCCTACGTGCAGGTATATCATTTCTTTCTAATAGTCCGTACGTTGTACACTTTCCTAACGTTCTTTTTTGAATAACTCAAAACACGAAAGAAATATTTGGGTAAGAGGGGGGGAAGTAGTTAAGAATATAAGGAGGGAAACGCGAGACGATGATTATTATACCTTAATTTTAGACAGTAGAAGTTCAATTTTTTAAAAAATGTTTTGTATTATAGTTTTCGAAACATGGTACAACACATAAAGGTACCTCACATTGTTTGCACCAATAACTTGCTTCTTTTGTCTTTATTTATTTCTTTTTACTTTCTCCATACGTAGTAATGGGAAAGTATTGTATTCACGAAAAAAATCGACTTCGAGATTTCAACGGAAATACACGTTTTGAGGTCCCTAGAACACGTTTAGACTATTTTCGGAATGATGTCTGCGTGTGCGTGTGTGTATGTGTGTTATTGTGGGCGCTCTAACTCAAGCAGTACGTGCCATATCGTTACCAAACTTCATATATAACACTTAAACATGAGCACAAAGAATTGATTAGTTTTCGGCCAATAACGGGTAAACGGAAGTCGAGGTTTATTCGAAACCCGATTCGGTGTTTGCGATATTTCTATGTTAAAACATCATTATTGTATTTACAATTCTATACAAAAGTTATAGAGAATGTCATTTTCTACAACTTTCATTTGAAACAATTTTCTATTGTAGTTATTGTTTAGGAATTATTTATAAATAACCGGTTTTTCGGTTTTCTCCTTAAAAACATGGTTATTGGTAATCTTCGTGAGGACCAAAGTTGTAGAGAATAATATTTCTTCCAAGTTTTGTTTGAAACAAATTTTCATAGAACCATCCATTTCGGAGATATACAACTTTTTTCGAAATTTTCAGTATACAGCGCCAATACCATGTAGCGGTGAATTCTGTGAACACATTCAAAATATACGTAATTTACTGCAATAAGGACGAGTCTTCTTTTAAGATACGAAATAATAATTTTGCCTTATAATCCTATCCTAACACTGGAGCTTGATTGTGCGTGCATCTCTTAATCAGCATTTCCCAAACCGATGGATTGGCCGTGCTGGTCCCACATCTTGCTCTGCCAGATCACCGGATTTCACACCCTGTGATTTTTTCTGTGAGGATACGTAAAAGACCAAACTCTGGTAGCCGACATCAACAAGTTGAAGAACGGAATTGAAGCTGCTCTTGCAACAGTTGATGTTGACATGCTGCAGCATACATGGATGGAGCTTGAATATCGCTTGGACATTGTATGTGTGACAAATGGTGCTCATGTTGAATGTGTGTAATGTTCAGAACAAACTTTGAGAATGAGATGATGCACAAACAGTGTGTCTATGTCAGAGGTCGCCAGCCTTTTCATGGTGGCGGGCTACTTTTGGCAATAATGAAAGGGTCGTGGGCACCAAAGACAAATGCATTTAATAAGGTTTTCACATTTAAAGATATAAATTTGAAAATGTAATATATCTTGTATCATACATGCAAACATATTATTATATATACTAGTATAAGTGCCCGTCATAAATGGCGGGTGTGATCGATTATTCTGAAATATAATTGAGGCAGTCTTCTTTGACCTGAAATCATACCTCCTGCTGAGAAGGTTGTCTTCGATCCGAGCGAGAATCTATTGTGCTTCAAAATCTGACCTTAGTCCCCTCTTACCAGGTATTTTTATGGTTTTCGGAGCGTGACAGAGGGAGTGACAAAAGGACTAATGAACAGAATAAGGCTTTTATATATTTCCGATACATTAAAACGGTGGGTTATTAAATCATAATGCTATCCTCAAAATTTCATCGAATTCGGTTCAGTCGTTTGCGAGATATTAAGCTTCAAAAAGCATGACATGACAAAGTGACACTGTCTTTTATATATGTTTAATGATTAGATATACATATTATTATATCCAAATGTCATCTGTAATGGATGGCGTAAGATTGAGTAGTGGAGGCTCACTTTAAGCTATATTTTACCTCAAGTTTTTCGGAAGCAAATAATTCATCGCTATTAGATATATGGCGATGTAGTTTCAATCTTAACCGTTCGCCTGCCATGAGGATCCTCGCTTTACTAAGGTGCCGTGAGGAACACACTTGTTACTCAGTCACAATGCTTGTCAATCTTATTCTTCTTTTGATAGCTTCTCATGCATTGGCACAATGTCAGCGGTTTGCAAAAGATGCATTCTACATGTTACGTGATTCTTTTTCACCAGTTAGATTTATGGATCGTAAATTTAATACCTTCTTATCGAAACAATGCCAGCGACTTTTGTTTACATTTTAGTTGCTTACATGATTATAGCTCATCAGTTTGACTCATGGAATCAGTATCACTTACAACGACTATATATGTTATAACCTCAGACAGTGTTTCATTATACAATAATACAATGTTCATCTCATGGAAAAAGCTTCGCTACTATCATTTTGAAGTATGAGAATTTTTTACGCGGGCACCTGAAAATCCTATCGCGGGCGCCAAGGTGCCCGCGGGCATACGGTTGGCAACCCCTGGTCTATGTCTTTTTATAAAGTTTTTAATCACGAGCAAAGTTGTAAAGATAATTTATATACACCCTGTATATATATATATATATATATATATATATATATATATATATATATATATATAACTGCCTCACTTCACTGCCTCAAAGTCGGCGGAAGGGTGTAAACGGAGGCTAAAAGGCGAAGAACAGTGGTGTCCTCGGACACTGGTAGGTTCAACCATGCTGTGAAGTCTTTCTGCAATATCTCCGGCCAAAGTGAAAGAGGTACTCACCAACCCGCTCTGGGCCAGCGTAGTGTTGTAGGGCCCACAATCCCCCCATGATATGTACACCCATAAAAAACGGCCCTCATTCTCCGGAGGCTGGATTGCCTCTGACCGTGGCAGTGGTCAGAGACAAGGCAGGAAGGCAGAGGGTGCTAAGAATCCCCGGAGGTTAAACGCCCACTGCCACTCTTTCTCATCCTTACCCAATTCCTTTAACCTCAACCTAACTACCTTTAACTGCCGGACTTTGTCCAGTGAAGATAAACTTCAAGAGCTCCAAGAACAACTGCAGAAGATCAAGTGGGACATTTTAGGGCTTAGTGAGGTGAGAAGAAAAGGTGAAGGCCTATTGGAGTTGAAGAGTGGACATATTTTTTATTACAGAGGAACTGACACAGGAAGAACAGGAGGAGTTGGATTCATCATCCACAAAAAATTGAAGAATAATATCGTGGAAATGGAAAGTTCATCCGAGCGGGCAGCTAGACTAGTGCTTCAAATAAATAAAAGATATCAACTTCAAATAGTCCAAGTTTAAGCGCCAACATCATCATACTCGGATGAGGAAGTGGAAGATTTCTACCAAGAAGTTGGGGAACTGCACGACAAAGGAAACTGCCATCTAAAAGTGGTCATGGGTGATTTCAATGCCAAGGTAGGAGAACAAAAGGAAGACGACAGCGCAGTTGGAAAATGGGGCTACGGAGACAGAAATGAACGAGGGGACCGACTTGTAGACTTTGCTGAATGTACTAGTCTATATATAATGAACACTTTCTTCAAAAAGAGTCCCAATAGAAAATGGACCTGGAAAGGACCCAATGGTACCAAAAACGAAATTGACTACATACTAGTCAATAAGAAGCAATTGGCTGAAGACTGTTCCGTCCTCAACCAGTTTAAAAATGGAAGCGACCATCGCTTTGTAAGATGCAGAATAAAATTCAACTCAAAGTTAGAAAGACAGAAGCTTTTAAAGAAGCCTAAGTCTATTATCAACACGCAGGTGCTAAAAGAACGAAAAGAAGAATTTCAGCTCCAAATGAAAAATCGATTCAGTGCACTGGAAGACCAACAAGTTGAATCTCAATTTATAGAGATACTCAAGGAAACTGCTGAAGAAATAGGCGGAACAGTTAAAACAAAGCCAGAGAAAAAGTTGACCGAAAAAACAAGACTCCTGATGGAAAAAAGAAGGAAAATGATAATTACTAATGATCCTAAAGAAATGATCCATTTTGCAGAACTAAAGAAAACTATAAGGAAGTGCATCAAGGAAGATGTGACAAAATATAATTATGAGTTAATCGAGAAAGCCATAGAAAATAATAGAAGTTACAAGAAAATGAAGCAACATCTCTCGATCGGAAAGAGACAGCTGATGGCCTTGATGCTAGAAGACGGCTCCATAACCCATAGTAGGAAACTAATCCTGAAACGGGTACAAGAATTTTACACCAACCTGTATGAGGATCCTCTAGGAAATGAGGAAGTAAATGATGATGGAAACATGCCCACCGAAGAGGTCCCAGATATCCTTCCGGAAGAGGTGAGACACGCAATCAGAAGTATGAAGAATGGAAAAGCATCTGGAATGGATGGTATCACAGCAGAAGTATTCAAAGCAATGGGTAATCATACGGAAACAATTCTCGCTAAGATTTTTAATTCCTGTCTGAGGAAGAAAAAGATACCAGAAACATGGAACCACGCATGTATTATCCTTCTGCACAAGAAAGGTTCCAAAGAAGACTTCAATAACTACAGACCGATCAGCCTACTCCCAACAGTCTACAAAATATTCACCAAAATACTCACTATGCGCCTTCAAAACCATCTTGATTCTGCCCAACCCAGAGAGCAAGCTGGATTTCGCAGTGGGTATAGCACGATGGACCACATCCAAGTCGTGAGAGAGGTAATCAGTCGGACTAACGAGTATGAATTACCTCTATGTATATGCTTTATCGACTACGAGAAAGCATTCGACTCTGTCCGAACTTCGTCGGTGTTACGTGCACTAAAGAAACAAGGAGTAGAAGAAACGTACATAACCTTGATCAAGAATATCTACGAAAATGCGACAACATCTGTCCAGCTGCATGAAGAGACGAGTGCCTTTAAGGCCGAAAAGGGAGTGAGACAAGGAGATACTATGTCCCCTAAGTTATTTACAGCAGCTCTAGAGGAAGTATTCAAAAGGCTAGACTGGGAGGAAAAAGGCATAAAGGTAAATGGAGAATATCTGAGCCACCTGCGCTTTGCAGATGATATCATACTGTTCGCAGGGAGCGCAGAAGAGCTCCGTAGAAGAACTGAAGAGCTTGAACAAGCACGCCGAGAAGCTGGATTTAAGATGAATCTTAATAAAACAAAGGTTATGTACAACTCCTTCACAAATTCTGAGAAGATACATATCAACGGAGCAGAACTCGGAGAAGTAACCAGCTATGCCTACTTAGGTCAGCTCATCACTACTGATGGTTCGCTTCTTGGAGAAATCAACCGGAGAGTGAAGATGGCATGGAGTGCTTTCGGCAAGAATGCGAACATCTTTAAATCAAATATTCCAGTCTTCCTAAAAAGGAGACTGTATGACCAATGTGTTCTGCCTGTTCTGACATATGGTTGTGAAACATGGACCATGAATGCCAGAATGATACAGCGCCTGCAAACAACACAGAGGGGCATGGAGAGATGCATGTTAGGGATCACCCGAAGAGACCGCAAGAGGAACGACTGGGTAAGGAAGAAGACGGGAGTCTGTGACGTGATTAGAAGAGCGAAGGTGCTAAAATGGCAGTGGGCGGGCCACATTCCTAGAAGAAATAAACAGCGTTGGACGTCCAGTGTCATCGAATGGATCCCAAGAAACATCAAGAGACCGAAAAGAAGACCGAAAGACAGGTGGGACAGAGAGCTTGTTAAGTTCTTGGGGCAAACTTGGAGGAGGGAGGCAGTTGACAGGGAAAACTGGAAGAGTCTGGGGGAGGCCTTCGTCCGTCAGTGGACTGAAAAAGGCTGATGATGATGATATATATATATATATATATATATATATATATATATATATATATATATCAGAGGCGTATATTCTAGGCTAGCTGCGAAGCCCAGAGAATTCAAACAAATAAATATATTTTGGAAAGTGTGTAGTTTCCTTCGCTTTTACTAATTGTAAGACAATTAAGTCTCGCAAACAACGGCTCCTCCGTTGCCGCTGACGCAACCCGCTCAACCGTGTCTTCGCTGAGTGATGGCGAAGCAGCCCTCACCAGACGCACCAAGGAGGAGGGGAGGGGTTCAGTTTAATGATTTACACACGTGTTCCGTAAATCCGGATATGGATTTTTTGTTAAAAATAAATAAGTTGTGTTGCCTCGCCGAAATTAAAAATTTTCTTAAAATATAATGAAATTCGTGGGATTTTTAATTAATAAACTGGATATCGCCAACGTCATCGAAGCGTGTGTAGATCGGTTCCTTGCTCTTTAATAAAATGTGGCGTTTATTCAGAACTCCACAGTACGTATTGTATTATTATATTTGAAGGGCAAAAATGCAAGTTACATGCTGGAATAGGGACTCTAAGAACCAAACCCTATTTTTTCCATATTCCCAGTTACTTACCACTCTTTGCAATTCGCCAATTTGCCATTCGCGAGGGTTTTCAGGAACCTAACCCTCGCGAACTACTGTACATTCATTTCCTATCATAAATGCATTTTATACAACGTTAGTAACAAAGACGTAGCTAGGAATATTGGCGCCTATGGCCAAGTTATCAAAATTCGCCTTTTTATAACACAAACATTTCTATAGTAGCATTTATGTATTATTTCTAAAAACGATCAAGCGAATTACCTTTGAATGTATAATGTATGATTAAAATATAAAATATCTTGTATGCTTGGCTGATGTAACGTCAGTAATAAATATAAACTTTAGCTATAAAAATTAATTTATGTAAATTTTCATCTTAAGGATTCTGGAAAATACTATCAATAAGTCACATTGTCATTTATCCGAGACTTTTAAATTTCTAGTTTAAAAACTCATCGCTACCAATACTGTTATTAAAATATGAAATATAAAATTCTATATAATGTTACTAGATGCATTAAATTTTATAACTCCCATTCAGGGCCGTCGCGTCAAAAATTGCCGTCTGAGGCGAGTGTACTTTATGCCGCCCTTTTGCACAGTAACATCATTTATATTTTTTAGACCCAATGAATTTTCTTAATTTCGAAAAATCATGATATATTTGATAAGAGGAACCTCTGGCATTTACTTTTTCAGCTCCATTCTACAATTTAGTGCATATAATGTTCATTAATTTTTGCGTTTTTATTTTCATGCAAGTAACGCAATGTGGAACTCGTCACCGTAAAAACCCCATATAATTCTTAGACGAATCTTATCTCGACACAAAAGGAAGGAGCCATCGTCCACACGTATCTTATGTCAGTTACAATGAAACCCCTCAAAGAAATTTACCATGTTTATCTCTTGACCGAGTGTGAGTCCGAGATGCGAGGGAAAGATTCTCGCGTTCAAGTTTCATAGAAAACCCTCTCCCGTCGCCATATCTCCGGTTCTAATGAACAAAATGCAACAATTTTTTGTGTGTGACTTCTGTAATGTTTCTGAATAATGATTTTGTAACTATAACTTCTATATTATTAATGAACTGTGTATAAAAAATCATAAACGCAACATTTTCTTGAAAATTTCTAGTCGGAACGTCAAAAAATTGACCTGTGGTAAACTTTTCCCCTATTTGATTTAGAGAGGTACAACCAGTGGATGAAATGTTTAGAAATGTTCACGTTTCTTTGAATAAGATTGCATAGCAATAGATTCAATAGTGTTCACGATACTGTAAGCTATATGAATAGCACTAATGCACCGATCTTGGCCAATGGTGGACCTTAGGTAGTTTTTCGATTTGAAAATTAATTACTATTATTTAATTTATATTATGATTAAAATTCCGCGTTTCCACGATGATTATTAGTATTTTAGAATTCCTCTGTTTCCTACAAAATACAATATCATATATACCAATTTTCTGATAAAAATGCTGCCATTATATTGATGAGCGATTACGGACCTAGATGTAAAGACGATTCAGGAAGATTATGTCAGTGTTACTGGCTGAAAAAGTGGTAAGGATGCACTTAGGACCCCTCTGCAGAAATTGAGTGTATCCGTAAAACTACACTTGGACAGACTGCCCTACATTAGACGATACCTGCAGACTTGCACTTTTTGGAGAGTTATCTTCCAACACGACCGAGTCCGTTGATCCCGTAATTCTGACTGGGAACTAAGATGCAACAAGCGAAGAAAGGCGTGCTAAGAATTTAATTAAGCGGACCATGAAACAGATGCCAACCAAAGATACAGAGAAGGGAGAGGAAAATCTAACCTAAACATCCCGAGTCCAAGGGCTAGCTCTAAACGTCAAGGAGAGATAATTAAAACATTCAAATTATTTTTTTTAGTGCTCTGAGTGCAAAATTATGTACGCTTAGTTGATGTTGATGTGAATATGGGTTGATGTTGATATGGGCACCCTTTTCTTTTTCGCAAATCCGCAATGGCAGTTGATTTTTGTCTGAATATGCGTCTGAAAATGCCACCCCAAGCTAAACGCCGCCTGAGGCGGTCGTCTCACCCCTGCTCCCATTTTTACCCTCTAAAATGTGTACAGAAGACAAAAATAATCCATAAATAGCGAAAATAAAGCAAGAATCAGCGTTCAGTAATAATTTCACACCCATGGTTGTATGCGCTTCAAGTGCGGCACTTGTTTCACTTTGAAGTATATATGATCAGCTCGCTGTTTTTGTTTCATATTTACATGACATTCTTTGTTACTATTTCGTTAATTATTTTTACTGATAAGTTCAATTTTTTCACTGGATGTCATAGTTGTAATAAAAACAGGCAAAAAGTAATAATAACAAACAATTTTTCGACTTTCTCATTGGGGGGGGGGGGGGTTTGAACCCCATAAACCCCACCTTGGCTACGCCTCTGTTACTATCATTAAATCTCGATCACGGAGAAACGCTTCTATCCATTTTACGACTGCTTCGTTAATCCCGTACCATTTCAACTTTCGAATAAGCTTATGTAGAGGGACTTTGTCAAAAGCTTTTCTAAAATCCTCACGTCATCGAACGAACAATAAACATTTAGCGAGCAGTTTTTGGTTCTCCAAAAATTGATAACGCAGATTTTCATTTGGTTCATATGTATAATATCTGCCATTCCTTACACCGCGCTGAAGTAACTTCTAAATCATTTTGGAGATACGGATGGTCTTCTAGATTGCTAATTCCCTATAAACGGCGAGAAGCCTAGTTTTATTTCTAACTTCTGAGATGTATCGATTTTATAATAAAGAGAAATAAATGATAACGGCCAAGTACACTGTTAAAACAGACATTATAAGGTTCATACGTACCTACTAAAGACCTAAGAAATTGCGTCTGTTTAGAGAGTTAGCATATATCCACTCTGTTGGACTCTATTTGCTCATATTTACGAGGGGCGTGTGATAGCTCGCTTTAAACTTGGCCCTCTTTCATGCCAACGTTCTTCCAAATAGCATTTGAAGAGCACTTTAACTAGTCTATAAAAAAAACCGATTGGGGCGGCTTTTATATCCTTCATACATTCTCCGATTAGTTTTATCCACAAATCTATTATAGAAGCCAAATAACCGAAAGTGAAAAGTCAATATTACCTCAAAAGCACTACTCAAAGCAGAGAGGCTTAGATAGGCATTATTCACTCCTGCCGCATCTCAGGGCTCCAATATTCGAATAGACTTCCCCTTACCTCCTTTCACCCTCTTCGCTCCGACACCCTAATATCGATCCAACTCCCCCACCTCCCGGTAACGACGACCTGCGACCCCTCGCTCGACCTCTCGTTCGCCTCCTCCTCTCTGCCTCCATTTCCCGCTTCGGGAGAGATGATCGCTAGAGTCTTATCTCTCATTCCCTCCGGAAGATGTCTCTGCGATTCGAGATTCTCTTTTGGGGAACGTATTATGGGTGCTGGAAAGAAATTTAGGGTAAGTATTCAGTGGCGAGATATGTCGTCTTTCGAAAATTTTATTTGTCCATAACCGCTCGGGATTTTTTAATAATTTCCTGAATTCCTGTTTATTTTCTTGAACATGCTCTAATTAGTAATTAATATATGTTAAGTTGAAGTCTCGCAGCGGCGAGGGAGAGTATAATAGCCGATCTTTCTATGCGCGTTGCCAAGACAACCAGTAAACAAGTTTACAACGGAATTTTAGTCTTATGTACGCATATATAGATAGAGATAATAGGGTTAAATTGCTAAAAATAGGTTGTGTATGCAACAAATACCTTCGAAATAAGTTTAAGAATACCTTAACTAATGTTTTTGAATAATGTAACATCCATACTTTTTGAATCGCTACTCTAGCAGACCTGCAGAAAATCTGGATCATAATGTTCGAAATATTATTCGGGAGATGAATGAATGAATGGTAACCATAGTATCCTAAAAGACAATATTTCCACTATTGCATATCTTCCAATATTAAACTTCAATCCAATATAATAAATTTATTCAAGTTATATCCTTCTTCGACTGGATTTCATAAGATTCCTCACAATATCCCAATCTCTCTCTCCATCCCTCTCTCCTTTCTCGCACCATCTCCCACTCTTTCCTTATATTATTTTAGAAATTGTTTTAATGTCATTCCTCTTCTCCAACTTCACACTTCCGTTAAAAACCCATTTGCTTAAACGTTATCCTCAAATTCTACCCGTTTCTCTCTCTCTCCCTTCCTCTCTCTGCAATCACAATTTCCCTCTAAACAAAGTCATTTGACTGTCTGTCTCCCTTCCTCTCTCTCTCCCTCACTCCCTCTCTCTCTCTAACTTCCTCTCTCTCTCTCTCCCTCCCTCTTTCCCCCTCCCTCTCTTTCCCTCCCTCCTTCTCTCTCCCTCCCTCCTTCTCTCTCCCGTCCTCCCTCCTCTCTCTCTCTCTCTCTCTCTCTCTCTCTCTCTCTCTCTCTCTCTCTCTCTCTCTCTCTCTCTCTCTCCCTTCCTCCCTCAATCTCTCCCATCTTCTCTCCCTCCCACCCTTTCTCTCCCCCTTCCTCTTTCCCCATTTCTCTCTCTGTTTTCCCCCCTCCCTCTCTCCCTTTCCCTCACTCACTCCCTTCCTTACTCTCCCCCCTCCATCTCTCTCCCCTCCATCTCTCTCCCTTACACTCTCTCTCCCTCTCTTCCTTCTTCCTTTCTTTCTCCCTTCCTCTCTCTCCCCCTCCCTCCCTCACTCCATTACTCTCTCCTCCTTGCTCTCTCTCTCTTCCTCTTTCTCCCTCTCTCTCCTTTTATCCCTCTCTCCCTTCATCCCTCTCTCTCTTCCTCTATCTCTCCCTTCCTCTCTTTCCACCTCCCTCTCTACTCTCTTTCCCCCTCTCTCTCTCTCCCTCTCTCTCTCTCTATAGCTCTTTTTCCCCCTCTTTCCTTTCTCCATCATAAAGTGAGAACGGAATGAATTCGCTTTTTTCTCCCTTTCCGCTTTGATTTATGTTGGATTTTTTTATCTAATGGCCAGGCGTTTTTCCAGGGCTTTATTTATATATATATTATGTCTGCTGGTGCGTTATGGTTTTGTCCCATTTTTTTTCCTCTTCATTGTTGTATTTATTCATTACCCTCTGGCTCTCGCAATCGCCATATACTCATTAATCTGCCCCGTGTTTCATGGTGGAGGTGAGAGTACTCTCTCCGCCTCTTTTAACAGCGACTTAACCTCTGATTCCCGTCAATCTTCGAATTCCTCAATGCCAGCCGATGAGAAAGGGTCTTCGTGGCTTATAGAGGCGATCTTGGTCTTAAAACGATCCTCCTCAAATCACCTGCGGAAAATTAGGCCATAAAAATAGGATCTCGGATTGGGTAAGATACTATTTCCACTTGTATCAATTTCACATTTCGCCTACCGTCCAGACAATAAGTAAGGTGTTGTTTACTTTAGATAGAATTCTTGTGAAGATTACCTTAGCGTTATGTAAGAATATTAGACCTCCTCTAAACAAGGACACCTCAACGAAAGTACGCTTTCATCGACATATCTAGCAGGATGTTGACAAAGCCACTTCCTTTCCTGTCAAAGAACTCCAAATCAATCCATCTCAGCACACCACGATATTCACGGTAACATTTTGGAAAAATTCTTGGAAAACAAGTTTCTTACTCATTGCGAAAACCACCTTTTCTGATTCAGCGACACCTAAAACGTATATTTCCGTAAAAATCTCGAGGTCGAATTTTTTCGCGATAACAATACTTTCTCGATACTTCGTATGAGAAAGTAAAAACCAATCGCCCCCTCCTCCTCTACGACACCGAGATTGCCAAATCTCACGAATAATTTAAAGTTGCATTAAAATATAAATAAAATTTCTAATTGCGCTGTTTTTAACGCAGAATCTGATGATATACTTTTAAATGAAAACTAAAGATTATATTCTATACAAAATGTGATAAACAATATTTGAGCTGAAATGGACATTTTACGGTCACGTTAGTTTCAATCGATGATATATACGTTCTGTTTTAAAATAATATAATGCAGTTTTTTTGCATTAGATTCAAGAATTTTTTAAGGATCGTAATGGTGCTACTGAAAGTTGAATAAATTGATTTTAAATATTTGTTTTCTGCATTTAATTATAAAAGTTCGTTTAGCGTGTTCGAGCATGACTTGAAAAAGTTTGTCTGCGGGAAATGTGTTTATTTATAAAGATACTTTCATGGTCTAAGCAAGAACGTTGTAGGTAAATGTTTGAAGTTATTTTTGGTACACCCAGATGTGGGGTTGGGTCGCCAAGGGGAGGGTAAACAATGCGAAAGTTTTATTGCGATCTGGACAAAGGTAGGCATTTCACCCTCGCCCGTTCTTCTCTCAGTTACGACTCAGCAGTTGAAATATCTTGTGATTTCGTCGTTTTATCTGCTCATATGTTTGCGGGAAAGTACTTACAAATTTTGAGTTTTATTGTGTATTGCAAATTAGTTGCTTTAACAATTCTAGTAAACGTCTTCAAACTGAAGTGTGTAATACGGTTCAAGCGTAGAGATGTGTTGTGTTTGAAGTTTTTATGTTTATAGTGTCTCCTTTTTAAAAATACTGTGTATTTTGGTGGTTTTTGTGGGAAGATGGAAGTCTCAACGAGGAAAAGAAAACAAGTGAAAGAATCAGGAGTAGGAAAAAACTAACAATATTAAATGTTCTTAGTAGCTGCCTCAATGCAATGCAATGCAATGTCTGGCAGGTAAAAATTTTCTCAATTGCAACTTAATTTCCGTTGTGTATAGTGATCAGCATAAAATAATCCAGTTCTTGTTTTTACTTTCTCATACGAAGTATCGAGAAAGTATTGTTACTTAGGGATTTTGTGATCAATTATTCTCGTACAAACATGCTTAACTATTTTCCTCTGATCACATTACATTTAATCTTAGTATGTGCGAGGAAGTTAATCAAAAAATAAGATGTGAACACAGTGTACCTCCGAACTCGCATTTATCCAATTAACTATGCTACAATTTTGTTAAATACCAATTTACATTGTTTGGGTGCTTTTTTCGCGAATTAGCTTAGAACATAAAATGATTACCTATTTTAAAAGGCCCTACAACTTTTATTCTACACACCTTTCTCTAAACGAAATATTTATCGAGTTATGCATAAAAATGCAAATGGCAACTACAACGCTAATTTATTATTTACAAAGTAAACTATGCATTTTTACTTTCTCATACGAAGTATCGAGAATAAAAATATGTAAATATGGACCGATTTTTTTCGTTTTTGCTTTATTCGACTAATAAAACTCTATACTATCTTATTCCTGCGAAGTTTACATGTTACACCGTCGAAGTTTTCAGAAATACGCCATATAATTCGAAATTTTGTGGATTTTTCGTACTCTTTCCGGATGTAACCAAGGCGGCCGTCATTGTTACCTCCGATTCAATTAGCTTCAATGAAGCTTACAAATAGACGAAAGTTTAGCTTTATTCGATTCGCACTTTCGTTTAAGCAACGAAACGATCGATGTTTATGGATAGCAACGTAAATAGATACTGATTATTATTCAGGAAGCGTTTATTGATGAAAGTAATTTAACCTTCTTTTGTCTATTGAATACTGGAATCTTACATTTTTTTAAGTAAAATAATTATATTCTACGTTATAATGTTTATTAACGTAAATAGGCTCACGCATCTGGTGTACATTTACCAGTCAGTGTTCAATCATGGACAACTGTACGTTGCTTTTTCACGGGTTTCTTCTTCTATAATATATTTTGAAGGGTGTGTTTTTGTGTTTGTAGGTTTGTTCATGGAACTCCTAAACGATAAAAGCTAGAATAACCAAATTTGGTATGTTTCTTCCTTACATCCTATCTTACTGAATGGTGAAGGTTTTGTTTCTGTCCGTCACTTTGATTCGAAATGGCGAACGATTTAAATATCGAATGTCACGGATTTTGCAACGTCCTGCAATGAAATACAAGTATGAGTGTAGACTACTTTTAATTTGCACTTTAAAATTACTTAAAATCACGATACGAACTTGAGACTTGGATAATTTTTTGCGGGAAAGAACAAAGTTTATTTTTATATAAGACAGATTCCGAATTCTGTTCGAATTCGCGTAGAAATACGGTTAGAATCAATAAAATACGTGATTTTATGTTTTATTACAATACCCATTATAAGCTACCGTGACAACTCCCATTGTCGTCGAAATTGTGAGTTCAATGCATTTATATGGGAGAGAGAGGGGAGGGAGTACCTAATTTTATTTACGTCTTCATTATAATTAATTAAATAAACAAAATTTGAACTACAGTAGCAGTACAGAACATCGTATTATTTGTCGTTCTGGAATATTGTTTATTACAAAAGTGTTGAACGTATGTAATCTCTTCTTACTTTTTAATATAAAAGCTTTAAATTAACAAATTGTTATATAAAACTTTACATAAGGAAAAACACGTAAATCGGCGAGAAGGTGTAAACTGTTTCGTTTAAAAATTATTCGACTACACTTATTCTTTACATTAATATGAGTGAAAATTCTTGCAGAATGCAAGCACACATTCACTAGTATCCTATATGCTCCTCTGTAAGATCTGAGCTTATAGTATAGATATTTATATCATATTTTATATTTACTATCATAGTTTCTCCAAGTTCGTAAATACATTACTATTTCTCGTATGATTTCGTTTAAAAAACGAATGTAACCAGGGAAATGATTCCTAATCTATGCGTTTCTTTGTTTATTGCAAAATAATAACAATAATTGTTTAAACATTAGGGCAAGAGACGCGGGTCAGTCACTTAGACCCCTCCCTGTGAGGGGACCACCACAGGTATGTTCGAACTGTGGTCAGAGAGGGGGAGAAAGAGAGAGGTAGTGGACAGAGTTGCCAGCTTGGTTCCATCCCCATTCCACTACATCTCTCCCCCTCCTCCTAAGGTGAAGAAATGTCGCGTTACCGACCACCTCAGGCGGCGTTTAGCTTGGGGTGGCATTTTCAGACGCATATTCAGACAAAAATCAACTGCCATTGCGGATTTACGAAAAAGAAAAGGTGCCCATACATTGTCGTTCACCACTTCAACATCAACTAAGCGTACATGATTTTGCACTTAGAGCATTAAAAATAATAATGTAAATTTTTTAAATATCTCTCCGTGACGTTTGGACTCGGGATGTTTAGATTAGCGTTTCCTTTCTCTTCTCCGTATCTTTCGTTGGCTTCTTTTTCATGTTCCGCTAACTAAATTCTTATCATCTAGCATGCCTTTCTTCGCTTGCTGCATCTTAGTTTAGAGTCAGAATTAAGGTATCACCAGACTCGGTCGTGTTAGAAGATAACTCTCCAAAAAGTGCAAGTCCGCAGGTATCGTCTAATGTAGGGCAGTCTGTCCGAGTGTAGTTTTACGGATACACTCAATTTCTGCAGAGGGGTCCTAAGTGCATCCTTACCACTTTTTCAGCCAGTAACACTGACATAATCTTCCTGAATCGTCTTTACATCTAGGTCCGTAATCGCTCATCAATATAATGGCAGCATTTTTATCAGAAAATTGGTATATATGATATCGTATTTTGTAGAAAACAGAGGAATTCTAAAATACTAATAATCATCGTGGAAACGCGGAATTTTAATCATAATATAAATTAAATAATAGTAATTAATTTTCAAATCGAAAAACTACCTAAGGTCCACCATTGGCCAAGATCGGTGCATTAGTGCTATTCATATAGCTTACAGTATCGTGAACACTATTGAATCTATTGCTATGCAATCTTATTCAAAGAAACGTGAACATTTCTAAACATTTCATCCACTGGGTGTACCTCTCTAAATCAAATAGGGGAAAAGTTTACCACAGGTCAATTTTTTGACGTTCCGACTAGAAATTTTCAAGAAAATGTTGCGTTTATGATTTTTTATACACAGTTCATTAATAATATAGAAGTTATAGTTACAAAATCATTATTCAGAAACATTACAGAAGTCATACACAAAAAATTGTTGCATTTTGTTCATTAGAACCGGAGATATGGCGACGGGAGAGGGTTTTCTATGCAACTTGAACGCGAGAATCTTTCCCTCGCATCTCGGACTCACACTCGGTCAAGAAATAAATATTGTAAATTTCTTTGAGGGTTTCATTGTAACTGACATAAGATACGTGTGGACGATGGCTCCTTCCTTTTGTGTCGAGATAAGATTCGTCTAAGAATTATATGGGGTTTTTACGGTGACGAGTTCCACATTTCGTTACTTGCATGAAAATAAAAACGCAAAAATTAATGAACATTATATGCACTAAATTGTAGAATGGAGCTGAAAAAGTAAATGCCAGAGGTTCCTCTTATCAAATATATCATGATTTTTCGAAATTAAGAAAATTCATTGGGTCTAAAAAATATAAATGATGTTACTGTGCAAAAGGGCGGCATAAAGTACACTCGCCTCAGACGGCAATTTTTGACGCGACGGCCCTGAATGGGAGTTATAAAATTTAATGCATCTAGTAACATTATATAGAATTTTATATTTCATATTTTAATAACAGTATTGGTAGCGATGAGTTTTTAAACTAGAAATTTAAAAGTCTCGGATAAATGACAATGTGACTTATTGTTAGTATTTTCCAGAATCCTTAAGATGAAAATTTACATAAATTAATTTTTATAACTAAAGTTTATATTTATTACTGACGTTACATCAGCCAAGCATACAAGATATTTTATATTTTAATCATACATTATACATTCAAAGGTAATTCGCTTGATCGTTTTTAGAAATAATACATAAATGCTACTATAGAAATGTTTGTGTTATAAAAAGGCGAATTTTGATAACTTGGCCATAGGCGCCAATATTCCTAGCTACGTCTTTGTTACTAACGTTGTATAAAATGCATTTATGATAGGAAATGAATGTACAGTAGTCCCTCGCCTTCGCGAGGGTTAGGTTCCTGAAAACCCTCACGAATGGCAAATTCGAGAATGGTAAGTAATTGGGAATATGGAAAAAAAATAGGGTATGGTACTTAAGAGTCCCTATTCCAGCATGTAACTTGCATTTTTGCCCTTCAAAATATAATAATACAATATGTACTGTGGCTTTCTGAATAAACGCCACATTTTATTAAAGAGCAAGGAACCGATCTACATACGCTTCGATGACGTAGCTATGTTCAATTATGATATTAAATGAAGAAGTTTATTTATTAACTGATTGTTGATAGCAACCCTACAATGAGGTATTTCTTTGTTTATGAAGAGGCATATCATTTCAGTCGATACATTCATTGGGTAAAACTTTGATTCATAATAGTTATATTATTATGTATGGCTAGCGTAAGTGCCCGTTGAATTTCAACGGGTTTAATGAATCGAAATTTTCGTCAGTGCAACATGTAAAATTCGCAATAAAATTGTGCACTGTTTTAACCATCGAATATTTCTGTATTATAAGTCTGTTTTAATTAATGAACTAAAATCTCACAGAAATTCCATGAGAATAAATTAGTACCTTTCTTTCTACTAAAATAGCGATTGTTATTAGTTTTAAATTGATTATAGCATAAGGATTTCAATTTCATTAAATAAGCAGAATTCCGGTTCCAAAAAATTGGTTCATTCTTCAATTGCCTCTGATAATAATTTAAGTAGATTTTGGAATATAATGTACCTCAATATCGTTTATCGTCTGCTCAGCACTCTTGCCTTCTCATTTTCCGAAACAAACACTTTCGCCAGTTTTAAATGCATTTCAAACTTAGAAGAGAACTTGATTCAATTCAGTTAAAATAACCACAAATTCCAAAGAAACTCCTTTTATAATATGCAATGTTAAGCTAGAATTCATTCATTCTGAAAAGTGAATAAAAGTACCATGTAGGTACATATATTTCTTTCAACTACAATAGCCACTCTTAACAGATTTTAATGGATTAATGCATTAACATTTCAATTTCATGAAATAAGCAGAATTCCATAGTAACTCCTTTTATAATAGACAGTGCTAGCCTAAAATTAATTCATTCTGTAAAGTGAATAAATAAAGTTCTTTCTGTAAACTGTAATAGCCACTGTTATTAGATTTAAATGGATTATAAGCCTTAGAACTTACTCTGTATTAAATAAGCACCAAAATTCCTTTTATAAAAACAAATCAGTTCCTTAAAAGATCCACTGTTGTTTCTTCGAAAATTGCCTGTTAACTGTTTTAAATGTCTTTTTCATTTTAATTGAATTTTAATTTATATTCGTTTCCAAACTTCGGCCATTGTTACGAAATTAATTTGAGGAATAACAATATAAATTCGTAAGCACGTATGGTTTACAAAGAATTGAATTTAAGTATGCTTTTTATTTCCAATTCTTCTAAAATGACACTGTTGATACTTAAATTTTTTTATTTTTACGTTAATATACTTATTTTCCACAAAACACGCCAATCTCTCCCCTTCCTTCTCTCTCTCTCTCTCTCTCTCTCTCTCTCTCTCTCTCTCTCTCTCTCTCTCTCTCTCTCTCTCTCTCTCTCTCTCTCGTATTGAAGCATTGAAGGCACGCTTATTCCCAGAACGATGTATACAATAATAGTAATTTGAGGTGTAACAATGATAATGGTCGACATAGCAGCATCACGTTAAAATGGCGAGATTTTCACAAAATATGCAAATTTAACGTTTAACATGGAATATTTGGAACTGTGGGAGAAAAAAGACGAACGGAATAAGAAACTTTATACATTTTTCTTCAAAATGCTTCAAATACGAAGGTCGTCTGTTAATTTCTTCTAATTTTAATTTCCAAATGAATAAAAGCCTGCACGTCGAAAAATCGCTTTTTACATGTTAAGTATTGGGAAATGGAAATGCCTCTCTTGGCGGCGAATCAAGCAATTTTTTCGCAATTTAAATTCGTAATTCACTGAATAACTGTTAATCAAGCATCCCTACCAAATGTCGAGATTCTATGATTATTATTTCTCGAGTTATTAGCGTTTGCATAGCGTGACCAACCAACCAACAGACGACGGCTATCTACTATAAGAAAACGCTTGATGTCTTTGTCGCGGCCTGACCGGACGGTCTCATCAGTTAGTTATGCAAACTGGCTGGTAGATGGCAGCACTTGCCAGTACAATTAGTGCTGCCCCTCCACTGTAACTAATTGCGGCCGCACCTATATTCATTTACGTAAATTGGTTGGATGGTAAATACATAATATAATAATAACAATACAATTTATTTCAGCGTTGGCATATACATTTGCATGGTTTCGTCACTTACGTACATATTAACGCGGAGCCCAACTTAAAAATATAAATACGAAACAAATATCATTTAAATCATGTTTTAAAATTTAAGAACATTAAAAGAAACCAATTAACATTTAAATGATTTGTTATAGATAACAATAGAAAAACAATCACATTTTAATTTCTGGTGGCCAATATTTAGCAATTTGTTCTAAAATTAATTGTTATTTTAATACGAGAACTAAATTAGATTAACATTTTGAACAAGTAACGCAGTGAATTTCGAAAGATTTTATTTGAATAATACTTTTGTTGAACTTTATTATGTCTTCTGAACTAAAATTAAGAATTCGTGTCTGCGGTTCCATGGGTAAAATGTAAACACTACCGATATACTCACGTAATTAATTACGTTAGAAAAGTAAAGCATTTTACTACATTATTTAAAATCGATTCGTTCGAATATCTGAATCTATTATTCAATTAATTACGATGGAAAACACAATTAAGATCAATAATTTTATATCTATTTAGAGTAATAATAGGTATTCTTATTTGGGTTCTCCTGTTATTATGTTGACATAAAAACTCATATTCCGCGTATTCAATATTTACTCATCACTACGACACGCTATTTTGTGATTGTTGGTTGTTTATTTAGCAACTGAATAGAAAGCGTCAGTCGCCATCATCAGAGACATTGAGCTTTAGGAGATTATTCGTTGGTTGGTTTTGGTTAGTTTGTGTTTTTCATTTGCTTTCGTTTCGTGTCCATTTTTTGTGTTCTTTGTTTGTTTTCTTTGTTTTCGTTCTTAGTTGTTCATTTTGTAGTCTATGTTTATATTCTTTGGTTGTGCTCTTGATTTTTGTTCCTTGATTACCTATTTGTCGGTTTTATGCCGGCTATTGGTTAGAGTTTAATTCATTTCTTTTTTCTTGGTGGTTTTTACATTGAACTTATATTCTTTGGTTGTACTCTTAATTTATGTTCCACGATTATTTATTTGTCGGTTTACATCCTTTTCTACCGGGTATTGGTTAGCGTTTAATTCATTTCTTTTTTCGTGGTGGTTTTTGTAGTTTTCGTATTGGTTCGTTTCGTGTTCTTTCCACTTTATTTCAAGATTCCTAATGTAGTTTACAGAAAGGAGAGGAGAAGTTTTAGTATGTATCATTTTCTCAAGCTGTCTTCTAAGCGGGAAAAAGTATAACTATTTGCAGTCCGAAATGCACCCGGGCGAAGCCGGGTACGAAAAGCTGGTTAATTAAATAAAATTTGAACAACAAAACGGATTGTTACAAGCAAATATGATTAATTGTTAAAAAAAGCTAATTGTAATTTTAAAAGTATCTACTATATATTTTAAAGTGTTTGTATGTTGTAATTTAAAAAGTATCTACTATATATTTTAAAGTGTTTGTATGTTGTGCTGTAGTAGCTTCACTAAATCCGTTGAAATTCAACGGGAAATTCTGCTAGTTTAACATAATTAACACCTCAAGCGCGTAATACATTTAAATGAAACCAATCCCACAGGTCGAAGGACATTTAACCCCTTAACTGGAGAATTAATTTTTCTTATCTTTCAGGTTGTGGATAATTATTCCTTTATTTCAAATAATTTGAATTTCACTTTTTCTTGGTCTGTTTGTTATGATATGATGTTCTGTGAAGTTGGTAATGAATATTTGACAATATTACCGAACTTACGGAATATCTAAATTTATGAAATTTAAATCTTTTCTTTAATTAATCATTTATTCATAAATTATCACATTTTTACCATGAGTGATTTTTCCAATTATAAAATATAAAAAATATTTTTTAATTTTTGTACTATTTTGACATTTTTGCAAGGGTAGGTAACTTTACATCACAAGATAAAGGAGTACCTAAGACTGGCTTATTGTTAAGGCCCATACACACGTCAGTTAATGGCCTGACGGCGGCCTTAAGGCGGCCTCAAGGCGACCTGATCCGTTCAGATTCTAGCATACACACGTGAGGCCGTTTCCTTCGGGCGGCCTCAAGGCGGCCTGTGGTAGGATTTCCTCACACAAAGGGTTTAGCGAATAACGGGGTGGGAAATTTATCCGAAAAACGATCATCCTAAATATTAGGGTTAGGGTATAGTTTTTCAACTTTTGAGATTTTTACTTGAATGACTGATTTGAACTTGCAAGTTATTATAGGAATCGTCAATAACATAGGGGTCATTATGACAAGGCGAAAATGCCGACATCGGCTAATATTAATAATACTAATTATTCTGCGAAATGTCACAATACACCGAGAAATAATTGAAGTAAATCTCTCGAAATAAGTCAGATTACTAAAAGAAGTTTAATATAAACAGTAACAATTCGTTACATTCAAACTAACCTCTCCAATGGAAGACTGACAATGTTGTGAGTGATGATGTCCCACGTAAATCCAATAAAATGTTTTAATTAAGATTTTCCTTAAATTTACGAATTCAATGTAATTTTTTTCATAATGCGGCCCGCGGACTCGGAAAAAATGTGAAATACGGCCCTTTGATAGAAAAAGGTTGTGCACCACTGCTTATAGTACAAA
The DNA here is from genome assembly GCA_036926305.1 of Uropetala carovei. Taxonomy (NCBI): domain Eukaryota; kingdom Metazoa; phylum Arthropoda; class Insecta; order Odonata; family Petaluridae; genus Uropetala; species Uropetala carovei. The sequence goes on from JAXCHB010000095.1 coordinate 1,636,260, forward strand.
AAAGTACCGGGGCGAACTTCACAAAAGGGAAACGTGAACAACAATACGAAACTACCATGCATCACCCAAATCCACGTGTTCTCTGAGAGCATGTGTAGCTAGGAAAGGTCTACTGCGCATGCGCAAGATTTGGCCGGACGAAGTCCGGATGGAAAAACACTATCCATCCAGAGGTTCTATCCGGCGGCCCGAAGGCGGCCGTAAGGCCGCCAGCGAGTGTACACTAGGGTGGTCCTTAGCTATAGGCAAAAAAATTTTTTTTAAATTTCTTCCGGGACGCCCCCTAAGTTTGTTCCATTTGGTTAGAAAATAAATTGTGTTAAATATTTTTATAATTGGATAAGGGGAAAACGTGCCGCATCGCACTTGAACTTTATATATTTCATCATTTTTTGTGGTATTTGGGTCATTCCTAGCGAAAACGGAGCAGTTCCAATTTTGGATTCTATCGGATTGTTTTGATATTATTACCAACACTTTATTAGACATTTTTGGTGATGTGTCTCGAACTGCATGCTCGTGGAATCTACCCAGTCTCCCTGACTAGGGTTTGTCACCGCTTTTCCTCTGCGTGAGCTTCAGCGGTTTCTCGGGGATAGTAGGCCTGGCGCTACTGAGGTGATGCCCCTGCGGCATGCACTGTCCTTCAGCGCTTTTGTCGTTTGGGGGGGGGCTGGTCTGCCAGCTCGCCAGTGGAGGCGCGCGGGCGTTTGTATTTGTCCCATGGGCGGGTCGTTCTCTCTCCGAGCTTGTTTAGCTCTGCCGGCGCCTTTGTTTCCAGGGCTGCAAAGTAGGCACGTGCTTGTGTCGCCATGCGTTGGTCTAGTGGCTCCAACGCCGTGAGCGCATGGAGGACGTCATTGTGGAATTTCCAGCCCAGCCGGAGGATTGTTCTCAGGCAGTTTCGCTCTGCTCGGAGGAGTTTTTCCCTGGAGGATTGTCGGAGGTAGCCCCACCAAGCTGGAGACGCGTAGCTCATGGCGGGGGAGATGACGGTTTTGTACAGGTGGAGCTTTGTTCTCTCAGCTAGGTGCTTCGATCTGAGTAGCGGACCTAGCGCTATCTTGGTGGTGATGGCGCCATACGCTTTCTTGGTGGCGTGAGTCGCGAAGGTGAGTCGGCGGTCGAGGGTGACCCCGAGGTAGGTGACCTCTTCGCGCCAGGGGATCTCCTCGCCTTGTACGAGGACCCCGTCCGGTTCTAGCGGTCGTCCTGGCCTGAAGATAATGGCCTGTGTTTTCCCGGGGTTGGCTTGTATCCGCCATTTCTCGTACCAGGCGAGGAGCCGATCGGTGTCGCAAGTGTCTCGAATATTCATATCATCTGCCGAGTAGTTGCCAAGATCCGGCCCGTAAAGTGAGCGCGTACCATGCAAGTCGCAGCGTGCCGCGGCGCAACTGCTCAAATCTGTCAAATTCGCTGCCTCTTATCTCGTAAAGTATTTCGCCAGTAGTTTCGAAAAACACAACTTATTATCGTTTTTGGCAGTTCTTTAAGGTTATTTACTTCAATATACCTCATGACTTCCATATTTTGAATAAAAATACGCGAAACATGAGAAATATTCAGATTTTTTCGTTTCACTGTTATATTACGAAGCCAGTGGCATAGCTACCATATAGAAAGAGGAGGCAATGCCTAAGGACCCTCGAACAAAAGGGGCCCCACGAGCGAAAGAACGATTTTTATAGTTAAGCGTCACTTTGATGAATTGTCATCAGATTATCGTTTTCACCTCTTTCTCAAGAGGGCCCCACCAGAGAGAAAAATATACACCGATGAAATATATATTAAAAAATCTTTTTACTAAAATATTTCCGCTTAGGGAGCCCATCAGCGATTCTTGCATAGGGGCCCGAAACATCGAGCTACGCTACTGTACGAAGCCAACAGTTTTCATATTTGAAATAGAAAGAGTTTGAAACCCTTGTTAAATCAATAAAGTGAATTTGTAAGGTATAAATAATGTGTAATTTTTTATATTTCTTTTTATTTAAAAACTTCTTTTTCAATTTGTGGGAAAACATTGTTACTTCAATGTATTAAAATAATTTTCTCTCAGGGTCTTATGATCATTAAAATAGTAAAGTACCTTTCAGAGAAGTTTAATTTAAGAGTATATTTAAATTATAACGAGTTTCTCAAAATTCTTTTGACAACGTTGCTCTGTTGCAGTCTGGAAATTTACGCAGGTAGTCTGCGACGACTTTCAAAACGAACTGTTTTTGACATTCACATTTAGTAAATAATTTATTAAAGTCCTCCATTATCTTAACACCTCTTTCTGCAGCGTCGTTGACGACTTTCAGTTGTTTCGCAATCTCCAGTCCCTCGCTTTAGGTGTGATCATTTTTTCACATAAGGGGATCCTTAGAGAGAAATGTCATTGAAATATTGAACCTTTTGAAAAATTGTCTAGATTCATTAAAAATGAAATGTTCAGGTCCTTTATCTACGAAGTGTATTATATCTTTCGAGTGTATGGTAAATCTTTTGGTTGAGTCCTCTGAATTCTCGTTGACATTTGATTGCAAGGCTAATACCATTCGTTTCTTAGTGTCTATTGATACCTTGTCGTCGAAAAACGCTAGAGCTGCACTTTCTGGTGCAAGATACCACAAATGGTTACAAAAGTTATTCATTGCCACACGGCTAATTTCAGTATCAGTTTTGTCGTACTCGTAAAGACTTTTCAAAAACAGCAAATCTCTCCGAGGAGCTTCAATGGCAGTCGGCGCGCTAATCCAAGCCTCCACGTACATACAAACGTACTAGAAAGACGCACACGTCGCGGAGTGCAATTTCTTCTTCGGCAGATAAGGAGAATTCATCGCGAAGAAGAAACATTTTTAGACAGCATATAGCTTTATCTATCCACCTAGCATGGTGAAATGCACCGGGAACGCGAAATGATATTCCTCGAGGAGGAACCCCTCCCAGAAAAATGACAGTTAGTTCAAGGAGCTCTCGGTAATCTTCCCTGGGGTGGTTTTCCTGTAAACGTTGCAGCGCGAAAGCAAGAATTTCGTCTTCCGCGTCCTTTAGATCTTCTCAAACCCGCCAGTCTTGCATTCCAGGTTTAAAATTCTCCGTTAAGTTGAGGCGATGCTTTCTGAAACGTTTTGAAGAGGGGAACATTTGGGCCCGATGATTTTCCAAATTTTTCGTCAAAGACACTCTTTAAAACAATGTATCTTAATTGTACAATTTAGTCGCCAAGTGTATACTAAATTTTTAGGAATATCACAGAAGGGAAGATTGCCGGAAACTTTTATTCACTATTACATTTCATGGAGATATTCCGACATAAGTGAAACGAAAAAATCTGAATATTTCTCAAGTTTCGCGTATTTTTATTCAAAATATGGAAGTCATGAGGTATATTGAAGTAAGTAACCTTAAAGAACTGCCAAAAACGATAATAAGTTGTGTTTTTCGAAACTACTGGCGAAATACTTTACGAGATAAGAGGCAGCGAATTTGACAGATTTGAGCAGTTGCGCCGCGGCACGCTGCGACTTGCATGGCACGCGCTCACTTTCCGGGCCGGATCTTGGCAACTACTCGGCAGATGATATGAATATTCGAGACGCATCACCATAAATGTCTAATAAAGTGTTGGTAATAATATCAAAGCAATCCGTTAGAATCTAAAATTGGAATTGCTCCGTTTTCGCTAGGAATGACCCAAATACCACAAAAAATGATGAAATATATAAAGTTCAAGTGCGATGCGGCACGTTTTCCCGTTATCCGATTGTAAAAATATTTAACACAATTTATTTTCTAACCAAATGGAACAAATTTAGGGGGCGTCCCAAAAGAAATTCAGAGTTCGAAAAATAAGGACCACCCTAATGTACACACGTCGGTTTTTCGTCAGGATTTCGTCCGGATTTCATCCGTTCAGGCCGCCTTGAGGCCGCCTTGAGGCCGCCGTCCGGCCATTAACTGACGTGTGTATGGGCCTTTAGACAACCGAACGCTAGCACAAAAAAATAAATCTGAGCGCATAGGGAAAACAAGGGCACTTCAAAGGGATTCTATTCTTTCAAGCTCCTTTCAGCTTTCACTTTTATGAGGGTTTTGGGACCGTCGGAGTATTTGGGCTTCTATAGCAGCCCCGTGTGCAACACACTTGTGGTACGTAGCGAGAGAAATTTTACTACGCAGTATTTTTGTTTCGATTTAGAAAATAATGTATTATGGCAAAAATTGTAACAACATTTACTTAAGTTACATAAAGGAAATTTTTAACTGTCAGACTTTTGCTAGCTTTAGGGTAGTGAGACGTGGCAACACCGTGCGCCATATACCCAATACTGAACTTAAAGATGCAACGCTCTATAGTAGAGTATTTCCTTTCCTATACATTTTTATCGCAGGAGTAGCCGTTATCAAGAAAATCAGACAAGAATGTCTTCATTCGAGTTGAATTTGGAAATTTTCTTACATGGTTACTTCTTCATTGTTGCTAACATAAACAGTCTCACAATTAAACGTTTAATTTTCTTACGTGTGCATGCAGTACATATTTTAAAATGGAAGAAACTGGATTATTTATGTTGAAGAAAAGAACTTACGTACACGCATATTATTTCTTTCAAATACTTCATTACATGAAACGCGCCCATTTATGATACTCTGTACAATTTCCTAGCTTTTTCAGTATACGCAATGAATTTTCGCTAAAACGAAAATAAGCCAAGGTGTACGTATGTTGCAAGCCCTGCCAATTGTCGATATCCTGAATCCTTGTCCATGTGGTAGACTCTCAAAGAATCAAATGAGGTTCATAACATCAGCGTCAATGTATAGTACAGTTCGTATGTATGTATAGATGTATTTGTTTTACTTTGCAATTTGTAATTAGTTGTTGTTCGTTATAATAAATATATACATCTGTGTACTTTACTAATATTTATATACAGGGTCATCCCTCCACATGAAAAAATCCATTGGTGTTAGATCAGGTCTTCTCGTAGGCTATTGGTCCACCTCTTCCGAGTGCCGTATTTACGCACAAGCAACATGGGCAGCTGCATACGGCGCCAGATTGTGGAAAAATCTGATTTGGCCAACACATGACATTATCCATATTTGGGGTATAGTTATTTAAATTATTATGAATAGCATTGTAAGGCAAAATTATTATTTCCTATAGTAAAAGAATACAGTCGTCCTTATTGCCGTAAATTACATATATTTTGAATGTTTACAGAATTCACCACTACATGGTGCTGGCGCTGTATAATGGAAATTAAGAAAAAACAAAATATCTCCGAAATGGATGGTTCTACAAAAATTTGTTTCAAACAAAACTTGGAAGAAATATTATCCTCTACTACTTTGGTCCTTACGAAGATGACCAATTACGACGTTTTTCAGGAGATATTTGAAGAAAACCGAAAAAACCAATTATTTTTTATAAATAATTCCTAAACAATAATTGCTATGGAAAATTGTTTCAAATAAAAGTTGTAGGAAATTACATTCTCTATAACCTTTGTATAGAATCTTATATGCAATAATTATGTTTTAACGAAGAAATATCGCAAAAACCGAATCGGGTTTAGAATAAACCAAGACTTCCGGTTAACCGTTATTGTCCAAAAACCAAACAGTTCTTTGTGCCCATACCAAAATGTTATAGTTGAAATTTGGTAACGATATGGCATGTACTTTTTGAGTTAGAGCGCCCAGAATCACATACACGCGCACACACATCCATACACACAGACATCATTCCCAAAATAGTCTATGCGTGTTCTAGGGACCCCAAAACGTGTATTTCCGTTGATATCTGGAAGTCGATTTTTTTCATCATCACAATACTTAACAATGCGCGAAAACGTTTGTGCGGCTGATGTGAGTGGCGAGCCGAGTGGCTGCATAAGCATCTCACGCCTCTCGTGTGACATTGCTCTAACGTAGGGTGACCAGGCGTCCCGGTTTCCCCGGACCTATCGCGGTTTTCACTATTTTGTCCCGGTGTCCCGATTTTTTTTCGGGACGCATCAATGTCCGCGTTTTTTTCTTGTAATACATCTACATCTACGTGATACCCTGCAAATCAACAGCCTGGTGGGTGGCAGGGGGTGCAGCACACCAAAACCTCATTAATAACGTCCCGCGTGGGAATCACTCTCCTGTTATGATCCCGTATGGTCCTTGGGAAAAACGAGCTCTGATATCGCTCGGTCCTACAGTCGGTCTCTCGTATTTTATTCCCGTGATCGTGCCTGCCCATGTACGTAGGTGCCTCTAATATTCCTGATACCTCCTCTAAGAGAACTTCCGACCTAAATTTCTCCAGAAGCCTTAACCTAGCGCTAATTCTGCGATCCTCTAGCGATATCCAATTCAACTCCTTCAAGAGTGATGTGACGCTTAATTTTTGCACATATTTTTGCTTTACGAATCTGACTGCTCTGCGATGGATTCTGTCTAACTCAAGTATCTGTCCCTTTTCGTAGGGATCCCATATGCTGGAAGCGTATTCGACCTGAGATCTGACCAATGATAAATAACACGTTTCTCGTACCTGTTCTGTGCTACTTCTTACTATTCTGCCTACGAAGCCTAATTTCTTATTAGCTGCGCCTACGATCCTTCGAATATGCATATTCCACGATAGATCACGACAAATGGTGACTCCTAAATATTTAACGTACTCTGCAGATTGGATATTCAAACTATCAATTCTGTACTCCGAGTCTAATTCATTGTTCTTACTCTTCCAGAAACTCAATGGGGAACATTTGCTGTGATTAACTTCGATTTTCCGATCTTGACACCATGCTGAAAGGGCGTTTAAATCTTCCTGGAGCGATTTTTGGTCATCCTGACTCATTATCTCCTTATATAAAACGGTGTCATCGGCGAAAAGTCTTATTTTGCAGCGAACTACGGAGTAGATATCGTTTATATATATCAGGAATAGTAATGGGCCTATGACACTTCCCTGTGGAACACCTGATGCGACTTTTACCGGGTATGAAGATTTCCCAACAATAACTACTATCTGTTTCTGTTTGAGAGGAAGTCATTTACCCAACTCACGATATTAAGGGTTTATGCCGTACTTTCCTAGTTTTCCTATTAATTTATTATGGGGTACATTTATTTAAAATCAATGAAAATGGCATCAACCTGAGTGTTTTTCTCTACGCATTGCAACAAATCGTTTACGAACAGGGCGAGCTGCGTTTTGCATGACCTACCTTTCAGAAACCCGTGTTGGTTTTTGCTTAGCGAAGAATGACCATCTAAATAACGCAGAACAGAGCTAACGATTATATGTTCTAGAATCTTACACGATAATGACGTCAAGGAAATTGGTCTATAATTTTCGGGGTTCTCTTTATCACTGCCTTTGTGAATGGGCGTTACGTATGCCAGCTTCCAGTCTTTTGGAACGGTACCATGTGCAACGGATTTTTCGAATATTATTTTCAAGTAAGACTTATTTTGCTTAATCGACTCTAGCTGGTGCGCGATACCTGTTTCAGAGAATATCAAAATTCGTTGGTCACCGAAGTAAACGCTTTCTGAAAGTGTTCATTTAACTAGTTCGCTTTTTCCGCGCTATCATGTACTAAATCACCTGCCTCCGTTCTCAGTGACGCTATGGTTGGGCCACTACCATGAAGCTCCCTAACGTACGACGAAAATGCTTTCGGATTTTCTTTCAAATTACTATGCAGAACTTTCTTTTTGTAATCATTAAATGCTTCTCGCATTGTTACTCGAGCTCTTGACCGCGCCTCTCTGTATTGATGCCGTATCATTGACCTCTGTTCCTCTGTGACTTTTGAAGAATTGGTATTTAAGAGAGCGTGAAGTATTCTTTGCCGTCTAAAAGCGCATCTAACTTTATGGTTGTACCGTCTTGGTTCCGCACCATCACGTTTAAGTTTATGTGGAATGAAATTATCCCTACCCTCTCGCATCATATCCCAGAACACGCACCATAATTCCTCTGTACTAGCGTCGATAGATGCCTCGCAGAAATTAGGGAATTTTGTCTGTAAGGAAGACCTAAATTTCGAGAAATCGCCTTTGGCGTACATATATACGCGTCTTCTAGCCTTAACCTGTTTCTCCACTTTTAGCTTAAATTCTACGTAAACAGCATTATGATCGCTTATTCCTTCCTCTATGGAAAGCTTGTTCATACGTTCGGGGTAGTTCGTTACGAGTAAATCTAATATATTCGATCTCGTGTGACATCTTACTAGCTGGCACAACGAATATTATATTGTAATCGCTTCCTCTAACTCTACACCAAACACTTTCTATTTCGGCGTCATTAATCGGTAGTGGAAAACTTTCGTATGCCTTGCTGACTGCTATAAATACTCCACCTCCCGTCCGGATACTACGATCCTTTCTAAAAATTCCATAGTCTTGAGGGAATACCTCCTGACTTGCAATCTCGTCAGTGAGCCAACTCTCTGTACCGATCACGACATCGGCTTCTAGACTGCGAAAAGTATGCTCAAAATCGGCAATTTTCTTACGGATGCTGCGGCAGTTCAATACGACGACATTTAATTTCTCGGTATCGCTTCTCAGTTAAACCTCAGCCTTACCATTCGTAATCGTTTTAGGAATACATGCGTTCTTCATGCTATTATTCCGCCAATTGGTTGATATAGCATTTACTTTCTGATCGCGTTTTATTTCACCATTTTTATCGAAATCCCAAACGTTAACACTATTGACATCACGGATGTCAGCGCCTTCATCGCTCGGTAACTCTAATTTATTTGTGGGATTGGCCGGATTTCTCGTAATATTGTTCTCTGTTACCCTCTCAATTACACCCATTCCCCTAAGACGCCTACACTCTACGCTGCTGTCTAGCCTAAAATGACCCTACTATGCTCAAGGATCCTAAGCGCTACACCCTGTGATGCCTCCGGCGTGTAATGAACCCCCGAGCCATTTAGGGGTGCCCCACACGATCCGGGAATCGGACGAAGGTCAACGAAATCCACCCCCATGCCACTACAGAAAGACCATAGCCTTCGGTTTAGCCCCTCCACCCTACTCCAAACCTCAGAGCCACAGTCAATCCGCGGGACAATGCTGCAGATGGTTAAAAACACATCAACCCCAGACTCCTCTCGGACACGACCGACCTCGGAGTTTAAGTCCCTAAAGGAACTCAAAATCTCCTCGGAGCCGCGCTTCGAGGCGTCATTGGTGCCAACATGCGCCACTACCCGCAGAGTAGAGCAGCCCGTGCCAACGACCTCTTCCCGAACCACCTTCGTCACCTGGGTACTCCTGGTATACACCTGGAGAACACCCGCTCCATCACTCCCTCCCGGCGGGCCCTTGATAGCTAAGGCGCCATCACACACCGGACATTAGAGCTACCTATCACTAACAACCCTTCCTTCCCAACCCGACTCCTCTTAGGTGGGGCAGGTACGGTCACAGAGTTCGTTGAGCTATCCTCCGACAGCACCGCAAACCTGTTGCTAAGAGGGGTAGGTTCACATACCACCTGCTTCCGCAGCACCACCCCACGACTACCACGTGTAGCCACCCTCCACTCATCAGGTTTTATGGAGGGAGTCGTCCCTACCCGTGGAGAGACCGCGCAAGACTCCTCGATCACTCAGCCGGCGTTAGCACTTGGGCGAACCCGAGCCGCCATTCCGGCGCGGAGGGATCTCGAGGAGCGCCTCACGCGTCCCACCCAGACACAAGACTCCTCGCAACCTTCCACCCTAGAGCGGAGCTCCGCAACTAACTTCTCAAGCTCCGCGACCCGGGCCCGCAAGGACTCGGAATAGCAGCACTCTTGAAGAGAGAAACAGGGGGCCTAAGGGTAGTCATACTATCTTTTCCAAGTACGGGTTTCTATAAGTTCTTAAATAACGTATGTAATAGACTAGGCTAAAGCTTAGTATCTCGGGGAAGTTATTCCTGGAGTGCTCGAGTGAAGGGATCAAGGGTCAAGCCCAGGTAGAGAGTGAAAGTTAGTCACAACGCAAACAACGTTAGTTCACACACAAGATGGTTATTACACAATCAACGTGCAAATTTATAAACTATGAGTTACGGAAAAAGTACGCTAAAAAATACAATTACTATTTAAATAAACGGGCTTATTAAAAAAATAAAAACTGGGTGCTGGAAAAAGAACGATACTACGGTATTCAACAATGAAATATTAAGTTAACACAAAAACGATGACAAGGATTACTCAAATACTACAGATATACAAACTAAACTAAGGGTTAACAAATAATATAAGGGAAATATTAGTTCTACTTATCAATACAGCTACTACTACTTCTACTGCTACGGGTTATACAGGAAAAATAAAAACTGGGTGCTGGAAAAAGAACGACACTACGGTATTCAACGATGAAATATTAAGTTAGCACAAAAAAGATGACAAGGAGATTATAAGATTACTCAAATACTACAGATATATAAACTAAACGTTGCAGAGTTGCATTTACGACTCGGGACACGTTTAAATATAATTTTATTTCACCTTTGGGATCAGTTAATTGGGAAACTGAAGCCATTAGACGAGGGAAATGTTAAGATTATAACCGAACTTATAAAACTCTCAAGGAAAATCACTCAATTGACCATTTTCAAATGGCATAAAAATAGAGAACTAGGCTTGCCTATAAAGAAGGAGAAACTTGCTACAGATCTGATGACTAGCCGGGATCCGGGAGTAGTCCCGGTCGAATTCTGTAAACAGGTCTGGCCTCTTCTAGAACCGGTGTTTCATGTCATGACAGTTTATGTGCTTGAGGGAAGATGTCTCCTCCAATTCGCTTATTTTGGGATTTTAATCCTGCTCACTAAAATAGAACAACTACCGGAGATCTCTATGTGGAGAACATTAACCTTAGTCGCTGTCGAATGTAAAATACCTGATCATCTCGAGATTACATACATTGAAATTCATAATCCATCCATACCGGACGTATTGCATGCCAGGAAAGACCTCCACGTAATATGCAATGTCTTACGATATTCCCATGTTGGGGGTGTTGCTTCCGGAGTCTTGAGTCTAGCCTAGTCATCTGCCTTTGACAAGAGTTAAGCGTATGTTCAAAGCGAAAGAGAGATTAGGTTTCGACTGTGGCTCCATCTATCAACCAAAAGACCCAATACAATGGAGTCAATTCTACAGTTCACCCTGAATGGTCTCTTGGTGCTCCCTTAAAGAACTTAAAGAACTTAAAGAAATAAAATGGAGTTTTTGGAGGAAGTTGGCGAGGTAGGAAAGAATCCAACCATAGTAGGTTCCTACGAATTCCACTAGAAGCGAACTGAATGCACGAAGGGAAAAACAGGGAACAACTTGCAGAGAGAGACCTTGTGGCGGTGCTTCCGACCTTGGTAAAGGACTAAAGGGACGAGTTCCACACCTGAGTATGTTCGATGATCTGCCTTACAGGTTCCAAACTGGCACGTATGTTAAGGGTATTTTAGCCATCTACGTAAATGACTCACTCCCTCGTGGTTCCGCTAGAGGTCTAATTAATTTTGGAGCATTCATCGCATCTTAAACAGGGCCCGGGAGAGAAATTCCGGGCCCCGGTGCTTTTTTCGCTCTCGGGCCCCCTTTAAGCAGGGTACTACTAATAATAATATTGGTAGTATCATGCTTTAAGGTATTGTGATCCATCTTCGCAGGAATCTTTTGCCTGGGAGCGGACCCTCCCTTAGCCTGGGCCCCCCTATTTGGACCTGCTGCCCCTCCCTCTCCCGGGCCCAGATCTTAATCTTTGAGGAGACCACTCATCCGGCAACGCTGAGATCATGAGACTAAATAAACCTACTCGTACGGAGGGAAGCGTTTCCCTCGACTTCTACCTAACTACACACAACCTTTGCTATTTTATTTCGACGTAAAATGAGAATCTCTCTCTTTCTCTCTCCTCTTTCACTATGACGCATTTCACTGTCGTGCATTCAGTCCATAATTTTTTTCTATCATAAGCGCCATCCCTTTCGATAAGAATACACGTTGAACTCTTAATAGACATAAAAACCTCCTTTTAGTACATTTGAGCTAACTATAAGCCTTTTATTATTCCTTTTAATAATATTGTTTCCCTTCTTTTCGCTGTTCCCTTCTTAGGTTTTTAAGCGCACTCTTAGACACATCGATCGAAGTTCGCCTTTCTCGAGCAATATCATTCTTTTCCTACTTCATGTAACTTATTTTCCACTTTCACAAAATAAACCCACCGTTTCCCAATGCTTATATCATGGAAGCGACTAACTTTCGGACAAACCATAAAAAGTTGGAGTTATTCGTGGAGCCATATATTCTTCACTTCTTTCTCAATTCGTCTTTATACGGAATCATTTCCTCTCCCCCTCTCCCTATTTATCTATCTATCCCCCCTTCCCTCTCCCCCCTTTCCCTCCATCTCATCCACTCCTCTCCCCCTTTCCCTAAATCCTCCCCTCTCCCTCCTCCCCTACCTCTCCTCTCTTCCTGCTCTCTCTCTCTCTCTCAACATCCAGCAGAATTTGACATAGTAAACTGGAAAATAACACGCAGTCTCATTCTCTCCATCTCCTCTCTCTCTCTCTCTCTCCCCCCCTCCCCCCCTCTCTCTCTCTCTTCCCTTTATTTGCATTTTCTCAGTCGCCCAGCTGCTTTCCTTCTCTACCATTTATGCCTATCTGCGCCTTTTCGCAGCCAATATCTTACCGTACGCTATCGATATCACTTCAAAGCTGCAGATTTCACATTCTCTCTCTCCTTCTCATACACCACCTTGTGCATTGGATCAGCTCTCTCGTAAATGAAAATCAGTTCCCTGCAGGCTATTCTCACCCTGGGTGTCATCTTTTACATCAATTTACATTTACATCAATACCCAGCAAGCCGCTAGAAGCGTTTGGCGTTTCGGCGGTCTCTGACACTTGATGAACACCGAATTGCGTTTTTGTCAGATTATCGTAAATTCAGGAGTGTCGGAGACGAGTTTTCTCAACTAATGTATTTTCCCTTATTATTTGGGTCCTAGTTTCAGCTGTTTGCTGATGAGGTTTCCTCCACGACGAGAGCTTATGTCCATTTCCATGACGCGATTCGAAACCTATCCCGGTGCCCGATGAACATCCTATCTTCGTTTCATTTTAAAATAACATTCGCCATTCGCGTCGCTGACTACACTAATATTCTATTAGAGATTGAAAATATAACTGAGGCTATTTGTATCATACGAATTAAGAGATATATTAATTAAATTTGAATTTTTATTTGATATTATTTAAAAATAATTTCGCTTTTTATAAGCACACTTGTAGTTTTTAAATATTCAGATATGAAATTTTCAAGATTAAACATTTTTTTACTTCATTTTATAAGACAATGCATACTTTGCAGATATGCTAACCTAAATGGTCAAGTGGAAAGACAAAATTATATGATAAAAATCCGGTTGATGAAAATAATCACTACAACTGCGTTATTTGATCGATAAATTATTTTCGCGAATATCAACGTGAAACTAAAATTAACAAAAAATCTGATGTGACCAACACATGACTATCTCCATACAGAGCAATGAATATGATTGCTCTTGACATCACCGTTCTCGGAAATATTTATCAGCGATTACACTAGAGAATAATTTTAAAACACTTTCAATAGTCTTTATTAAAAACAAAGTGGAAAGAACAAAAAAAACACCAGCCGAAAAAACTCCTCAGGTCAATGTATCACAAGGTAATGGTAAAGTAGAGATTGACGGTTTGAATTCAGTTGCTATGTAAACATAAAAAATCTGATGTGGCCAACACATGACGATCCATATTTGGGGTATAGATATTTAAATTATCATGAATAGCATTATAAGGCAAAATTATTATTTCCTATCATAAAAGAATACAGTCGTCTTTATTGCCTTAAATTACTTTATACTGGAAATTAAAAAAAGTAAAATATCTCCGAAATGGATGGTTCTACAAAAATTTGTTTCAGAAAAAACTTGGAAGAAATATTATTCTCTACAACTTTGATCCTCACGAAGATGACCGATAACAACGTTTTTAAGGAGATATTTGACGGAAACCGAAAAAACCGATTCTTTATAAATAATTCCTAAACAATAACTGATATGGAAAATTGTTTCAAATAAAAGTTGTAGGAAATTACATTCTCTATAAGATTTTTTATAGAATTTTATATACAATAATGATGTTTTAACGGAGATATTACAGCAAAACCGAATCGGGTTTCGAATAAACCTCGACTTCCGGTTTACCGTTTAATCCAAAAACTAATCAGCTCTTCGTACTCATACTAAAGTGTTATATATGTAATTTGGTGTTAATATGACAAGTATTTCTTGAGTTAGAGCGCCCACAATCACATACATCCACACACACACACGCACGCACACACATCATTCCGAAAATAGTCTAAACGTGTTCTAGGGACCTCAAAACGTTTATTTCTGTTGAAATCTCTAAGTCGATTTTTTTCGTGACCACAGTGAAAAATCTGATGTGGCGAACACATGACTTTTTCCATATTTGGGGTACAGATATTTAAATTATTATGAATAGCATTATGAGGCAAAATTATTATTTCGTATCGTCAAAGAATACAGTCGTCCTTAATGCCGTAAATTACGTATATTTTGAATATGTTTACAGAATTCACCGCTACATGGTGCTGGCGCTGTATACTGGTATTAAGAAAAAGCAAAATATCTCCGAAATGGATGATTCTACGAAAATTTGTTTCAGACAAAACTTGGAAGAAATATTATTCTCTACAACTTTGGTCCTCACAAAGATTTCCAATAACGATGTTTTTAAGGAGATATTTGACGGAAACCGAAAAACCGGTTATTTATAAATAACTCCTAAGCAATAACTGCTATAGAATATTATTTCAAATGAAAGTTGTAGGAAATTCCATTATCTATAACATTTGTATAGAATTGTATATACAATAATTGGTGTTTTAACGGAGAAATATCGCAAAAACCGAATCGGGTTTCGAATAAACCTAGACTTCCGGTTAACTATTATTGTAAAAAATCTAATCAGTTGTTTGTGCTCATGCTAAAGTGTTATATATGAAGTTTGGTAACGATATGGCAAGTACGTTTTGAGTTAGAGCGCCTAAAATCACATACACACGTGCACGGACTCACACAGACATCATTCCGGAAATAGTTTAAACGTGTTCTAGGGAGCTCAAAACGTGTATTTCCGTTAAAATCTGGAAGTCGAGTTTTTCATTAACACAATCCTTTCCCATTACTACGTATCGAGAAAGTAAAAAGGAAATTTTATAGTCTGTCTGTCCGTTCGTCCGTCCGCATGTTCGTTCTCGGCTTCTACCCAATGGATTTTCATGGAATTTGATATTAAGGACTTACAATCAAAGATAATGAGAAAATCGCACAAGTGAATCACGTAAGCCAATCAGGGGTACCACCTAACAGGTGACAAAAAATGAACTTTCCGCCATATCTCGTAAAGTATTGCTCATATCAAAATATTTTTCAAATAAAACTTGTAGACCTAGTAAATCAGAGTATTTTTTTTCCATTTATTTTCATCGTAGGAGTAACCGTTATTGAGAAAATCAAACAAGAATGTCTTAATTCCAGTTGAACCTGTAAAATTTCTTGCATGGTTACTTCTTCATTTTTGCTAACATAAACAATCTCATAAACAAATGTTTAATTTCCTTACGTGTGCATGTAATATTATTAAATAGGAAGAAAATGGATTATTTATGATGGAAAAAAGAACTTTAAAACGCAATTTCCCTTACGTAGAGGTATATAATTTCTTTCGGCTAAGGATCATTATTGTACGGCCAACACTATTAAAAAACACCTACTTGCATCTCCAGTGGCCAAATAATGTACTTCGTGGTGGAATGCAAAATTAAACCTTGCTAACCCATGACTCTTGGGCCTTACGATACATTTACCGGCAAAACTAAACAAATCCATGACTAATCGGCCTGACGCGACATTACAAACCCGATCACCGGACGACGGGGAGGGACAGTTTAGTTCCAGCGAGGTGAAGGGCGCGGTAGCGCACGAAGACGACAACTCATTTAAAACCAAAGCGAGCAGAAGGCTCGCCAATATCCTCGGTTATTAGGCAAATACAAAGGCAGAGTTAGAGAAAAGGATTTCAAGAAATAATACCTCGCAACTTTTAAATAGTTACGTCGTTTTTGTTACTCTTTTGTTTGTACATGGGCAGGCACGATCACGAGAATAAAATACGAGATATCGACTGTAGGACCGAGCGATATCAGAGCTCGTTTTTCCCAAGGACCATACGGGATCATAACAGGAGAGTGATTCCCACGAGGGACGTTATTAGGTAGGTTTTGGTGTGCTGCACCCCCTGCCACCCACCAGTCTGGTGATTTGCAGGGTATCATGTAGATGTAGATTATCACTTTTTTGATTCCTTTACCAAACTACGGAGTAAATTATTTGGCCACAGGAGGAGTTAGTTGGTATAAGTATATCAGGCCGTACAAAAAGGAACCTGTTCCTTTCTTTCTAATACTCCATTGCACGAAACGCGCCCATTTGTGATACGTTGTACACTTTCCTAACTTGTTTAAGTTGCGGTCGGTCGGAAAACTTTTAAATATAATTAATGGACGTGGTATGAAACGTGTCGTATCGGAAGAGGAAATATTATTTCAAGCGGATATTATCACCGGAAATAGAATTAGAGACGTATTTATGATTGCATAATATACTTTTTTAACGAAAACATTTTGGAATTTAACAATTTTGATTTAATTATTTGATATTTTAGTTATCTTTTGAATCCATTCATTTGAAAGTGGTAAAGACTGCGTAATTCTAAGAATAGAGAATAGCGTTTCTTACGTCAACAAACTCTTTTAACGGCTCTTGTTTTTCGGGCGAAGTGTTTAGCCAAGTAAACGCAAACAATGAAGGAAGGAAGTGGGAGGGAGGGGGAGCATGGTAGATGTTTGTTTGATCTGTCACCCTTCTAATAAAATTCTCTAATGTTTCTCTCGGTTGTCATGTTAACTGAGAAATAACACCCCCTCTCTTCCCCCAAAAGTAAACACTCTCCTTGAATATTTCCATCGTCCGTCTATTTTTAAAACCCCTCACCGCGTGGATTCCATCTCGTGTCAGTATTCCCGGAAGGCGCCTTTCCTCGCACTCCCAGCATCCAATATTTCAATCTCGATTTGCCGAAAATAGGATCAAGATATGCAAATGGAAAATAAGAGATCTTTGGTTCTGCTGTACTATCATAAACTCTCCGTGAATTCATCTTAGCATTCCGTCGTAACTATATCATTGACGTCATAGTTTCGTGCTTTAACCCTAAGAATACCAAGCGGTGTAACGATATTACTCCAGACACTAATTTTTAGCGCTATTTTTATTTTTTAAATAGCTTATGTGTTCGGTTCATCCGTCTGTCTGTCTGACCATGTACAAAATAACTCAAAAATTACCTAAGCTACAAACAGCAAATTTTCAGGATATATAGTCCAACATTCGGACTAGATATGGCAGATATTTAGGGGCCGTGTGTATGTCCGTTTGCCTTTTAACAGTAATCTAGCTGCCCGTATCTTAAGAAGGTCCAATTAAACCAAACATATTTTTAATACCATTCTTCCAACCCAATCAAACGATATTTTTGAAACCTTTCTTCCAACCTACCCACTCAACGATTTTTTAAAACATTTCTTCCAACCAACCCAACGTTATTTTTGAAACGCTTCTTTCAACATGCCCAACCCAACGATTTTTTATACCCTACTTCCAACAAACCCAAGTATTTTCTTGATACGCTATTCTTCCGTCTATTTGAAGGCTTAATTGATGCTAATTTAATCGGAAAATGCACATAGAGTCAGAGACATGATAGCAAAACTGCAATAAGCTATGCATTGAGCAAAGGTAAAATGTGTATACATTGATACTTGGCGCATTTAAGCCATAGGCCCAGATAAGCAAATATTCCGTATATAACAACTATTTACCTTAGTATGTATAAAGACTGCCGTTACCACAATAATAATTTCGATGATTATACAAATGTGCGACGTGAATAACGCTATTCTTCCGTCTATTTGAAGGTTAGCCTCCAACACGATAAATTTTCTTAATTAAGAACTTTAAACTCGAAGATTTTGTATTAACCAGATATGTATGTGCGCAGGTAGTTGAGGAGACCCCGAATTGTACAAATGTTTGTTAGAATATTTTTCTTATAATTGAGCCCACCCCCTTAAAGAGAAAATCCTGGGTGCGTACCTGCTATACCTTGATACTTAGCGCGTTTAAGCCACAGTCCCAGATGAGCCAGTACTACGGGGCTGGACTAAGAAATGCCAAGTTACTGCGAGGGCACCAAAGATTGCTAAAAGTGACTGATTAGTGGAGGAATAAATGGGCAAGCAAATAATTTATCGTTTATAATTAATCTATAATCTCCTTATGATATGACACAACAGGTATTTTTAATTGGTAAATGTAAACGCTTCTTTCAGTCCACCCAACCAAGCAATTTTTTGATTCCCTTCTTTCAACCAACCCAACCAAACGATTTTTGATACGCTATGTTCATAGAGTCAGTGACATGAACGCAAACTACAGTAAGCATATGCTATGCTTTGAGCAAAGGTACAGAGGCTTTACCTTCTCCTGTACTTCCCCTCAAGCGTGGCTGTTTTAAAATGGAGGGAAGATTTTACTTACGAAATGGGTACGATTTCAGTATTCAAATTGAACTGCTTTGTCCAATAGTTTTACTTATATAATAATCATTTAATTGGCTGCCACCGCCGCGCACTGAGACTCATTTACATTTACATCAATACACTGCAAGCCGCTAAAAGCGTTTGGCAGGGGGTGTCACAACACCAAGTGAACTCTAACTATTTCCTCTGTTGGACTGTCTTATCGCGTCTGGGAAAAAGGATCTGTAGTATTTCTCTGTTCTAGCGATTTTTTCGACATATTTTCTCCTGCACTCTGATCTAACATTACGTTCACTAACACCGATGGGGACGACTATGCCGCGTACGTCTTCAACGAATTCGGAGCTTTCGAATTTTTCAAATAGTTTCCTTTTGTATTCAATTCTTCTACCCTTCAACGTCTGCCATTTCAGATCCCTCAATAACTCTGATACACTCGCATCATACCGATATTCTCCTTTTACAAATCTAGCCGCTCTACGCTGAACCATTTCGAGCTCCCTACTTAGGCCCTCCTCGAAAGGGTCCCAGACGGCGCAAAAGTATTCCACGACGGGTCGTATTAGGGAAAAGTATGCGATTTCCTTCACATTCGAGGGGCATCCCCGCAGGACTCTAGAAGAAAACCCTTGAATACTGTTTGCCGATGCTATAACGGTTTTGATATGCTCTCTACTAGACAAATTGCTACTGAGAGTTACTCCTAGGTATTTGTAGCTATTGACGTATTTTAGCTTTAGTTCAGATATTTGTTAAGGGTAACGGTTGAAATTCATGGAGTCGAGTTGCCAATCTTTACACCATTTCGTAATAACCTGAAGGTCCTTTTGCAAATTCTCCTGATCGTGTATTGTGTTGATTTCTCCATACACAAGTGTGTCATCCGCGAAGAGTCTAACTTTACACTTTGTGTTATCCGCTAAATCATTTATATATATCAAGAATAACAGAGGTCCGATTACACTCCCCTGAGGCACGTCGGAAGTCACTTTGACGACGTTTGATGCAACTCCATCGAGGACTACTCTCTGGGTTCTATCGGAAAGAAACGAGGCGATCCAATTTACAATTTTCTCGTTAATTGAATAAGCCCTTAATTTTTGCACTATTGTCACGTGAGAAACGGTGTCGAAGGCTTTCCTAAAGTCGAAAAATACTGCATCAACTCCTATTCCTTTATCCGCTGCTTTCACAATATCTTGTGTGAGTAGAGCTAACTGAGTTTCGCATGACCTACCTCTCCGGAAACCATGCTTCTTTGCTTTCGAGAAATCGCATTATTGTGCTACCGATAATGTGTTCAAAAACCTTACAAAAGGTTGACGTCAACGATATAGGGCGGCAGTTCTCCACTTTTAATTTACTTCCCGTTTTATGTATTGGTGTAACGTGTGTAACATATCAAAGGAACTACACCCTCATCTAAAGACTTTCTGAATAGAATCTTAAGGTACGGAGCTAATTCGTTTGCTAACGAGTTTATAATGAATGCGGGTATGGCTTCAGGCCCTGGCGATTTTCTTTTGTGGACCTGACTTAGTAATTTGACGATACCGCTTTCGTATATTTCTATGTCGCTCATATTTGAGTCTATACGAGTAGGGAAATCAATGAAATCACCGCTGTCTATTGTGAAGCAATTTTCAAAGAACCGATTTAACATACTAGCCCTAGTAAATGAATCGTGTACACTTTCACCGTTGTCTGTACGTAGAAGAGGTACTGTGGACTGACCTCCTCGAATTTCTCGCACGTACGACCAGAATTCTTTCGAGTCGTTTTTGAGTGAATCCGAGAGTGTCGTGGATCGGTAGACGTCAAATTCCTTACGCGCTTCGTCTCTGCAGATTTACGACTATTTCTGTATATTAAATACTCGTTCGCGTGGACCCTACCAACTTCTTTAAGGTGCTTTATGCGCGCGTGATGCCGTCTTTGTTTCTTGAGCAAGGCACGGAGTTTCGGTTTCACCCACCGCGGGTCCTTGCGATTAGTTGGGACAAACGTTTTTAGCCCTTCTCGAATGATTCGCAAAATTTCCGTCCAAGAGTCATCTACGCTGTTACTATTCGCAAAATTGATAAATGTCGCTATTTGGTTTGTAACATAATTTTTTAAACCTGGGAGATCTGCTTTACTGAAGATATAGACTAATCGCGTTGGCTTATATATTGTCGCAGGGGTGTATTTGAAGTCGGCAATTACTATTTTATGATCACCTATGCCGTCGTCGATTTGTAAGTTTCTAGTCGATAGTGGGTGGGTAGTGGCTAGCAGATCTAATATGTTTCCGTTTCCGTTGTTAATTAATTCAGGACAAGCTTCTCTATTTTCTCCACCACTAACATAGGTTACGGATTTCCAATCGACCAATGGAAGATTAAAGTCTCCTCCAAGAATGATTACTGAATCGTTCTTTCTCCTAGCTATCACCTGCATTGTACGACTGAGTTCTCTAATGTTCTCGACTCCCGAGTCAGGTGGGCGGTAAAATGAGCAAAAAAATAATTTTTTACCATTTCTCGTACGAAGGGAGCACCATATCGTTTTGCAGTGTTCGCTGACGTTAATCTCCTCTAATTGGCTTGATATACTCTTTCTGAGGTCGATGAAAACTCTGCCTCCGACTCTTTCCCTCCTGTCTTTGCGATATACCACGTAATCTGGTGGGAAAATCTCGTTAGAATTAATGTCGCAGTTCCCAATACAACGTCTGCACGATGGCTTTTAACTAAGTGGGAAAATCAGCCTGTTTCCTTCGAATGCTTCTGCAGTTCATAATAATAATTTTTACTGTGTTTTCTACGGATATTTTCGTTCTGGATTTCCCCGCCACTTGATCTAACAATTTTATTTTTCTACTTCTCACTCTACCGCTATTCTTGGACTCCATAAAGCAACTCAACATATTTTGTGGTACCCGCTTTATAATTCTACTAATAAAAGCTGAGCCTTATTAATTGTGATTATTAACCAGAAAAATAATGCCAAGTTATAATAATAAATAGGTTATAATAATAAATGTTATAATAATTATTGAATGAAGCACCCCCTGCCCCCAAATTTTTTTATCGTCATATAGAGTATGTTACCCGCAGGGAAAAATTATAGATCTATGCGAAGTGTGGTCACGATATCTTCAAAGGTGTGGAAATCACAATTTGTGGAAAATCTACGTCTAATTTTTTACTTTACTGTCAGTTTTAATAACTCTTTGCTTATGGAGAACTCTATTCCAGATGAAAATACCATTAAAACCATTTATTATTTATACTAGTATACTATACTTTCCGATAGTTGAAGTTCCGAGTTCGAATCTTGACGGAAAATAATTTTAAAAAGCAAATATAAACACCTCTTCACTGATTTATGTGCTTTTATTATGGGGCAATAATGGGGCCAAAATAGACCCTCAGCATTGGAATTTCAACGATTTTGGATTATTTCCTTCGGTTGTGACCAAAAACCTACAATCGTGCCAAATATCAAATTTCTAGCACATCGGAAAGTGCCTCATTATTTGTATTCTCATCCTATATCTTATGTAAGAAGATTTTATATATAATAGATATCAACAATTATTTGGTTGCCATGTAAAGAAAGCAAAAACGCACACAGAAATTGAAAGATGATATTACTAACGGTATATGTTTTCTCATTTAAATGCATTGGATTCAACTTCGGCCGCAATGGGAGTAGTCACGCTAATTTATATTTGGTGTTGTAATAAAACTGATAAAATCACGTCTTTTTCTGATTCTAAACCAGAGATCTCTAATGCAATTCGTACGCTGGCCAAAAAGTACTAAAAATATTTTTAAATTGGAAAAATTGTTTGCCAATTATATAATTAGAATAAGACCAGTGAGAAGGCCGCATAAAATGAACAAGCGGGCCACGTGCGGGCCGCGAATTCGAGACCCTGTTCTAAACGCATTTTTCCGCTAATTCGGTCAAGATTCGGTTTCTGTCTTCAATAAAAATTGGCTATTTTACATCTTTTCCTTTCCGTGGAGGTTTCTGTTTCAGAGGGAAGGAACATTTTCGATTCTGACCATATGTCATTGGAAGAATAATTCTTCTATGGCTCCACTTTCTACCCTTTCAACCTCAAAGTGTATCCCCACCCTCCCCCCGCGTGGTTAGTGTGTGGAGGAAGGCCAACTAAATGGTCATTAACCGTTCCTTTTGCCTCCTGACATGGGACGCGCTCCTTCATGTATGTACTTATCCCTGGAAGAATCTTTCGACGCTTTCTACGACAAAGGTCTTCAAACTGTGATCCGAGGAAATCCAAGGGTTCCACGATAGACTTAGGGAGAGACCCGACACGTTCTGCATTCTCTTATTTACAGCAGGAAACTTGAACTTCACTTGTAAACTGTATTCTGCAAGATACATATATTATGTAAATAACAGTTACAGTGATTATAAAATAAATTTTATTGCGATTTCTTTATTAGTGAATGGTAAAGGTTTGGTCATTCGGGATTAGTCAGTGCTGCCATTAAAGGGTATTGACATTTTTCCATAAGATAACAATTAAGAATCGATTGCTTGACTCGCAAAATTTTATTCTTTTGCAAATTTATATTTCTTAAAATGAATATACGAACTCGGGATAAAAACATATTAATCTGAAAAAATCAACTTTATATTTTTAAATGACATAAATCGCATCAAAGCCGATTTCCGGTAAAATGTAGTATTTAATCATGAAAAAAGGTATTTATTTTAGGTTTTTAACATTGGAAAGTGCCAAATATCATATCAACCCGAGCAACGCCGGGCAATTTTGCTAGTGGTTAAATAGTAATCTGCATCTATCTACCTATCTCTAGTCTGTCTATAGTCTATAGACATCTATAAAGAAAAGTGTTTGTATGTATGTATGTTTTCTATAAATCAGCAATTACAGCACTTAGAAGCAAGAAAAGGGTATAATTTTAACCGGAATAAAGAGTTAAGTGGTGTAGTCGGGTTTTAAACCGATTTGATTGATCATTCTAATTTTTAAAAATATTTTCTTTTTTAATTTTCCCCGTTTGAATAACATGGGGATGACTGCAGCTTATTTTTCATTTGAATTTTAATAATACTTAGAAATATAGTTCGAACTTGAGACTTACAATTAGTTCAGAATCCGAATTCTGATCGAATTATCGTAAAAATACATTTAGAATCAGAAAAATACGCGATGTTATTAGTTTTATGACAATACCAATTAAAAGCAACCATGATAACTCCCATTGCCGCCGGATTTGAATCCAATGCATTAAAAATGGGAAAACATTTAACGTATGTAATATCGTTTTTACTTTCTCATACGACGTATCGAGAAAGTATTGTTATCGCGAAAAAATTCGACCTCGAGATTTTTACGGAAATATACGTTTTAGAAGTGGCTGAATCCGAAATAGTGCTTGTCGCAATGCCGTCTGTCTGTCTGTCTGTCTGTTACTGGCGCTGGAGCCTAGACGGTAGAGCGAAAATGAATGAAATCTCGTACTTAGGCATTTTATCATACTGATCAGAGTATACATAGAAATGGTTGACATTGCTCAAGAATTAAGAGTAGTTTATTCTACGCATTTTTAACAATAACTCGATTTTCTCAAAAACGGCAATAACGATTTTGATCCCATTTCGACAGTTACTTGAGTTTACGTCTTCAATAATACTATATAGTTCATATTTCTCAAAAAATGAATATAAGGCTAGTTTATTCTAGGCAACTTTAACAATAATTCGATTTTCTCAGAAACGGCTCCAACGATTTTGATCAAATTTCGTACAGTTACTTGAGTATACGTCTTCAATAATACTACGTATTCCATTTTTCTCAATGAATGAATATAAGGCTAGTTTATTCTTGGGCAACTTTTATAAAAATTGGATTTTCTAAAAACAGGCTCATACGATTTTCATTTTCTAAAGATAACTAAACGACGCATTAGCACCTATATATGAGAAAGTTTGTACAAGGTATGTTGTAGAGATTTTTTAATTTTGCTTTGCCTACACGGGAACCAAATATATGCTGATTTCTTGAAGTATTACTAAGAAAAGGTTTCTAATGATAATATTGTCCCATAGGAGGACAAAAATTACAAGGCACTTTCAGCTGAGCATGAAATTTGTAATTTGGATAAAACCGTTTGGAAAAATACGAAATTGCAAAAATTCTAAATATTAAAATGCTTGCAGTGCTAGTGTTAATAATAAATAGATTTAATGATATTTTCGTGTTGAATAGAGTTCTCCATAAGCAAACAGTCTTTAAAACTGCGTCAGTAACGTAAATAATTAGAAGTAGACATTCCAAAATAGTGATTTCCACACCTTTGAAGATATCGTGACCACACTTCGCATAGATTTATAATTTTTCCCCGCGGGTAACGTAGGCTATATGACGATAAAAACAATTGTTCATATTGGAGTAATACAAGCTGAGATATGACGTTTAATGTTTAAAGAAGTATAAGTGCCCGTTGAATTTCAACGGATTTTGTGAATTTAGTTTCGCTATCAGTTCTAGGGCGTATGCAGAATATACGAATACATTTTATTCTACTAAAAACTGGAAACCACCTATAAAGAATACTTTCTCACTTAGCTTTTCTTAACAATTGACCAAATTTATTTGTAAACAATCCGCTTCCAAGTGTGTTGCATTCAAATATAACGATAATTTCATTTCCTATCGTATCACTTTCGCCAAATCCAGCTTAATTTCTTGTGTAATTATGCCTTTCTGAAATGTTTACTTTTATGTTTCGTAAGCATGAAACTCGTGAATAGGTAACGTTGTCCATGATTGAACGCTGGCTTTGATTCAACTTTTTCCGATAATAACTAACAATTTACACTAAATCTTAAATGTTACCTGCAAGATAAAATTATATGCGAAGTTTCGTGACGATTTCTTCAAAACGAAAACTGTAAGTAAAACCAGCAAGACCACAATAATCATCAAAAAATAAATCAACAAAGGAACTTACGAAATGATTAAATTTAACGAAAGACAAAAAAGTAAATAGAGGACGTTTATGAAAAAGAGTGAATATTACCCTCAGACCATTTGCTCGATTCTCGTACACACAAACCCAACCCACACCACCCCGCCTAACATAAGCGTTGAGTGCGTCATTTGTTTATTTACTGTTAATTATTCATCTAAGAGTTATTTGCAATTGAATGGCACCCATGACGGTAGTATTACGTTTTTTAATGTTTAACCTTCCCCCTCTCCTCCCCCTGCCATAAGCCTTGAATGCGTGATTTGTTAATTTTTTGTTAATTATTCATCTACGAGTTATTCGCAAACGAATGACACCCATGGTGCTAGTATACCGATTTTAAATGTTTAACCTTCCCCCTCTTCTCCCCCTACTGCTGTGAGCGTAATTACGTTATTTATTATTCATGCACCAGTTATTTGCAATCGCATGACATCCATTATGCTAGTATTTCATTTTGCTATACCATATCATCTTCCTTCTTTTCTCCCTATACCCACTCCTCCTTAAACGTTAATAGTTTATTGTTACGTGTTATTGTTGCCAACATTCCGTTTATATTACTTCCGCTCTTCTCCATTTTCATAAAGTGAATTGGAAATTTCGGTGAATACTACATTCGATGACTTGTGATTCGGTGAATTGCGATTCGGTGAATTGTTGTCAGCGAATTGTGTTTCGGTGAATTGTGATCGGTGAATTGTAGTCAGTGAATTGTGGTCAGTGAATTGTGTTTCGGAGAATTGTGATCGGTGAATTGTGTTTCGTTGAATTGTTATCGGTGAATTGTGGTCAGTGAATTGCGTTTCGGTGAATTGTGATCGGTGAATTGTGGTCAGTGAATTGTGGTCAGCGAATTGTGTTTCGGTGAATTGTGATCGGTGAATTGTGGTCAGTGAATTGTGGTCAGCGAATTATGTTTCGGTGAATTGTGATCGGTGACTTGTGGTCAGCGAATTGTGTTTCGGTGAATTGTGATCGGTGAATGGTGGTCAGTGAATTGTGGTCAGCGAATAATGTTTCGGTGAATTGTGATCGGTGAATTGTGGTCAGTGAATTGTGGTCAGCGAATTGTGTTTCGGTGAATTGTGGTCAGTGAATTGTGGTCAGCGAATTGTGTTTCGGTGAATTGTGATCGGTGAATTGTGGTCAGTGAATTGTGGTCAGCGAATTATGTTTCGGTAAATTGTGATCGGTGAATTGTGGTCAGTGAATTGTGGTCAGTGAATTGTGTTTCGGTGAATTGTGATCGGTGAATTGTGGTCAGTGAATTGTGGTCAGCGAATTGTGTTTCGGTGAATGGTGATCGGTGAATTGTGGTCAGTGAATTGTGTTTCGGCGAATTGTGATCGGTGAATTGTGGTCAGTGAATTGTGGTCAGTGAATTGTGGTCAGCGAATTGTGTTTCGGTGAATTGTGATCGGTGAATTGTGATCGGTGAATTGTGGTCAGTGAATTCTGGTCAGCGAATTGTGTTTCGGTGAATTGTGATCGGTGAATTGTGGTCAGTGAATAGTGGTCAGCGAATTGTGTTTCGGTGAATTGTGGTCAGTGAATTGTGGTCAGCGAATTGTGTTTCGGTGAATTGTGACCGGTGAATTGTGGTCAGTGAATTGTAGTCAGCGAATTGTGTTTCGGTGAATTGTGATCGGTGAATTGTGGTCAGCGAATTGTGGTCAGTGAATTGTGTTTCGGTGAATTCTGATCGGTGAATTGTGGTACAGTGAATTCTGGTCAACGAATTGTGTTTCGGTGAATTGTGATCGGTGAATTGTGGTCAGTAAATTGCGGTCAGCGAATTGTGTTTCGGTGAATTGTGGTCAGTGAATTGTGGTCAGCGAATTGTGTTTCGGTGAACTGTGATCGGTGAATTGTGGTCAGTGAATTGTGGTCAGCGAATTATGTTTCGGTAAATTGTGATCGGTGAATTGTGGTCAGTGAATTGTGGTCAGTGAATTGTGTTTCGGTGAATTGTGATCGGTGAATTGTGGTCAGTGAATTGTGGTCAGCGAATTGTGTTTCGGTGAATGGTGATCGGTGAATTGTGGTCAGTGAATTGTGTTTCGGCGAATTGTGATCGGTGAATTGTGGTCAGTGAATTGTGGTCAGTGAATTGTGGTCAGCGAATTGTGTTTCGGTGAATTGTGATCGGTGAATTGTGGTCAGTGAATTCTGGTCAGCGAATTGTGTTTCGGTGAATTGTGATCGGTGAATTGTGGTCAGTGAATTGTGGTCAGTGAATTGTGGTCAGCGAATTGTGTTTCGGTGAATTGTGGTCAGTGAATTGTGGTCAGCGAATTGTGTTTCGGTGAATTGTGAACGGTGAATTGTGGTCAGTTAATTGTAGTCAGCGAATTGTGTTTCGGTGAATTGTGATCGGTGAATTGTGGTCAGCGAATTGTGGTCAGTGAATTGTGTTTCGGTGAATTGTGATCGGTGAATTGTGGTACAGTGAATTCTGGTCAACGAATTGTGTTTCGGTGAATTGTGATCAGTGAATTGTGGTCAGTGAATTGTGTTTCGGTGAATTGTGATCGGTAAATTGTGGTCAGTGAATTGTGGTCAGTGAATTGTGTTTCGGTGAATTGTAATCGGTGAATTGTGGTCAGTGAATTGTGTTTCGGTGAATTGTGATCGGTGAATTGTGGTCAGTGAATTGTGTTTCGGTGAATTGTGATCGGTGAATTGTGGTCAGCGAATTGTGGTCAGTGAATTGTGGTCAGCGAATTGTGTTTCGGTGAATTGTGGTCAGTGAATTGTGGTCAGCGAATTGTGTTTCGGTGAATTGTGACCGGTGAATTGTGGTCAGTGAATTGTAGTCAGCGAATTGTGTTTCGGTGAATTGTGATCGGTGAATTGTGGTCGGCGAATTGTGGTCAGAGAATTGTGTTTCGGTGAATTGTGATCGGTGAATTGTGGTACAGTGAATTCTGGTCAACGAATTGTGTTTCGGTGAATTGCGATCGGTGAATTGTGGTCAGTGAATTGTGGTCAGCGAATTGTGTTTCGGTGAATTGTGGTCAGTGAATTGGTGTCAGCGAATTGTGTTTCGGTGAACTGTGATCGGTGAATTGTAATCAGTGAATTGTGGTCAGCGAATTATGTTTCGTTAAATTGTGATCGGTGAATTGTGGTCAGTGAATTGTGGTCAGTGAATTGTGTTTCGGTGAATTGTGATCAGTGAATTGTGGTCAGTGAATTGTGGTCAGCGAATTGTGTTTCGGAGAATGGTGATCGGTGAATTGTGGTCAGTGAATTGTGTTTCGGCGAATTGTGATCGGTGAATTGTGGTCAGTGAATTGTGGTCAGTGAATTGTGGTCAGCGAATTGTGTTTCGGTGAATTGTGATCGGTGAATTGTGGTCAGTGAATTGTGGTCAGCGAATTGTGTTTCGGTGAATTGTGACCGGTGAATTGTGGTCAGTGAATTGTAGTCAGCGAATTGTGTTTCGGTGAATTGTGATCGGTGAATTGTGGTCAGCGAACTGTGGTCAGTGAATTGATTTTCGGTGAATTGTGATCGGTGAATTGTGTTACAGTGAATTCTGGTCAACGAATTGTGTTTCGGTGAATTGTGATCGGTGAATTGTGGTCAGTGAATTGTGGTCAGCGAATTGTGTTTCGGTGAATTGTTGTCAGTGAATTGTGGTCAGCGAATTGTGTTTCGGTGACTTGTGACCGGTGAATTGTGGTCAGTGAATTGTAGTCAGCGAATTGTGTTTCGGTGAATTGTGATCGGTGAATTGTGGTCAGCGAATTGTGTTTCGGGGAATTATGATCGGTAAATTGTTGTCAGTGAATTGTGGTCAGCGAATTGTGTTTCGGTGAATAGTGATCGGTGAATTGTGGTCAGTGAATTGTGTTTCGGTGAATTGTGATCGGTGAATTGTGGTCAGTGAATTGTGGTCAGCGAATTGTGTTCGGTGAATTGTGGTCAGTGAATTGTGGTCAGTGAATTGTGTTTCGGTGAATTGTGATCGGTGAATTGTAGTCAGTGAATTGTGGTCAGCGAATTGTGTTTCGGTGAATTGTGGTCAGTGTATTGTGGTCAGTGAATTATGTTTCGGTGAATTGTGATCGGTGAATTGTCGTCAGTGAATTGTGGTCAGCAAATTGTGTTTCGGTGAATTGTGATCGGTGAATTGTGGTCAGTGAATTGTGGTCAATGAATTGTGTTTCGGTGTATTGTGATCGGTGAATTGTGGTCAGTGAATTGTGGTCAGTGAATTGTGTTTCGGTGAATTGTGATCGGTGAATTGTCGTCAGTGAATTGTGGTCAGCGAATTGTGTTTCGGTGAATTGTGATCGGTGAATTGTGGTCAGTGAATTGTGTTTCGGTGAATGGTGATCGGTGAATTGTGGTCAGTGAATTGTGGTCTGCGAATTGTGTTTCGGTGAATTGTGATCGGTGAATTGTGGTCAGTGAATTGTTGTCAGTGAATTGTGTTTCGGTGAATTGTGATCGGTGAATTGTGGTCAGTGAATTGTGGTCAGCGAATTGTGTTTCGGTGAATTGTGATCGGTGAATTGTGGTCAGTGAATTGTGGTCAGCGAATTGTGTTTCGGTGAATTGTGGTCAGTGAATTGTGTTTCGGTGAATTGTGATCGGTGAATTGTGTTTCGGTGAATTGTGATCGGTGAATTGTGGATTAGTGAATTGTGGTCAGCGAATTGTGTTTCGGTGAATTGTGATCGGTGAATTGTGGTCAGTGAATTGTGTTTCGGTGAATTGTGATCGGTGAATTGTGGTCAGTGAATTCTGGTCAGTGAATTGTGTTTCGGTGAATTGTGATCGGTGAATTGTGATCAGTGAATTGTGGTCAGCGAATTTTGTTTCGGTGTATTGTGATCGGTGAATTGTGGTCAGTGAATTATGGTCAGCGAACTGTGTTTCGGTGAATTGTGATCGGTGAATTGTGGTCAGTGAATTTTGGTCAGTGAATTGTGTTTCGGTGAATTGTGATCGTTGAATTGTGGTCAGCGAATTGTGTTTCGGTGAATTGTGATCGGTGAATTGTGGTCAGTGAATTGTGGTCAGCGAATTGTGTTTCGGTGAATTGTGATCGGTGAATTGTGGTCAGTGAATTGTGTTTCGGTGAATTGTGATCGGTGAGTTGTGGTCAGTAAATTGTGTTTCGGTGAATTGTGATCGGTGAATTGTGGTCAGTGAATTGTGGTCAGCGAATTGTGTTTCGGTGAATTGTGATCAGTGAATTGTGGACAGTGAATTGTGGTCAGTGAATTGTGTTTCGGTGAATAGTGATCGGTGAATTGTGGTCAGTGAATTGTGGTCAGTGAATTGTGTTTCGGTGAATTGTGATCGGTGAATTGTGGTCAGTGAATTGTGGTCAGCGAATTGTGTTTCGGTGAATTGTGATCGGTGAATTGTGGTCGGTGAATAGTGGTAAGTGAATTGTGCTCGGTTAATTGTGATCGGTGAATTGTGGTCGGTGAATTGCGGTCAGCGAATTGTGTTTCGGTGAATTGTGATCGGTGAATTGTGGTAGGTGAATTGTGGTCAGTGAATTGTTCTCAGTGAATTGTGGTCAGTGAATTGTGTTTCGGTGAATTGTGATCGGTGAATTGTGGTCAGTGAACTGTGGTCAGCGAATTGTGTTTCGGTGAATTGTGATCGGTGAATTGTGGTCAGTGAATTATGGTCGGTGAATTGTGTTTCGGTGAATTGTGATCGTTGAATTGTGGTCAGTGAATTGTGGTCAGTGAATTGTGTTTCGGTGAATTGTGATCGGTGAATTGTGGTCAGTGAATTGTGGTCTGCGAATTGTGTTTCGGTGAATTGTGATCGGTGAATTGTGGTCAGTGAATTGTGGTCAGTGAATTGTGTTTCGGTGAATTGTGATCGGTGTATTGTGGTCAGTGAATTGTGGTCAGCGAATTGTGTTTCGGTGAATTGTGATGGGTGAATTGTGGTCAGTGAATTGTGGTCAGCGAATTGTGGTCAGTGAATTGTGGTCAGTGAATTGTGTTTCGGTGAATTGTGATCGGTGAATTGTGGTCAGTGAATTGTGGTCAGCGAATTGTGTTTCGGTGAATTGTGATCGGTGAATTGTGGTCAGTAAATTGTGGTCAGTGAATTGTGTTTCGGTGAATTGTGATCGGTGAATTGTGGTCAGTGAATTCTGGTCAGTGAATTGTGTTTCGGTGGATTGTGATCGGTGAATTGTTGTCAGTGAATTGTGGTCAGCGAATTGTGTTTCGGTGAATTGTGATCGGTGAATTGTGGTCAGTGAACTGTGGTCAGCGAATTGTGTTTCGGTGAATTGTGATCGGTGAATTGTGGTCAGTGAACTGTGGTCAGCGAATTGTGTTTCGGTGAATTGTGATCGGTGAATTGTGGTGAGTGAATTGTGGTCAGCGAATTGTGTTTCGGTGAATTGCGATCGGTGAATTGTGGTCAGTGAATTCTGGTCAGTGAATTGTGTTTCGGTGGATTGTGATCGGTGAATTGTTGTCAGTGAATTGTGGTCAGCGAATTGTGTTTCGGTGAATTGTGATCGGTGTATTGTGGTCAGTGAACTGTGGTCAGCGAATTGGGTTTCGGTGAATTGTGATCGGTGAATTGTGGTCAGTGAACTGTGGTCAGCGAATTGTGTTTCGGTGAATTGTGATCGGTGAATTGTGGTCAGTGAATTGTGGTCAGCGAATTGTTTTTCGGTGAATTGTGATCGGTGAATTGTGGTCAGTGAATTGTGGTCAGTGAATCGTGTTTCGGTGAATTGTGATCGGTGAATTGTGGTCAGTGAATTGTGTTTCGGTGAATTGTGATCGGTGAATTGTGGTCAGTGAATTGTTGTCAGTGAATTGTGTTTCGGTGAATTGTGATCGGTGAATTGTGGTCAGTGAATTGTGGTCAGCGAATTGTGTTTCGGTGAATTCTGGTCAGTGAATTGTGGTAACGAATTGTGTTTTGGTGTATAGTGATCGGTGTATTGTGGTCAGTGAATTGTGTTTCGGTGAATTGTGATCGGTGAATTGTGGTCAGTGAATTGTGGTCAGTGAATTGTGGTGAGCGAATTGTGTTTCGGTGAATTGTGATAGGTGAATTGTTGTCAGTGAATTGTGGTCTGCGAATTGTGTTTCGGTGAATTGTGATCGGTGAATTGTGGTCAGTGAATTGCGGTCAGTGAATTGTGTTTCGGTGAATTGTCATCGGTGAATTGTGGTCAGTGAATTGTGGTCAGCGAATTGTGTTTCGGTGAATTGTGATCGGTGAATTGTGGTCAGTGAATTGTGGTCAGTGAATTCTGTTTCGGTGAATAGTGATCGGTGAATTGTGATCGGTGAATTGTGGTCAGTGAATTGTGTTTCGGTGAGTTGTGATCGGTGAATTGTGGTCAGTGAATTGTGGTCAGCGAATTGTGTTTCGGTGAATTGTGATCGGTGAATTGTGGTCAGTGAATTGTGGTCAGTGAATAGTGCTTCGGTGAATTGTGATCGGTGAATTGTGGTCAGTGAATTGTGGTCAGTGAATTGTGTTTCGGTTAATTGTGATCGGTGAGTTGTGGTCAGTGAATTGTGGTCAGCGAATTGTGTTTCGGTGAATTGTGATCGGTGAATTGTGGTCAGTGAATTGAGTTTCGGTGAATTGTCTTTCGGTGAATTGTTATCGGTGTATTGTGGTCTGTGATATTTGGTCAGTGAATTGTGTTTCGGTGAATTGTGATCGGTGAATCGTGGTCAGTGAATTGTGTTTCGGTGAATTGTGATCGGCGAATTGTGGTCAGTGAATTGTGGTCAGGGAATTGTGTTTCGTTGAATTGTTATCGGTGAATTGTGGTCAGTGAATTGTGTTTCGGTGAATTGTTATCGGTGAATTATGGTCAGGGAATTGTGGTCAGTGAATTGTGTTTCGGTGAATTGTGATCGGTGAATTGTGGTCAGTGAATTGTGGTCAGTGAATTGTGTTTCGGTGAATTGTGATCGGTGAATTGTGGTCAGTGAATTGTGGTCAGCGAATTGTGTTTCGGTGAATTGTGATCGGTGAATTGTGGTCGGTGAATAGTGGTAAGTGAATTGTGCTCGGTTAATTGTGATCGGTGAATTGTGGTCGGTGAATTGCGGTCAGCGAATTGTGTTTCGGTGAATTGTGATCGGTGAATTGTGGTAGGTGAATTGTGGTCAGTGAATTGTTCTCAGTGAATTGTGGTCAGTGAATTGTGTTTCGGTGAATTGTGATCGGTGAATTGTGGTCAGTGAACTGTGGTCAGCGAATTGTGTTTCGGTGAATTGTGATCGGTGAATTGTGGTCAGTGAATTATGGTCGGTGAATTGTGTTTCGGTGAATTGTGATCGTTGAATTGTGGTCAGTGAATTGTGGTCAGTGAATTGTGTTTCGGTGAATTGTGATCGGTGAATTGTGGTCAGTGAATTGTGGTCTGCGAATTGTGTTTCGGTGAATTGTGATCGGTGAATTGTGGTCAGTGAATTGTGGTCAGTGAATTGTGTTTCGGTGAATTGTGATCGGTGTATTGTGGTCAGTGAATTGTGGTCAGCGAATTGTGTTTCGGTGAATTGTGATGGGTGAATTGTGGTCAGTGAATTGTGGTCAGCGAATTGTGGTCAGTGAATTGTGGTCAGTGAATTGTGTTTCGGTGAATTGTGATCGGTGAATTGTGGTCAGTGAATTGTGGTCAGCGAATTGTGTTTCGGTGAATTGTGATCGGTGAATTGTGGTCAGTAAATTGTGGTCAGTGAATTGTGTTTCGGTGAATTGTGATCGGTGAATTGTGGTCAGTGAATTCTGGTCAGTGAATTGTGTTTCGGTGGATTGTGATCGGTGAATTGTTGTCAGTGAATTGTGGTCAGCGAATTGTGTTTCGGTGAATTGTGATCGGTGAATTGTGGTCAGTGAACTGTGGTCAGCGAATTGTGTTTCGGTGAATTGTGATCGGTGAATTGTGGTCAGTGAACTGTGGTCAGCGAATTGTGTTTCGGTGAATTGTGATCGGTGAATTGTGGTGAGTGAATTGTGGTCAGCGAATTGTGTTTCGGTGAATTGCGATCGGTGAATTGTGGTCAGTGAATTCTGGTCAGTGAATTGTGTTTCGGTGGATTGTGATCGGTGAATTGTTGTCAGTGAATTGTGGTCAGCGAATTGTGTTTCGGTGAATTGTGATCGGTGTATTGTGGTCAGTGAACTGTGGTCAGCGAATTGGGTTTCGGTGAATTGTGATCGGTGAATTGTGGTCAGTGAACTGTGGTCAGCGAATTGTGTTTCGGTGAATTGTGATCGGTGAATTGTGGTCAGTGAATTGTGGTCAGCGAATTGTTTTTCGGTGAATTGTGATCGGTGAATTGTGGTCAGTGAATTGTGGTCAGTGAATCGTGTTTCGGTGAATTGTGATCGGTGAATTGTGGTCAGTGAATTGTGTTTCGGTGAATTGTGATCGGTGAATTGTGGTCAGTGAATTGTTGTCAGTGAATTGTGTTTCGGTGAATTGTGATCGGTGAATTGTGGTCAGTGAATTGTGGTCAGCGAATTGTGTTTCGGTGAATTCTGGTCAGTGAATTGTGGTAACGAATTGTGTTTTGGTGTATAGTGATCGGTGTATTGTGGTCAGTGAATTGTGTTTCGGTGAATTGTGATCGGTGAATTGTGGTCAGTGAATTGTGGTCAGTGAATTGTGGTGAGCGAATTGTGTTTCGGTGAATTGTGATAGGTGAATTGTTGTCAGTGAATTGTGGTCTGCGAATTGTGTTTCGGTGAATTGTGATCGGTGAATTGTGGTCAGTGAATTGCGGTCAGTGAATTGTGTTTCGGTGAATTGTCATCGGTGAATTGTGGTCAGTGAATTGTGGTCAGCGAATTGTGTTTCGGTGAATTGTGATCGGTGAATTGTGGTCAGTGAATTGTGGTCAGTGAATTCTGTTTCGGTGAATAGTGATCGGTGAATTGTGATCGGTGAATTGTGGTCAGTGAATTGTGTTTCGGTGAGTTGTGATCGGTGAATTGTGGTCAGTGAATTGTGGTCAGCGAATTGTGTTTCGGTGAATTGTGATCGGTGAATTGTGGTCAGTGAATTGTGGTCAGTGAATAGTGCTTCGGTGAATTGTGATCGGTGAATTGTGGTCAGTGAATTGTGGTCAGTGAATTGTGTTTCGGTTAATTGTGATCGGTGAGTTGTGGTCAGTGAATTGTGGTCAGCGAATTGTGTTTCGGTGAATTGTGATCGGTGAATTGTGGTCAGTGAATTGAGTTTCGGTGAATTGTCTTTCGGTGAATTGTTATCGGTGTATTGTGGTCTGTGATATTTGGTCAGTGAATTGTGTTTCGGGGAATTGTGATCGGTGAATCGTGGTCAGTGAATTGTGTTTCGGTGAATTGTGATCGGCGAATTGTGGTCAGTGAATTGTGGTCAGGGAATTGTGTTTCGTTGAATTGTTATCGGTGAATTGTGGTCAGTGAATTGTGTTTCGGTGAATTGTTATCGGTGAATTATGGTCAGGGAATTGTGGTCAGTGAATTGTGTTTCGGTGAATTGTGATCGGTGAATTGTGGTCAGTGAATTGTGGTCAGTGAATTGTGTTTCGGTGAATTGTGATCGGTGTATTGTGGTCAGTGAATTGTGGTCAGCGAATTGTGTTTCGGTGAATTGTGATGGGTGAATTGTGGTCAGTGAATTGTGGTCAGCGAATTGTGGTCAGTGAATTGTGGTCAGTGAATTGTGTTTCGGTGAATTGTGATCGGTGAATTGTGGTCAGTGAATTGTGGTCAGCGAATTGTGTTTCGGTGAATTGTGATCGGTGAATTGTGGTCAGTAAATTGTGGTCAGTGAATTGTGTTTCGGTGAATTGTGATCGGTGAATTGTGGTCAGTGAATTCTGGTCAGTGAATTGTGTTTCGGTGGATTGTGATCGGTGAATTGTTGTCAGTGAATTGTGGTCAGCGAATTGTGTTTCGGTGAAATGTGATCGGTGAATTGTGGTCAGTGAACTGTGGTCAGCGAATTGTGTTTCGGTGAATTGTGATCGGTGAATTGTGGTCAGTAAATTGCGGTCAGCGAATTGTGTTTCGGTGAATTGTGGTCAGTGAATTGTGGTCAGCGAATTGTGTTTCGGTGAACTGTGATCGGTGAATTGTGGTCAGTGAATTGTGGTCAGCGAATTATGTTTCGGTAAATTGTGATCGGTGAATTGTGGTCAGTGAATTGTGGTCAGTGAATTGTGTTTCGGTGAATTGTGATCGGTGAATTGTGGTCAGTGAATTGTGGTCAGCGAATTGTGTTTCGGTGAATGGTGATCGGTGAATTGTGGTCAGTGAATTGTGTTTCGGCGAATTGTGATCGGTGAATAGTGGTCAGTGAATTGTGGTCAGTGAATTGTGGTCAGCGAATTGTGTTTCGGTGAATTGTGATCGGTGAATTGTGGTCAGTGAATTCTGGTCAGCGAATTGTGTTTCGGTGAATTGTGATCGGTGAATTGTGGTCAGTGAATTGTGGTCAGCGAATTGTGTTTCGGTGAATTGTGGTCAGTGAATTGTGGTCAGCGAATTGTGTTTCGGTGAATTGTGAACGGTGAATTGTGGTCAGTTAATTGTAGTCTGCGAATTGTGTTTCGGTGAATTGTGATCGGTGAATTGTGGTCAGCGAATTGTGGTCAGTGAATTGTGTTTCGGTGAATTGTGATCGGTGAATTGTGGTACAGTGAATTCTGGTCAACGAATTGTGTTTCGGTGAATTGTGATCAGTGAATTGTGGTCAGTGAATTGTGTTTCGGTGAATTGTGATCGGTAAATTGTGGTCAGTGAATTGTGGTCAGTGAATTGTGTTTCGGTGAATTGTAATCGGTGAATTGTGGTCAGTGAATTGTGTTTCGGTGAATTGTGATCGGTGAATTGTGGTCAGTGAATTGTGTTTCGGTGAATTGTGATCGGTGAATTGTGGTCAGCGAATTGTGGTCAGTGAATTGTGGTCAGCGAATTGTGTTTCGGTGAATTGTGGTCAGTGAATTGTGGTCAGCGAATTGTGTTTCGGTGAATTGTGACCGGTGAATTGTGGTCAGTGAATTGTAGTCAGCGAATTGTGTTTCGGTGAATTGTGATCGGTGAATTGTGGTCAGCGAATTGTGGTCAGAGAATTGTGTTTCGGTGAATTGTGATCGGTGAATTGTGGTACAGTGAATTCTGGTCAACGAATTGTGTTTCGGTGAATTGCGATCGGTGAATTGTGGTCAGTGAATTGTGGTCAGCGAATTGTGTTTCGGTGAATTGTGGTCAGTGAATTGTGGTCAGCGAATTGTGTTTCGGTGAACTGTGATCGGTGAATTGTAATCAGTGAATTGTGGTCAGCGAATTATGTTTCGTTAAATTGTGATCGGTGAATTGTGGTCAGTGAATTGTGGTCAGTGAATTGTGTTTCGGTGAATTGTGATCAGTGAATTGTGGTCAGTGAATTGTGGTCTGCGAATTGTGTTTCGGAGAATGGTGATCGGTGAATTGTGGTCAGTGAATTGTG
Source organism: Uropetala carovei (assembly GCA_036926305.1). NCBI lineage: Eukaryota > Metazoa > Arthropoda > Insecta > Odonata > Petaluridae > Uropetala > Uropetala carovei. Next base: position 1,674,508 of record JAXCHB010000095.1, read on the forward strand.
TTTCGGCGAATTGTGATCGGTGAATTGTGGTCAGTGAATTGTGGTCAGTGAATTGTGGTCAGCGAATTGTGTTTCGGTGAATTGTGATCGGTGAATAGTGGTCAGTGAATTGTGGTCAGCGAATTGTGTTTCGGTGAATTGTGACCGGTGAATTGTGGTCAGTGAATTGTAGTCAGCGAATTGTGTTTCGGTGAATTGTGATCGGTGAATTGTGGTCAGCGAACTGTGGTCAGTGAATTGATTTTCGGTGAATTGTGATCGGTGAATTGTGTTACAGTGAATTCTGGTCAACGAATTGTGTTTCGGTGAATTGTGATCGGTGAATTGTGGTCAGTGAATTGTGGTCAGCGAATTGTGTTTCGGTGAATTGTTGTCAGTGAATTGTGGTCAGCGAATTGTGTTTCGGTGACTTGTGACCGGTGAATTGTGGTCAGTGAATTGTAGTCAGCGAATTGTGTTTCGGTGAATTGTGATCGGTGAATTGTGGTCAGCGAATTGTGTTTCGGGGAATTATGATCGGTAAATTGTGGTCAGTGAATTGTGGTCAGCGAATTGTGTTTCGGTGAATAGTGATCGGTGAATTGTGGTCAGTGAATTGTGTTTCGGTGAATTGTGATCGGTGAATTGTGGTCAGTGAATTGTGGTCAGCGAATTGTGTTCGGTGAATTGTGGTCAGTGAATTGTGGTCAGTGAATTGTGTTTCGGTGAATTGTGATCGGTGAATTGTAGTCAGTGAATTGTGGTCAGCGAATTGTGTTTCGGTGAATTGTGGTCAGTGTATTGTGGTCAGTGAATTATGTTTCGGTGAATTGTGATCGGTGAATTGTCGTCAGTGAATTGTGGTCAGCAAATTGTGTTTCGGTGAATTGTGATCGGTGAATTGTGGTCAGTGAATTGTGGTCAATGAATTGTGTTTCGGTGTATTGTGATCGGTGAATTGTGGTCAGTGAATTGTGGTCAGTGAATTGTGTTTCGGTGAATTGTGATCGGTGAATTGTCGTCAGTGAATTGTGGTCAGCGAATTGTGTTTCGGTGAATTGTGATCGGTGAATTGTGGTCAGTGAATTGTGTTTCGGTGAATGGTGATCGGTGAATTGTGGTCAGTGAATTGTGGTCTGCGAATTGTGTTTCGGTGAATTGTGATCGGTGAATTGTGGTCAGTGAATTGTTGTCAGTGAATTGTGTTTCGGTGAATTGTGATCGGTGAATTGTGGTCAGTGAATTGTGGTCAGCGAATTGTGTTTCGGTGAATTGTGATCGGTGAATTGTGGTCAGTGAATTGTGGTCAGCGAATTGTGTTTCGGTGAATTGTGGTCAGTGAATTGTGTTTCGGTGAATTGTGATCGGTGAATTGTGTTTCGGTGAATTGTGATCGGTGAATTGTGGATTAGTGAATTGTGGTCAGCGAATTGTGTTTCGGTGAATTGTGATCGGTGAATTGTGGTCAGTGAATTGTGTTTCGGTGAATTGTGATCGGTGAATTGTGGTCAGTGAATTCTGGTCAGTGAATTGTGTTTCGGTGAATTGTGATCGGTGAATTGTGATCAGTGAATTGTGGTCAGCGAATTTTGTTTCGGTGTATTGTGATCGGTGAATTGTGGTCAGTGAATTATGGTCAGCGAACTGTGTTTCGGTGAATTGTGATCGGTGAATTGTGGTCAGTGAATTTTGGTCAGTGAATTGTGTTTCGGTGAATTGTGATCGTTGAATTGTGGTCAGCGAATTGTGTTTCGGTGAATTGTGATCGGTGAATTGTGGTCAGTGAATTGTGGTCAGCGAATTGTGTTTCGGTGAATTGTGATCGGTGAATTGTGGTCAGTGAATTGTGTTTCGGTGAATTGTGATCGGTGAGTTGTGGTCAGTAAATTGTGTTTCGGTGAATTGTGATCGGTGAATTGTGGTCAGTGAATTGTGGTCAGCGAATTGTGTTTCGGTGAATTGTGATCAGTGAATTGTGGACAGTGAATTGTGGTCAGTGAATTGTGTTTCGGTGAATAGTGATCGGTGAATTGTGGTCAGTGAATTGTGGTCAGTGAATTGTGTTTCGGTGAATTGTGATCGGTGAATTGTGGTCAGTGAATTGTGGTCAGCGAATTGTGTTTCGGTGAATTGTGATCGGTGAATTGTGGTCGGTGAATAGTGGTAAGTGAATTGTGCTCGGTTAATTGTGATCGGTGAATTGTGGTCGGTGAATTGCGGTCAGCGAATTGTGTTTCGGTGAATTGTGATCGGTGAATTGTGGTAGGTGAATTGTGGTCAGTGAATTGTTGTCAGTGAATTGTGGTCAGTGAATTGTGTTTCGGTGAATTGTGATCGGTGAATTGTGGTCAGTGAACTGTGGTCAGCGAATTGGGTTTCGGTGAATTGTGATCGGTGAATTGTGGTCAGTGAATTATGGTCGGTGAATTGTGTTTCGGTGAATTGTGATCGTTGAATTGTGGTCAGTTAATTGTGGTCAGTGAATTGTGTTTCGGTGAATTGTGATCGGTGAATTGTGGTCAGTGAATTGTGGTCTGCGAATTGTGTTTCGGTGAATTGTGATCGGTGAATTGTGGTCAGTGAATTGTGGTCAGTGAATTGTGTTTCGGTGAATTGTGATCGGTGTATTGTGGTCAGTGAATTGTGGTCAGCGAATTGTGTTTCGGTGAATTGTGATGGGTGAATTGTGGTCAGTGAATTGTGGTCAGCGAATTGTGGTCAGTGAATTGTGGTCAGTGAATTGTGTTTCGGTGAATTGTGATCGGTGAATTGTGGTCAGTGAATTGTGGTCAGCGAATTGTGTTTCGGTGAATTGTGATCGGTGAATTGTGGTCAGTAAATTGTGGTCAGTGAATTGTGTTTCGGTGAATTGTGATCGGTGAATTGTGGTCAGTGAATTCTGGTCAGTGAATTGTGTTTCGGTGGATTGTGATCGGTGAATTGTTGTCAGTGAATTGTGGTCAGCGAATTGTGTTTCGGTGAATTGTGATCGGTGAATTGTGGTCAGTGAACTGTGGTCAGCGAATTGTGTTTCGGTGAATTGTGATCGGTGAATTGTGGTCAGTGAACTGTGGTCAGCGAATTGTGTTTCGGTGAATTGTGATCGGTGAATTGTGGTGAGTGAATTGTGGTCAGCGAATTGTGTTTCGGTGAATTGCGATCGGTGAATTGTGGTCAGTGAATTCTGGTCAGTGAATTGTGTTTCGGTGGATTGTGATCGGTGAATTGTTGTCAGTGAATTGTGGTCAGCGAATTGTGTTTCGGTGAATTGTGATCGGTGTATTGTGGTCAGTGAACTGTGGTCAGCGAATTGGGTTTCGGTGAATTGTGATCGGTGAATTGTGGTCAGTGAACTGTGGTCAGCGAATTGTGTTTCGGTGAATTGTGATCGGTGAATTGTGGTCAGTGAATTGTGGTCAGCGAATTGTTTTTCGGTGAATTGTGATCGGTGAATTGTGGTCAGTGAATTGTGGTCAGTGAATCGTGTTTCGGTGAATTGTGATCGGTGAATTGTGGTCAGTGAATTGTGTTTCGGTGAATTGTGATCGGTGAATTGTGGTCAGTGAATTGTTGTCAGTGAATTGTGTTTCGGTGAATTGTGATCGGTGAATTGTGGTCAGTGAATTGTGGTCAGCGAATTGTGTTTCGGTGAATTGTGGTCAGTGAATTGTGGTAACGAATTGTGTTTTGGTGTATAGTGATCGGTGTATTGTGTTCAGTGAATTGTGTTTCGGTGAATTGTGATCGGTGAATTGTGGTCAGTGAATTGTGGTCAGTGAATTGTGGTGAGCGAATTGTGTTTCGGTGAATTGTGATAGGTGAATTGTTGTCAGTGAATTGTGGTCTGCGAATTGTGTTTCGGTGAATTGTGATCGGTGAATTGTGGTCAGTGAATTGCGGTCAGTGAATTGTGTTTCGGTGAATTGTCATCGGTGAATTGTGGTCAGTGAATTGTGGTCAGCGAATTGTGTTTCGGTGAATTGTGATCGGTGAATTGTGGTCAGTGAATTGTGGTCAGTGAATTCTGTTTCGGTGAATAGTGATCGGTGAATTGTGATCGGTGAATTGTGGTCAGTGAATTGTGTTTCGGTGAGTTGTGATCGGTGAATTGTGGTCAGTGAATTGTGGTCAGCGAATTGTGTTTCGGTGAATTGTGATCGGTGAATTGTGGTCAGTGAATTGTGGTCACTGAATTGTGCTTCGGTGAATTGTGATCGGTGAATTGTGGTCAGTGAATTGTGGTCAGTGAATTGTGTTTCGGTTAATTGTGATCGGTGAGTTGTGGTCAGTGAATTGTGGTCAGCGAATTGTGTTTCGGTGAATTGTGATCGGTGAATTGTGGTCAGTGAATTGAGTTTCGGTGAATTGTCTTTCGGTGAATTGTTATCGGTGTATTGTGGTCAGTGATATTTGGTCAGTGAATTGTGTTTCGGTGAATTGTGATCGGTGAATCGTGGTCAGTGAATTGTGTTTCGGTGAATTGTGATCGGCGAATTGTGGTCAGTGAATTGTGGTCAGGGAATTGTGTTTCGTTGAATTGTTATCGGTGAATTGTGGTCAGTGAATTGTGTTTCGGTGAATTGTTATCGGTGAATTATGGTCAGGGAATTGTGGTCAGTGAATTGTGTTTCGGTGAATTGTGATTGGTGAATTGTGGTCAGTGAATTGTGGTCAGTGAATTGTGTTTCGGTGAATTGTGATCGGTGTATTGTGGTCAGTGAATTGTGGTCAGCGAATTGTGTTTCGGTGAATTGTGATGGGTGAATTGTGGTCAGTGAATTGTGGTCAGCGAATTGTGGTCAGTGAATTGTGGTCAGTGAATTGTGTTTCGGTGAATTGTGATCGGTGAATTGTGGTCAGTGAATTGTGGTCAGCGAATTGTGTTTCGGTGAATTGTGATCGGTGAATTGTGGTCAGTAAATTGTGGTCAGTGAATTGTGTTTCGGTGAATTGTGATCGGTGAATTGTGGTCAGTGAATTCTGGTCAGTGAATTGTGTTTCGGTGGATTGTGATCGGTGAATTGTTGTCAGTGAATTGTGGTCAGCGAATTGTGTTTCGGTGAAATGTGATCGGTGAATTGTGGTCAGTGAACTGTGGTCAGCGAATTGTGTTTCGGTGAATTGTGATCGGTGAATTGTGGTCAGTGAACTGTGGTCAGCGAATTGTGTTTCGGTGAATTGTGATCGGTGAATTGTGGTGAGTGAATTGTGGTCAGCGAATTGTGTTTCGGTGAATTGCGATCGGTGAATTGTGGTCAGTGAATTCTGGTCAGTGAATTGTGTTTCGGTGGATTGTGATCGGTGAATTGTTGTCAGTGAATTGTGGTCAGCGAATTGTGTTTCGGTGAATTGTGATCGGTGAATTGTGGTCAGTGAACTGTGGTCAGCGAATTGTTTTTCGGTGAATTGTGATCGGTGAATTGTGGTCAGTGAATTGTGGTCAGTGAATTGTGTTTCGGTGAATTGTGATCGGTGAATTTTGGTCAGTGAATTGTGGTCAGCGAATTGTTTTTCGGTGAATTGTGATCGGTGAATTGTGGTCAGTGAATTGTGGTCAGTGAATCGTGTTTCGGTGAATTGTGATCGGTGAATTGTGGTCAGTGAATTGTGTTTCGGTGAATTGTGATCGGTGAATTGTGGTCAGTGAATTGTTGTCAGTGAATTGTGTTTCGGTGAATTGTGATCGGTGAATTGTGGTCAGTGAATTGTGGTCAGCGAATTGTGTTTCGGTGAATTGTGGTCAGTGAATTGTGGTAACGAATTGTGTTTTGGTGTATAGTGATCGGTGTATTGTGGTCAGTGAATTGTGTTTCGGTGAATTGTGATCGGTGAATTGTGGTCAGTGAATTGTGGTCAGTGAATTGTGGTGAGCGAATTGTGTTTCGGTGAATTGTGATAGGTGAATTGTTGTCAGTGAATTGTGGTCTGCGAATTGTGTTTCGGTGAATTGTGATCGGTGAATTGTGGTCAGTGAATTGCGGTCAGTGAATTGTGTTTCGGTGAATTGTCATCGGTGAATTGTGGTCAGTGAATTGTGGTCAGCGAATTGTGTTTCGGTGAATTGTGATCGGTGAATTGTGGTCAGTGGATTGTGGTCAGTGAATTCTGTTTCGGTGAATAGTGATCGGTGAATTGTGATCGGTGAATTGTGGTCAGTGAATTGTGTTTCGGTGAGTTGTGATCGGTGAATTGTGGTCAGTGAATTGTGGTCAGCGAATTGTGTTTCGGTGAATTGTGATCGGTGAATTGTGGTCAGTGAATTGTGGTCAGTGAATTGTGCTTCGGTGAATTGTGATCGGTGAATTGTGGTCAGTGAATTGTGGTCAGTGAATTGTGTTTCGGTTAATTGTGATCGGTGAGTTGTGGTCAGTGAATTGTGGTCAGCGAATTGTGTTTCGGTGAATTGTGATCGGTGAATTGTGGTCAGTGAATTGAGTTTCGGTGAATTGTCTTTCGGTGAATTGTTATCGGTGTATTGTGGTCAGTGATATTTGGTCAGTGAATTGTGTTTCGGTGAATTGTGATCGGTGAATCGTGGTCAGTGAATTGTGTTTCGGTGAATTGTGATCGGCGAATTGTGGTCAGTGAATTGTGGTCAGGGAATTGTGTTTCGTTGAATTGTTATCGGTGAATTGTGGTCAGTGAATTGTGTTTCGGTGAATTGTTATCGGTGAATTATGGTCAGGGAATTGTGGTCAGTGAATTGTGTTTCGGTGAATTGTGATCGGTGAATTGTGGTCAGTGAATTGTGGTCAGTGAATTGTGTTTCGGTGAATTGTGATCGGTGTATTGTGGTCAGTGAATTGTGGTCAGCGAATTGTGTTTCGGTGAATTGTGATGGGTGAATTGTGGTCAGTGAATTGTGGTCAGCGAATTGTGGTCAGTGAATTGTGGTCAGTGAATTGTGTTTCGGTGAATTGTGATCGGTGAATTGTGGTCAGTGAATTGTGGTCAGCGAATTGTGTTTCGGTGAATTGTGATCGGTGAATTGTGGTCAGTAAATTGTGGTCAGTGAATTGTGTTTCGGTGAATTGTGATCGGTGAATTGTGGTCAGTGAATTCTGGTCAGTGAATTGTGTTTCGGTGGATTGTGATCGGTGAATTGTTGTCAGTGAATTGTGGTCAGCGAATTGTGTTTCGGTGAAATGTGATCGGTGAATTGTGGTCAGTGAACTGTGGTCAGCGAATTGTGTTTCGGTGAATTGTGATCGGTGAATTGTGGTCAGTGAACTGTGGTCAGCGAATTGTGTTTCGGTGAAATGTGATCGGTGAATTGTGGTGAGTGAATTGTGGTCAGCGAATTGTGTTTCGGTGAATTGCGATCGGTGAATTGTGGTCAGTGAATTCTGGTCAGTGAATTGTGTTTCGGTGGATTGTGATCGGTGAATTGTTGTCAGTGAATTGTGTTTCGGTGAATTGTGATCGGTGAATTGTGGTCAGTGAATTCTGGTCAGTGAATTGTGTTTCGGTGGATTGTGATCGGTGAATTGTTGTCAGTGAACTGTGGTCAGCGAATTGTGTTTCGGTGAATTGTGATCGGTGAATTGTGGTCAGTGAATTGTGGTCAGCGAATTGTTTTTCGGTGAATTGTGATCGGTGAATTGTGGTCAGTGAATTGTGGTCAGTGAATCGTGTTTCGGTGAATTGTGATCGGTGAATTGTGGTCAGTGAATTGTGTTTCGGTGAATTGTGATCGGTGAATTGTGGTCAGTGAATTGTTGTCAGTGAATTGTGTTTCGGTGAATTGTGATCGGTGAATTGTGGTCAGTGAATTGTGGTCAGCGAATTGTGTTTCGGTGAATTGTGGTCAGTGAATTGTGGTAACGAATTGTGTTTTGGTGTATAGTGATCGGTGTATTGTGGTCAGTGAATTGTGTTTCGGTGAATTGTGATCGGTGAATTGTGGTCAGTGAATTGCGGTCAGTGAATTGTGTTTCGGTGAATTGTCATCGGTGAATTGTGGTCAGTGAATTGTGGTCAGCGAATTGTGTTTCGGTGAATTGTGATCGGTGAATTGTGGTCAGTGAATTGTGGTCAGTGAATTCTGTTTCGGTGAATAGTGATCGGTGAATTGTGATCGGTGAATTGTGGTCAGTGAATTGTGTTTCGGTGAGTTGTGATCGGTGAATTGTGGTCAGTGAATTGTGGTCAGCGAATTGTGTTTCGGTGAATTGTGATCGGTGAATTGTGGTCAGTGAATTGTGGTCAGTGAATAGTGCTTCGGTGAATTGTGATCGGTGAATTGTGGTCAGTGAATTGTGGTCAGTGAATTGTGTTTCCGTTAATTGTGATCGGTGAGTTGTGGTCAGTGAATTGTGGTCAGCGAATTGTGTTTCGGTGAATTGTGATCGGTGAATTGTGGTCAGTGAATTGAGTTTCGGTGAATTGTCTTTCGGTGAATTGTTATCGGTGTATTGTGGTCAGTGATATTTGGTCAGTGAATTGTGTTTCGGTGAATTGTGATCGGTGAATCGTGGTCAGTGAATTGTGTTTCGGTGAATTGTGATCGGCGAATTGTGGTCAGTGAATTGTGGTCAGGGAATTGTGTTTCGTTGAATTGTTATCGGTGAATTGTGGTCAGTGAATTGTGTTTCGGTGAATTGTTATCGGTGAATTATGGTCAGGGAATTGTGGTCAGTGAATTGTGTTTCGGTGAATTGTGATCGGTGAATTGTGGTCAGTGAATTGTGGTCAGTGAATTGTGTTTCGGTGAATTGTGATCGGTGTATTGTGGTCAGTGAATTGTGGTCAGCGAATTGTGTTTCGGTGAATTGTGATGGGTGAATTGTGGTCAGTGAATTGTGGTCAGCGAATTGTGGTCAGTGAATTGTGGTCAGTGAATTGTGTTTCGGTGAATTGTGATCGGTGAATTGTGGTCAGTGAATTGTGGTCAGCGAATTGTGTTTCGGTGAATTGTGATCGGTGAATTGTGGTCAGTAAATTGTGGTCAGTGAATTGTGTTTCGGTGAATTGTGATCGGTGAATTGTGGTCAGTGAATTCTGGTCAGTGAATTGTGTTTCGGTGGATTGTGATCGGTGAATTGTTGTCAGTGAATTGTGGTCAGCGAATTGTGTTTCGGTGAAATGTGATCGGTGAATTGTGGTCAGTGAACTGTGGTCAGCGAATTGTGTTTCGGTGAATTGTGATCGGTGAATTGTGGTCAGTAAATTGCGGTCAGCGAATTGTGTTTCGGTGAATTGTGGTCAGTGAATTGTGGTCAGCGAATTGTGTTTCGGTGAACTGTGATCGGTGAATTGTGGTAAGTGAATTGTGGTCAGCGAATTATGTTTCGGTAAATTGTGATCGGTGAATTGTGGTCAGTGAATTGTGGTCAGTGAATTGTGTTTCGGTGAATTGTGATCGGTGAATTGTGGTCAGTGAATTGTGGTCAGCGAATTGTGTTTCGGTGAATGGTGATCGGTGAATTGTGGTCAGTGAATTGTGTTTCGGCGAATTGTGATCGGTGAATTGTGGTCAGTGAATTGTGGTTAGCGAATTGTGTTTCGGTGAATTGTGATCGGTGAATTGTGGTCAGTGAATTCTGGTCAGCGAATTGTGTTTCGGTGAATTGTGATCGGTGAATTGTGGTCAGTGAATTGTGGTCAGCGAATTGTGTTTCGGTGAATTGTGGTCAGTGAATTGTGGTCAGCGAATTGTGTTTCGGTGAATTGTGAACGGTGAATTGTGGTCAGTTAATTGTAGTCAGCGAATTGTGTTTCGGTGAATTGTGATCGGTGAATTGTGGTCAGCGAATTGTGGTCAGTGAATTGTGTTTCGGTGAATTGTGATCGGTGAATTGTGGTACAGTGAATTCTGGTCAACGAATTGTGTTTCGGTGAATTGTGATCAGTGAATTGTGGTCAGTGAATTGTGTTTCGGTGAATTGTGATCGGTAAATTGTGGTCAGTGAATTGTGGTCAGTGAATTGTGTTTCGGTGAATTGTAATCGGTGAATTGTGGTCAGTGAATTGTGTTTCGGTGAATTGTGATCGGTGAATTGTGGTCAGTGAATTGTGTTTCGGTGAATTGTGATCGGTGAATTGTGGTCAGCGAATTGTGGTCAGTGAATTGTGGTCAGCGAATTGTGTTTCGGTGAATTGTGGTCAGTGAATTGTGGTCAGCGAATTGTGTTTCGGTGAATTGTGACCGGTGAATTGTGGTCAGTGAATTGTAGTCAGCGAATTGTGTTTCGGTGAATTGTGATCGGTGAATTGTGGTCAGCGAATTGTGGTCAGAGAATTGTGTTTCGGTGAATTGTGATCGGTGAATTGTGGTACAGTGAATTCTGGTCAACGAATTGTGTTTCGGTGAATTGCGATCGGTGAATTGTGGTCAGTGAATTGTGGTCAGCGAATTGTGTTTCGGTGAATTGTGGTCAGTGAATTGTGGTCAGCGAATTGTGTTTCGGTGAACTGTGATCGGTGAATTGTAATCAGTGAATTGTGGTCAGCGAATTATGTTTCGTTAAATTGTGATCGGTGAATTATGGTCAGTGAATTGTGGTCAGTGAATTGTGTTTCGGTGAATTGTGATCAGTGAATTGTGGTCAGTGAATTGTGGTCAGCGAATTGTGTTTCGGAGAATGGTGATCGGTGAATTGTGGTCAGTGAATTGTGTTTCGGCGAATTGTGATCGGTGAATTGTGGTCAGTGAATTGTGGTCAGTGAATTGTGGTCAGCGAATTGTGTTTCGGTGAATTGTGATCGGTGAATTGTTGTCAGTGAATTGTGGTCAGCGAATTGTGTTTCGGTGAATTGTGACCGGTGAATTGTGGTCAGTGAATTGTAGTCAGCGAATTGTGTTTCGGTGAATTGTGATCGGTGAATTGTGGTCAGCGAACTGTGGTCAGTGAATTGATTTTCGGTGAATTGTGATCGGTGAATTGTGTTACAGTGAATTCTGGTCAACGAATTGTGTTTCGGTGAATTGTGATCGGTGAATTGTGGTCAGTGAATTGTGGTCAGCGAATTGTGTTTCGGTGAATTGTTGTCAGTGAATTGTGGTCAGCGAATTGTGTTTCGGTGACTTGTGACCGGTGAATTGTGGTCAGTGAATTGTAGTCAGCGAATTGTGTTTCGGTGAATTGTGATCGGTGAATTGTGGTCAGCGAATTGTGTTTCGGGGAATTATGATCGGGAAATTGTGGTCAGTGAATTGTGGTCAGCGAATTGTGTTTCGGTGAATAGTGATCGGTGAATTGTGGTCAGTGAATTGTGTTTCGGTGAATTGTGATCGGTGAATTGTGGTCAGTGAATTGTGGTCAGCGAATTGTGTTCGGTGAATTGTGGTCAGTGAATTGTGGTCAGTGAATTGTGTTTCGGTGAATTGTGATCGGTGAATTGTAGTCAGTGAATTGTGGTCAGCGAATTGTGTTTCGGTGAATTGTGGTCAGTGTATTGTGGTCAGTGAATTATGTTTCGGTGAATTGTGATCGGTGAATTGTCGTCAGTGAATTGTGGTCAGCAAATTGTGTTTCGGTGAATTGTGATCGGTGAATTGTGGTCAGTGAATTGTGGTCAATGAATTGTGTTTCGGTGTATTGTGATCGGTGAATTGTGGTCAGTGAATTGTGGTCAGTGAATTGTGTTTCGGTGAATTGTGATCGGTGAATTGTCGTCAGTGAATTGTGGTCAGCGAATTGTGTTTCGGTGAATTGTGATCGGTGAATTGTGGTCAGTGAATTGTGTTTCGGTGAATGGTGATCGGTGAATTGTGGTCAGTGAATTGTGGTCTGCGAATTGTGTTTCGGTGAATTGTGATCGGTGAATTGTTTACAGTGAATTGTTGTCAGTGAATTGTGTTTCGGTGAATTGTGATCGGTGAATTGTGGTCAGTGAATTGTGGTCAGCGAATTGTGTTTCGGTGAATTGTGATCGGTGAATTGTGGTCAGTGAATTGTGGTCAGCGAATTGTGTTTCGGTGAATTGTGGTCAGTGAATTGTGTTTCGGTGAATTGTGATCGGTGAATTGTGTTTCGGTGAATTGTGATCGGTGAATTGTGGATTAGTGAATTGTGGTCAGCGAATTGTGTTTCGGTGAATTGTGATCGGTGAATTGTGGTCAGTGAATTGTGTTTCGGTGAATTGTGATCGGTGAATTGTGGTCAGTGAATTCTGGTCAGTGAATTGTGTTTCGGTGAATTGTGATCGGTGAATTGTGATCAGTGAATTGTGGTCAGCGAATTTTGTTTCGGTGTATTGTGATCGGTGAATTGTGGTCAGTGAATTATGGTCAGCGAACTGTGTTTCGGTGAATTGTGATCGGTGAATTGTGGTCAGTGAATTTTGGTCAGTGAATTGTGTTTCGGTGAATTGTGATCGTTGAATTGTGGTCAGCGAATTGTGTTTCGGTGAATTGTGATCGGTAAATTGTGGTCAGTGAATTGTGGTCAGCGAATTGTGTTTCGGTGAATTGTGATCGGTGAATTGTGGTCAGTGAATTGTGTTTCGGTGAATTGTGATCGGTGAGTTGTGGTCAGTAAATTGTGTTTCGGTGAATTGTGATCGGTGAATTGTGGTCAGTGAATTGTGGTCAGTGAATTGTGGTCAGCGAATTGTGTTTCGGTGAATTGTGATCAGTGAATTGTGGACAGTGAATTGTGGTCAGTGAATTGTGTTTCGGTGAATTGTGGTCAGTGAATTGTGGTCAGTGAATTGTGTTTCGGTGAATTGTGATCGGTGAATTGTGGTCAGTGAATTGTGGTCAGCGAATTGTGTTTCGGTGAATTGTGATCGGTGAATTGTGGTCGGTGAATAGTGGTAAGTGAATTGTGCTCGGTTAATTGTGATCGGTGAATTGTGGTCGGTGAATTGCGGTCAGCGAATTGTGTTTCGGTGAATTGTGATCGGTGAATTGTGGTAGGTGAATTGTGGTCAGTGAATTGTTGTCAGTGAATTGTGGTCAGTGAATTGTGTTTCGGTGAATTGTGATCGGTGAATTGTGGTCAGTGAACTGTGGTCAGCGAATTGTGTTTCGGTGAATTGTGATCGGTGAATTGTGGTCAGTGAATTATGGTCGGTGAATTGTGTTTCGGTGAATTGTGATCGTTGAATTGTGGTCAGTGAATTGTGGTCAGTGAATTGTGTTTCGGTGAATTGTGATCGGTGAATTGTGGTCAGTGAATTGTGGTCTGCGAATTGTGTTTCGGTGAATTGTGATCGGTGAATTGTGGTCAGTGAATTGTGGTCAGTGAATTGTGTTTCGGTGAATTGTGATCGGTGTATTGTGGTCAGTGAATTGTGGTCAGCGAATTGTGTTTCGGTGAATTGTGATGGGTGAATTGTGGTCAGTGAATTGTGGTCAGCGAATTGTGGTCAGTGAATTGTGGTCAGTGAATTGTGTTTCGGTGAATTGTGATCGGTGAATTGTGGTCAGTGAATTGTGGTCAGCGAATTGTGTTTCGGTGAATTGTGATCGGTGAATTGTGGTCAGTAAATTGTGGTCAGTGAATTGTGTTTCGGTGAATTGTGATCGGTGAATTGTGGTCAGTGAATTCTGGTCAGTGAATTGTGTTTCGGTGGATTGTGATCGGTGAATTGTTGTCAGTGAATTGTGGTCAGCGAATTGTGTTTCGGTGAATTGTGATCGGTGAATTGTGGTCAGTGAACTGTGGTCAGCGAATTGTGTTTCGGTGAATTGTGATCGGTGAATTGTGGTCAGTGAACTGTGGTCAGCGAATTGTGTTTCGGTGAATTGTGATCGGTGAATTGTGGTGAGTGAATTGTGGTCAGCGAATTGTGTTTCGGTGAATTGCGATCGGTGAATTGTGGTCAGTGAATTCTGGTCAGTGAATTGTGTTTCGGTGGATTGTGATCGGTGAATTGTTGTCAGTGAATTGTGGTCAGCGAATTGTGTTTCGGTGAATTGTGATCGGTGTATTGTGGTCAGTGAACTGTGGTCAGCGAATTGGGTTTCGGTGAATTGTGATCGGTGAATTGTGGTCAGTGAACTGTGGTCAGCGAATTGTGTTTCGGTGAATTGTGATCGGTGAATTGTGGTCAGCGAACTGTGGTCAGTGAATTGATTTTCGGTGAATTGTGATCGGTGAATTGTGTTACAGTGAATTCTGGTCAACGAATTGTGTTTCGGTGAATTGTGATCGGTGAATTGTGGTCAGTGAATTGTGGTCAGCGAATTGTGTTTCGGTGAATTGTTGTCAGTGAATTGTGGTCAGCGAATTGTGTTTCGGTGACTTGTGACCGGTGAATTGTGGTCAGTGAATTGTAGTCAGCGAATTGTGTTTCGGTGAATTGTGATCGGTGAATTGTGGTCAGCGAATTGTGTTTCGGGGAATTATGATCGGTAAATTGTGGTCAGTGAATTGTGGTCAGCGAATTGTGTTTCGGTGAATAGTGATCGGTGAATTGTGGTCAGTGAATTGTGTTTCGGTGAATTGTGATCGGTGAATTGTGGTCAGTGAATTGTGGTCAGCGAATTGTGTTCGGTGAATTGTGGTCAGTGAATTGTGGTCAGTGAATTGTGTTTCGGTGAATTGTGATCGGTGAATTGTAGTCAGTGAATTGTGGTCAGCGAATTGTGTTTCGGTGAATTGTGGTCAGTGTATTGTGGTCAGTGAATTATGTTTCGGTGAATTGTGATCGGTGAATTGTCGTCAGTGAATTGTGGTCAGCAAATTGTGTTTCGGTGAATTGTGATCGGTGAATTGTGGTCAGTGAATTGTGGTCAATGAATTGTGTTTCGGTGTATTGTGATCGGTGAATTGTGGTCAGTGAATTGTGGTCAGTGAATTGTGTTTCGGTGAATTGTGATCGGTGAATTGTCGTCAGTGAATTGTGGTCAGCGAATTGTGTTTCGGTGAATTGTGATCGGTGAATTGTGGTCAGTGAATTGTGTTTCGGTGAATGGTGATCGGTGAATTGTGGTCAGTGAATTGTGGTCTGCGAATTGTGTTTCGGTGAATTGTGATCGGTGAATTGTGGTCAGTGAATTGTTGTCAGTGAATTGTGTTTCGGTGAATTGTGATCGGTGAATTGTGGTCAGTGAATTGTGGTCAGCGAATTGTGTTTCGGTGAATTGTGATCGGTGAATTGTGGTCAGTGAATTGTGGTCAGCGAATTGTGTTTCGGTGAATTGTGGTCAGTGAATTGTGTTTCGGTGAATTGTGATCGGTGAATTGTGTTTCGGTGAATTGTGATCGGTGAATTGTGGATTAGTGAATTGTGGTCAGCGAATTGTGTTTCGGTGAATTGTGATCGGTGAATTGTGGTAAGTGAATTGTGTTTCGGTGAATTGTGATCGGTGAATTGTGGTCAGTGAATTCTGGTCAGTGAATTGTGTTTCGGTGAATTGTGATCGGTGAATTGTGATCAGTGAATTGTGGTCAGCGAATTTTGTTTCGGTGTATTGTGATCGGTGAATTGTGGTCAGTGAATTATGGTCAGCGAACTGTGTTTCGGTGAATTGTGATCGGTGAATTGTGGTCAGTGAATTTTGGTCAGTGAATTGTGTTTCGGTGAATTGTGATCGTTGAATTGTGGTCAGCGAATTGTGTTTCGGTGAATTGTGATCGGTGAATTGTGGTCAGTGAATTGTGGTCAGCGAATTGTGTTTCGGTGAATTGTGATCGGTGAATTGTGGTCAGTGAATTGTGTTTCGGTGAATTGTGATCGGTGAGTTGTGGTCAGTAAATTGTGTTTCGGTGAATTGTGATCGGTGAATTGTGGTCAGTGAATTGTGGTCAGCGAATTGTGTTTCGGTGAATTGTGATCAGTGAATTGTGGACAGTGAATTGTGGTCAGTGAATTGTGTTTCGGTGAATAGTGATCGGTGAATTGTGGTCAGTGAATTGTGGTCAGTGAATTGTGTTTCGGTGAATTGTGATCGGTGAATTGTGGTCAGTGAATTGTGGTCAGCGAATTGTGTTTCGGTGAATTGTGATCGGTGAATTGTGGTCGGTGAATAGTGGTAAGTGAATTGTGCTCGGTTAATTGTGATCGGTGAATTGTGGTCGGTGAATTGCGGTCAGCGAATTGTGTTTCGGTGAATTGTGATCGGTGAATTGTGGTAGGTGAATTGTGGTAAGTGAATTGTTGTCAGTGAATTGTGGTCAGTGAATTGTGTTTCGGTGAATTGTGATCGGTGAATTGTGGTCAGTGAACTGTGGTCAGCGAATTGTGTTTCGGTGAATTGTGATCGGTGAATTGTGGTCAGTGAATTATGGTCGGTGAATTGTGTTTCGGTGAATTGTGATCGTTGAATTGTGGTCAGTGAATTGTGGTCAGTGAATTGTGTTTCGGTGAATTGTGATCGGTGAATTGTGGTCAGTGAATTGTGGTCTGCGAATTGTGTTTCGGTGAATTGTGATCGGTGAATTGTGGTCAGTGAATTGTGGTCAATGAATTGTGTTTCGGTGAATTGTGATCGGTGTATTGTGGTCAGTGAATTGTGGTCAGCGAATTGTGTTTCGGTGAATTGTGATGGGTGAATTGTGGTCAGTGAATTGTGGTCAGCGAATTGTGGTCAGTGAATTGTGGTCAGTGAATTGTGTTTCGGTGAATTGTGATCGGTGAATTGTGGTCAGTAAATTGTGGTCAGTGAATTGTGTTTCGGTGAATTGTGATCGGTGAATTGTGGTCAGTGAATTCTGGTCAGTGAATTGTGTTTCGGTGGATTGTGATCGGTGAATTGTTGTCAGTGAATTGTGGTCAGCGAATTGTGTTTCGGTGAATTGTGATCGGTGAATTGTGGTCAGTGAACTGTGGTCAGCGAATTGTGTTTCGGTGAATTGTGATCGGTGAATTGTGGTCAGTGAACTGTGGTCAGCGAATTGTGTTTCGGTGAATTGTGATCGGTGAATTGTGGTGAGTGAATTGTGGTCAGCGAATTGTGTTTCGGTGAATTGCGATCGGTGAATTGTGGTCAGTGAATTCTGGTCAGTGAATTGTGTTTCGGTGGATTGTGATCGGTGAATTGTTGTCAGTGAATTGTGGTCAGCGAATTGTGTTTCGGTGAATTGTGATCGGTGTATTGTGGTCAGTGAACTGTGGTCAGCGAATTGGGTTTCGGTGAATTGTGATCGGTGAATTGTGGTCAGTGAACTGTGGTCAGCGAATTGTGTTTCGGTGAATTGTGATCGGTGAATTGTGGTCAGTGAATTGTGGTCAGCGAATTGTTTTTCGGTGAATTGTGATCGGTGAATTGTGGTCAGTGAATTGTGGTCAGTGAATCGTGTTTCGGTGAATTGTGATCGGTGAATTGTGGTCAGTGAATTGTGTTTCGGTGAATTGTGATCGGTGAATTGTGGTCAGTGAATTGTTGTCAGTGAATTGTGTTTCGGTGAATTGTGATCGGTGAATTGTGGTCAGTGAATTGTGGTCAGCGAATTGTGTTTCGGTGAATTGTGGTCAGTGAATTGTGGTAACGAATTGTGTTTTGGTGTATAGTGATCGGTGTATTGTGGTCAGTGAATTGTGTTTCGGTGAATTGTGATCGGTGAATTGTGGTCAGTGAATTGTGGTCAGTGAATTGTGGTGAGCGAATTGTGTTTCGGTGAATTGTGATAGGTGAATTGTTGTCAGTGAATTGTGGTCTGCGAATTGTGTTTCGGTGAATTGTGATCGGTGAATTGTGGTCAGTGAATTGCGGTCAGTGAATTGTGTTTCGGTGAATTGTCATCGGTGAATTGTGGTCAGTGAATTGTGGTCAGCGAATTGTGTTTCGGTGAATTGTGATCGGTGAATTGTGGTCAGTGAATTGTGGTCAGTGAATTCTGTTTCGGTGAATAGTGATCGGTGAATTGTGATCGGTGAATTGTGGTCAGTGAATTGTGTTTCGGTGAGTTGTGATCGGTGAATTGTGGTCAGTGAATTGTGGTCAGCGAATTGTGTTTCGGTGAATTGTGATCGGTGAATTGTGGTCAGTGAATTTTGGTCAGTGAATTGTGCTTCGGTGAATTGTGATCGGTGAATTGTGGTCAGTGAATTGTGGTCAGTGAATTGTGTTTCGGTTAATTGTGATCGGTGAGTTGTGGTCAGTGAATTGTGGTCAGCGAATTGTGTTTCGGTGAATTGTGATCGGTGAATTGTGGTCAGTGAATTGAGTTTCGGTGAATTGTCTTTCGGTGAATTGTTATCGGTGTATTGTGGTCAGTGATATTTGGTCAGTGAATTGTGTTTCGGTGAATTGTGATCGGTGAATCGTGGTCAGTGAATTGTGTTTCGGTGAATTGTGATCGGCGAATTGTGGTCAGTGAATTGTGGTCAGCGAATTGTGTTTCGTTGAATTGTTATCGGTGAATTGTGGTCAGTGAATTGTGTTTCGGTGAATTGTTATCGGTGAATTATGGTCAGGGAATTGTGGTCAGTGAATTGTGTTTCGGTGAATTGTGATCGGTGAATTGTGGTCAGTGAATTGTGGTCAGCGAATTGTGTTTCGGTGAATTGTGATCGGTGAATTGTGGTCAGTGAATTGTGTTTCGGTGAATTGTGATGGGTGAATTGTGTTCAGTGAATTATGGTCAGCGAATTGTATTTCGGTGAATTGTGATCGGTGAATTGTGGTCAGTGAATTGTGTTTCGGTGAATTCTTATCGGTGAATTGTGGTCAGTGAATTGTGTTTCGGTGATTTGTGATCGGTGAATTGTGGTCAGTGAATTATGGTCAGCGAATTGTGTTTCGGTGAATTGTCATCGGTGAATTGTGGTCAGTGAATTGTTGCCAGCGAATTGTATTTCGGTGTATTGTGATCGGTGAATTGTGTTCAGTGAATTGTGGTCAGCGAATTGTGTTTCGGTGAATTGTGATCGGTGAATTGTGGTCAGTGAATTGTGTTTCGGTGAATTGTGATCGGTGAATTGTGGTCAGTGAATTGTGTTTCGGTGAATTGTGATCGGTGAATTGTGGTCAGCGAATTGTGGTCAGCGAATTGTGTTTCGGTGAATTGTGATCGGTGAATTGTGGTCAGTGAATTGTGATCGGTGAATTGTGGTCAGTGAATTGTGGTCAGTGAATTGTGTTTCGGAGAATTGTGATCGGTGAATTGTTGTCAGTGAATTGTGGTCAGCGAATTGTGTTTCGGTGAATTGTGATGGGTGAATTGTGGTCAGTGAATTGTCGTCAGTGAATTGTGTTTCGGTGAATTGTGATCGGTGAATTGTGGTCAGTAAATTGTGGTCAGCGAATTGTGTTTCGGTGAATTGTGATCGGTGAATTTTGGTCAGTGAATGGTGGTCAGGGAATTGTGTTTCGGTGAATTGTGATCGGTGAATGGTGGTCAGTGAATTGTGGTCAGTGAATTGTGTTTCGGTGAATTGTGATCGTTGAATTGTGGTCAGTGAATTGTGGTCAGCGAATTGTGTTTCGGTGAATTGTGATCGGTGAATTTTGGTCAGTGAATGGTGGTCAGGGAATTGTGTTTCGGTGAATTGTGATCGGTGAATGGTGGTCAGTGAATTGTGGTCAGTGAATTGTGTTTCGTCGAATTGTGATCGGTGAATTGTGGTCAGTGAATTGTGGTCAGTGAATTGTGGTCAGCGAATTGTGTTTCGGTGAATTGTGATCGGTGAATTGTGGTCAGTGAATTCTGGTCAGCGAATTGTGTTTCGGTGAATTGTGATCGGTGAATTGTGGTCAGTGAATTGTGGTCAGCGAATTGTGTTTCGGTGAATTGTGGTCAGCGAATTGTGTTTCGGTGAATTGTGAACGGTGAATTGTGGTCAGTTAATTGTAGTCAGCGAATTGTGTTTCGGTGAATGGTGATCGGTGAATTGTGGTCAGCGAATTGTGGTCAGTGAATTGTGTTTCGGTGAATTGTGATCGGTGAATTGTGGTACAGTGAATTCTGGTCAACGAATTGTGTTTCGGTGAATTGTGATCAGTGAATTGTGGTCAGTGAATTGTGTTTCGGTGAATTGTGATCGGTAAATTGTGGTCAGTGAATTGTGGTCAGTGAATTGTGTTTCGGTGAATTGTAATCGGTGAATTGTGGTCAGTGAATTGTGTTTCTGTGAATTGTGATCGGTGAATTGTGGTCGGTGAATTGTGGTCAGTGAATTGTGGTCAGTGAATTGTGTTTCGGTGAATTGTGATCGGTGAATTGTGGTCAGTGAATTGTGGTCAGCGAATTGTGTTTCGGTGAATTGTGATCGGTGAATTGTGGTCGGTGAATTGTGGTCAGTGAATTGTGTTTCGGTGAATTGTGATCGGTGAATTGTGGTCAGAGAATTGTGGTCAGCGAATTGTGTTTCGGTGAATTGTCAACGGTGAATTGTGGTCAGCGAATTGTGTTTCTGTGAATTGTGGTCAGAGAATTGTGGTAACGAATTGTGTTTCGGTGTATAGTGATCGGTGAATTGTGGTCAGTGAATTGTGTTTCGGTGAATTGTGATCGGTGAATTGTGGTCAGTGAATTGTGGTCAGTGAATTGTGGTGAGCGAATTGTGTTTCGGTGAATTGTGATCGGCGAATTGTGGTCAGTGAATTGTGGTCAGCGAATTGTGTTTCGTTGAATTGTTATCGGTGAATTGTGGTCAGTGAATTGTGTTTCGGTGAATTGTTATCGGTGAATTATGGTCAGGGAATTGTGGTCAGTGAATTGTGTTTCGGTGAATTGTGATCGGTGAATTGTGGTCAGTGAATTGTGGTCAGCGAATTGTGTTTCGGTGAATTGTGATCGGTGAATTGTGGTCAGTGAATTGTGTTTCGGTGAATTGTGATGGGTGAATTGTGGTCAGTGAATTATGGTCAGCGAATTGTATTTCGGTGAATTGTGATCGGTGAATTGTGGTCAGTGAATTGTGTTTCGGTGAATTCTTATCGGTGAATTGTGGTCAGTGAATTGTGTTTCGGTGATGTGTGATCGGTGAATTGTGGTCAGTGAATTATCGTCAGCGAATTGTGTTTCGGTGAATTGTCATCGATGAATTGTGGTCAGTGAATTGTTGCCAGCGAATTGTATTTCGGTGTATTGTGATCGGTGAATTGTGTACAGTGAATTGTGGTCAGCGAATTGTGTTTCGGTGAATTGTGATCGGTGAATTGTGGTCAGTGAATTGTGTTTCGGTGAATTGTGATCGGTGAATTGTGGTCAGTGAATTGTGTTTCGGTGAATTGTGATCGGTGAATTGTGGTCAGCGAATTGTGGTCAGCGAATTGTGTTTCGGTGAATTGTGATCGGTGAATTGTGGTCAGTGAATTGTGATCGGTGAATTGTGGTCAGTGAATTGTGGTCAGTGAATTGTGTTTCGGTGAACTGTGATCGGTGAATTGTTGTCAGTGAATTGTGGTCAGCGAATTGTGTTTCGGTGAATTGTGATGGGTGAATTGTGGTCAGTGAATTGTCGTCAGTGAATTGTGTTTCGGTGAATTGTGATCGGTGAATTGTGGTCAGTAAATTGTGGTCAGCGAATTGTGTTTCGGTGAATTGTGATCGGTGAATTTTGGTCAGTGAATGGTGGTCAGGGAATTGTGTTTCGGTGAATTGTGATCGGTGAATGGTGGTCAGTGAATTGTGGTCAGTGAATTGTGTTTCGGTGAATTGTGATCGTTGAATTGTGGTCAGTGAATTGTGGTCAGCGAATTGTGTTTCGGTGAATTGTGATCGGTGAATTTTGGTCAGTGAATGGTGGTCAGGGAATTGTGTTTCGGTGAATTGTGATCGGTGAATGGTGGTCAGTGAATTGTGGTCAGTGAATTGTGTTTCGGCGAATTGTGATCGGTGAATTGTGGTCAGTGAATTGTGGTCAGTGAATTGTGGTCAGCGAATTGTGTTTCGGTGAATGGTGATCGGTGAATTGTGGTCAGTGAATTCTGGTCAGCGAATTGTGTTTCGGTGAATTGTGATCGGTGAATTGTGGTCAGTGAATTGTGGTCAGCGAATTGTGTTTCGGTGAATTGTAATCGGTGAATTCTGGTCAGTGAATTGTGTTTCGGTGAATTGTGATCGGTGAATTGTGGTCAGTGAATTGTGTTTCGGTGAATTGTGATCGGTAAATTGTGGTCAGTGAATTGTGTTTCGGTGAATTGTAATCGGTGAATTGTGGTCAGTGAATTGTGTTTCGGTGAATTGTGATCGGTGAATTGTGGTCGGTGAATTGTGGTCAGTGAATTGTGGTCAGTGAATTGTGTTTCGGTGAATTGTGATCGGTGAATTGTGGTCAGTGAATTGTGGTCAGCGAATTGTGTTTCGGTGAATTGTGATCGGTGAATTGTGGTCGGTGAATTGTGGTCAGTGAATTGTGTTTCGGTGAATTGTGATCGGTGAATTGTGGTCAGAGAATTGTGGTCAGCGAATTGTGTTTCGGTGAATTGTCAACGGTGAATTGTGGTCAGCGAATTGTGTTTCGGTGAATTGTGGTCAGAGAATTGTGGTAACGAATTGTGTTTCGGTGTATAGTGATCGGTGAATTGTGGTCAGTGAATTGTGTTTCGGTGAATTGTGATCGGTGAATTGTGGTCAGTGAATTGTGGTCAGTGAATTGTGGTGAGCGAATTGTGTTTCGGTGAATTGTGATAGGTGAATTGTTGTCAGTGAATTGTGGTCAGCGAATTGTGTTTCGGTGAATTGTGATCGGTGAATTGTGGTCAGTGAATTGCGGTCAGTGAATTGTGTTTTGGTGAATTGTCATCGGTGAATTGTGATCAGTGAATTGTGGTCAGCGAATTGTGTTTCGGTGAATTGTGATCGGTGAATTGTGGTCAGTGAATTGTGGTCAGTGAATTCTGTTTCGGTGAATTGTGATCGGTGAATTGTGATCGGTGAATTGTGGTCAGTGAATTGTGTTTCGGTGAATTGTGATCGGTGAATTGTGGTCATTGAATTGTGGTCAGCGAATTGTGTTTCGGTGAATTGTGATCGGTGAATTGTGGTCAGTGAATTGTGATCGGTGAATTGTGCTTCGGTGAATTGTGATTGGTGAGTTGTGGTCAGTGAATTGTGGTCAGCGAATTGTGTTTCGGTGAATTGTGATCGGTGAATTGTGGTCAGTGAATTGTGTTTCGGTGAATTGTCTTTCGGTGAATTGTTATCGGTGAATTGTGGTCAGTGAATTTTGGTCAGTGTATTGTGTTTCGGTGAATTGTGATCGGTGAATCGCGGTCAGTGAATTGTGTTTCGGTGAATTGCGATCGGTGAATTGTGGTCAGTGAATTGTTATCAGCGAATTGTGTTTCGTTGAGTTGTGATCGGTGAATTGTGGTCAGTGAATTGTGTTTCGGTGAATTGTTATCGGTGAATTGTGGTCAGGGAATTGTGGTCAGTGAATTGTGTTTCGGTGAATTGTGATCGGTGAATTGTGGTCAGTGAATTGTGGTCAGCGAATTGTGTTTCGGTGAATTGTGATCGGTGAATTGTGGTCAGTGAATTGTGTTTCGGTGAATTGTGATGGGTGAATTGTGGTCAGTGAATTGTTGTCAGCGAATTGTATTTCGGTGAATTGTGATCGGTGAATTGTGGTCAGTGATTTGTGTTACGGTGAATTCTTATCGGTGAATTGTGGTCAGTGAATTGTGTTTCGGTGAATTGTGATCGGTGAATTGTGGTCAGTGAATTTTGGTCAGCGAATTGTGTTTCGGTGAATTGTCATCGGTGAATTGTGGTCAGTGAATTGTGGTCAGCGAATTGTGTTTCGGTGTATTGTGATCGGTGAATTGTGGTCAGTGAATTGTGGTCAGCGAATTGTGATCGGTGAATTGTGATCGGTGAATTGTGGTCAGTGAATTGTGTTTCGGTGAATTGTGATCGGTGAATTGTGGTCAGTGAATTGTGTTTCGGTGAATTGTGATCGGTGATTTGTGGTCAGCGAATTGTGTTTCGGTGAATTGTGATCGGTGAATTGTGGTCAGTGAATTGTGATCGGTGAATTGTGGTCAGTGAATTGTGGTCAGTGAATTGTGTTTCGGTGAATTGTGATCGGTGAATTGTTGTCAGTGAATTGTGGTCAACGAATTGTGTTTCGGTGAATTGTGATCGGTGAATTGTGGTCAATGAATTGTCGTCAGTGAATTGTGTTTCGGTGAATTGTGATCGGTGAATTCTGGTCAGTGAATTGTGGTCAGCGAATTGTGTTTCGGTGAATTGTGATCGGTGAATTTTGGTCAGTGATTGGTGGTCAGCGAATTGTGTTTCGGTGAATTGTGATCGGTGAATGGTGGTCAGTGAATTGTGGTCAGTGAATTGTGTTTCGGTGAATTGTGATCGGTGAATTGTGGTCAGTGAATTGTGGTCAGCGAATTGTGTTTCGGTGAATTGTGATCGGTGATTTGTGGTCAGTGAATTGTGGTCAGTGAATTGTGTTTCGGTGAATTGTGATCGGTTAATTGTGGTCAGTGAATTGTGGTCAGTGAATTTTGGTCAGTGAATTGTGTTTCGGTGAATTGTGATCGGTGAATTGTGGTCAGTGAATTGTGGTCAGTGAATTGTTTTTCGGTGAATTGTGATCGGTGAATTGTGGTCAGAGAATTGTGGTCAGCGAATTGTGTTTCGGTGAATTGTCATCGGTGAATTGTGGTCAGTGAATTGTGGTCAGCGAATTGTGTTTCGGTGAATTGTGATCGGTGAATTGTGGTCAGTGAATTGTGTTTCGGTGAATTGTGTTTCGGTGAATTGTTATCGGTGAATTATGGTCAGTGAATTGTGGTCAGTGAATTGTGTTTCGGTGAATTGTGATCGGTGAATTGTGGTCAGTGAATTGTGTTTCGGTGAATTGTGATCGGTGAATTGTGGTCAGTGTATTGTGGTCCGTGAATTGTGGTCAGCGAATTGTGTTTCAGTGAATTGTGATCGGTGAATTGTCGTCAGTGAATTGTGGTCAGTGAATTGTGTTTCGGTGAATTGTGATCGGTGAATTGTGGTCAATGAATTGTGGTCAGCGAATTGTGTTTCGGTGAATTGTGATCGGTGAATTGTGCTCAGTGAATTGTGGTCAGCGAATTGTGTTTCGGTGAATTGTGTTTCGGTGAATTGTGTTTCGGTGAATTGTGTTTCGGTGAATTGTAATCGGTGAATTTACCGTAAGCCTGGGTGGTGTGTCCCAATGCTAGGGCCGCAGGTTCTCGAATCCTGCCGAGGTGCATGGTCGTGTGTGTGTGTTCGCCATTGTTATTGCTGTTACGTTCATTGTAAAGGCCGTAAAGTGCTGTTTATGTGACTGTGAAAAATAAGTAAATAAACAATAACTAAGCGTAAATCGGCGTCGAAGCGAATGAATTAAATCCAAACAAATTAAAATTTTAAATAGTAGCATGCTATAAGTAACGACCAACTGTTGAAAATAATGTCAAATGTAATGGAATTCAATAAATCAAGTGATGATGAATGAAATAAAAATGTCCCCAAATCTCCATTAATCCCACTGTCGGAAAATTACGTAATTCCAAGTGCTGCTTGTGAGTTCGACCAATGGATGATGCTCCCTTTCATCTTTAAGGACGTTAGGACGAAACACGTTTGTGTAGACACTACTGCTGAATTCCGAGACCAAATATTGGAGTTTTACGGAGGTTCACGTTCTGCAAGGGCACTTGAGGATTCCACGGATTCCTTTAAAATAAAATAAAAGAACTTAAAACCGTCTGCAAAGAAAATGAATCGTTTTTATTTTTTGTGCTAAAAAAATATAAAATGCTTCAATTTTTTGTTTCGTTACTAATTCAGCATGTGTGTCTGGTGAAGTTTGTGTTGTTCTTTTAATTTGAAATATGCTCTAAATGTGTTGATTAAATTAATTATTCCTAAACAAGCTAAAAATCGATCATTAGGTTTAATGTCTCAATGACGCACTCGGCATTCCTTGTTGACGGATGAATCGAAATACTACAAATGAACGATAATTATGAGACAACGGTAAAAACAAGGAATCGCTAAAATTATTTTCGCCCAATTAACGTTCTTAAAAAATATTTCCCCCAACTGAGCCAATTGTGATTACAATCAATCAACAATCCTCCCAAAAAACAAAATTATTTAAAAAAGAAAGTACTCATACACACATTGGTTTAGGGCAGTGGTCGGCAATCAGGGGTAAATTACCCCGGCGGGGGTAATTTCGAATTTTGTAGGGGTAACGAGCAATATCCGGAATACAATAGTGTGAACGCAGCTTTATGCCTAGAAAATGTGAGAGAAGCAATTTTTGGCGCGCTGACGGGGCTCCCGATGCCGGACGTACATTTGCTATTTTACTTCTTGGGACATCTTTCTGGTGGCACTCAACCCGGAAAGCGACATCAGATGTGCACTGACTCAACACAAGCTGCAGTTTGAAGAAATGATCAATAGTAACAAGTGTCACTTTATCCATTAGACTAGCTAGGATTAGAATTAGATTCTGTAGTTTTATCAAGTTTGTCTTGTATATAAATAAAACAACCTGGTTTTTCATTTTTTTCATCAATATAAGTAATTCCTGTAGGCGGGGTAACGGCGATGCGCCGAGCTTTTGACATGGGGTATTGGTTAACTCTAATTGCCGACCACTGGTTTAGGGGAATTTACTCCACGCCAGGGACCAAACACAGGCAGTCTCACGCACTCTGGGTTTAAAGGGAATAATTATTCCAAAGCCAGGGACCCTTTTCAGGCGCGTTCGCTTCCAGCGTGAGGGCATATTATCGTCGGATTGTCCGTCCGTCTGTCCGTTTGTCCGCATGTTCGTTCTCGGCTTCTACTAACGGATTTTCATGAAATTTGATATTAAGGACTTACTATCAAATATAATAAGAAAACCGCAAAAATGAATCACGTGCGCCAGTCAGGGGTACCACTTTACTGGTGACAAAAAATTAAATTTTCGTCATATCTCGTAAAATATTGCTCATATCAAAATATCTTTCAAATAAAAGTTGTAGAACTAGTAAAGAAGATTATTCACTTCCTCATACATTTTTATCGTAGGAGTAGCCGTTGTCGAGAAAATCAAACAAAAATGTCTTAATTCGAGCTGAACTCTCGCATGGTTACTCCTTCATTGTTGCTAAGATAAACAATCTCAAAAACAAACGTTTAGTTTCCTTCCATGTGCATGTAATATTATTAAATAGTAAGGAAATGGATTATTTATGATGAAGGAAAGAACTTTAAAACGCTATTTCTCTTACGTACAGGTATATCATTTCTTTCTAATACTCCATTGCACGAAACACGCCCATTTGTGATATGTTGTACACCTTCCTAACTTGTTTTTGCTCACACATGCACAAATACACACAAGCCACACACGAGTGCTTCCTTTATAAAAATATGCCTAAAGGCTTCTGCTTCAAAAACAATTAAATAGCTTTCGTTTAAACTATAATAAATACCTATAATAGTCAAAGAAGCTGGTTATCCAGAAATACAAATCCATAAATACGGATAACATTCGGTTATCTGGCGAGGGCCTGATTAGCTCTGTGCATTCAAACTTGAATTCGATCTGAAATTCAGCTTCATAAAAGAGACCTGAATTGGACGATAAGTACAAATAGTGGACAGTAATCAGCCCTTTTAATAGGAAAGGCAGCATACAGAGCAGAACAAGGGAACATGTCCAGCATGTTATAGTATATAGGAGTCGGATGATAAAGGGCGAAACGTCCGGTCCATCAGCGCTCGACGAAACATTTAGTATTTTTCACTCAAAAGAAATGACTAAATTGGATTTTTAAACATGTAATACAAGAATAAATATGGAATTTTTATATTCTTTTACCGAAATCTATTAAGAATTAATTCTTGGATTTGATTGTATTAATATTATTGATCGATTATCATTCTACCAAATTAACATTTGGTAGAAATGGAAGAAGAATATTTCAATTTTCTGACATAGTCATTTTATCAAAGCGAAACTTCCATGTAGCGGTATATTTTAAAGAGTGCATATCCATTTGTATGCTACTCGCACGTTCTATCTTACCTACAACAACCTCTCTCCCTTCTCTCCTCTCTCTCTTTTCCTGCGTGGTCTTTTACTAGGATGGCCAAGTCTGGTCTTTCCTAGGTTTTTTTACCACAATTACTGTCTTTATATAGAAACTTTCCAAATTTGTAATCTGATGTTTTACTTGTTTT
Source organism: Uropetala carovei (assembly GCA_036926305.1). Classification (NCBI taxonomy): domain Eukaryota; kingdom Metazoa; phylum Arthropoda; class Insecta; order Odonata; family Petaluridae; genus Uropetala; species Uropetala carovei. The sequence continues at coordinate 1,702,494 of JAXCHB010000095.1, forward strand.
TCTATTTTCTTTTTTTTATGGTTCTCATTCTATCATTATCATTTGTAACTGTCGATGAAGGGTTAAATGTAAGAAGGGACTTCACAGTCTCAATTTCGCCCTGAATAATGTCGTTTGTCTGTCTGTCTACTCTCCCTCCCCCTCCATCCCTCTCTTCCCCTCAATCCCTCTCTTCCCCTCCATCCATCCCTCCCCTCCCTTCCCTCTCTCTACCTCTCTCATATTAAAAGCAATCAAAGCACGTTTACATCCATAAGGATTGAAGTAACAATAGGATTTCGAGGTCTAACAATGTAATTGGTAGCCAAGGTTACATCCCGTTAAAATGGCAAGATTTCCCAAAACTATGTGAACTAAACGTTTGGACTTCGAACTGCAGGCGGAAAAAGATGAACAGAATAAGAAACTATATAATTCTTCTTCAAAATGGTTCAGATAAAAAGATCGCAGTTTAATTCTTTTTAATTTTAATACAAAAAATCTGTACAACCAGGGCCGTCTTAAGACATTTGGTCTAGTAACATGATGCGCCCTCTTATAGTAGAGTGGGGGTTACTAATTTTTTATGTAAAAGTAAATACGTAAATACACATCGATTTATTAATCATAAATGAAAACAATACACATCTAACTATATATTAATTTTACGTTGACGTCTGTAGACATTTGTTTACAATTTATATCGGCATATTTCTCGAGAACCGTTCGTCATAAAGATATGCGGTAAACGGCGTTTTGTTTCTACTCGCTATGAGGTACCTGGAAAAATATTTTCGTCTGATAAAGTGTCCCGGGTTCGAATCCAGGAGACAATTATATTTTCCCATAAGTTTACACGGGATTTTCGATTTTTTAGAGTGCAAGGTTTTTTTTCCTTCATACATTGAAATACGTAAATATGGACCGATTTTCTTCTTTTTTGCTTTATTCGACGGCTAAAGCTTTATACTATCTTATTCTTGCAATGTTTACACGGCACACGGTCGAAGTTTTCGGAAATACGCATCCTTTTTCGATGTTTTGCGGTTTTTTCGTACTCATTCCGGGCGCTGCCAAGGAGACTCTCATTGTTGCCTCCGATTCATTTAATGCCAATTAAACCTTCAAATAGACGAAAGAAAAGCATTATCCGCATCGAAATTAATGAAGCATAGCAACGTAAATATTTACGGATAATTAGTCTGTTGACTGCGTATGGGAAGCTTTTCTAGCTGTGTCAATAACATGTGTATAACAAACAAGTCCCCAGCGAATTGTTTTATTTTAAATTTGCAATTAATTTGTTTTTTATTTTGTTTCAATTGATACTGTAACGTTTTAAAATGGTTACGTTGAGGACTGTCAGTATTTGTTTACCATTTATTGTTAACATTTGTAGATGTGCTAGAACTTGAAATTTGGTAGGATTATAGGTTTTTCTCTTACTCTTTATATTAAGGTGAGATAAGAGGCTTTTTTATTTTAATACATTGAATTGCATTTATAATTCATTAATTATTCAATAAAAGTTATTTCACTAAAACATTAGTTTATTTAAATCGCATTGAGGATCGGAGATCCGGGACTGCCCTACAAGTTTTTATTAAAACAAAAAATATAAAATATGAAAAACAAAATAGAAACTCAAATAATAACGCAGTTTATAAATAAATAACATATCTTAAAAGTACTTCTTTCTACATTTACTTTACTGGTGACAAAAAATTAAATTTTCGTCATATCTCGTAAAGTATTGCTCATATCAAAATATTTTTCAAATAAAAGTTGTAGAACTGGTAAAGAAGAGTATTTTCTTTTCTATACATTTATAGTGTAGGAGTTGTCGTTATCGATAAAATCATATGAGAATATCTTAATTCGAGTTAACTTGAAAATTTCTTGCATGGTTACTTCTCCATTGTTGCTAACATAAACAATCTTACAACAATACGTTTAATTTCCTTACGTGTGCATGTAATATTATTAAGTAGGAAGAAAATGGATTATTTTAATAATAATGTTGTGGAAACTTTTTAACCCTCGAGTGGGCGCGCTCTTATTTGTCACAAGAGTCACCGATCGCGCGGCGTACTTTGTCCGCGGAGTAATTTTAGCAAAATAACTCAACAGTCCACTATTAACTGCTTACTCAGAGAAAAGGGATCACTGCCAAATAATCGTCACAATACAAATAAATAAAATCTTTGTTTGGTCAATGCTCTCCTAAGCCTAACGAAGGTAAACCACAGAACTAGATATTTCTGTACAAAAAGACAGGTTACCACGACTGTCGGGTTGAGTAATTAATTGATTTTGATAAACAAATATAAGATTCACTTAATCCAACTTCTCCAATTCGCCTATTCTTTTTCTTTCGATGCACTGGAATGGAACTTTCTTTCTTCTTCACGATCCATTCTAAAGAAGGACAAAACTCCTAATGTGTAGATTGCAGAGAATGTTGAAAATAACAACACGATTCAATCTGTGTAAGTACATGTACATCGCAATTGCATTCACGTAAATTTAACACGTATTTAATACAGTAATACTGCCGACTACCTTTCGTTGTAAAGACTTCCATCGGACTAGCCACAGGGCTCGAGAAAGATTCCTGGAAACGGAGAAACAATTATCACAGCGTATGTAGGTCCAGATTGCCATCTCAAGTGGTATGGATATTTGTACAAACAGACGTAGCTTATACTCGTTTCGTCTCGCAGATTTGTGCATTCTATATGAATGAACCTTTATATCATCATGTTTTGGCATCGAGAAATGCTTATGGAAAGAAATCACATGGCCCGAGAATTTTCCATTGTAAACCTGAACCTTCGTTAAACCCTCGTAAATTCGCCAGACCTTCACTTCTCCTAGGAAGTATAGCTATTATGATTCTGTCCAGTATACAGTGTGCGACGAGTGAAATTCTTGAATGCTGCCGTCCTACGTAGTACGTACTTTCAGAAAACCCATAGCATTTCCGATTGCCCAAAATATTTATGAATTACAGGGAAGTAGCCACATATTCATTACCTGAAGCATGTAATAGATGGTGAGCCTCTTGAGAAATAAAAGGCTATGACAATTTAAACTTTTTAAGTTTAAATTATAAAGATGCGAAGTTTAAAAATATATATATTTTATTTGTGGAGCGGCGGCGCCGGGCGCCCTAGGGCTGCAGCCCATTTAGCCCATATAGTTAAGGTGCCCCTGGGTACAACATACATTGTACAAAGTTTCTCATAAACTAATGCGTCGTTTACTTATCTTTAGAAAATGAAAACCGTATGAGCCTGTTTTTAGAAAATCCAATTTTTGTTAAAGTTGCCCAAGAATAAACTAGCCTTATATTCAATCATTGAGAAAAATGAAATACGTAGTATTATTGTAGATGTATACTCAAGTTACTGTACGAAATTTGATTAAAATAGTTAGACCGTTTTTGAGAAAATCGAATTATTGTTAAAGTTGCCTAGAATAAACTACCCTTATATTTATTTTTTGAGAAATATGAACTATACAGTATTATTGAAGTCGTAAACTCAAGTAACTATACGAAATTTGATCAAAATTGTTATAGCCGTTTTTGAGAAAATCGAATTATTGTTAAAGTTGCCTAGAATAAACTACCCTTATATTTATTTTTTGAGAAATATGAACTATACAGTATTATTGAAGTCGTAAACTCAAGTAACTATACGAAATTTGATCAAAATTGTTATAGCCGTTTTTGAGAAAATCGAATTATTGTTAAAGTTGCCTAGAATAAACTACCCTTATATTTATTTTTTGAGAAATATGAACTATACAGTATTATTGAAGTCGTAAACTCAAGTAACTATACGAAATTTGATCAAAATTGTTATAGCCGTTTTTGAGAAAATCGAATTATTGTTAAAGTTGCCTAGAATAAACTACCCTTATATTTATTTTTTGAGAAATATGAACTATACAGTATTATTGAAGACGTAAACTCAAGTAACTATACGAAATTTGATCAAAATCTTTACAGCCGTTTTTGAGAAAATCAAATTATTGTTAAAGTTGGCAAGAATAAACTACTCTTAATTATTGAGCAATGTCAACCATTTCTGTGTATACTCTGCTCAGTATGATAAAATGCCTAAGTACGAGATTTCATTCATTTTCGCTTTACCGTCTAGACTCCAGAGCCAGTAACAGACAGGCAGACAGACAGACGGCATTGCGACAAGCACTATTTCGGATTCAGCCACTTCTAAAACGTATATTTCCGTAAAAATCTCGTGGTCGAATTTTTTCGCGATAACAATACTTTCTCGATACTTCGTATGAGAAAGTAAAATGAATAAAAGGCTGCACGTCGAAAAGTCGATTTTTACTTGTTATTATATGGGAAATTGAAATGTCTTAGCTACTTGTTGTCGAACACAGGACTTTTTTCGAGATTTATTTTCGGCATCACCTTAAAATATGTTAATCGAGCATCCCTGACAAATTTAAGAGTTTCTATCGCCATTATTTCTTAAGTTATTCGCGTTAAACCATAATTCGCCACCAGACGCGTGACCAATCAACGGAGCAACGGACGGAAAGACGTGGGCTATTATTAGTATTAATGCATGAAATGGTTCTTACTTAATTAAAAAGTTTGTTAGATAATTATAATTTGTAACTTAATAAGTAAACCAATTAATTTGATTCTAAATTATGACATTAAATTTTTGTACTTAATTTAAAGTTTATCAAATACCTCTACTTTTAAAATATCTCCCTACCAATATTTTTTAATAACTCTATCTGTCGTCTGTCTGTCTGTTCCTTTATGCACGCCCACAATTCTCAACCGATTTCAACCAAACTTAGCACAATTGTAGGAGACTGTAACGAGAAGGTCAACATGTGGTTTTAGTGTCTGTCTGTCCGCTTTATTCTAAATGGCGGCAAAGTTTTTGACTGTTCCTTTACATACGCCAACATTTCTGAACCTATTTCGTCCAAATTTGGCACGATTGTAGCGGAGAAAAAGGGGAATGTCAACGCAGGGTTTAAGTCTCTGTCTGTCCGCTTGTTTAATAATTCCAGCCAATTGTCTATCTCTACGTTTGTGCACGCCCACATTTCTAAACCCATTCCGACCAAATCTGGCACGTTTATAGGGTACAGCAAGTGCAAGGTCAGCGCGGGATTTTGTTTCCGTCCGCCTGTCTGATTAAAAAGGGCGGACGATTTAAACAATACACTACGCGTATTTTCCCGAGTCCTTCTATTCTTTTGAATAAATTTTTTTACAAATTTGAAGGACTCCCTGTAATAATTCATAAGCGGTTTTGTTTCTCTCTGCCCGTTTTATTCAAAATGGTGGCCGACTGAATTCTTAAATGCCATGTATAATTTAGAATTCCTATCGGATTTTAACAAAATTTCTCTAGGAAACGCCGGGTATTTCCGCTATTAATATATAAAATAATATTATCGTCTTGTCGGTATAATGTCCTGTCGCATATGTCCTGTCGGCATAATTTCCTGTCGGCAAAACATCTGTCCACGAATAATATATGGACGCGTGGTGCTGGAAGACCACGTCCTCTATCGATAGAACTGTTCTGTTTCTCACGAATGCTCTGGAGGTGGTAAGTGATAAAGGGAGAGAAAATTCACGCGTATGATCTTGGACATTCTACTTAATCGAACAAAACAGAGTTCAATGTGTGCGTGTTAAAATTATTTAATAAACGACTCGATTAGAGGTTAAAATATCTGCCAAAAGGCGATCCTGAAATATTGTGAAATGTTGCTACAAGTTAAGTGTTCCATTTCTATAGGGAACAAGAAACGGGAGATAGATGATTTGCACGAATGCGCTCAATCTTCGTCCGAACCACGCCCAAATTGGCGCCTCTGACGCGACCTCTGTCGGCACCCAAGGGAAGAAGTATTGGCAGCGATGAGGCGAGAGAAAGAAGGTGGGGGGAGGTTGTATGGCTGAAAGGAAATGTGGAAGGAGGAGGAGGGAGGAGTGGGGGAGGCAGAATCGCAGGAGCAAAAACCTCGAGCTGAATGAGATATTTTGGCTCGAAGATGAGTCGCTGAGAGAGAGAGAGAGAGAGCGTGATTTGGGGCAGAGAGGGGCGGAGGAGTTGAAGTGAGTTGTAGGGAGACGGGGGATGCGGGGAGGGATGGATGAAATCCAGCGGTTTCATTCTAATTTGGATGATTCGAAATTAATGTTTTCAATTATAGGCTATGAGATGAAATAAGGACTCACTGAAATTAATTAGGGTAAAATATGAAACATTGGAAATGATGAGAAGCTATAAAAGAATTCGCTCAAGAGCCTCGATAAGATGGCCAAAACCAAAGTTCGCTCCAACTAAGGCCCGCGATCCTCACGGTTTATCATCCTGCTCGCCCTAAGTTAAACTTTAGAAAAGTATAAAATCAATGTGTGTCATATTTCCCTTTATATACATAATACGGCGTTTCTTTACCTTATGGGTAGCAACCCAGAATTGGGTCGCCAAGCTATTTTGAGTGGGTCGCCAAAAGTCTCCAGCAAATTCAGATTTATTAATAATCTATAGATATCTACAAACTAAAGTGTTTGTATGTATGTATACATATTTGTTTGTGTGATTTTTTATAGCGCAGCAGCTACAGCACGTAGAAACAAGAGGAAGGTGTCATTTTAATCGAAACAAAGAGTAAAGTGGTGTAGTCAGGTTTTCATACCGATTTGGTTGTCCTTTCTAATTTAAAACAATTTTCTTTTTTCATTTTCTCCATTTGAATAACATATGGATGATGCAGCTTATTTTTTATTTGAATTTCAAAATTACTTAAAAACATGGTATGAACATGAGACTTACATGGTTGTATGAAGGAAAGAAAAAAGTCTTATTTTTATTGAAGACAGAATCTGAATCCTGAACGAATTAGCGAAACACCATTCTAACGGCACCCACGGAACCAAAGGCGTGCCGCTATAACGAAAGGTCCAAAATCACATTCCAATTATTTGAGAGCATATTTGGTATCTTTTAACGTTCTTCTTCCCTATAAGATATTGTATATGTTGTTCTTCATTATGTAATTTACTATTTTTTGCCGTAATTATTACGGTGTAATAAATCTATCTCACTATATATTAATTTTACGTTGACGTCTGTCGACATTTGTGTATAATTTATTTCGGCGTATTTCTTGAGAACTGTTCGTCGTAAAGATACTCATTACATCAAAGCGAGCCGAAGGCTCGTCAATATATCCTTTCAATGTTATATATCCTCTTGACTATTGTGCCGCAAATTGAGAGGATATATCGACGAGCCTTCGGCTCGCTTTGTTTTAATGGGCAGTCGTCTCCGGGCGCTACCGCGCCCTTCGCCTCGCCCGGAACCAAAGAAACCCTCCCCGTTGTCCGAAGATTGGGTTTGTAAATGTCGAGACCAGCCAATCAGTTTCTGTTAATGTTGTTTTAAAAATAAAATAGCGTAAATCCAGCAATACCTCAGTATATTCTTTCAATGTTATATCCTACATGTTTATTTTTTAAGGTATTCCCGTTAAGAGGAAAGTACCGTAGTTTTTCGTGGGTATGTCGGTTTTGGGGACAAATTTATCAGAGCTCAATTTCTGTCCGCTTTGAAAAAAGGCCATTTGCTCAAAAGTTTGAAACAATATTATCAAAACTGTGATATAATCTGATAGGGAATAGTCCCTAGTATACATCTGTGCATATAAATTTTAATTTTAAATTTTCAGCTAAGACCAGAGTCAAAAAACAAAATGGTATATCGGTTTTGGTACTTTTCCTCTACCTTTATGTTTACTTCGTTTACACTTTCGTAATAGAAGAAATTTTATATTGTATTGTTGTGTAACTGTGCGTATTTAAAAATGTAAATTAGTTGCTAAAAAGTAGAGCATATCTATCTGAAGACACTATCACCACGATGTATATTTTTGAAAAAAATCCGTTGTCAAGCTTATATTGATAAATCTTATAGTAATTCTCATATAAATAAAATATTACAGGGTTATCGGTAGTTATAAACAAAGTATCGGTAGTTATAAACAAAATATCGGTAGTTATAAACACATTATCAGCAGTTATAAACACAATATCGGGAGTTATAAACAGTTATAAACACATTATTGGCAGTTATAAACACAATATCGGGAGTTATAAACACATTATCGATAGTTATAAACACAGCCATACCCATTAATTAGTGCGGTTCAAGATGGAGGGAAAATTGTGCGTAATTAGCGATGATGACTCCAATACCAGCGTAAAGGTATTAAATGAGGTAGCTGTAAAGTCAAGAAAAAGAAGAACAACTGTTACTGATGAGAAAACAGAAATATTTCACAACATGAGGAGAGAAAGTGAGCCTCCAACTAAAATGGCAGAACATTTAGGTGTTTCTAAGTCTGTGAAATTATTTCAAAAAGACAGATGTACTCCCGTGAAATTATGTCCGTTTCATCAGGTAGAATTTTATTTCTTGACGAAACAGGATTTAATTTACATAGCACAAATAATTATGGGTATTCACCAAAAAACACTGAGGCTATCAGAATGGTTCCTACCAACCGGAGGAGAAACATCAGCTTGATCGCTATAATCACAATTAATGGAATTGGAAATTTCAAAATAAAAGACGGATCCTACAACACAGATTTTTTTATTGAATTTCTTGAAGACTGTAAATCTAAGGATATATTTAAAGAAGGCCACATTTTAGTTATGGATAATGTAAAATTTCACCCGTCAAAATGTGATTTCTTGGCTTGAAATGAATGAGGTCAGCTACAAATTTATTCCTCCATATACTCCACAGTTAAACCCGATAGAAGAAGTTTTTAGTGGTCTCAAATCTAGATATCATGCAATACGTCCCATTCCTGAATCATCCACGCAGATTTATGAGTACGTAGTAAGATGTATAGAAAATATGAATAGTGACAGAACATTGAGATTTGAAGCATTTTATAACAACATGGAGAATTATCGCGATTTCGCGTTTAAGACCTTCCCTTTTAGGTAAGTTTCAGTTTTTCCTTTTTATGTGTCATTAGTTTGCTTTAAATAACGTTATTTTAAAGTCATTTTTAAATAATATAAAATTATTTTTAAATAAAATTTGATCCGTGATAGATTTGTGTATATATGTATTCGTCCGAAGTTGTGGTTCTCCGACAGATTCGTCAGGCAACTCCTTCGTACAACTGGCGTTTGACCGCGGTTAGTGATCAAAAGTATATGAAAACCAAAAAAGAAAGATTTCTCGTTAAAGAAGACCAAGAAGAGATTGTTTTTATTTTACTTATCATTCGTAATCATTTTTTGTTAACAACTTTAAATTGTTTAATGAAGTTCTAGTTAATAGTTCTTATAGTGTTATAATTTAAGGATGATTTATTGTCTTAAAAAAAAGGTATTACCAACTAAATGCTGTTGTGTTTAATTAATTTATGAGCTAGACTCGTAAAAGTGAAAATATGACAGACATTCCTTCCTATCAATAATTATTCCAAGCTATTACTAATGTAATACAATGTATTACAATGTAGTTCCGAAGAATGTTTTCCGTCAACTCATACTTTCTTCTTCGTAATCACTTTAATCTTATCATCTACGACTTCCCTCTATAATACGTAATTGTCACATCATTTCTCGAACCATTAAGTACACATTACCATTGGAATACCTAATTACATACTAAAAGATTGTAGTACTGTCTGTATATGTAAGATACGAACACTCTTCCTTCATCCATTTTTCACTCATACTTATTAATTTAGTAGTTATCATCGCTTTCCATTAGTAATTAATTTTTGATTTATGATTCGATTTCATTGGGTACTGTCTTCGCGAAGCAGCAACTACTGTATAAAGTAAGTATAACGAAAGAAATAACTTCGAAAAAATACATATTTATATATTTTTATCAGAAACCTCATTTCTTTTCGTTGTTAAACTAAAAATTAAATCTTCACTTTTATTTACTTATTAAATTCACCTATTTATTACTTACTATGTTTAAATGGCTTTCCGTATTGAAAAATTACATGTTAATGCATGGCTGTGTCTATAACTAACGATAATGTATTTATAACTCCCGATATTGTGTTTATAACTGCCAATAATGTGTTTATAACTACCGATACTTTGTTTATAACTACCGATAACCCGTTAAGTACGTATACTATCAATTTTAATCAATTACTCCGTTTTACAACAGCTATATAAATATCAACCATAATAATAATTCTGTTATAATTAGTTTTTTAATAGTTCCAAACAACATTTCACGCAATTCCTTATGTACTTCGATAAATAATAAGCAAAGATTCCATCTCATTGTCAACGCAATTCGGATTGCGCTGTCGTGTTTAATCCCTAATTTGTGTTGTCATGGCAAGGAAACATTTTGTTTAAAAAAAACCTCAAAATTTGTGGTAAAAACCTTAATTTTGGACAAATTCGGGTTGTATTTGAAATTCTACGGTAGGAAACTGAAACTTTAGTTTTTCTTCCGTCTGGATCCAAGGCTCGTCTTCGTACCAGCAGTACTTCCATGAAAAAACACACGTACATACAAATCCTTTAAAATATATAATGGACTAGCAGGAGTGCTCGTTGAATTTCAACGGATTTAGTGAATCTAAAACTTCGACCGTGTCACATGTAAACATCGCAAGAATAAGACAATACACGGTTTTAACTGTCGGATAACGCAAAAGCTATATAAATCGGTCCGCATTTACCTATTTAGAAGCATTTACCTATTTAGATGAATAAAGGAAGAAAAATCGAAAATTCCCTGTAAACTTATGGGAAAATAGTGATCCCAAAAAAAATTTTTATCACAATATAGTGTATGTTACCACCAGGATAAAATTATGTACATATGCGAAGTTTCGTGACTATATCTTCAAAGATGTGGAAATCACAATTTGTGGAAAATCTACTTCTAATTATTTAAATTACTTAGGTAGTTTGCTTTGGAGAACTCTATGCCACACTATGTTTGTTTCTTCGCTACTGTAGTTTATATTAGGTATATATTATTTCTTTCGGTTAATACTAGCTGAAACGCCAGGCTTCGCTCGGGAAAGAATAGCAAACGATTTTTATTGTTCGGGGGAAACGTTCCCAATTCTTTAATTACGCAAGCGATGCTTACATTAACAGTTACTATTTTATGCATTGTATTGTACGCATTAACGTCTTACTTAATATTCACATGGATAGATGCACCGAAGCCTTTAAACCGGCAATAAAATTATGTGGATTATGTCAATAATATTAGCCAAAACGTAAACAATAAACAACATCTTGGTTACCGAACAAATGTATCTATCGAATTATGTTGCGATAAATCTTTCAATGTTAATGGTAAAGATAACAATGTTCTAATATTCCTTAAAATTCATTTGACTCACTTTAAAAGTATTCATAGACTATATTTAGACCTACCTTGGCGTTAGCTATTCTTCCTCTACGGCGTGCCACGGCGTGGATTTTCCTTGCATTAATCTTTACGTGTATAGAAATACGTGTATTTCTCCCTTTGAAGAGGACAACAATTAAGAAATTTAACTTTGTTGCCGTCTGGAAAATTGACATCTAAACCGATAAATTTTGCGCTTAAAGGAAAATTTCGAGCAATTTCGCATGTAATACCACGAAACATGAACAGAATTAAAATATTCAGTCTTTCATGCGTAAAATAATCCATTTCCCATGATCGTAAGTTAATATTTAGGTATATTTATATCCACATCAGTGAAGGGCTGCATGGCATTTTGGGGTTTCTCCACACCATTTCCCATGAATTCTTATGGAAATAGTATTTTGTTGGCCCCATGGGGTATAATTCCGGGTCCACACCAAGGCGAACATTGTTCGCAAACATAGTTAGGTTAGTGAACATTGTTCGCGAACATTTGCTTAGGAACAATTTAGTGAACATTATTCGCGAACAGTCGTGTCCACACTGAAAGCTTTTGTTCGCAAAGTTTTATTCAAAATGTCAAGTAGTGATGACGATTTAATAATCTGCAGTGCCGCAGAGGTTGTTCTGAACTATGAAGTGAAAAAACATAAACGGCGATGGTGGGTCAAAACTTTATTAACCCTTCAAGCGCGCAGGACGTTTACTTAAATCCCGTGTTTGAGGTCATAAGAGGTTTTTAAAAAATTGCGAAAATGCGCTATTTCGATTCCTGAAAATTGAAAAATTCGTAACTTTTTTCATTTTTATAGGATTTGTATAAAATTTTTTGAATATTTTAGTAGATCATAACCTTTATAAAGAATTTATTTTACATTATCTTACATTAAGCACAATCTTTACAGGAGAGAAATACAAAATACGCAAACCCCGATTGCCGACCATGTTAGCGCGCACCCGTGCTTTCTTATATCATTCAGTATTAAGAAAACTATAAACAGCATTGAAACGCAGTCTTTTTCAAAATAATATTTCAGCTTTTATTAAATTTTATTGCTGGATGTACCTACCTAAACCAGATAGAAAAAAAGTTTCTCGCAGGTCAACTTTTTCATTTTTTGACTAAATATTTGAAATAAAGTTTACGTTTCATATATTTCTAAAAGACATTTCATAAAGCTTATGAAGTTTTGAGTTATACAGTAGTCATTCATAGTCAGTACAGAATTTACATGATGAAATTTGTCCTATTTCGTTCAGTATAAACGGAGCTATGATGTTGTATGTATCAGAATGTACGCGTAATAAGAAAATTAGAAAAGTTAAAAGTTTTTTTAAAGGCATTTGCTTTATCCCATTTACCATGAAATTTACAAGAAAATATAACTTCAATGAATCATCCATATTGAATTTTTTTCCTAGCATTCACTTCAGACTAACTTCTTGAGAGCGACACGAGAATATTTCTCCTGTGAAGACCCGAGCGTAAGGGCAAGCGCTCGCTCCGAAACTTTCGCATTCTACGCATCATCAATGATTTATTTTTGTAAACAGAACTTGGACCCAAGCAGGAACGCTTCCTCCTCTCTATCTCATACTATAATGTTCTCAAGAAATGCTGTAGCAAGCACATGGCCCGAAGAGAGCCGAACAATGGTTTTCGTTGTTCGGCTCTCCTCGTCTTATAACTCTCAACCTCTGACTCTTATGGAAAAACAAATTGAAAGCGAATTTTGTAAGCAGATGAGTAGTCTAGATCTTGTTTCACTTTGTAGTAGCATTCATCTACATCTACATGATACCCTGCAAATCACCAGACTGGTGGATGGCAGGGGGTGCAGCACACCAAAACCTACCTAATAACGTCCCTCGTGGGAATCACTCTCCTGTTATGATCCCGTATGGTCCTTGGAAAAAACGAGCTCTGGTATCGCTCGGTCCTACAGTCGATCTCTCGTATTTTATTCTCGTGATCGTGCCTGCCCATGTACGTAGGTGCCTCTAATATTCCTGATACCTCCTCTAAGAGAACTTCCGACCTAAATTTCTCCAGAAGCCTTAACCTTGCGCTAATTCTGCGATCCTCTAGCGATATCCAATTCAACTCCTTCAAGAGTGACGTGACGCTTAATTTTTGCTCATATTTTTGCTTTACGAATCTGGCTGCTCTGCGTTGGATTCTTTCTAACTCAGGATCGGATAAATAGTATTGATGGAGGTAGACGCTAAGTAAGACAATGTGGGAGCAAGTATTATGGAAAAGGATGAAGAAAAAGCTATACGGGTGTTGTGGAAAGAAAACCCTCTATGAAGCGATGGGATAAAGTCATGTGGTCAGAAGAACTAAAACATGACGAGGTTAATAAGTAAGATTTGTGACTTGGGGAAGTGGCCTCAGGATTTCCTAGAAGTATCAATGATCCCTCTGAAGAATAAGACAATCATTGTAATGAGTACAGAACGATAAGTTAACTGTCATATACTTACAAGATCATTACAAGGATTCCTAATAAGAGGCTAGAGAAAAGGCCGAAGAAATGCTAAATTCGGCTTCAGAAAAGGACGAGGAACCAGAGATGCTATCGGTGTAGTGAGAATCATATCAGAAAGGGCAATAGAGTACAGCCAAGATAGTTGGGTATTTCTCACCTGGAAGGAAGCTTTTAATAGAGTAAATGAGGTAACTCTGATTAAGATATTAAAGTACATAAGAGTATGTTGGAGCGATAGTACACCGATCAGGTGTCTTTACGTGAATCAAGTTGTGAAAGCCAAGATGAAGATCGCAGACACCAACGGAGTAAATATCGGTAGAGGAGTAAGACAGAGCTGCTGTCTATCGCCGATTCTATTCAATATATATGGAGAGAGACTAATGCAGGAAGCGTTAGAAGGCACGGGAGATTTCAAAATCGGAGGAAGGATTATAAGAACAGTGAAATTCGCGGATGATCAACTACTTCTAGCAAGAAAGGAAAAGGAACTCCAGAAAATGATAAATAGACTAGTGATAACAGGTAGAAAATACGGTATGGAGATAAATACAGAAAAATCCAAAGTCATGCGAATATCGGGTAATGGAGGAAACTTCAGAATAAGTATTTTAATAAAGCCATTAGAACAAGTTTGGAAGCATCATAACCAGAGAAGCAAAATGTACCGGTGAAATAAGGACTGGAATAGCGAATGCAAAAGCCGGTTTCAGAAGAAAAAATCTCCTACTCAGGGGAAATATAAAGGAGAATATCCGAACGAAGTTGATAAAATGCTATGTATGGAGTATAGCTTTGTACGGAGCAGAAACATGGACGCTAAGGAAAAATGATATTAAATACTTGGAAAGCTTCGAAATGTGGTCAGGGAGAAGAACGCTGAAGATAAAATGGACAGATAGGGTGAAAAATGAGAAAGTACTACGAAGAGTAGGAGAGAAGCGAACGATTATACAGACTATCAGAAAGAGGATTGAGCATTACCTGAGGAGAGAGTGCATGATTAAAGAAGTGCTAGAAGGAAAACTGGATGGAAAAAGAGAAAGAGGTAAGAAAAGGTTTCAGCTAGTAGACGACTTGAAAGGGAAAGAAAGGCATGAAGAAAACTGCGGAAAATAGGAGTACATACAAGGAGAACCAGGTTTAAACATGAATAATCACGGATCTGTCTACGGACAGACTACCTATCACAGCACACGAACGTTCATGTGGTTTCTTTCGCTCGGAACAAAATATTCCCAAGAATCCTCAGTTCTTTTTCGTTCTGTTCCCGTATCCGCCACAAAAAAATGTCTCCATCCAACGATTTATGGGAATCCTTTAAATAAAAAAATCTCTCTCCGTCATTTGCTTCGCTCGCTATACGATTCGCTTCTGTTGACCTTCACCCTTCCTTTTTTTCCCTTTCAAATCTCTTCCAGTCCATTTCCGATATCGACGCTTTTCACGCTTCGCTTTCATCCAATAGACGAGCGCATAATCCAGTACAAGCGGAGACGTCCATCCTTTTGGCTGCATTTTGCCAGTTTATATGTATTTGAGGCAGTGGCGGAACCAAGGGGCCCCTTCTTACTTGGATAACCCCATTGCACTCCACTGGACGCTTTCTTAAATTCTTTCCTCGCAAAAATCCTCAATTATACGCCGCAGATTAGGTCTGTACAGCAAGGGAAAGAAGGATTCTGATAGGGATCTTCAAAATATAGGGCAGTTGGCAGGGGCGGATTCAATAGGTGGAGGGGCGATCGCTCCCCCCCCCCCCCCTCTTGAGAAGTTTCTGGATCCGCCCCTGATTTGAGGGGGAAAATATAGAAAAAAAAGAATTACATTTTGCGAGATTAACTCTCCTCTTGCATTCTCCTCTATTTCGCCTCTTCTCACACTCCATCTCTCTATCTTCTATACAGCGACTATTTTAAAATTTCCCTTCTATTCTTTTTGAGGAAAAAGAAGAAAAGGAGATAAAGAGAGAGAGAGAGAGGAAAGAGGAAAAAGGTGGAGGAGAAGAAGAAGATGAGAATAAATACACTTTAGAAGATGAATGTTAGAAGGGGAGAAAGTGTGTACAGGGACGCGGATGATGTTTCGATTGTATCGATATTTTGTTTCGATATTTTTGTGTCGATACCGATAGGTCGGTAGTTTGCTATATCGACACATCCCTCTTGTACTTTCCTTAATCTGCCTTCCTCCTTCCACTCATAAACTTTTCCACTTTTTCGTCACTCACATTAAAGGATAAACATAATATTGAAAAACTGCAGCCGTAGTTTTGTATAAAATAGGAGTACGTTATGCATTACAAATTTTAGCAGAAAAAAGAATATATGATAGACTCATGCATTTTGAATTTTAAGAAACATTAAAATAAATGGCCTTAGCTGTCATTAAAATTTCAGTCAAATGAAATACCCATTATCAAATATGGAAACACTCAATTTTATGTTATAAAAAATCGACAAACAATAGAAAATTATCAAAAACATTAAGTTATTAATAAAAGATGCTTTCTCAACAATTATAGCACATAAATATTGTAGTAAGTTACATTTCATAATTCACTACACATGTCCGTGTTTGCGTGGAATTACCCAGTAGTATCGAGTCTTATAAAAGAGACTCTTTCCTTATAACAGGCATCTGTCTCGTCTGGAAACACTGTGTGGGCTTTGGATACCATAGCGTCTTCTTACAGTACATTTTGTTTAAAATGCGTCAACCGAAACTTAACTGGTCTTTTATTAAAGCACGGGTCTTTATATTTACTCCAAAAGAAGCATTCCTTGTTTTATCTTTGGTGTTGTGCGTCTCCTGAACGGATTAATAAAAGAAGTAATGCATTTTCATTTGTTCACAAATAAACCTGTCTCGATGTGTTCTTGCAGTAATAAGTTCTGGACTTCTCTCATCAAAATTGATTCTTAATCTGCTTCTTGCAGAATACGCCTTAGAGTAATTAAGATCTCTGCAAATGCGGAAAATCTTTCGAAGCATTTGAAACTCAAACTAGTGTGTGTTTGATTTCCAGTAAAACTTGTTTTATTTTTGATAAAATATGTCGTAATATGTACAATAAAATTTGTATAACTTATACGTACTTTGAGTGATACCCACTTTTAGCTGCAAATGCTTCTCAATTTCTTTATAGATTCGGAGATGCTGAATATTTCCCCCTATCAACCGCTCCGAATCGCTTGTTTCCGTTATGCCACATTTTTAGGCTCGTTTCGCTTCCATCATGAGCGCCTATTAGCGTCCGTCCGTCCGTCCGTCCGCATGTTCGTTCTCGGCTTCTACAGAACGGATTTTCATGATATTTGATAGTAAGGACCTACAGTCAAAGATAATAAGAAAATCATATAAATGAATCACGCACGCCAATCAGGGGCACCACTTTACTGATGACAAAAATTAACTTTCTGTCATATCTTGTAAAGTATTCATCGTTTCAAAATAATTTTCGAATAAAACTCGTAGAGCTAGTAAAGTAGAGTAATTATTTTCCTTTGCGGTTTTATCGTAGGAGTAGCTGTTATCAAGAAAATCAAAAAGGAATGTATTAATTCGAGTTGAACTTGAAAAATTCTTGCATGGTTACTTCAGCATTGTTACTGACATAATCAACCTCACAAAATACGTTTAATTTCCTTATTTTAAATAGGGAATCCTCATTAATCACAAACAATATAGGTGTTTATCGACAGGAAATAACATGTAATTGAATATTATGCAATAACTTGGCAAATTTATATTGCGACAGATGGGGGAGGGTTGCCGAAATCCTTATGAAGTACAGGCAATATAGGTGTATTCAATCTTGCGATACTAATAATGAGCTGTTTATTATAGCAACGATGAAAACAAATGACGGTTAATTTATTTAAATCTGTTAATACGAAGATTAAACATTGGTGGAACAAAAATGCGAATTGCAAGCTAATGATAGTTCAGAAGCATTTATAAATTACCAAGAAAAACTTCATCAAAATCACTTTTCTCGATATCGTGAAAAAGTACGTCAAGATTCTACACGGATTTAAGTCAAGTATCACTAAAATAGTTTTCGAGAGAATAACGAGACAGGAAAGTTTATAAAAAAGATGTACAAAGAGAACAAATAGATTAATGCTTTATGTCGGTGAAGCTTTCATTATCGGTAGTTTGGTGACAAATTACTGGAAATCAGCCAAAGGGTCGACAATATCAGTTTACGGAAATGGATTAATTTTTAACAGTTAACAAACTCCAAAAGTATTTGCTAAATCGTTATCAAATTTGGTATGAGCATGAAGAGCTGATTGGTTTTCGACAACATCGGTTAACCAGAAGTCAAGGTTTATTCGAAACCCGTTTCGGTTTTGGCGAAATATCTCCGTTAAAACATCATTATTTTATATGCAATTCGATACAACTGTTATAGAGAATGTAATTTCCTACAACTTTTATTTTAAACAAATTTCCATAGCAGTTATTGTTTAGGAATTATTTATAAACTAGTGTAATGCCCGTTGAAATATCAACGGAAGAATTATAGATAGATAGATTATTATTATTTTCATTTAAAATAATTAATATAACACTTTTACATATGAAATATTTTGACGTTGTTACCCTAAAGTATCATAATAAAACTAATATAACAGACAGTGTCACTTTGTCCCTATGTCCCTTTGTCATGTAATGCTTTTTGAAGCTTAATATCTCGCAAACGACTGAATCGAATTTGACGAAATTTTCAGGATAGCATTATGATATAATAACAAAACGTTTTAATGTATCTAACTCAAGATCAAAGACTCGGGTTCGACTCGAGGGGATAATTTCCATTTCCAATAAGGTAACACGTAAAACCGGCTTTACGACGTGAAGGCTTTCATTCTTTTTTAGATTAAAATTAAAAAGATTTGGCCTACAATCTTCTGTTATGAACCATTTTTAAGAAAACATTATAAAGTTTCTTATCCTGTTCATCTTTTTCCGCCTTCAGTTCAAAATTTCTCAATGTAAATGATTAATTCACACAGTTTGAGGAAATCTTACCATTTTAACGGGAAGTTGCCTTGCTTACCAATTCCATTGTTAGACCTCTATATCATATTGTTATTTCAATCCTTGTGTAAACATGCTTTGGTTCTTTTGTATAATAGCTCCGCCACTCTTAAAGCCCTCTAAAAGCCCCACCAGGAGTCTCGAGGGAAATGAACTCAAACAAAAAATTAATACTTTAATAAAACTTTATTGGAGGAAGTGTATTATACCACCACCCCCCCTCCCACCCTTCAAAATGGCGCCACTAGAAATCATATATTTCTTGGTAATATCATGACAACCATAAATAAACAAGCACATGAAACAAAATGAGGTACTACTGATTTATCCCGGACCCCCTTTGAAAAAGAATTTTTGCGATAATCCTTTCTAGGAAAAAACATTAAAACAAACTAAGAAAATGAGAAACTCCGGCTCGCTTTTATTTTAGACTAGCAGAAATTCCCAGCATTGCCCGGGGAAATTTATTTCAAATCCGATCGGAATTCTAGATGATAAGTATGTACATGGTATTTAAGAATTCACTCGGCCGCCGTGTTGAATACAATGGGCAGAGAGAAAGAAAAACCACGTATGAATTATTTCTCGGAGTCCACCACAATCGTACAAAATTTGATTCAAATCAATAGTAGAACTTGGGAAAATACGCGTATTTTAATCAGTACATGCCGTCCAATTGTGGATAAGGAAGTAGTCTTTTCCCACCTTTCTCACTGTGTATAAGATGTAGAAAATAAGGAAAATCAGCAAAATCAGGAAAATCAGGAAATTCAAGAATATCTGGAAATTCAGAAAAATCAGGATATTCAGGAAAATCATGATATTAAAAAAAATAAGGAAAATCAGGAAAACTACTTTCCTTATTTTCCTTATTATCCTTATTTTCCTGGTTTTCCTAATTTTCCTGATTTACCTGATTTTCCTGAATTTACTGAATTTCCTGAGTTTCTTGATTCTCCTGAATTTCCCATTTTTCTGAATTTCCTGATTTTCCTTATTTTCCTGAATTTCCTGAATTTCCTTAATTTCCTGATTTTCATGAATTTCCTGAATTTCCGTATTTTCCTCAATTTCTTGAATTTCCTAAATTTCCTGAATTTCCTGTTTTTCTTGAATTTCCTGAATTTCCAGATTTTCCTGAATTTCCAGATTTTCCCGATTTTCCTGAATTTCCTGATTTTCTGAATATCCTGATTTTCCTGAATTTCCAGATTTTCCTGAATTTCCCGAATTTCCTAAATTTCCTGATTTTCCTGATTTTGCTGAATTTCCTGATTTTCCTGAATTTCCTGATATTCCTGAATTTCCTGATATTCCTGAATTTCCTGATATTCCTGAATTTCCTGATTTACCTGATTTTCCTCAATTTTCTGATTTCCGGAATTTCCTGATTTTCCTGAATTTCGTTGATTTGTTGTTTATACGGTTCACTACACATTCACTTTTGATGATTCATCCGGGATAATCACCCAAAGTGAACCGTGTAAATTCGCCTTTAGTGAATTGTCAATGCTTGGTCAACCGAGATTAATCAGTGCTGCCAATATAGGGGATTGACATTTTTTCATAAGATAACACGTATGAATCCATATCTTGGCTTGCAAGGTATTTTTCCTTCAAGCATTAAAGTACGTAAATATGGACCGATTTTTCTGGTTTTTGCTTTATTCGACGAATAAAACTCTATACTATCTTATTCCTGCGAAGTTTACATGTTACACTATGGAGGTTTTCAGAAATACGCTATTTGTTTCGAAATTTTGTGGATTTTTCGTACTCTTTCCGGGCGTTGCCAAGGCTCCCGTCATTGTTACCTCCGATTCAATTATTATCTGTTCATTCTATCTTTGCGACTCGGAGGAAGGGGAAGAAGAGCTCTACCTATCACGTGACTTTAAGGGAACCAATCGGAACGAAGTAGAAGGATTCTTTCCCGTAGATAGTTCATTCTTTCTCTTGCTTCCTTTGTTATCACACGAGTCTTAGAGTGCACTGTTGCCACGTGTTTATCGTTGAGTTTTTGTTACTCTGTTACTTTGTTATCATTGAGTTTTTGTTACTTTGTTGTCGTTGAGTTTACTTTTGAGTTGTTGTTTTTGAGTGTGTTTCTTCCGTTCGTGGAGTTTTCACAACCTTTGCGTCGGCAATGGAGAAGAAATACTTTTCCGTTCTTCGCAGTCAAGCTGTCCTGAATAATTTCATATTCCGGAGAGGTTACATCAACGATTCTCAACCGGTGTGTAGGGAAAATTTAGCGAAAGGGGCAAGCTTTGCTTACGTATTTCGTGTTTTTGCGATATTGACGAAATTACATTGTTTAATTAGGACATTGGATGGTTTTGTTATTAGTTCGGAAAGTTGTAGGAAATTCCATTATCTATAACATTTGTATAGAATTGTATATATCATAATGATGTTTTAACGGAGAAATATCGCAAAAACCGAATCGGGTTTCGAATAAACCTCGACTTCCGGTTAACCGTTATTAAACTAATCAGTTCTTTGTGCCCATTCTAAAGTGTTATATATGAAGTTTGGTAACGATATGACAAGTACTTTTTGAGTTAGAGCGCCCACAATCACATCCATCCATCCATTCACACACACATACATCATCCCGAAAATAGTCTAAACGTGTTCTAGGGACCTCAAAACGTGTATTTCCGTTGAAATCACGAAGTCGATTTTTTTTCGTGATCACAATACTTTTCCATTACTTCGTATGGAGAAAGTAAAAACGCGAAAACATTGCGAGGGTTCAGATAGTAATGTCATTAGTATTAAACCATAACAAATAGAAGACATTTATTTTTTGTAAAAAAAATCGTCCTATAATATCTGCTTTCGCAATACTTTCCTAACATTACTTTCTCCATACGAAGTAATGGGGAAGTATTGTGATTATGAAAAAAATCGACTTCGAGATTTCAACGGAAATACACGTTTTGAGGTCCCTATAACACGTTTAGACTATTTTCGGGATGATGTATGTGTGTGTGAATGGATGGATGGATGTGATTGTGGGCGCTCTAACTCAGAAGGTACTTGTCATATCGTTACCAAACTTCATATATAACACTTTAGAATGGGCACAAAGAACTGATTAGTTTAATAACGGTTAACCGGAAGTCGAGGTTTATTCGAAACCCGATTCGGTTTTTGCGATATTTCTCCGTCAAAACATCATTATGATATATACAATTCTATACAAATGTTATAGATAATGGAATTTCCTACAACTTTCATTTGAAATAATATTCTAGAGCAGTTATTGCTTAGGAGTTATTTATAAATAACCGGTTTTTCGGTTTCCGTCAAATATCTCCTTAAAAACATCGTTATTGGTAATCTTCGTGAGGGCAAATGTTGTAGAGAATAATATTTCTTCCAAGTTTTGTTTGAAACAAATTTTCGTAGAACCATCCATTTCGGAGATATTTCGCTTTATCCTAATACCAGTATACAGCGCCAGCACCATGTAGCGGTGAATTCTGTAAACATATTCAAAATATACGTAATTTACGGCAGTAAGGACGACTGTATTCTTTGAAGATACGAAATAATAATTTTACCTCATAATGCTATTCATAATAATTTAAATATCTAAACCTCAAATATAGAGAAAGTCATGTGTTGGACACGTAACATTTTTTTTCTATTGGCTTGGCGTTTTTCTGCCTTAACGTATCAGGTAAAAACTGCAGTCGAGAATGCTTACTTCGACTACATTGAGAGACCTTTTCTTCTCTCCAGGTAAATTCTTCCTTTCTTTCGATTTATAAACAATGAGTGCAGAGGAGTAAGGACGGCGTTCTCTCGCTTATTTTTAGGCGGGAGTTATCTTAACAGTGTTACGCGGAAGATTTCACTGGTTTCAAAGAAATCGTAAGGCAGCATTAATCAAAATATAAGGTGATGGCGCGTAATATAACGCCACTTTAGCAATGAAGCCTCTTATTTAAACTCAAACGGATCCCAAGATTTTCGTACCTGTTGCTTTGCAGCAATGACTGGACATCGTTTCTTAATTCTTACGCGATGGCGGCTTTTTTTTCCGTCGTCAGTTTTCTTCAAAACGTTAATTTTTACACTCGATGAATACCTTTATTCCTTTGTTTACTTTTTTTACTAAACCACTCATATTAAAGGATGTAGTAATGGGCTCCTTTGTACAATTCTAGTATTCACTTTGAAACAAAAATTACTATATGCGAGTTTAAGCTAATCTGCACTATTTCGCAAATTAGTGAGGTTAAATCCTTTTGACCCGTTGTGCCCAGCACTAAAATAAACGGAAGAGAAGTAAAATTGAAGCGCGCACGCTGGATAAATTCCAAAAACCTTCGTTTGAACCAGCATTTTCTCAAAATTTGAGCAAGTGGAAGCATGGGCTTCTTTGAAAGGAAGTAAAAGCGAAGAAATACAATAAGAGAACGCGCGGAAAATCACAGCGTATTTTGTCCTCGCCCGTTACATTTTGCACGATGAATCGAAGGGGTTGTCAGCATTTGGCCCGCATGAACTTTTGGGGGTAGGGTTTCATAACTATCGAGATTATTCCATGAAATGCATATTTTATGCGAGTGCAATTTGGCACCCGTCTTTCGCACTTATGTTTCAGTTATGAAAATCAAGGAATTCGAACGTTGTCCGGCAGATCTTGTGCAGAAGAGGATTTGTGAGAGACCCGAACTGTGTAACTCAGGTTTAGTTCTCCTCTCTATTCTGTAAATAACACTATCTGTATGCTTTTCACACACCCCTTCTTGTGTGGCTGTTTTCCTGCAGTGGGGGTTTTCCTAATATATGCGGCTGTCCTTTTCGCAAGAGCTCACTGGGTTTCCTTCAGCACTTAGTTGCCCTAAAAAATTATATATATATATATATATATATGTAGCTAGTATTTCTATTATTTAAAGTTTTTGTATGTTTTTAAGTTTTCCTTAACTGGTAATGGGTTAGATGGTAGAAGAGACTGTCTAGTCTGAATGTTGCCCAAAAATAAAGCCGATTACTTACTCATTATTTCTGTCTGAAACACTTCGACTAGTTTTTTCATTGTCTCACGATTGGCTGCCTGGAGACAACATTCCTACATCTAGAAACCAAGGATACGAACGGGAATTTTACCGCGCAGTCAATTCGAAGATTTCAAACCTCAAACGTGAATGGGAGAGTATATGTATTAGTATGGGAAAATAAGGTGAAAGTTAAAAAGAAAGAGGTCAAATGAGTCAAGATGTTAAAACATTATGTGAGAAATGCTTTAATTAGGATGGGGCGTGGATGAATCGTAAAGGGGATTTTTTTAAAAGCTTTTTCGCTTACGCCTTTTAGCATGAGAGATATGGCTACTGTGGTGTCCCAAAATCCATACGCACACATTGCTTCAGGTTAATCAACGCAGGAATCTAATCGAAAGAAAAAGAAATCTCTGGTTTTGATTGTTTTGTTTAAGGAGGGCAACTCGCCCTCGTCCGGTACAGCGAGAGAGAGAGGGCGAGCACGTCTCGCATCGGACGGGCAATCAATCTTTCCTTTCCGCCAACGTCTTCCGATGCACGAGACCGCCCTCCATTTCTCGCCCCTCTCTCTCTCTCTCGCCCCTCCTCCCTCTCTCCTCCCCCTCTATCGCCCTCTCCTTTCCCCCTCTTTCGCCCTCTCCTCCCCCTCTATCGCCCTCTCCTCCCCCTCTATCGCCCTCTCCTCCCCCTCTATCGCCCTCTCCTCCCCCTCTATCGCCCTCTCCTCCCCCTCTATCGCCCTCTCCTTCCCCCCTCTTTCGCCCTCTCCTCCCCCTCTATCGCCCTCTCCTCCCCCTCTATCGCCCTCTCCTCCCCCTCTATCGCCCTCTCCTCCCCCTCTATCGCCCTCTCCTCCCCCTCTATCGCCCTCTCCTCCCCCTCTATCGCCCTCTCCTCCCCCTCTATCGCCCTCTCCTCCCCCTCTATCGCCCTCTCCTCCCCCTCTATCGCCCTCTCCTCCCCCTCTATCGCCCTCTCCTCCCCCTCTATCGCCCTCTCCTCCCCCTCTATCGCCCTCTCCTCCCCCTCTATCGCCCTCTCCTCCCCCTCTATCGCCCTCTCCTCCCCCTCTATCGCCCTCTCCTCCCCCTCTATCGCCCTCTCCTCCCCCTCTATCGCCCTCTCCTCCCCCTCTATCGCCCTCCGAAAGCGACCCCGGTGCCTCACTCGCCTTTCGACCGCACGACGAGCAGCAGCACCTCCGTCCCATTACTGCTCGGTTGCTGCTCTCCTTTCTCGCATTCCCGTCGCCGGGCTCCCGCTTCACCACACCCTAACGACCAGCCGC
Source organism: Uropetala carovei (assembly GCA_036926305.1). Classification (NCBI taxonomy): domain Eukaryota; kingdom Metazoa; phylum Arthropoda; class Insecta; order Odonata; family Petaluridae; genus Uropetala; species Uropetala carovei. Next base: position 1,727,773 of record JAXCHB010000095.1, read on the forward strand.
CGCCTCGATCCGCCTTCGACGCCCTAACGACCCTCCGACGCCATAGCGACCGTCCGTCCAGAGCGAGCGAGAGAAGAGACGAAGATGAGCGTCATTGCGGCAAAGTAGTACCTCGTGTGAGGAGAAAGGTGACGAATCGGAGGACGCCCCGGGGGCGAGGTGAGTGACAAGAAACGTTTTCTATTCGCTATTTTTGATTATAACAGTGGAGGTGAGAATTTTGCTGCCTTCTGTTTGAACGAAAGCGCTATTGGGTGCGTGGAAAAGGATGAATAAACTTTATTGATCGCCAAATACCTTAAACCGCGGTGCGAAGGCTTTCTTCGATTTTAAAGGATATATTTAAACCCGCGCTTTTAAAGTTTTAAGTGTAAAACCCTATCTTTCCTACATTCTTTAGAATTAATTGTATTAATCCATCTTATCAAACGGATATATCTACTAAAAGGTTACGTTACGGTAGCATTTCTTAACGTGATTATATATTTCTTTCTTTACCTTTTAATAACAATTGAAGTTTTAATACTATTTCAATTTTTTTAAATTATACATAGAAATTAAAAAAAAACTAACCATAAAAGGTTGGGAGCGCTAGATGAGGATTACGACTGCAAAACAGCCGTCATCAGCGGTGAATTCTTTTTGCTTCGGCTTTTAACATCTAATTTATATACGCTTTCCAATATTTATTCGAGCCATAAGGAGAGTCTGATAACTCTTTCTCGACTGCCTTTACATAATCATATATACCGCGTGCACGTGTAAACATACGTATTGCAGAAGTTCCCAGCCTTTTTACGGCGAGTAGCTAGACTGTCCGATTTTCGCGACACGTAATTTCAAATTACAAGAAGACCAATATTCATGCGAATATCTTCTGCCAACTTTTTCTGCAGATCGATAGATCTGTGCAGCAAAAGCGCTTTGGTATTGACTCGTAGCTTTTTATTAATGAAAATAATTAATTAAATTACTTAATTTAACTTTGGACAGTATAACCAATACGTTGCATTTGTGCATCTCGCTGAACTTAAATAAGTTTTGATGTTGAACTGGCATGATATTTCAAATGAACTTTCTCTGTGCATAAGACACACATGGACATCTTTACGCAACCTTATTTGTCCAAATTAATTACGCTTGGGATATTGACGATATGCGAAATGGTCCAGTATTTCCCATAATTTATTTATTTATTAGGTCAACATTTTTTGAGGATCAAAAATGTTGATTTTCCTTAGAGTCACAGATAATTGATAAAGGTAAATATTTTGATTGAATTCAAATTACGATACTCTGAACAGAACCGAAACAAAGTCATTTTACATGTACGATATATACATCATACCCCGCAAGCCACTTTGGTGGATGGCAGGGGGTTTAATTCCCATTTATTAATCTGCAATCGTCCGATGGAAGAATTATCCTTTGCATCGCTAGCTTTTACAATGGATTTCGCGATTCTTATCCTAATTATAGAGTGCCTTCCGAAATATGTTGTATTCCTGGTAACATGTTCTATAACCCCGTTCGCTAACATCTCTGGCATACATTTTAACAGCGAATTGAATTTACACGAGCTTAGGATTCTTTGTCGGGAAAAATATCACAAGAAGCTCAAACCATTTTGTTAATTTTTTTATGAAACCATATTAGGATTAGGCTAGTTGCCTACTTTCTTCATTCGTTACAAGAACAATTGGAATCACAATACTCTCCAATGTAATTATGTTGAAAAATGGGTCGACAATAACAACAACGTAATACAATGCCATATTTCCTGATTAATACAAATCCTGTAATAAAAAATGTTTTCTATTTCTTTCTCATGTATACTATTTTAATGACATATTTCACATCCACAAACACTAGCAGTTTGAATTGGAAACGCAAACCACAAAAGACGTTACGCACACTCGAATCGAAATAATAAAACCTTTCCAGTGAAATAAACCTCTCTCTCGACTCTTAATGAACCTTACGCGCCATTTCCCTCATGCATTCTTGAAATGCCATGACTTCATTAATCAAACACTCGTCTACGCTCTCAGCTCATATCCTTCCCTTCTCCCCTCCCCTATATCCCACATTGTCCCTCTCTCTCTCCCCCTCCCCCTCTCTCACCCTCTCCCTCCCCCTCTCCCTCCCTCTCTCTCCCTCCTTCTCTCTCCCTCCTTCTCTCTCCCTCCCCCTCCATCTCTCTCCCTCCCTCTCTCTCCCTCCCTCTCTCTCCCTCACTCCCTCCCTCACTCCCTCCCTCCTCTATACCATCTCTTCTAACAACATCTAACTTATCTCTTCGCCATTGCATCTCTCCATAAGACATTCCTCTCTAATTTCTACTCTTTATTTCTCTTCCGACGCTTCAGAGGTGATTACATTTCTTTCATATTTTCACGCATTGCACTGTCACCTATAGATCAAAGACGACCTAAATCAACATTCACTTAAAGCAAAAATAAATTCCATTTAAATCTTTTATCGTAAGACGATTAATGAAGTTTTTCTTTTTCAGGAAATATATTTTAAAATATCGGATGTCGTGAATGTGATCGCATTAGTCTAATGCTACAAAAGATATTACGAGAATTTGAGGCGAAGGTTTTCGCAGCAATGGTTTATTACGTAGTTGGAGGCTTCCGGATTCCGCTCTCTGGATATCGTTGTTTCTCGTCGTTTTGCCCTCGTTGCGGCGCACAGTGATCAAAAAACAATTTTAAGTAGACAAAATTGTAATAATTAATGTAATATATTCATTTATTTTTCATCGACAAGTAATTTTTGGTGCCTAAAATTTAGTCATTTCATATTAATTATTTCCTATTATCAGGATTAGTGGTTAAGGTTATTTTTTAAATACAGTTATTTTCGATATAGATTAGATAGAACCTTTTTCAAACACAAAATTGTAATAAAATCATGTATGTACTATCGGTGGAGTTCTTTCTATGAATAATTTTCATACATATTTATAATTAAAATGTAATATCTCAAGCTATTTAAACGTATTTAATGAATGTTTGTTCATGATTAATATCTTGTGGATGTTTGCAGGCATGTAAAACCAATTTTGCAATGTTACATAGAGCTTTGCAGTTTCGTTTGCTTATTCTTTACGATTTTCAAGATTTTGAGGCTTTCAGCACGTTTTCTATTCTCATCTTTGATGTAATGTGTTCAAACAAACGTTGTTTGCTCTGAACACCATCTCCTTTTCGCAAAAAGCTCTCTTCGAGTTATAGCGTGCCGAACTCCCGTAAATGTCATTTATTTTTTAAAGTTGCGAATAGTAGCAGATAAGACTAACACAGTTTAAAGTGGAATGATAATAGAACACACACAAATTCAATTTACAGAATAAAAAATGTTTTTTAAAACTATGTTTAAACAAACGGTTAAGTTAAAAATTAAATATTCTTCTTTCGTGTACAATATCGTGAATATAACTCTTCATTATGGAGTATTTTAAACAAACTTTTAGATATTTATAAGATTACATACCACGTCACCAAATTTCAGTACAATAATAAAACGAGTCAACAGAGAACGCTTTCAAACGGAACTGACGCGATAACGAGGCAGTAAACTGTGGCAGTGGCGACGCGTCGAAACATGTCGCCACATGACGTTGCCGCCTATATCATGAACGGGATATTGTGCACTGGTTAATTGTCATTATTTTTGTGCAGTTTTAGGTCAGCTATAAAATATCATGAATTAATTGCTACAGAGGTCGAATTGATCACTGTGCGGCGTGCGTCTTGATAATATGAAGTTGGCGTGCGGTGGCGACAACTTTCACTGTTTGCCACTTATGACCGCTACTCTTATCTTTCATTGTGTGCTTGAAATAGAGAAGGCATTTCAAACTCATATCTGTACGAAGCCACTACTTGATATGATCCGCAATCTCTTTAATTTCCTTGAAAAACATTCGATTTGGAGTTATTCGACGTTTGTATTTTGATGTAAGGAATTCTATGACATGCATCATTTCAATGCATTAAATATATATACATACACAATGCATTATATATATATATACACACACACACACACGCACACACCTTCATTTTGGAAGCTGCCATCCCCTACACACCAAAACCTCGATTCCATATGCCCTAGCACGCCGAGGATGGAGGATCATTTGTATTCTATATCTATCTACATCTATCTACATGATACCCTGCAAATCACCAGACTGGTGGGTGGCAGGGGGTGCAGCACACCAAAACCTACCTAATAACGTCCCTCGTGGGAATCACTCTCCTGTTATGATCCCGTATGGTCCTTGGGAAAAACGAGCCCTGATATCGTTCGGTCCTACAGTCGGTCTCTCGTATTTTATTCTCGTGATCGTGCCTGCCCATGTACGTAGGTGCCTCTAATATTCCTGAGACCTCCTCTAAGAGTGCTATTCATAATAATTTAAATATCTATACCCCAAATACGGAGAAAGTCATGTGTTGACCACATCAGATTTTTTAAAAGTTATCTCGGATATCTGAATCTGAATAAATACCCTGCAAGCCACCGCAGTTGGTGTGTGGCAGGGGGATATTATCTCCGACCTATCATATTAGTCTCCTACTGTACTCCCCTATCTTCTTAGGAAAGAAGGATCCCTTTTATCTATCCATCTTATAATGTCGTCGTATTGAACTGCCGCAGCATCCGTAAGAAAATTGCCGATTTTGAGCATACTATTCGTAGTCTAGAATACAGAGAGTTGGCTCACTGACGAGATTGCAAGTCAGGAGGTATTCCCTCATGACTAAAGAATTTTTAGAAAGGATCGTAGTATCCGGACGGGAGGTGGAGTATTTATAGCAGTCAGCAAGGCATACGAAGGTTTTCCACTACCGATTAATGACGCCGAAATAGAAAGTGTTTGGTGTAGAGTTAGAGGAAGCGATTACACTATAGTAAATATATGCGCATTTTATAGGCCTCCCAATGCAAGTTTAGAAAGTATTCATAATCTCGAGAAACAAGTAGCAACGCTAATATCGAAAAATAAAGAGAGCGCCATTATAATAGGAGGAGACTTCAACATACCTTCAGTAGACTGGAATCATAATTGCTTTGATCCCGGTGGTAGAGAGCGTGAATCATGCGAAGCACTTATAGAAACCTTCGTTAAACACTCATTGTGTCAGCTAGTAAGATGTCCCACGAGATCGAACAATATATTAGATCTACTCGTAACGAACTACCCCGAGCGTATGAACAAGCTTTCCATAGAGGAAGGAATAAGCGATCATAATGCTGTGTACGTAGAATTTAAGCTAAAAGTGGAGAAACAGGTTAAGGCTAGAAGACGCGTATATATGTACGCCAAAGCCGATTTCTCCAAATTTAGGTCTTTTTTACAGACACAACTCCCTAATTTCTGCGAGGCATCTATCGACGCTAGTACAGAGGAAATATGGTGCGTGTTCAGGTATATGATGCGAGAGAGTACGGATAATTTCATTCCACATAAACTTAAACGTGATGGTGCGGAACCAAGATAGTACAACCAGAAAGTTAGATGCGCTCTTAGACGGCAAAGAAAACTTCACGCTCGCTTAAATATCAATTCTTCAAAAGTCACAGAGGAACAGAGGTCAATGATACGGGATCAATACAGAGAGGCGCGGTCAAGAGCTCGAGTAACAATGCGAGAAGCATTTAATGATTACAAAAAGAAAGTTCTGCATAGTAATTTGAAAGAAAATCCGAAAGCATTTTGGTCGTACGTTAGAGAGGTTCATGGTAGAGGCCCCACCATAGCGTCATTGAGAACGGAGGCAGGTGATTTAGTACATAATAGCGCGGAAAAAGCGAACTAGTTAAATGAATACTTTCAGAAAGCGTTTACTTCGGTGATCAACGAATTTGAGGAACCAGCATTGAATGATGAGGGGAATTCGATGGAAGATTTGATATTCTCTGAAACAGGTATCGCGCACCAGCTAGAGTCGATTAAGCAAAATAAGTCTTACTTGAAAATAATATTCGAAAAATCCGTTGCACATGGTACCGTTCCAAAAGACTGGAAGCTAGCATACGTAACGCCCATTCATAAAGACGGTGATAAAGAGAACCCCGAAAATTATAGACCGATTTCCTTGACGTCATTATCGTGTAAGATTCTAGAACATATAATCGTTAGGTCTGTTTTGCGTTATTTAGATGTTCGTTCTTCGCTATGCAAAAACCAACACGGGTTTCGGAAAGGTAGGTCATGCGAAACGCAGCTCGCCCTGTTCGTAAACGATTTGTTACAATGCGGAGAGAAAAACAGGTTGATGCCATTTTCATTGATTTAAAAAAATCGTTTGACTAGGTACCCCATAATAAATTAATAGGAAAACTAGGAAAGTACGGCATAAACCCTCATATCGTGAGTTGGGTAAAAGACTTCCTCTCAAACAGAAAACATATAGTAGTTATTGATGGGAAATCTTCATACCCGGTAAAAGTCGCATCAGGTGTTCCACAGGGAAGTGTCATAGGCCCACTACTATTCCTGATATATATAAACGATATCTGCTCGGTAGTTCGCTGCAAAATAAGACTTTTCGCAGATGACACCGTTTTATATAAGGAGACAACGAGTCAGGATGACCAAAAATCGCTCCAGGCAGATTTATACGCGCTTTCAGCATGGTGTCCAGATTGGAAAATCGAAGTTAATCACAGCAAATGTTCCCTATTGAGTTTCTGGAAGAGTAAGAACAATGAATTAGACTCGGAGTACAGAATTGATAGATTGAATATCCAATCTGCAGAGTACGTTAAATATTTAGGAGTCACCATTTGTCGTGATCTATTGTGGAATATGCATATTCGAAGGATCGTAGGCGCAGCTAATAAGAAATTGTACTTCGTAGGCAGAATAGTAAGAAGTAGCACAGATTCGTAAAGCAAAAATATGAGCAAAAATTAAGCGTCACATCACTCTTGAAGGAGTTGAATTGGATATCGCTAGAGGATCGCAGAATTAGCGCTAGGTTAAGGCTTCTGGAGAAATTTAGGTCGGATGTTCTCTTAGAGGAGGTCTCAGGAATATTAGAGGCACCTACGTACATGGGCAGGCATGATCACGAGAATAAAATACGTGAGATCGACTGTAGGACCGAGCGATATCGGAGCTCGTTTTTCCCAAGGACCATACGGGATCATAACAGGAGAGTGATTCCCACGAGAGACGTTATTAGGTAGGTTTTGGTGTGCTGCACCCCCTGCCACCCACCAGTCTGGTGATTTGCAAGGTATCATGTAGATGTAGATGAATGATGAATTTGTGGAGCTTGCCGAGGAGTGAAGAAGAAGCTGTATCTTTGCTTCAAGACCATGGTATTTTATCTAAAGGGCGAATGTGCAAGAAGGATCATATTATGAAGCTTTACTTCTGCGACAGAATATTTTGGAAACGCAAAGCGAAAGCCTGTCAGCAGAAGATTTCATGTGGCGACAACATAACAAAGAAATCGACATATTTCCAGCTATTTTAAATGCCATAAAGACATAATTGGCCCCCTAGTAACATAAATTTAGATTGTATTAGTAATTATGTTGCTTTTATTAATAAATAAGTTTCAAAAAAGTGTGATTTTTAAGTAATTCCCCCGTTGTTACGCATTGTTAAGAAACAAATACGTCGTAACATATCACAATATTACGTGTTGATTTTTTGAGGTATTCCCTTTAACAGGAAAGTACCCAAACTACTTGAGTCAATTCAGTACAACTTCCATTTTACATACTGTAAATTCCAAAGTAACTCCTTTTATAATAGGCAATGCTAGCCTAAAATTAATTCATTCTGTAAAGTGAATAAATAAAGTTCTTTCTTTAAACTATAATAGCCACTGTTATTAGATTTAAATGGATTATAAGCCTTAGAACTTACTCTGTATTAAATCAGCACCAAAATTCCTTTTGTTAAAACAAATCAGTTCCTTAAAAGATCCACTGTTCTTTCTTCGAAAATTGCCTGTTAACTGTTCTAAACGTCTTTTTCATTTTAATTGAATTTTAATTTATATTCGTTTCCAAACTTCGGCCATTGTTACGAAATTAATTTGAGGAATAACAATATAAATTCGTAAGCACGTATGGTTTACAAAGAATTGAATTTAAGAATGCTTTTTATTTCCAACTCTTCTAAAATGACACTGTTGATACTTAAATTTTTTTATATTTACGTTAATATACTTATTTTCCACAAAACACGCCAATCTCTCCCCTTCCTTCCTCTCTCCAGCATATGGGATCTGTACGAAAAGGGACAAATACTTGAGTTAGAAAGAATCCAACGCAGAGCAGCCAGATTCGTAAAGCAAAAATATGAGCAAAAATTAAGCGTCACATCACTCTTGAAGGAGTTGAATTGGATATCGCTAGAGGATCGCAGAAGTAGCGCTAGGTTAAGGCTTTTGGAGAAATTTAGGTCGGATGTTCTCTTAGAGGAGGTCTCAGGAATATTAGAGGCACCTACGTACATGGGCAGGCACGATCACGAGAATAAAATACGAGAGATCGACTGTAGGACCGAGTGATATCAGAGCTCGTTTTTCCCAAGGACCATACGGGATCATAACAGGAGAGTGATTCCCACGAGGAACGTTATTAGGTAGGTTTTGGTGTGCTGCACCCCCTGTCACCCACCAGTCTGGTGATTTGCAGGGTATCATGTAGATGTAGATGTATAATAAATTTCTCGAATCTTGTCGGTGTGTTCTTGGCGTCCTACGTAAATTGGGCTCCTAATTACGCCTGATAATTCATCATTAAAGTCTTCCGACCTAAATCTCTGCAATAACCGATGACTAGACCTTTCTCGCCGTTCCTCCAGAGACTCCCATCCAAGCTCTTCTATTAGGCTCCTGACACTTACTCGCCCACCATATCTACGTTTCACGAAACGCACTTCCTTTCGTTGAATTTTTTCTAACTCCTAAATAAGGCCTATTTCATAAGGGTCGCATACGCTACGCGTACTCAATTGCTGGTCTAACTAGGGTGTAATAACAAACCTCGGGGGTCTTTCCATCAAATGTCCTTAATATTCTATGGACAAATCCCAGTCTTTTACGAGCTGCTCCTATTATCCGTCGAATATGCTCCTTCCAAGATAAATCGATCGTTAGTACGATACCAAGATATTTCTGTGTTTTCACGGTCTTTGCGAGACCCATGTCGAGAGATGTTTGCTTTCAACCGTTGAGCAGACATAAAGGTCATTATTGAGGGCAAATTGATAGCAGTTCCTCTGAGCTCCATGTCTTCAACTGCTCTGTCAACATAGGAGCTAAACGACGCAATGAACAGAAAATGTTTCTTCCCGGTGGAAAAAGTCTCGAGTTATAACTTCAAATTCACTCCTAAATCAGTACAATCTTTTCTGACTGATTACCAAACACTAGATGCCGTAGTCTAGGACGCATGGATTTGCAAGGTTTAAAATGTATTAAATGTTCACTTATTATTTGACTTTCTCCACGTAAGAAGTTTCTTTCGAAAGCTTTTACCTTGCATCTGTGTTTTTATCTCGCTTTGGTGCCATGTTATTGTTCTGTTTTACTTACGTTGACGCGGCCGTGAGAATTAAAAGACGTAAGTCATCGCACAGTACTTACAAATATTATTGTTCAACTTAACAGAACAAACTCTGAGCAGACTATGCTGAAAAAAATACTCTTTATATACGATCACTACAATTAACAACAATACCTCATATTATTCACACAATACCAGCAATAAATAAATAAGAGTAAATAATGTTGTTTTATTTACAACAATAATATCAACTACAATGCTATATTCTGTTCCCACTTATCGCTTGTTACATCGGAAACATCTTGCACCTTATTGGTCATAAATGTAGCGATTTCTTTTCTCAAACCAAGAGAACCTTGTTGGAGCAATCAGAGAACTTCTGTATTTAAATTGTTAGCCTCAAAATTCTCTTTTAAGGTCCTTTAGACACACTCGATGATTTCATCCTCAAGCTCCTATATATGTACATATAGTTGACGGTGGTCACAACTCCTTTTCAGATGTGACTCATTCTCAAGACTGTCGTACATATTACCTCGTGGTGAATTATACACAAATAAGTGATGGATTTTACTTCCAAATTTATCGTATAAAATTTTCCATAACTCAATTTTCATAAACGGTCATCATAGGTGAACCATCGTTCATAGGAGGAAATGATATACTCGTAATTCATAATCACTTGCTCTATAGTATATGTAGTATATAAAAGAAAATATCTCCCCCGGTGCAACTCCCGTTTATACGCGGCAATCACTCAAAGACCATTTTAAACCTTTAACCCCTCTACGACGGAGGAGTTTTTACGAATTCTCTCCTCGGCGGACGAAGGAGTTTTTTGAAAAACCACGGAAAAGTTGCGAAAAATTTAAAAAAATCATAATGTTTGATGTTTCAAATGTTTTTTGATGAACCTTTTTTATGTAGTTATACAAAAGATGAAATTTTTAAGTAGTATCATTTAAAATATCATGCATCACACACAAACATTGCTACATAGAAGCGAATGAACAGTAATCGCTTAATGTTACGGTGCGCGTTCGCGGTTTATATAACTTTCAGCCTAGCGTGAACTATGAAAGGTATTGACATGAAATCCTATTCTAAGAAACATTTAAACATTACTAAACATCATTCGCTGAATGTACCTATCTAAACCAGTTAGGTAAAACGTTTGTCGCATGCCAACTTTTCCATGTCGTGACTGAAAATTTTTAACTAAGTATTGTATTTATGATTTTTTTAAAGGCGTTTCATTAATAATAGGAAGGTTTTAGTTACGCAGTCATTCTTAATCATTCCATAAGCCAAATAGAAAAATTGGTTACATTTCGTTCATTAGAAGCGGAGATATGGAGTTGTATTTATCATGAGATTTCAAACACAGAATACGGAAAACTTTTAAAAGTTACATATTAGCTCACAAGTCCTTTCCCGATTGTTTTAGAAAATGTACACATGCGTAATTGGATTCAGCATGAAATTTACATTATGGAATCGTAAACATATCTCTTGTAAGCGAAGTCTTTGAAAAGATACCGTGAATCATATCCGAGCGTGACGGTTTCCTCGTCCACACGCACTATATGGGTAAAGTGACCAGATTTTCTAGATGTAAAATCAGTACATTTTTTTAATTTCTTATATCCATGAAAGAAAACTACATTTCAATATAATACTTTATATATTGAAATTTTATACAGTATACATAGGTATATAACACTATTGTTATATATATATCGGATACTCTTGCTGAAGTCGATCAGAAAATGTTTTTTCTTCTATTTATGGCAGGGTCTTTAAATATAATAAAATAAGAATATTAATAATCTATTCTGAGAATAATGTTACTTTACTAAATAGCATTAAAATATTATACTACTCACATGACATACACAACCATAACTACTATTGTCTGGACGACATTACTTTGGAATCGAGACTTATAGTTGTAGAGAAGGGGTGGGGGTTTGGACGGAAAGACTGAAAAAATCCTCTCCCTCACAGCCAATCATAGGTGGAGGGCAGGTAATGTTTGCTAGGGGGAACTACTCAGCGTTGCCGCAAGTCCTCTTTACACATCCTGGCAACATCGCACCCGAGTCACCTCAACCGTCAATCCCACAGTAAATGAACTAAATAATTATAGATTTTTTTCTTCTTTTAAAATCAGTACAACTTTAAAATTCAGTACATATTTGAAATCAGTACACAATGTCTAAAATCAATACTGTACTGATTAAATCAGTACGTCTGGTCACTTTATATATCGGTCAACTAGAGAAATCGAAACTGCGTAGGTCCGTGGAATACGAAAGACAAAACCTATTATAATTACTATAGATTGTCCATAAATTTCATTTATTATTATTGTAATCAATAAAAAATGTATATTTATGTCAAAAATTGATTTTAAAGCGCTGTTTTATTTAGTTTTCTCTAATGTTAAACATCGATAAAACATACTTATTGATTCACTAAAATATCAGTCATGTCACGGCTTTGAGTTAGCCTTTCATTTTAACCGTCGTTTCGTGTTTCTGGGGGGATGGAAGTACTTTATATGTAGTCACTGCAAAAAATTAAAAAAAAACAATACAAGCCCTTTCACTTCATCCTCGCGTGGCCTCGGTACTGCTTGGCAGCGACCTCGTCCTCTCTCCACACTGCCATAGGACTTCTTTCTGAGCTTCGAGCATAATATTCTTGAGAGGTGCCTATCAGCTACAATGAGGTGGGGGAACGTCTTCTGGGAAGGGAACTGAAACTCGTGAAGTAAAATGCAGCAAATCACAGAGAGAGCCGATTTTGGTAAGAGGATGGTTTTTTTTAACTGCGGAGAGGAAGGAAACGTCCAAGCGCTGTGTGAAAATCGAAAGGTGCTTCCTTTGGCTGCGAGGAACAAAGGCTGATATCGGTCGTTGAATGATCGCCGAAGAGGAAAGCATTCTTCGTGAATTGAAAAGCGACTTTTAGAAGCATCTCAAGTAGGTTGTCTACATAGTATATAGGAGGCATATTTCTTTCATAACTCAAGCAGGCGAACACTTTTCTCACAAAGCAGAGAAAACGTAATTTTGTGGGATAATGAGAATTTCACAGCAAATGTTTACGTTGATTATAAAACGTTAGAAGAATAACAAAATTACGGGTCGTGCATTACTGAAGAGGGCAAAGCTTCCTATATCAAAGTACGTATAGCTTATTCAGATGGACGAATATGCCTTGCCTATTTAGACAAAAGTATGTGGTTGCGCTCCAACTTTTCAGCGCAGAAACGAAAATTTCAGCGCAAACTTTCACCTAGATTATAAAATACAGTAACAATAGTAAAATTACAGGACGTACATTAGTGAAGAGGTCGAAACTTCCTCTATCAAAATACATATATCTTATTCAGATTGACGAATCTCCCGTGCGTAATTAGCGAATTTTCGGGGCAAAAATAAAAATTTCAATGCAAACTTTCACGTAGATTATAAAAACTATATTAAAATTATAGGATATGCATTACTAGAAAGGCCAAAGCTTCCTCTTTCAAAATATATAAATGTTATTAAGATTTACGAATATCCCTTGCATCAATAGACAATTAAATGTGGTGACGCTCCGTATTTCTGTGCAAAAATGAAAATTTCATCGCAAACTTTGACGTAGATTATAAAACAAAGAAACAATGGAAAAATTATTTTCCATGCGTTACTGGAGAGCCCGAAGTTTCCTCTTTCAAAATGTATTATGGTTTTATAGATGTATGATATATTAAGTGAGTTAAACCGTAAAGAATGCAAGCACTACCTCGGACGTGCGGGACACGTCGCTCGGCGACATACGAAGTTCTTGTTGGACGTACAGGACACGTCGCTCGGCGTTGAGCGGTTAAACGAAATCCTGTGGAAATTTGCCCGCTAGCCGTTCTCAAAGAAGGAAAAATGTGCGCATTTAGCGTTATCATATAATTTACAAGCAAATACATTAATATCTACAGCTTGTTCTAACTCAAATTGAAAAAAGTCGCCTATTCAAAAACTAAAGTGACAGAGAATTATCAAGTTTATCCTGTGGCTGAACAATGCAATAACAAGAATACTTGTCTTCTCCACAAAGTTATAACAACATACATTATACAAACTTTCTCATATAATAATGCGTCGTTTATTTATCTTTATAAAATGAAAATCTTATGAGCCTGTTTTTAGAAAATCCAATTTTTGTTAAAGTTGGTCAAGAATAAACTAGCCTTATACTCATTCATTGAAAAAAATTAAATACGTAGTAATAATGCAGACCTATACTCAAGTAACTGTATGAAATTTGATCAAAATCGTTAGAGCCGTTTTTGAGAAAATCAAATTATTGCTAAAGTTGCCTACAATAAACTAGCCTCGTATATTCATTGTTTGATAAATATGAGCCATTTCATTCAGTAACAGACAGACGAACAGACGGCATTGCAAAAATCACTTTTTCGGATTCAGCGACACCTAAAACGTATATTTCCGTAAAAATCTTGAGGTCGAATTTCATCACGATAGCAATACTTTCTCGATATTTCGTATGAGAAAGTAAAAAGAAAGTCGGGTGCGTTTATATGCTATAAAAGTGGCCGTCATCAGTGACTACTCGCCGAAAAAGATTCTAAAATATGACGTGTGATAGGATTTCCGTTTGTTTTTGTGTGAGAAGAAAGTGAGGGTGGGGGGGGGGGAAGGAGGGATTGTGGGTGTCCACTGGGTGTGCGCGTGGGGAAGGGTTGAAGGTTCTAAGGCGTGCGATTTTGAAAGCAAAGAAGGGTATTCGAACAAGAGTGGGAAAGGAAGGTTTATTGTCAGAGGAGGAGGGGAAGGGGGGAGGGGAGGGGGTTTTTAGGTATCCCGGAGATTTTTTCTATAAGGAAATCGACCTCGCATATTTTGCGAAGAAATATACCAGAGAGCGTAGGATAGGTCCCAGATCACAGTTAAATGGAATTGGTTTAATTTTTGAGGATATGTGAACTTTCGAATGTGTTCGGTTTTCGATTTTTGGGTGTTAATATTAATTTCAGATGGTTAAAATGTATAATCTAGAATGTGTTTCTTAACACTTGATTTTGCAAATCATCCCTGCTTTAAGTATGTTCCAGGTATTCATTAAGACGTGTTTTGAACATTTTTTTTGCCCTTCCTAACATTTTTACTTTCTCATATACAAAGTAGGTATATCGAGAAAGTACTGTTTTCGCGAAAAAATTCGACCTCGAGATTTTTACGGAAATGTACGTTTTTAGGTATCGCTGAATCCGAAGAAGTGGTTTTCGCAATGCCGTCTGTCTGTCTGTTACTGGCTCTGGAGGCTAAACGGTAGAGCGAAAATGAATGAAATCTCGTATTTAGGTATTTTATCATACTGAGCAGAGTATACGAAGAAATGGTTGACATTGCTCAATAATTAAGAAAAGTTTATTCCACGCATTTTTAACAACAATTTGATTTTCTGAAAAACGCCTATATCGATTTTCATCAAATTTCGTATATTTACTTGAGTTTACGTCTTCAATAATCCCAAATGGTTCATTTTTGTGAAAAAATGAATATAAGGCTAGTTTATTGTAGGCAAGTTTAGCAATAATTTGATTTTCTCAAAAACGTCTCAAACGATTTTGATCAGATTTCTTACAGTTACTTGAGTATACTTCTGCAATAATACTACGTATTTCATTTTTCTCAATGTTTATTCTTGGGCAACTTTAACAAAAATTGGATTTTCTAAAAACTGGCTGATAGGATTTTCATTTTCTAAAGATAACTAAACGACGCATTAGTATATGAGAAAGTTTGTACAATATATGTTGTACCGATTTTTTTTGAGTCCTTCTTCTAAGAATTAAAACGTTTCTCTTAAGTGAAATTATGGACGTCGAAGGAGAACAATGTAGGTGTAATTTGTCTTTCAATGTTAAATCATTGACTTTTTAATTAAGGCATACGAATTTTGTTGCCAATATCAAGGCCAGTGAATTGCTTCTTCCAAAAAAGTACGTTGGAGAGATTATGGCTGGGGTTATTTGTCTCGTCGCCTTTTCATTTTTATGAAATTTATATAGGAAGTACATTTTTTGGGCTTGGAAGGATTAGATACGTTGAGTTTGGATTTGAGTTTTTGTCATTGAGAGTTAAGCAGTTTTTTTAGGCGCGTTTCGCTTCCAGGATAAGTGCCTATTAGCATCGGTATGCCCGTCCGTCCGTCTATCCATCCGTCCGCATTTCGTTCTCGGCTTCTACCGAACGGATTTTCATGAAATTTGGTATTAAAGACACAGTCAAAGATAATAAGAAAATCACTTAAAGGAATCACGTAAACCAATCACGGGTATACCACTTTACTGGTGACAACAAATGAGCTTTCCGTCATATCTCGTAAAATATAGGCCATATCAAAATAATTTTCAAATAAAACTTGTAGAATTAGTATTGTTTAGCATTTCTTCTACTACAATTTTTTATCGTAGGAGTAGACGTTATCATTGGAGTTGAACATAGAAAATTTCTTACATGGTTACTTCATCATTGTTGATAACAACCTCACAAATATCAGTATATGTATATAAATTCCCCAGTGTCCGTCTGTCTGCCTGTCAATCACGGTACTTTTGGACATTTCACAATGGAATTAAGATCTGAAACTTTCAAAACTGTTCAATCCCCAGGAGGTGCTGCCTAGAAAAATCAAACATCTTTGTAAAAGTGCTGGGTTCGACTCCAGAGGACGAATATATTTTGCCATAAGTTTACACGGGATATTCGATTTTTCTAGGTGCAAGGTTTTTTTTTACTTCAGTCATGAAAGTAGCTCAGTATGGACTGATTTTCTTCTTTTTTGCTTTATTCGACGGCTAAAACTCTACATTGTCTTATTTTTGCGATGTCTACACGTTACACGATTGACTTTCAGAAATACATTCTTTTTCGAAAATTTGCGGACATTTCCGGGCGTTGCCAAGGCGACCATCATTGTTGCCTCCGATTCAATTACTGTCAATTAAACCTTCAAATAGGTGAAAGAATAGCGTTATTCCCTTCGCTCTTTAGTTTAAGGATGGAAATTATTGCTTTAGCAACGTCAAGTTTTACACATAGCAACGTAAATATTTACGGATGATTACTCACAATCGTTTGAATGCTGGAATTTTACCATTTTATAAGAAAAACTGTTATATTACACATCCATAATGCTTATTAACGCAAATAGGCTCACGCATAATTTTAAAATTAGATGAGAATAGGGGCGTACGTTATTTTTTTAACACATTACATGGTTATCCTCTCTTCATTGATAATCTAAATAAGCGGTTACCTTGATTGATATATAAAACGGAAAGGACATATAATTCCATAAAAAGAAACTGAGAAAATTGAAAACAAGAGTTCGCGATCAATTACTGTGTAGCATTAATTTCTTCTCCATGACTTTTAAAATGTATATTTCTAACTGACTTCGCATAATAAATTGCCAGTACGCACACACAGCCTTTCCCTCAGCGAGATTCGAACCCGCGAACCTTAGCTATCCCGGAAAATGCATTATTAGAGTTAAATGTGAATTATTGAGATCAACTTATTTTATACACATCTTAATTTTGGCTTAGGCCTGTTATTAGTCACCCACACTATTTGTTTAGTGATCATGTTTTTAATTTGCCTAGTATGTAGTCTACAGTATGTAGTAGTATGTAGTCTACAGAGGAATTATATCTCGCTTGACTTGAGTTAATTTAAAGCTTGCTAACCCATGACTGATCGGCCCGTCGCACAGTGGTCCCAAATCGAAAATAGCTGGCCAAAAATCAAATTTTTAACTTTTTTTCAGGGGCCGAGAATAGGATATTATTATTCTCCTATGTGCGCTTCATAAGATAGACCACTTTTTGCTCTTCAAATCCTGCTATTAAAGGTGTAGTACCCGTCTTAATTTGAGGGAAACGGGTTGTAAATGGCTGTGGTAATTTTCCCATCGAAAATGACGAAATGTATCTTAATGGGAAGGGGCTCTTGGACAATAAGTGGCATTTTAAATTACATTACTGATTAATAGACATATATATCAATGACATCCTGATGTTTTCGTATGTTTGAAGCAATTTTTTTTTCAACTTATATGAATTTGAAGTGTTTACTACTTTTTACACGAATTTTGAAATGAAATGGCTCAGATCGGTTTTATCGACGCTTGCCGACGCGAAGATATTTGCACAGGTATATAGCATGAAGTCCATACAATGATGTATAGAAGAAAATTCTTGCTACTATCTGCTATTTTGCAGTTTCTGTTCATATTTAAGTCGCGCGGCGCGGTGTGCCGCCCCAGCGCGCTACTTGTATTGTACTAGAAAGAATGACTAGATTACCAGAACATTTTTTAAAATTATTAGAAATAGTAAAACTATTTCAATAGAAAAATAATACTAGAAAATTAAATTATTTTATATTACTTATTCAAGAATGTTTATGCAAATATTTATTTTTAACCAAACAACTTTAATTCACATCTTCATCCGAACTTTCAACCTCCTGAAATCTTGTCCTTCAAAAACAATTTACACAAATGGTAGAACAGTGCTCTTGACAAATATATTTACTACAGTTTTGACAAATTGTTTAGGTTTTGCTGTCCTTTCCTGTCTGACACGGCGCACATCCTGATAGCGCGGGAGAGAAATTGCTTTCGGGGCCCCTTAGGGTACTTTCTGGAGACCAATGATTACTCCCCCTCTTTCTTCAGATCGCCTTGCCAGTTGGCATACCCTCAGTCAAGGGAAATATATCAAACATTCCCCTTCGTTCACCTCCGAATTCCTTAAGTTCAACTTTCTTGTTCGATTTTATGGATAACGGCTACTCCTACGATAAAAATTATAGAAAAAGAAACACTCTAATTTATTAGTTCTGCAAGTTTTATTTGAAAAATATTTTGATATGAGCAATACTTTACGAGATATGACGGAAAGTTGATTTGTTATCACCAGTAAAGTGGTACCCCTGATTGGCGTACGAGATTCATTTTTGCGATTTTCTTTTTTATATTTGATTGTAAGTCCTTAATATCAAATTTCATGAAAATCCGTTTAGTAGAAGCCGAGAACGAACATTTGACGGACGGACGGACGGACGGACTGACGGACAGACCGACGATAATAGGCGCTCACGCTGGAAGCGAAACGCGCCTAAAAAGGCTGATGATGATGATACATACCTTTGCTGTGCATGCACGCCGTAAGTTCCTTCGTGGTAGCATTTAATCTAGCCGCTGCAGAATACCAATCAATTTTATGATATTTCTTAATCAAAAACTCAGGTTTATGTATTTCAAAAATATATATTCTGGAGTATAGTATAGTCGCTTCTTATTCGATGCGTTCATTCTGTAAACACTCGCTGCGATGAATTCAAGAAAACAATACAAAGCATTGGAGAGAACAAAAGGACAAGTTTGTGAGGAAACTTAAGATATCGGTCTGAGGTGTTATGTCATCCTCTTCGAGTTTGTTTATTGCGAAAGGGTGTAATTGATACGGAGCGATAAAGTTTTCAGGGGATGAACACGTCAATACACTCGAGATGTTGAATAGGGAGGGGATCTCTCTCTCTCACCCCCTCACCCCCCCTATCTCTCTCTCTCTCTCTCTCTTTCATAATTCTTTATCCACTCGTCCCGTCCTTTCTCCTTCTCTCTTTTATATCTTTCTAGGAAAGTTTTTACGGCTTCCAGGCATTCCTTTGAGCAGGGGCATTCGCCCTCCATCTCCTTCTCTCCACACACACACTCTCTCTGTATTGTCATAACACAGCCGCATTCTCTATCTCCCTCCCTCTCTATCTCTCTCTCTCTATCTCCCTCCCTCTCTATCTCTCTATCTCCCTCCCTCTCTATCTCTCTCTCTCCCTAATCTTTTCTCTTCTCTTCTACTCTTTTTCCTTTCTCTCTTTTTATTTTCGTTAGCTCTGAGATAATTATTTTCCAAAATTCAGTTTGATATCGTCTTCACACATTATAAACAATGTTCTCCTAATTCATCGATCTTCAACCTTATATTGCACACTAACCCTTTATGATTATTTTTTAAATAATTGCTTATAAAAATTCGTTTAACTTTACAAACGGCTTCGTAAGATTCTCTGTCGGAATACATAAAAATGCAAGGATAATTTTACACTCTAATATACATTTTTCGGTAATACTACGTTTTATGACGATACAGTAATTTCACAGAAATGAGTATAAATTTCATAACCCTTAACAATATCATGTGACCCAATAAAACTTCCCCTCGCTTACCCTGAAAGGGTTTTTCGACACATTTACTAATTCCATATCCAGTCCGCCTGAGATGGATTATCGAATCGTCGTCCACCCTAATAAAGCAATGGCGTCTGCGAGACGCGTGGAAATTGCTTCTTCGAAGCGAAAGGCGACGTTTGCACTCACGAATCGCCTCTGTTGGCAAGATATATAAACAGCGCATTTCGATGATGATGGAAACCGAGCCAATAAGGAGTTTCTCTGCGAAAACTGTCAGAGAAAAAGAGAGGGACAATATGGAAGGTGTTTTATATAAAGAGTGATTATGTGTAATTTTAAATCAATGGGCAGGAGTAATTGTATATGTACTCTATGTGACTCTTCGACGGTATGATTTAACGAATAGATTTTATATGGCGCGCTGGATTATCTCCCAAAAACTAAGTAAGGATGCGGAGGGAAAGAAATGGAAAGGGACATTTCCTTATCGTTTGTATCTCTTCTATTTCTCTCTCTTTCCGATTGGATTTCTCCACGGCATCCATTCCATCTCCTTCCTTCTCCACCTCTCTCTCTCTCTCTCTCCACCCTTTAATATTCTCTTCTCCCTCAATCAACAGACCCAGACGAGTTGCAGGAACCATTTTCACTTTCACTTTTTGCTACATCCCTCTTCCCTCCCCCCTCTCCTCCCCTTCTCTCCCCCACCCCTCTCCTCCCCTTCTCTCCCCCACCCCTCTCCTCCCCTTCTCTCCCCCACCCCTCTCCCTCTCCTCGCATTATAGCGCTGACAGATACGACCCCAACTCATTCCTCACCCTCCTCAACTTCTCATCCCTCACCCACCCCTCGCCCCCTCCTCACCTACCCCTTCAACTTACCACCCCCTTGCAATGCATACGTGGAATGTTTCCGCAACTTATATATATAAAGGTAACTTAGGCTTTACATGCATTCTTTCAACTATATACAGGTGTCTCTCCTCCCAACACCTGGCGCTGTCAGCCTTCCTACCATGCAATTTTCAAACAATTGTTAGTTCCTATTAAATTAAATAATTTTTTACGTTACATGACTTTTATGTTAATAAAATTTGTTTCATATATCTAAGAATGTGAAATATTTTTGGTTCTGAAATAATGTAAAATGATTGACGTCTCTTTTTAAGAAAATAATTCTCAACATCTGAAGGTCTACTGGAAATAGACTTCGTCAGATACAAAATTTAATACTCTTCTCTCTCGTCCTTTTCAGTTGCCGCATCTTATCTGTTATTATAACAGCCCAAGTTTGTTTTTAAGTCTGTCAGTAACGTTCAGATTACCACAGGCGACATAAGATCCAGGGGCATTTTGGTAAATCCCATTCGACTAATTCTTTCTGGATTTACTTAGCTTTAACTCTTTTCAATTGTTAGCTGCTCACCGTCTACATTGAAATCATGGGTTCGATTCTAGGAGCCTTATTTTCTTCATTTGATAAACACGTGGATAAATACGTGGCATATTTGACGGGCAATTTTTTGCTTTTCACAGATTTTCTGTTATTACAGAATTTCCTAATTAAAAAAGTATTTTAAATTAAATCAATATAAACTGTAAATACATGGAAAAAACATGGTGAAGCCAATGAGCGATCTAGGAATCACAATTATAAGATACTTTATTCACACACTTCAGTTGTGTGTGCAGAAAACAGTTCTAGCACAGCGTAATGTAGTCGAGTTCTTCACTAAGCACAAAGATTGTGGGACACTTTCATCATTCTTTCCTTGCAAAAGACAAACTATGCGAGATACAAGAGAGGTTGGAACTGCCTCTTCGTACGCTTATACAAGATGTTCAAACCAGATGGAACAGCGGTTACTACGTGTTAAAAATAAGCTGCCTTAGCAAAAGAAAGCCATCATTCTGTATTTTGCAAATTACGTCAACATAAAAGAACTCGCAAACAACCAATGGTTGCTTGCAGAGAAAATAATCATTTGCTGGGGCATGCTGAAGAAGCTACAAATCCTGTGTCTTGAGAGTGCAAATATTTCTTTATACTTACAATAAAAAGTCTTATCTTACTGCTCCAGGGAAGGTACTGACATAGGTATACGCGCCATGAAGGTTGAGATACAGAATGAAATCCAGAGACAATTTTGTTGTCTACATTGCACTGTTGCCACTTTTCTAGATCCTAGGTTTAAGAACAAATTTTTCACAGACGATAGAGTGAAGCACCAAGTGGACGTGGAAAAAGGAATGTCCAATAACTTGGTTGCAAAGAAGAAAGCAGCAGTATCCCAAATTTGCAAAGCTTGCACAGAAATATCTTGCCCCTCCTCCAGACTCTGTCGAAAGTGAGCGAATTTTTAACATTGAGGGTGTTCAATGCCGCAGAAGCAATCTGGTGGATGCAGAGAAATTGTTTTTGCGCCATAAAATAAAACTTTTGGAATTTGTCTATTGATACTGGCATAAAACTGTAATAATAAATAAATAAAAAGGATAGTGATAAATTTTGTTTTGTTTGGGTAATTGAAAAATTAATGCTATGAGAGTGTTATTCTGCCTCCACTTCGGTTTCGGCCAAATGTCGACTTAAATATTCGGCCATTCGGATAGAAAAAGCGCATCCCAAAGCAGCTAGATTTGCAAAAAAAATTATGATAATAAACAGCGTTACATTCCCATAAATACAATAATGAAAGTTCGTCCGCCGGAGTTACCATGTACCTACAGCAAATAGATGGTGCATGTTTCTTTTTATATTTGGATGTTTCATTGAACAGTGTTGTTTCGTCTGCTATGTTGGTAGGTTATGCACTATTGCATCTTAAAGTCTTATTCCAGGTACGGATATTATGAACTTATGCAATATATATCAGGAATTGTGTTATATTTACATACTCTAGAGAGAAGTTATTTGTTAGTACTAATGCAAATGAAAAAATATTAGCTCACTTGCTTGTAATTCATCTAAAATCATACTGTCCTACATATAGGATGCCAGGCATTGATATGGAAGTATGTGACAAAGTCTTTTATTTTTGCAAACCACATAGTGCTGTCCTGACTAATTTTAAAAGTTTCTAATCATCCTTTGTATCTAAATTCTTCATAATTCTTGTCAAACGTGAATTTTAAAAGCATTTTAATTTTTTTAGTGCTTTTGCATCTCAATCATTTTACAAACCTTCATTACGTTCTTGACCGATGGTTGAAGTTGTGAATGCAGTTGAAAATGAACCGAATCTGCATGGCAATACATATCCACCAGAAAATATTACGGGTGACATTATTGACGAACTTATTTGAGCTCTCGTCGAGTGCGGATGTATCTCCACTCTTCGCGACCCTCTCAAGGTTATGCGTTGCCTTTAGTGAGTGTTTAATATTAGGTAATAATATAGAAATTTTATTTTAC
Source organism: Uropetala carovei (assembly GCA_036926305.1). Taxonomy (NCBI): domain Eukaryota; kingdom Metazoa; phylum Arthropoda; class Insecta; order Odonata; family Petaluridae; genus Uropetala; species Uropetala carovei. Next base: position 1,751,014 of record JAXCHB010000095.1, read on the forward strand.
AAAATTCATGAAATTAATTTCTCAACGATGTAATACTTTGGAAATTATATTTTTTATGTACATTGTCAGTTACAGAAATAAGCATTGTTAGGCAACGCATAGATTATTAGATTATTTTATTTTTATGGTAACCCCACCACAGGTTTGATCTTTGGGGTTACCTAAAGCTTCCTATTTTATTTGTATTACTTGTATTTTGCTCTGTAAGGAGCTTATAAATTATTATTATTAATTGTTATTATTTTTATTATTATTACTTGAGTATTTAGTTTGGTTTAACCATATCAAGGGAAATCGAGCGAGAAAGCAAGAAATGATCTTAGTCCTGGTTTTGGAGGAAATTTAGTGGTGAAGTTCGTTAATGTTCTTCTAGATAGTGGTGAACACCCCTACCATTTATGTTTTGACAACTACTTCACCAATGTATAAGGGTGAAGGCAACAGGAACAGTCCGTGATAACAGGACTGAAAAGTGCCCGCTCATGAATGCAAAGGAATTGAAAAAAATCTGATGTGGCCAACGCATGACTTTCTCCATATTTGGGGTATAGATATTTAAATTATTATGAATAATATTACTAGGCAAAATTATTATTTCGTATCATAAAAGAAGACACGTCCTTGTTGCCGTAAATTACGTATATTTTGAATGTTTACAGAATTCACCGCTACATGGTGTTGGCGCTGTATACTGGTATTAAGATAAAGCGAAATGTATCCGAAATGGATGGTTCTACGAAAATTAGTTTCACACAAAACTTGGAAGAAATATTTTTCTCTACAACTTAGGTCCTTACGAATATTACCAATAACGATGTTTTTAAGGAGATATTTAACGGAAACCGAAAAACCGGTTATTTATAAATAACTCCTAAACAATAACTCCTATAGAAAATTGTTTCAAATGAAAGTTGTAGGAAATTACATTCTCTATAACTTTTGTATAGAATTGTATATACAATAATGATGTTTTAACGAAGAAATATCGCAAAAACCGAATCGGGTTTCGAATAAACCTCGACTTCCGTTTATCCCTTATTATCCAGAAACTAATGTTCTTTGTGCTCATGTTAGAGTGTTAGATATGAAGTTTGGTAACGATATGGCATGTACTTTTTGAGTTAGAGCGCCCACAATAACATACACACACACACAGACATCATTATCATTCCGAAAAGTCTAAACGTGTTCTAGGGACCTCAAAACATCTATTTCCGTTGAAATCTCGAAGTCGATTTTTTTCATGAATACAATACTTTCCAATTACTACGTATGGAGAAAGTAAAAAATCTGATGTGGCCAACACATGACTTTCTCCATATTTGGGGTATAGATATTTAAATGATTATGAATAGTATTATGAGGTAAAATTATTATTTCGTATCGTAAAAGAATACAGTTGTCCTTATTGCCTTAAATTACGTATATTTAGAATATGTTTACAGAATTCACCGCTACATGGTGCTGGCGCTGTATACTGGTATTAAGAAAAAGCAAAATATCTCCGAAGTGGATGGTTCTACGAAAACTTGTTTCAAACAAAACTTGGAAGAAATATTATTCTTTACAACTGTGGTCCTCACGAAGATTACCAATAACGATGTTTTTACGAGATATTTGACGTTAACCGAAAAACCGGTTATTTATAAATAATTCCTAAACATTAACTGCTATAGAAAATTGTTTCAAATGAAAGTTGTAGGAAATTACATTCTCTATAACCTTTGTATAGAATTGTATATACAATAATGATGTTTTAACGGAGAAATATCGCAAAAACCGAATCGGGTTTCGAATAAACCTCGACTTTCGGTTAACCGTTATTGTCCAAAAACTAATCATTTCTTTGTGCTCGTGCCAAAGTATTATATATGAAGTTTGGTAACGATACGGTAAGTACTTTTTGAGTTTAAGCGCCCACAATAACATACACGCACGCACACACACACGCACGCGCGCACACACACACACAGACATCATTCCGAAAATAGTCTAAACGTGTTCTAGGGACCTCAAAACGTGTATTTCCATTGAAATCTCGAAGTCGATTTTTTTCATGATCACAATACTTTCCCATTACTACGTATGGAGAAAGTAAAAATGAAGACAGGATCATTTGATTTTAGGTTGGATGAAAATGATGAGACAATCGTGTTAGTCATTTTCAATGCAACACAAGTTTCAGAGTTTTCAACTGTTAGTCTGTTTCTCCTTTCTGAAATTAAATAATTCATTGTGGAAAACAAAACTTCACACAAATATGTTGAAGAGGAAATTGTTAAAAGAAAAAACTCATTTTTTTCATGTTACAAAAATCATTTGGCAGACTTTTCCATATTTTTAACGTTTCATCATCCATATTAAAATTTTGAGCTTCATTTCTTTCGTGCTCTTCTATTGTCTTTCTAAACTCAATGAATTTATTTTTCCATATGGAACTAGATTGGAATTCAGCCAGCTCAAATTCAATATTTTGTACATTTAGCCTGGCGATAAATGGATATTTTTCAATAATATCAAGAGGACATTGATCAGGATTTCTGAGAAACTGAATTAAATCTTCAATTTTTCCAAAGTCTTTGAATGAACTGCTCCTGTATTGATATTATTGTCTCAATAAAAATAACATGCAGCTCATTGCAAAACTTTTCAAAAATTTCTGATTCACTAATAATTTTTTTCAAATTTTGAAAGTATTTCAGTTCTCTTGTTTCCAAATCCTTTTTAAATATTTTTAATTTCAATTCAAAGGTTTTTGTGTGTCCATACATAACATCAACACTTTTTCCACGTCCTTGTAGTTTCAAATTTAAAGAATTTAAATGCAATGTTAAATCTGTTGAAAACATTAATTTAGCAAGCCATTCCTTATCTGACAATTCTTCAACTTCTTTCTTGTGATCATGTAAAAATAATCGTATTTCATCCAAACATTCCACAAATCTTTGTAAAGATATTGCACGGCTTAACCACCGCACGTGATTGTACATAAGTAGAATCTCATAGCTGGAGTTAACATCTTGCAACAACTTTTTAAATTGACGTTTATTTAAATCGCGTCCAGCAATAAGATTAATTATTTTCATTACCGTTTTCATTACATTATCAAACATTATTGTTCCACATTTGGAACAAAGCACTTCCTGATGTATAATACAATGAAATCCCACAATTGGATGCCCGATATGTTTTTCTAAACATTTATAAAACCAATGTTTTTTGCTATAATGCTGGGACAACCATCAGTTGTTACACAACAAATGTTATGTATGTCAACATTCACTTCCTCAAAAGCTCTTTTAACTGCTGTAAATATATCTTCACCTTTCGTTGTTTCTTCTAAATTTTCTAGATTTAATAATTCTTCTCTCACAGAGTTTTCCGTGCAGTATCTGACAAAAATTGCTAATCTTGAAGCAGAATTGATGTCTATGCTCTCATCTATACAAATTCCAAATATTTCACTATTTCTTAAATCATTTTTTAACTGATCGCTTATATCTGAACGTATTTTTAACATTCTATTTTTAACAGTACTAGCTGAGCCCGCGCAAAATTTGCGCCTTTAATTTTAAAATGATTCATAAAAAAATTAATAAGTTTGTAAAATAAGTTGATGTTAATAATTCATATTTTACTCTAGCAATGAATTTACACAGTATAGGATACTTAGATATTTGATTCCCAATGTAAGGTTTGCGTGTTAGAATCTCACTTAGGGAAAGGCAGTGTGCGCATATTTAAAAAAATGTTATCCGTAGGTAATCAGAAATGTGTATTTTACAAGTTATGGTAGAGAGTAAATTGATGCGGCACAGTAATTAAATTGAAATGATTAGTGATCGGAAGATTCTTACGCGACAGGCATAAACTGTAGTGATGTGAAATGAGGAAACAGAAGAATAGAACTGCTAAGACCGGGAGTCAAACTGGGTCTTTCCGAACCAAAACCACTGAATGCATATAATGTGTCGTTATTGCTCAATTAATATATTAAAAACATTAAGAAGTCTGAGAAGTAAGTAATTATGGTAGTAATAATTGTTCTAAACCTCCATTTTTTATATTTAATTCTATTAATGACAAAAATTTTTGTCACAACATTTTTTGATAACAGTTCTTAATCTTAATTATTTACCTTGAAGTATATTAGACATCTTTATTGCAACACAACATTTTACAATAATAGTAATTATTCTTAATGATATACATTTATAACAATAAAACTTTAATTAAAGCAAAAATGTAGCGTATGATGATCTTACTAACTTAAGGATTCCATTTTTACGTCAATATGAACGTTTAATCGATGGTAATTGAATCACAGGCAACAATTAAGGTCGACTTGGCAACGTCCCTAAGGAGAACAAAAAATCGGCAAAATTTCGAAAACAATTGTGTATTTCCGAAAATTTCGAACGCGTAGGGTATAAACATTGTAAGAATAAGATAATTTAGAGTTTTAGCCGTCGAATAAATCAAAAACGGAGAAAATCGGCCCACATTTAACGTGTGAAGGAAAAAATTTGCACTCTGAATAATCGAAAATCTCGTGAAAACTTATGGGAACATATAATTATCTCTTGGAATCGAACCCGGGACTTTAGGAAATTGAGAATAGTTTTCTAGGGACCTCCTGGCATGTAGAAACAAAACGCAGTTTCCTGCAAATCTCTACGGCAAGCGGTTTTCGAGATAGAGGGGGGGGGGGACGGACGGACGGACACTTCAGATATTATATATAGGATTCCGGCTCAATTGCAAACTCTGAATCCGTACTATTATTTTATTTTTATTATCAAAATCTTAAAACAGAACAGGGGCTGCTTTCAAAAGAGCATTTTTCATGAATTCTCCACTGCTAAATGTTTTTCCATGTTTACCAATTTCGTTTGATATGTCATTACTTGCTGCAGTAATATGATTTACTGTGCGAACAAATTTTATGAGCGAATTTGGTTGTATATTTCTGTTTTTAAGAGCTTCTGCAATAACTTCTTTTCTTTCTTCTATTGTTATGGAAAATATCATTTTATGATTAGTTTCAAAGTGGCGCTTTATTGATGAGGTACGACACACAATACTTTCATTGCATAGTACGCACAGAGATTTGTCTTTGCAATGCACAACTCCATATTCCAATGTCCAATAATTTTGGAAACTTCTTACATCTTGTTTCTTTCTTCTCGCCTGAACCATGTTTTTTATTCTTCCTAGAATATGTTAGAAAGTAAGAATTTTTATTAATTAATTAAACCTTTAATTTACCTCATTAATTTAGCTCAAATAAATCTTATTGCTTGTTGAAGTTTATTTAACTGACGAATCACAGCGACGACCATTAACCATATGACAGCTGCTAGTATTGCCACTTGCCTAAAACCCGTAACACAAAATCAATTACTTTACAGTGGCGGCCATGGAAATAGAAGGATGAGTTGTTCCGCGCATTTCTTATCTCAACTTACCCGCGTTGCCATACAGAGCCACTTCTCTTTGCAAAATAAAACTTCCTCCTGTCTTTATATCTAATTGGCGGGGAGTCATTTCAACAAAGACTAGCGTTGCTAACAAATGCGCATCGTAGTTCATTCTTTTTCTGTGGCCGCCACTTTAGTTGTGTGAATAACCGATAGAGTTCAACACATGTCCGTGTACGCATGTTGCGCATCCAGAGTATGCATCGCAATAACATGTAGCGCGAAGACTGTCAAAAATTTTTACGTAATGTAGAAACACTGTTTACTTTCAAAGTAATCTTTAACTTTAAAATAATTAAGAACAAAATAAAACAAAAATTAAAATTTTACAAAATTGAATTAACAATTTTAGAATATAAATTATACATTTAATAAAAGTTACAAGCATAAGAAAATTTCCCGCGTGCCAGCAATTTTTCGTCGCGTGCCAAAATTGGCACGCGTTCCATTGATTTGCCATCACTGAACTAGACGAAAGAAAAGTGTTATTCGCTTCAAACTGTTGTTTGATTATAGAAATTAATGAAGCATAGCAAAGTAAATATTCTGTTGACTGCGTATGGGAAGCGTTTTTAACGATATAATCAAGGCATTTCATCGTTTGTAAGTAGAACCATCATATTACACTTCTGTAATGCTTATTAACGCAAATAGACTCACACATAAATTAAAAATTAGATGAGAATAGGGACGCACGTTATTTTTTTAACACATTATATGGTTACCTTCTCTTCATTGATAATCTAAATAAACGGTTGTATATTGACGTAGTAGGTCCTGTAAGAAGTTAAAAGTCGAATTATTATTATTATCTCTCCCACCTCATCTCTCCCACCTCCATCTCTCCCACGCCACTTCTCCCACGCATCTTCAGCGCCACTCCTAGAGAATTTGCAGAGAATGCACACTAATTCCATCGCTGGAGGGTTGGACTCACTGCCATTCGTAAAATGAGCGAAGGACTACCAAAAGGGGGCGAGTTTAGTTCTCTGGGGCTAAGGCTGCTGCCCTCTTGGCGAATGGGATCGATGGTCAGTGAAAGCGATAACAACAGTTCTTTATCGGTCTGGATTCTCAGATGTCCGCCTCGGCAAAATTGAAGGAGAAAATGTAATTCGTTGCGAACAATTTCGAAGGGAACTTCCCTCGAAACCGCAGTCACTGTTGAAGATATTCGGAAAGGAACAGGATCCAGAAACTTCTCAAAGGGACGAGGGTGGCGATCGCCCCTCCACCTATCGAATCCGCCCCTGCCAACTTGCCCTATATTTTGAAAATCCCATAATCCCTCTCAGAATCTTTCTTTCCCTTGCCATACGGACCTAATCTGCGGCGTATAATGGAGGAATTTCGAGCGGAATGAATATAAGAAAGCATCCAGTGGAGGGCAATGTGGTTATCCAAGGAAGAAGGGGCGATGGCCCGTGTATCCGAACTGGAAAGGAAGTATGTGTGAGCAATCGAGAAGAGATTTTCAGAGTACTATAGGGGTTTCGATCTTCGTGACCTTCGTCCGTCTTCCATCAGTAAATGCCCTTCATCCCTGACCCTTTTCTCTTCGTTCTCTATGTATGAAGAAGGTGTTCCCGTCGAGGACTCCGCTATTCCCCTCTCCGTGCTCTTGCTCTCCCGCAACAACTTCCTTCCTAACTCTTTCTTCTTTCCTTTATCTTCGGGAAAATTCTTCCTCCGAATCACTTGTTTCTCAGCACGTGTCCGTTCTCTCCTTATTCCTATATCTTCCACTTTCCCTCCGTCTCTCAAATTTCCTCAACCCACTCCCCCCCCCCCCTTCCCTCTCTTCCTCTCTCTCTTCTCATCATCACTCTCCCCTTCCCCCTCTCTTCTTTCTCCCTCTCTCCCTCTCCACCTCTACATATCCTCTCTCTCTCTTCTCTCCCTCTCCGCCCATAATTCAACTCGTTTCTCCTCCCACTTGTTGAATCTCCGCTGCTTATCTCTCTCGCCCTTGGAATAACGCACTCATCTTCCCTTTTTCTTTTTCACTGAACGTGTTTCGATTCACCACCATCGCAAGATTTTGAGGTACGGTAATTAGAATCGATTGCTGACTACATATTATACCTTTGTTATTATCTTTGACTCCATTATATTACGGAGCACAAAAACGTTTCTAATCCAGTCTCTTTTTATTCCTCCATTTCTCTATTCTCTCCCCCTCTCTCTTTTTTTCTCACCCTTTCTCCTACCTCCCTTCTCTCTGTCCTTCCCTTTCTCCTACCTCCCATTCCCTTCTCTCTTTTTCTTCTACCCATTCTACTGGGTACCTGACGTTTGGGCGCCAGACATTTCACTAATATTTTTTATTTTTCCTGCTTCTACTTCCCACCATACATTACTTAGTTTTTGGGTTTTGTTGTTAATGCTATTTTTCGCCTGAAAATATAGTCAGTCACATCACAGGAACAACGAACAATAGGGGAAAGTTGCACGCGTCATGCGTGCATAACTGCAAAGCAGAGGCGTTCTTTACGAATTATGTAACTGGTGGGTGAAACTACAAGAATCGCTATTGAGAATAAAAGGATGGAACGAGAGAGCCTTAAAAGAAACACTTATTCGCTTAACTTAACCAGGGGAGCAACTTTATTTGTGACAGAAACTGAAGTTTCCAAAATATCTCGTAAAACAGTAATAATACGAACCAATTCTTCAAATAAAATTTGTAGAGCTGTTCAAAATCTTTCTTGCAGAATACATTTTTGTCAAAGGAGTATCCTTTTTCAAGAAAATCGAGCAAGAAAACCGTAATTTGATACGAACTTAGAAAATGTTTTGCGATGTTTTCAGTTGTTCGTAATGAAAACAATCTTTGCCGAAAATGAAGTAAATAAGATCTACTATAGTTAAGAAATGACGTTTAATTCCATTTCATGCACATGTAGCATTTTATGGGAGAAAGAAAATGGATTATACACGACGAAGACATAAATGAACGCATTTACGTTAATTTTGGATGGATAATTTTCAGCGAAGGAATGGACAGGAACGAAGATTACGTTATTACTACTTAACTAGAGTGAGGTACCTATTAAATGGTTTCTATCATTTCATTAATTACAACTTATGTAGAAAATAAATCATTATACGAAAAATATATTATGTCCTAGTCATAATTTCTGATTTGCTGTTTGGTAGTGTTTCGACATTATACACAGCAGTCGATATTTATCCTTTTTCAGCATGATCACAAAATTCGTAATTTGTATGTGACTGAGCCCTCAAATATGGCGCCTAAACATCTTGTTTCTCGAGGGAATGGGCCAGTAGTTTACTAGACGCCATTCTCTTCATTTGGTATCAACAATTGGGTGCTGTGAACATCCCATGGCAACATAATAAGGGAAGAAGCTAAGCAGATAGCCGTGAGAATTGGCATAGACAGCTTCATGGTGTCAAACGGCTTACAAGATTCAAAGATCGTCATGGTCTCATATAAAAGAATCTTGTAGGACACTGCTGTTGACACTGAAGCAAAACATCTGTGGATCGAAGAGCTATCAAATCTGCTACAGGGCTATGAGCCTCGGAATTAGTATAATGCCGACGAAACAAGATGATACTATAACTGCTTTCTGAACCGCACTCTCACTCTAAAATGGTCTTCAACGTGGGCGATAGCGCCCACCAATGGGCGTTTTAGGGTTTTTGGTGGGCGTTAAAGAACTCACCAAATGCTATTCTGATTTTTACACTGAAAAATAAAATTCTATAAGAAAGTTTAATGATACGCACACACATCCTCAAATGAGACAATGTACTACAATGGAGGCATGGATGGTGACTCCATTCATCACAAATGTGTGTGATGTGGATGTTAAATACCAAGAGGAGATAATAGAATTATTTCATGATGATGAGTGTACAGCCAATTTCAACCAAGGTGGATATGTGCAACTTTGGAAGAAAAAGAAAATGCCCTCTCTGTATCCACGCTTGTGGAATAAAATATCGTTGCTCTTGTTAGCTTTCCCAACCTCATATCTAGTCGAGAAGGGATTCAGTGCAGTCGACAATCTCCTGTCCAAAAAATCAGATGTGGCCAACACATGACTTTCTCCATATTTGGGGTATAGATATTTAAATTATCATTTCGTATCGTAAAAGAATACAGTCTTTCTTATTGCCGTAAATTAGGTATATTTTGAATGTTTACAGAATTCACCGCTACATGGTGGCGGCGCTGTATACTGGAAATTAAGAAAAAGCAAAATATCTCCGAAATTGATGGTTCTGCGAAAATTTGCTTCAAACAAAACCTGGAAGAAACATTATTCTCTACAACTTTCGTCCTCACGAAGATTACCAATAACGACGTTTTAAAGGAGATATTTGATGGAAGCCGAAAAATCCGAGTATTTTTTATAAATAATTCTTAAACAATAACTGCTATGGAAAATTGTTTCAAATGAAAGTTGTAGGAAATTACATTCTCTATAACCAAATTTCGCAAAAATCGAATCGGGTTTCGAATAAACCTCGACTTCCGGTTAACCGTTATTGTCCAAAAACTAATCAGTTCTTTGTGCTCATGTTAAAGTGTTATATATGACGTTTGGTATGGATATGGCAAGTACATTTTGAGTTAGAGCGCCCACATACACACACACGCACACGCGCACACAGACATCATTCCGAAAATAGTTTAAACGTGTTCTAGGGACCTCAAAACGTGTATTTCCGTTGAAATCTCGAAGTCGATTTTTTTCGTGAACACAATACTTTCCCATTACTACGTATGGATAAAGTAAAAAAGAAATCGCTTACAAGTATCAGAAAGAGGAGATCTTTGAATGGCCCTTACAGACTTGAAGCCTGACAGTGAATCCCTGGTTTGTATGAACCAAGCACAAAATACGCATTGAAATGTCTGTAAAATGTTTATTTTAATATTTATTTTGTTATTAATAAACATGGTTAAATTCGATGTATTTTTAAACATTTATTTTATCAAAAATTTTATTGTTAAGTTGACACGGAAGGTGGGCAGTGAACTTATTTCAAATGGCAAAATATAGTAAAAGTAGGCGGAGAATAAAAAAAAAAGGTTGCTCTAAAGGGTCAACCCTGTAATGATGGAGGAGGTTCTAAAGAGAAGGAGGGATAGCTTTAAAGCCCAGGTGTTTCAAGAACGCGAAAACTTTGCCAGTAAAATACCTTGCAAATAATAATGCGTGGATTATAACCAACATCTTTACAGAGTTTTTACAGTCTTGATGCCGATGTTTGAGCTCAACGTTGAAAAATAATATTATTTGTGGATTACTGTACTGCCCACCCAGCAGGTGTCATTTTTAGGTGCGTTTCGCTTATAGCATGAGCGCCTATTATTGTCGGTCGGTCCATTTGTCCGTCCGTCCGTCCGCTTGTTCGTTCTCGGCTTCTACCAAACGGATTTTCATGAAATTTGATATTAAGGACTTTCAATCAAATATAATCAGAAAATCGCAAAAATGAATCACGTACGCCAATCAGGAGTACCACTTTACTGGGGACAAAAAATTAGATTTTCGTCATATCTCGTAAAATATTGCTCATATCAAAATATTTTTCAAATAAAAGTTGTAGAACTGGTAAAGAAGAGTATTTCCTTTCCTATACATTATTATCGTAGGAGTAGCCGTTATCGAGAAAATCAAACAAGGAAGTCTTATATCGAGTTGAACTTGGAAAATTTCTTGCATGGTTACTTCATTGTTGCTAACATAAACAATCTCCCAAACAAACGATTAATTTCCTTACGTGTGCATGTGATATTATTATATAGGAAGAAAATTGATTATTTATGATGAAGAAAATAACTTTAAAACGCTATTTCCCATACGTACAGGCAGGGCCGCCGCAACCCATATGGCCGCCAGTGTGCAAAACAAAATTTGCCGCCCCTTCTCCCACTCAACATGGTAGTATATACTGCAGGATACTTTTTCAAATGAAAAAAAAACTGTATAAGACAGCGAAAATTATTTATTACAGCGCAGCAAAGGTGAATTTTCCTATTATTACAGTCTTTCTAAACATGAGAAAGTGAAAAGAACAATATAGTTTATCACCAAAAATTGCATTTAGTACGTAGTTTAAACAGTCAAAAGGATGAAAAACTTTTTATTGTTCGAAGAAATTAAAAAATAATCTAGACAAATATTCTCTATACTAAAATTGTCTAAACAGAATTAACGATTATAATATTAAATGAACACTCATTAACAAATAAATTACATGTTATTTAAGACACTTTACTTTCCTGGCTTTATAAGCAGAAATTTTTTTAAATGTCATGTATGTACATTCAACTTATCAGACAGTTCGTGTTCTATGGATATCATTGCTAAATTTGATAGTCTCTCTTGTGACATTGTCGACCTTAAATAGTTTTTAATAATTTTGAGTTTTGAAAAACTTCTTTCTCCCGAAGCTACAGACACAGGTAATGTCAGATAAATGTGGATGCCAATGGCAACATTTGGAAATTAAGAGATTAAATAATTTTGAAGAATATAGTCCAATACTTCACATGCATCCATTTCACGCTTTATGTAGAGCTTCAATATTTGAAGCTCTTCAAATAATGGCTCTCCATCTAAATCTGATTCACTTAGACTTGCATCAATCAGCTTATTATCCAATTCCTTACATTTAGCCAATAGCTCATCGCCGTTCCAATCATTGAGTTTTGATATATCATGAAACATGCTGAACAACTCACAGTGATCATTTAAAGTTTGAAGTCTTTCTCTCAATGAAAATATAGTCGTGTCCAAAATAGTGAAGAAAATTTTATTTTAAAATCAGTTGCCATCTGCTTAGATATAACTTCTCATGGCATTTAGTTGTAAATTAGTGACGATTTCATACTGAAGAAATGAGGAAATGAAAATTTCAAAATAAAATATGCAGTGAAGTGTTCTTATCGATAAGCAAGCGTCAACATTGAAATTACTTTTACTTCAAATTAGTCAGATTTTTCGTTTTCGTCATTATCAGTGAGCCTTGTCCAATTCTAAATGGTGGCAAAAATATTATGATCTCGAAAGGAGGGTGATGCAACATTAAAAGGTTAAGAACCACAGCTCTAACGACTCGTAAATTTACATTTACATCAATAACCTGCAAGCCGCCAGAAGCGTTTGGCAGGGGGTGTCACAACACCAAGTGAACTCTAACTAATTCCTCTGTTGGACTGTCTTATCGCGTCTGGGAAAAAGGATCTGTAGTATTTCTCTGTTCTAGTGATTGTTTCGACATATTTTCTCCTGCACTCTGATCTAACATTACGTTCGCTAACACCGATGGGGACGACTATGCCGCGTACGTCTTCAACGAATTCGGAGCTTTCGAATTTTTCAAACAGTTTCCTTTTGTATTAAGTTCTTCTATTCAACGTCTGCCATTTCAGATCCCTCAATCACTCTGATACACTCGCATCATACCGATATTTTCCTTTTACAAATCTAGCCGCTCTACGCTGAACCATTTCGAGCTCCCTAGTTAGGCACTCCTCGAAAGGGTCCCAAGCCAAGCCTTCGATGCTAAATTCATCCAAATGTGTTGCGTAAACAGGAAACAAATAATTCAAGCTATTTCTTTCCGTAGGATAAAATCGATGATGAAAATTAAAGTTTTCCTCTATTTTTCTTTAAAATGTTTCCTGTTCGTAGACCGTGTGCCAATAGCTTCTAAAAGTACGATGCCTAAACATAGAGAAATCGATATTTACGTTAAAATCACAACAATACTTATAATGATTCACGAATTGATCCTGATTTTCTCTAGCAAACAATTTATTATCTGATCACAGTCAGTGGACACTAGGGTTGGCCGAAAAAATCGATTTTCACCGGACGGAATTTGGCGTATGCGCAAATGTTGCGTATCGATGTGAGTATTATCCATGCAAATTTTTTTTGAAATAGGATTATATTTAACCCTGCCGCCAGAGCACTAAATTTTAAAATTTTACGAAAATTCAGGCTGAATCTAGAAAGAAATGCATGTGAAAACTCAAATATTTCCAGCACGGATATACTACTATCTGCGAAGGATACCTTGCTCCATCCACATTAACGTGATAAAATATTATTTGTTTAAAATAAAATGTCTGTCTCTGAGAACGTTTAATAAATATATAGAATTTGGAGTATAGGCAACCCGCATAGCAGTCGCCACTAACCTGCGATATGGGACAATGCGCGGAATTTTCCGATTTTGAGACCTCAGACGCTCTAAACTTATCTTTTTTTTAACGGAAATGTCTTCGTAAAGGTTCCAAGCCTTCTTCCGCAGGAAAAAGGCATAATTACCACCCGATAAATTAAATATTTCTTAAAATTACGAGTTCTTTTCAAGAATACTTTCAGCCCTCCGCAGATTTACCGCATTTTAATGAAAAATACGCGAAGGAGAAACTTAAGAATATTTTTTCCACAATTTTGATGTAGAGTTCTCCCTTGAGCTGCTCTTCGCTAGTTTCTATGAGAAACTACCCAGAACTCACCACAAGGAGGTGGCTGCTAGTCCCTAGCCCCCCCAACCACCCTACCATAGGACACGAAATAGTTGAGATGAAGATGTTTTACAGAACTTGGTATTGTCTTTTAAATTCAAATTTGGGTTGAATCTGACGGTCACTCAGGCATGAATTCACCCATCCATCTCTTTTTTCAGGGCTGCATACGCATTTAGAAGCCACCGATACTAATTGCACTATTCTCTCCACAGCTTGTGTGGGGCAAGTGAACAGCGGAACTTCAAACACTCGCCCCTCCTCTACTAGAGCACGCATATCTTCTTCTGTGATGCCTACTGTGAGAGGTGGCTCGGTAACGTCGATGTTATGCCAATCAATTAAATTCACGTAGTCCTCTGCGTTGAAATTTAATGATGGAACTTCGAATTTTCTAACCTCTGCCTCTCTCTAGCCCTCATTATTAGGTCCACGGCCATGGCACGGCCGATCTCCGTTCATCGTTTAACATTGTTAGGAGAATATTTTCCGGGTGGGGAAAAATATGCATTTCTTTGAATAACATCATAGAGGAGAGATCTGAAGTTGGGCTCCAGATATATCATGGACTGTATCATCTCCATGATGTGCTTTGGGCCTTCCGTGCATAGCGGTCTTGACTTTATTTTAAACCACATTGGCACACACACCTTCATGACGAACTTTACCAGCGTCTTAAGATTTTCTGAATGATTTCTCGTAGAATATACAGTCGGAGGATGCGATTTGCAGTCGTCGTCCACCTAGAATGCGCCATCTTTCCCGGGCTTCTCGTGGCAAGGCTTTCGGGACATTTTCCTTTTGTGATCGGCTGAGCAATTTCGTGGAGATACTTCTGATCGCTGCTCAAATCTTCTTTATCGATGCACGGAATGCAGACAGCAATTTCATCAAATTCCACTACAGGCATATTTTCACAGGAATTCAGCGCGCGACCAATTGGGCCTGAATAGGTTTTCGGACCAACAATAGGGCCGTCGACCATCAACACCAACTTCCTCAGTGGAAGTTCATTCCCATGTAAATGGCAAATAAATCAATGTAATGGTCTTCCAAGTGCCATTTCGACAAACCTGATGGCTCCTGTATTCCTAACAGTATTTACTGCAGTCTCATCACATCCTATAGCCCGAAGGGTATTTCTGTCAGTTTTTTCTCGGTGATAAAAGTCATGATTGCATCCTTCAGTCCAATTCCTTTACTTATGATAGGAGTTTACATTTACATTTACATTTACATAAATACCCTGCAAGCCGCTAAAAGCGTTTGGCAGGGGGTGTCACAACACCAAGTGAAGTCTAGCTAATTCCTCTGTTGGATTGTCTTATCGCGTCTGGGAAAGAGGATCGGTAGTATTTCTCTGTTCTAGCGGTAATTTCGAGATATTTTCTCCTGCACTGTGATCTAACATTACGTTCACTAACACCGATGGGGACGACTATGCCGCGTACGTCTTCAACGAATTCGGAACTTTCAAATTTTTCAAATAGTTTCCTTTTGTATTCAATTCTTCTACTCTTCAACGTCTGCCATTTCAGATCTCTCAATAACTCTGATACACTCGCATCATACCGATATTCTCCTTTTACAAATCTAGCCGCTCTACGCTGAACCATTTCGAGCTCTCTAGTTAGGCCCTCCTCGAAAGGGTCCCAGACGGCGCAACAGTATTCCACGACGGGTCGTATTAGGGAAAAGTATGCGATTTCCTTCACGTTCGAGGGGCATCCCCGCAGGACTCTAGAGGAAAGCCCTTGAATTCTGTTTGCCGATGCTATAACGGATTTGATATGCTCTCTACTAGACAAATTGCTACTGAGAATTACTCCTAGATATTTGTAGCTATTGACGTATTTTAGCTTTAGTTCAGATATTTGGTACGGGTAACGGTTGAAATTCGTGGAGCGCGTGAAGTTCATTGCGGCGCATTTCTTTATGTTCAGATCGAGTTGCCAATCTTTACACCATTTCGTAATAGCCTGAAGGTCCTTTTGCAAATTCTCCTGATCGTGTATTGTGTTGATTTCTCCATACACAAGTGTGTCATCCGCGAAGAGTCTAACTTTACACTTTATATTATCCGCTAAATCATTTATATATATCAAGAATAACAAAGGTCCGATTACACTTCCCTGAGGCACGCCGGAAGTCACTTTGACGACGTCTGATGCAACTCCATCGAGGACTACTCTCTGGGTTCTATCGGAAAGAAACGAGGCGATCCAATTTACAATTTTCTCGTTAATTGAATAAGCCCTTAATTTTTGCACTATTTTCACGTGAGAAACGGTGTCGAAGGCTTTCCTAAAGTCTAAAAATACTGCATCAACTCCTATTCCTTTATCCGTTGCTTTCACAATATCTTGTGTGAGTAGAGCTAACTGAGTCTCGCATGACCTGCCTCTCCGGAAACCATGCTGGCTACTGTTAAGCGCTTCTTTGCTTTCGAGAAATCGCATTATTGAGCTACCGATAATGTGCTCAAAAACCTTACAGAAGATTGACGTCAACGATATAGGGCGGTTGTTCTCCACTTTAAATTTACTTCCCGTTTTATGTATTGGTGTAACGAGGGCTGTTTTCCATATCAACGGAACTACACCCTCATCTAAAGATTTTCTGAATAGAAGCTTAAGGTACGGAGCTAATTCGTTTGCTAACGAGTTTATAATGAATGCAGGTATGGCTTCAGGCCCTGGCGATTTTCTTTTGTGGTCCTGACTTAGTAATTTGACGATACCGCTTTCGGATATTTCTATGTCGCCCATATTTGAGTCTATACGAGTAGGGAAATCAATGAAATCACCGCTGTCTATTGTGAAGCATTTTCAAAGAACCGATTTAACATACTAGCCTTAGTAAATGAATCGTGTACACTTTCACCGTTGTCTGTACGTAGAAGAGGTACTGTGGACTGACCTCCTCGCATTTCTCGCACGTACGACCAAAATTCTTTCGAGTCGTTTTTGAGTGAATCCGAGAGTGTCGTGGATCGGTAGGCGTCAAATTCCTTACGCGCTTCGTCTCTTGCAGATTTACGACTATTTCTGTATATTAAATACTCGTTCGCGTGGTCCCTACCAACTTCTTTAAGGTGCTTTATGTGCGCGTGATGCCGTCTTTGTTTCTTGAGCAAGGCACGGAGTTTCGGTTTCACCCACCGTGGGTCCTTGCGATCACGAATTGCTTTAGTTGGGACAAACGTTTTTAGCCCTTCTCGAATTATTCGCAAAATTTCCGTCCAAGAGTCATCTACGCTGTTACTATTCGCAAAATTGATAAATGTCGCTATTTGGTTTGTAACATAATTTTTTAAGCCTGGGAGATCTGCTTTACTGAAGATATAGACTAATCGCGTTGGCTTATATATTGTCGCAGGGGTGTATTTGAAGTCGGCAATTACTATTTTATGATCACCTATGCCGTCGTCGATTTGTAGGTTTCTAGTCGATAGTGGGTGGGTAGTGGCTAGCAGATCTAATATGTTTCCGTTTCCGTTGTTGTCATATCGCGTCGGCTCGTTGACGATTTGCTCTAGCGAGTTTAGAGTGAATGCTTCAATTAATTCACGGCAAGCTTCTCTATTTTTTCCACCACTAACATAGGTTACAGATTTCCAATCGATCGATGGAAGATTGAAGTCTCCTCCAAGAATTATTACTGGATCGTTCTTTCTCCTAGCTATCACCTGCAATGTACGACTGAGTTCTCTAATGTTCTCGACTCCCGAGTCAGGTGGGCGGTAAAATGAGCAAAAAAATAATTTTTTACCATTTCTCGTACGAAGGGAGCACCATATCGTTTCGCAGTGTTCGCTGACGTTAATCTCCTCTAATTGGCTTGATATACTCTTTCTGACGGCGATGAAAACTAACATGAGCTAAATACTGAAAATCAGGTTCTTGAAGGAGAGTTATGTGCTCTTCCACTGTCTTTTTTGTCTTGAATTTTCATAAAAATATGTCATATCTTTTCGGCCGTCAAAATACAGAGCTTGGAGCTTGTAATCATTAAGGATCTTCTGATTTGAGGATCGTACCTTTTCTCTTTCCCTCCTCACTTTATTTTTGTCTACTATAAGTAACTTATCTGTGTCGGTGACCATCCCAAGGTCAACCAAGAGGGCAGATGCCAGCGCAGCAGCAGCTCGATTGGAAATGCAGAATCTCTCGCAAGCAGATGCAAATTTCGGTAGATTTAATGTATTCCGGGGCTGCCACTCCATTTCTTTTATGAAGTCGTCATCATTGGCGGCATCTGATTCCTCACCCGAGTCCTTATCACTCCCTTCTCTGCGTACTTCCTCTTCTGTGACTTGCTGCTCAGTAAACATAAATGATTCTCTTAATCGATGTCTCTCCTCCCTTTTCCGTTTCTTGTATATCAAAATTGTGGAAAAAATATTCTTAAGTTTCTCCTTCGCGTATTTTTCATTAAAATGCGGTAAATCTGCGGAGGGCTGAAAGTATTCTTGAAAAGAACTCGTAATTTTAAGAAATATTTAATTTATCGGGTGGTAATTATGCCTTTTTCTTGCGGAAGAAGGCTTGGAACCTTTACGAAGACATTTCCGTTAAAAAAAAGATAAGTTTAGAGCGTCTGAGGTCTCAAAATCGGAAAATTCCGCGCATTGTCCCATATCGCAGGTTAGTGGCGACTGCTATGCGGGTTGCCTATACTCCAAATTCTATATATTTATTAAACGTTCTCAGAGACAGACATTTTATTTTAAACAAATAATATTTTATCACGTTAATGTGGATGGAGCAAGGTATCCTTCGCAGATAGTAGTATATCCGTGCTGGAAATATTTGAGTTTTCACATGCATTTCTTTCTAGATTCAGCCTGAATTTTCGTAAAATTTTAAAATTTAGTGCTCTGGCGGCAGGGTTAAATATAATCCTATTTCAAAAAAAATTTGCATGGATAATACTCACATCGATACGCAACATTTGCGCATACGCCAAATTCCGTCCGGTGAAAATCGATTTTTTCGGCTCACCCTAGTGAACACAGACAGCAAGGATGTGAATTTTTTTCTTTAATGCATTTATTATTGCTCCAATAGATGAAATCGATTATAATATACACTTGTTTAATAAGGAAATAATTAATTCAGACCGATTTCACACCATTACAAAAAATAGGGTTGCCGTTTTTTACTATCCTGAAGGTTTTACTTTCTAACCTCTTTTCCCCAGAATGCTGCCTACAGATGAGTGAGCTTGTATTAGCAAAGAAATAGATTTTGCCCAAAAAAAACCGGATATAAATGCATTTGAAAACATTTTTGCATTAGAAATACGTTTTACCTATTGAATTTCTTACGATAAAACTGTCACCCCCTCACATGCATTGCTCCTAATTATTTTATACAGTAAAACCTGTAAAAGACAAAAATTTTGGAAGATTGAAGGGGTTCTATATTCCTCCATTTTGATGAAAAACGACTATTTTAGTCTGTTCAAGGCGGAAGATCTGTGAAAAACTGACATTTAGTCGAGTTTCATGAGATTCCGCTTTTCGAGGGTTTTACTGTATCAGATCAAAGTACACAAGAATAAATAAAGCGATATTGACCTGTAATGCAATGAATAGTTTCGTTGCTCTAAACGGCGATATGAATTACTATCATCTAAGTTTTCAGGAAGAAAAACGAAACATTTATTAATTCTTTCCTTTATTATACAAATACTTTCCATTGGAAAGTTGACAAAAAATGTCTGCACGGTAAAAAACAAAGATCGTCTCGAATATAATGCACTTTATCCTGAAAATATACAAATGCGGGTCATGTTAAATTCGAAGTTCAAGTATTTAATTTCTTTAAGAATTATCAGATTTATGACGCGTAGTGAGCCTATTAATGTAACACAAGGTCAATAACTTACAGAGCATGTGATAAATTTAGTGAATATCGCCACTAGTTTCTTTAAATTCAGCCCCGAAACCTGTAATAAAATGGTTTCTCATTTTCACTTTTACACTAATTTCGGGATCCGAGACAACACGACACATCTACTAGCATGGAAAAGATACATACCTCTTATTGTTAGACAACAAATGTGGAGTCCAAAGTATCAGATGGTCTAACTCTAAAAACCAGCAATTTTAAATAAAATAAGATCACACGGGAAAGAAACCTGCACAAAACGAATTCAAAGCACCAGCGGTGTCTCGATCTTCCTCCAACGACTAGCGATGAAATACTAACGAAAATAGCAAGGAAGAGAAATGAAAGTTCGTAGAATAATGACCCCTGCTTTGCAACCAGCATTTCCGAAACAAATGCTTTGGGAATACCCTTCCCCGAAGTAAGAAGATCTTAAATATTTGTTTTAAGTGCTCCAAGGGACATCTGCCTTGGAGAAGAATGGAAAATACCCGCGGTGTAGATGCCAAAGGGCTGAGCTATAGTATTGCCCTTCTCTCGTTTTTCGGTCATTGCCGACACTCCCCCAGATAAGGGGTTTAAGAACCCGGAGAGACCCTTCTCAGCGGGTACGCGGTTGAAAATATTTCGGCTGCTCTGGTTTTCCCCGTTACCCCTTTTATTTTGTAGGCAGGTAGGCAAAATTCGGCCGCCCTCACCCTCCGTCTACTCATCGTTAGGCAGCCGCGAAAATCTCAATACCTCTCAGGGCGTTATTCCTCTCTGGTCGCCCCCCCTCTCCTGCCGCCGGTGTGCCGTGCACAACTCGGACACCCAGTTGCGGCGGCCCTGCGTACAGGTACAGTAAAACTCGTTTATAACGATCACGCCTAAAACGAAATCTCGGCTATGACGAAGAAATGTCTCGGTCCATTGAACTTCTCCATAAGGGCATTGGTTAAATTTCTCGGATGTAACGAACACGCATTTTACGAATTCTCGGTTGTAACGAGCAAATGTTTGGTCCCGTGGCAAAAAATGCCCCATATATAACGAATTTTGGCGAGCAGAGCGATAAGTAATGAATAGTTTCCGCTCGTTTAAGCGCACTTGTTCGTAGAGATCTCCTTCCTCCATCTACCCCTTCCATACGAATTTCCACGCTCCCTTTGTTTTGAAATTGATATTAAAAATGTGAAATGTTTATGTAAATTAATGACCATAATAATAATATTAATTGACCATTTAAAAAAATCGTATGTAATAGCAGTCGAACATTTTACATGCCGCGAAGTTGATAAGCATCTCTTTGCATATGTAAGTACGGCATTGAAGTCGACTCACTGCAAATACAGTAAAAGCTGTGTTATCCGGCTATCTTGGGGATTGTGAATAGCTGATTAGGAGAAATATCCGGTTAGGGGAGCGTTTTCGATTTTGACATCGCAAATTTAGCAATAACCAAACAAAATTGGGCTTAGGTTCACTATCGTACTCCCCAAACATAACTATGCATTTTCCATTTTAATTCTTCCACACGTAGTTAGATATAGACACTGTTTACCCATTCTTATTTAATATGTTGCTATGCTTACATGCAAAACAAAAAGACTTGAAAAGTTTACGTCCGGGAAGTTTGGGGATTACGGCAGTGAACCTGTTCCCAAAATTGAATTTATTGGATTATATCTTTCTTATTTATCTTTATTTACTCTAATTAAATTAATTTAATTTGTTTACTCTATTAGAAAAGGACGAAATTATTTAAGTCTTCTGAAAATTTCTGTGAAAACCAGTCATATAATATTTTATCCAGTTCCTCCATTTTCGACTTATGACGCGTATGATGTTTATTAATTGATTTACTCGTCTCAGAAGATGACACAAATTTCATTAATTTAGCCTTGATATCGTAGAGCGTGGAAGATCCGATGTTGAATTTTTTTGGTATGGCTGCTCTATTTTTTCCTTTTTCAATTCATTTGATCAGCTCCAGCTTTTGTGTTAGCGTTAAACCAACCTTTTCTCCCCTTTTAGGTATTTATTTTGATGCCATATTCAATGGATGGGTAATTTTTTAAATAATAAAAAGCGATAAAACTGGAAATTGTAGAAATACACCAAAACATCTAGACAATGCAAATGGCTTACGTAACCAAAAACGCCATGCTTACTCGGCAGCCACAGAAGTATACGGAGTAAATACGTAATATATACATCTTATATTTTAAGAAATTTTAAAGTGGAAGTTGTGGTATTAAACATATACAATTCACACAAAAATTCATAAAAAAAGAAAACGAAATACAAAATGAATGTTATTTGTGTAATTGCCGGTATCTAAGGCTGGCCGGTTCTAAATAGCCGGATAGCACAACTTTTACTGTATGTGTATACGTGTTATATGGGATGTATAGGCCAAAAACCATGTTTCTCGTATATAACGTAGTCGCGCTTATAACGAAGCAATGAGTCGGTCCCCTTAAATACTTATTAAACGAGTTTTACTGTATATAATTGCTTTCTAATACTCCATTGCACGAAACGCGCCCATATGTGATACGTTATACACTTTCCTAACTTGTTAAAGAACGTGTGGGCACTGATTTACCCTCCAAATTTCCTCCGTTTTATCCTCTTCTTCCACAGGCACTAACTCCGCATAAAGTTTTGAGAGAGAGAAAGGAAGAGAGAAAGAGACGAAGAGAGAAAGAGACGAAGAGAGAAAGAGACGAAGACAGAGAGGGAGAAAGAGAGACGTAAATTTGTGGAGATCTTAAATTAATTTATTATAAACATGAAATGAACTATGTTTTCGGTTTGTACCCATAGATTTAATTATGGAGAAAGCCCCAAGTTTCAACGCATAATAGAAGGTCATTACGTATCGAAATTGCAACAGCAAGGGATAGTACAGAGATCAAAATTTGAGATACTACATTTTCTTGATCAGCTGAATAATTATCGTGGATTGCATCCAAAATTGGAAGAATCCCAAAGATGAAATGCATGAAACTACGAATATTTATAGAAAGATTTAAGTTTAACAGTCAATGCCTAGAGCGACAGCTGGAGCCTGCGATACTGAAAAAAGTTATGGAAGTTTACAGTGCATTACAAATAGGCGTGTTTAGTGCGATGGATCTTTTTTAAAGTAAAGGATATACTTTAAGCGAACTCATAGCATAAAACAGCGAAACTTGGAGGGCGCAGGCCCACGCAGTGCGTGGGGGCCCCGGAAAAATACTCTGAATCTGCCGCAAGGTATTCGTAGTATATAGTAACATCCTTACGTAAATGAAAGATTACATCGCTCGAAATGAAGACGAAAATGCCCATCTCAAGTGTTTGGAGTTGTTTTGTCCTATCCTTATAATGTCAGAATTATAGAAGTTCCACTGTATTTTTGGAACCGAAACGTAGGAAAAAATCGAAACGATTAATAATTTCATATATTTTAAAAATGTGGGCCCTCCAAAAACTTGACTAGCTTGGGGGCCCCAAAACCGTAATTACGCCCCTGGACACACCACTGCCCGATTATGTCTCTCTGTCTTCTAAAGATTTCTTCTCTGCCCTAAGTCAGTATGCTTTGTTTTAAACCCCCAAAACCTATTTCATTTCACGGCACACTTTCGGGTTTATACAATCAATGCGGCCCACCGAACCAAATTTCACGACGAATTTGCAAAGAACATTTCTAATATTACCGTTTAACATCCATTAATTATCAGTGATTACAGTGATTAATTTAAAAACATTTTCAATAGCTTTTATTTAAAAAAAATCTGATGTGGCCAGGGTTACCACCTCTCCGGGTTTGACCCGAAGTCTCCGGGTTTTCGGACTTGCCTCCAGGCGAGAGAGAAAATCTCCGGGTCAACAAGAATATTTTCGAAATTGGCATTAAAGATTACGATTTATTTTTAACTTCTCCAAGAGAATAAAGATTTCATTCTAGAATGGCTGTGCCATGCAATTAACCTGGTAGAAGGTACACAGGGCCGGTCAATTAACCCGTTTTTGCACGAATTAATTTTTTTCTGGAAATTTGGTAATTTTGGTTTATTTTTATTAATTCTTGACTAGTTATGTAAACTATCAAGATTTTTTTTTTTCGAGTATAGCTTTAGAGAAATTCTATGTTCCAATATTGGAACACTGGGCATGAATGGGTACAGGATTATTTAAGATATATTTTGGAGATAATATTTGTAAAGCAGATGCTAATATTTTAAAATATTTTAGTATTTTGACAGAAATTAAATGATAATTGACTACAACAAATATAATTACGCTTGAGCTTTTTTTAACAATTGTTATGAAAACATTATTCATAAAATATAAACAAATATTCGTAAACTTTTACATTCATACATATTATTATTAAATCTTTTAATTCTTCAATTTGTAATTTCTTTACATTAATATTAGTAAAATTTCGTCAATTTTAGTTTATTCTAAAAATCTTGAAAGAAGAATCATGAAGATTTACTTGACATTTTTCACATGCCTTTGTAACCTTTTTTCTTGCATAACTCACAGCGATTCTGCTTCGCAGATGGTACAATCCAATGATCAACACGATCAAAAGGAACTTGGTTAGGAACTCCGGTGGATATTTCTTTTGATGTTGCATTGTTGTACCACCAGAGAGTGAAATAGACAATGTTCCAATATTGGAACATTGGGCAAAAACGGGTTTTAAATAATTCAATAAACATTGATCGAAATAATTATAGTTAGTATAACTCGTTTTTTGTGTTTACTATATTGCTGTTTTAACATTATAATTATTTTAAATTTTAGGAAGTAATAAATTTTTATTAAAAATTATATTTTTCGTCAGTTTTCTATCTTTTTCGTGTGTAGGAGGTGGAGTAGGGCCCCCAAAATTATTTGTATCCGAGTCGCCTTAAATGCTTGGCCGGTCCCGAATATACATGAAAATATTTTTTTTAAACAGTAATGCAGTACGGTGTATGAAGCAACACAAGCTGCTCTTTGTTTTCCCACATTACATACTTTATGTAACATCATCAGGTATTATATTTACATTTGCATAAAAAATTCAGTTGATTACGTGATTTCGGGAGAAAAAATGACGCATTTGTATATTAGATTATACCCCAGGGCAGTTGAGAAATAATCGCCTCCATGACAATAATCTCATTATGATGGAATAATAATTGCAAAATTGCAATTATTAACGTAAAATTCAAAGAAATACGATCGATAAGAAAATTCTACGACAAAAGTTAGAATTTTCATTCCATTCCGCAGAGAATAGCGAAAATCCAGCGCTGATATAATTTTTTAGGCGCGTTTCGATTACAGCGTCAGCGCCTATTATCGTCGGTCCGTCTGTCCGTTCGTCCGTCAGTCCGCATGTTCGTTCTCGGCTTCTACGGAACGGATTTTCGTGAAATTTGATATTAAGGACTTTCAATCAAATACAAGAAGAAAATCGCAAAAATGAATCTCGTACGCCAAACAGGGGTACCACTTTACTGGTGACAAAAAATTAAATTTTCGTCATATCTCGTAAAGTATTGCTCATATCAAAATATTTTTCAAATAATAGTTGTAGAACTGGTAAAGAAGAGTATTTTCTTTTCTATACATTTATATTGTAGGAGTAGCCGTTACCTAGAAAATCAAACAAAAACGTCTTAAATCGAGTTCAACTTGGAAAATTTATTGCATGGTTACTTCTTCATTGTTGCTATCATAAACAATCTCACAAACAAACGTTAAATTTCCTTACGCGTGGATGCAACATTATTAAATAGGAAGAAAATGGATTATTTTTTAAGAATATAAGAATTTTAAAACGCTATTTCCCTCACGTACAGGTATATAATTTCTTTCTAATACTCCATTGCACGAAACGCGCCCATTTGTGATAAGTTGTACACTTTCCTAACTTGTCTTATGTATTTTAGTGTGGGTAGGGAAATAACCCTGCACGATGGGTTTCAGATTTCCCATTTAAATCAAAAGGATAATTCATGGAATCGATTCCGGAACTTCAATTTTCGTCATAAAACCTATCCCCGTGATCTTGGCCTCTGTAGAAAGAATTTCTAACCAATTGTCATGAAAGTTGGTGCATTGGTTCAAAATTTGATAGTGGGGACCGGCAAACAAAGACAGAATCATAAACAGTTACAACAAAGAAACCATAATCCTATTTTCATTCTGGAAGGACAAAAACAGTAAAAAAGTTGGCATTTAAAAATCTCCGGGTCAAATTAGGAAATCTCCTGGTCAGACCAGAGAAATCTCCGGGTCAGAATTGAAAATGTCCGTGTTGGTGAGGACTTTGAGGTGGCAACCCTGGATGTGGCCAACACATGACTTTCTCCATACTTGTTGTTTTCTTATTTTTTCAAATATCTATGTGTCCCAATACTTGTTTATCATAGACTCTCGGACAGTAATAAGAGTTCTCGTTGGCCGCATTCGGCCTTTTGGCCTACCATCACGCGCACGAACGTAATTCAGTTGGAGTTTTTCCCGTTTCGTACTCGTGGCGTTGCAATCGAACAAGCTAGCGATGTATTGAACGAAACATCTAAATCTCACTTTAACTATCGGGTTGATGAAATAATGTCGGAATTCCTGGTCCAGTTAACATAGACACGACCTCTATTTGTTCTTAATGAGATTCGATGCTGAAAAACTGAATTCACATTGATGTCATTGTAAATGGCAACAACACATCAATGGCAGTGATTGGATATTCATTCTCAACATGCGGCCAAAATTCGTCCAGAGATATCCCATTGAACTTCAATTTAAGAAAGCGGTCGCTCCTAAGTTCTGTAACCTTCTCGTATCTTTATAGAAAACTCATTAGATAATTCAATTAGGTGGGTATACACGGTGCGATTTATCGGCCGATCTCATCGTTCGATAAATCGGGCAGATTTATCGCGAGCAATAAATCTATACGATTTATCGTTACCAGGACACTAACGTGTACTTTTTAGTCTAACGATAAATCCGCCGATATTTTAATTTGAACGTTTTTTCGCTTCGTTTGTTGCCATTGTACAGATTTATCGCTCAGTTTGACCGATAAATCGTTGATCGCTGGTCGTCTGGAATTTCCCAACCAACCTGGCCAACCTGAACGGAGCGATATATCGTTGGCAACTGAACTCTTCGTTTATATCTACCCGTCGATAAATTGATCAGATTTATCGGTGATAAAATATCGGCAGATATATTGTTCTTGAACCACTCAACAATTCTTTTAACAATTCACTAAAAACATAAGTTGATAGGTCATTAATAAAACTTGTAAGAATTTACCAATGTGGAACTAAAGCTTACATAGGATGCAGTTTTCATATTTGTAATGAAATACTTCTACTCACAGGAAATTCCTCAGTATTTTTATAGCCTATCAGAAAACTGTTAGTAAAATTGTGCAGAGATGATGTTTAAGAAAAATCTAAACAATGCATAAAGATTATTATTAGCAATTTGAAATTTAACAGCATTTTCAATTCGAATTTTACTTATGTCAAACTCCCATACAATATTTGTATCTTCCAATGATTCTACTATAAGTATTAAACCACTTGAATCTAATGGTCTTGGCAGTATTTCTGGAAGTTTGTAAGGAATCTCAATTATTTCTTGAGCAAACATCCTTTACTGTCCATTAAAAGCATATTGTCAAAATCTGCCATTGTATTTTATAATTTTTATAAAAGGAATTACATGGGAAATCAGACTTAGCAGTTCATGTGGTATCATTCCAGGTTCCATGTTATTCCAGTTAGCTCTTGAAGGGCATTCTTTTGGATTATTTTGGTTAAATGTTTTACATCGGTTTCATAACAAAAGTTTCACTGTCTCAATAAGCTTATGTGGCAATACATTATACAAGTTAACTCTATTAATTTCTCTTACAACTGATAATAAGAAATAGCTACATTAGAATTGAAAGCACTTTCTTGCAAATGCAACAAATTTGATCGGCGAATTTGTGAATGTTTGCCGTAAAACTGCTATATTTGTCGGTATTGTTAAGATTTCGAAATCGATTTAAACTTAACTGTTTTAGACGTTTAACTCGCTCACCTTCAGTTTCTTTAGCCAAACGTCCAGATTGATTTTCCTTCAAATTAATTAAACGTGCTTCTCGTTGTTACTTTGTTTCTTTATTAATACGAATTTCACATTTACTTTCAACTTATCAAATCGTTCAAGGCGCTTGTTTTTATTTTCATATTTTCTCCTTATACTTGTCACGATTTTCACTCTCTCCAATCTATTTCGGATGCCTATGGGTGCAAGGGGTGCATCGCACCCGGGCGGCTACAGATTAGGGGCGGCAATTCACGGGCGGAAGCAATAACATATCTTAATTCTGTGTTTTTACAAACATACAAACGTCCTTTACATTCCGCTGTGCTTGTAAACTCATGTGATAGACCGCCTTCTATAATAAAGTACTTTTACGCGGGGGTGTAGTCGAGCCAGGGCGTCGCCCCGGTACTTTTCCGTGGTGACCGTATACTATAACAATTCAACTAGCGTCCCCGCATAATATGGGGAAATGCGAGCATAGTCATGGTCACCTAAACTTAACATCCGAAAATATGGGCCGGCGCTAACTCTTTCATTTCCCTTTCACTATTCCTGTCCGCCACTGTCGGATTTACAGTCCCACTTGTGACTCCATACGGACCCGCCCTGACCCAAGCAGCAAAGAGTCATACTACCCGGGCGGCCACCCATGAGGAGGAAACTCACGCAGGGCGACGGCAAGAAACTTAAACTAGGCCTTTCCATCGCAACCAAGGCTTTCGTAGGTAAATTGAGTTTGAAAGGCCGACAGCTAAAATACTACCAACGAGTCCGGGTTTCTTTTTTGAAGAATATGACCCAAGAAATGGCCCACCTCCTGGGTTTTTGCGCCCCTGGCGGTCGACCGTCCCTTGCGATGGCCCTGATTCTACCCCGTCCACTTCCGATTATCCTTGAGGACCTGTAAAGTCGTCACTTGTCTTCATATTTCAATGCTTTCATAATATCACTTTCTATTGATTTACAGTAAACTGCGCTTTGTTTCTACATGCCAGGAGGTCCCTAGAAAACTATTCTCAAAAATTGACTTAAGTCCCGGGTTCAATTCCAGCAGATAAATATATGTTCCCATAAGTTTTCACGAGATTTTCGATTATTCAGACTGCAAATTTTTTCCTTCACTCGTTAAAATACGTAAATGTGGGCCGATTTTCTCCGTTTTTGATTTATTCGACGGTTAAAACTCTAAATTATCTTATTCTTACAATGTTTATACCCTACGCTTTCGAAATTTTCGGAAATACACAATTGTTTTCGAAATTTTGCCGATTTTTTGTTCTCCTTCGGGACGTTGCCAAGACGACCATAATTGTTGCCTGTGATTCAATTACCATCGATTAAACGTTCATATTGACGTAAAAATGGAATCCTTAAGTTAGTAAGTTGCTGCAACTCGCCGCATAATATTTGGTTCGAAGTAGTGGAAGACTCGGTTCATAAAAAGAAAAAATCTGATGTGGCCAACACATGACTTTCTCCATATTTGGGGTATAGATATATAAATTATTATGAGTAGCATTATAAGGCAAAATTATTATTTCGTATCATAAAAGAAGACACGTCCTTGTTGCCGTAAATTACGTATATTTTGAATGTTTACAGAATTCACCGCTACATGGTGTTGGCGCTGTATACTGGTATTAAGATAAAGCGAAATGTATCCGAAATGGATGGTTGTACGAAAATTAGTTTCAAACAAAACTTGGAAGAAATATTATTCTCTACAACTTTGGTCCTTACGAAGATTACCAATAACGATGTTTATAAGGAGATATTTAATGGAAACCGAAAAACCGGTTATTTATAAATAACTCCGAAACAATAACTCCTATAGAAAATTGTTTCAAATGAAAGTTGTAGGAAATTACATTCTCTATAACTTTTGTATAGAATTGTATATACAATAATGATGTTTTAACGAAGAAATATCGCAAAAACCGAATCGGGTTTCGAATAAACCTCGACTTCCGTTTATCCCTTATTATCCAGAAACTAATGTTCTTTGTGCTCATGTAAGAGTGTTAGATATGAAGTTTGGTAACGATATGGCACGTACTTTTTGAGTTAGAGCGCCCACAATAACATACACACACAGACATCATTCCGAAAATAGTCTAAACGTGTTCTAGGGACCTCAAAACATGTATTTCCGTTGAAATCGATTTTTTTCATGAATACAATACTTTCCCATTACTACGTATGGAGAAAGTAAAAAATGTGATGTGGCCAACACATGACTTTCTCCATATTTGGGGTACAGATATTTAAATGATTATGAATAGCATTATAAAGCAAAAGTATTATTTCGTATCGTAAAAGAATACAGTCGTCTTAATTGCCGTAAATTAGGCATATTTTGAAAATGTTTACAGAATTCACCGTTACATGTTGGTGGCGCTGTATACATACTGGAAATTTACGAATAAGCAAAATGTCTCCGAAATGGATGGTTCTACGAAAATTTGTTTCATACAAAACTTGGAATAAATATTATTCTCTACAACTTTGATCCTCACGAAGATTACCAATAACGACGTTTGTAGGGAGATATTGTATGGAAACCGAAAACAACGATTATTTATAAATAATTCCTAAACAATAACTGCTATGAAAAATTGTTTGAGATAAAAGATAGAGCAAATTATTTCTCCATAACGTTTTTTATAGAGATGTATATAAAATAATGACGTTTTAACGAAGAAATATAGCAAAAACCGAATCGGGTTTCGAATAAACCTCGACTTTCGCTCAACCGATATTATTCAAAAACTAATCAGATCTTTGTGTTCATGCCAAAGAGTTATATATGAAGTTTGGTAACGATATGACAAGTACTTTTTGAGTTAGAGCGCCCACAATCAAATACACACACACCCATTCCGAAAATAGCCTAAACGTGTTCTAGGGACCTCAAAACGTCTGTTTCCGTTGAAATCTCGAAGTCGATTTTTTTCGTGATCACAATACTTTCCCATTACTACGTATGGAGAAAGTAATAAGAATATTTTCTATGTCTATATGTAAGTACGTTGGTATTTTTTTACCGAAATCAGTTATTTTTGACGTAAAAATTGTATGAACCCATTTCCAAAACTAGGTTTAAACAGTAAACGGCCTCTCTATTTTGTCTGAACGACACATATAAAGGGAGTGTAAACAAATAAAGAGGCACGGTAAGAAACTCGAGAGGAATGCGTGAGTGAATTTATGATCGCTTAAATGAAAACGGAATCGGAGTATAAAGTGGCTGTGGCACGCGCAGAAAGAAATCGATGGAGCGAGAAGTATATGTAATGATTTTAAAATTGGAAAGAGTAACATTTATGAGTTTTTTAGCTACACATAACAGAGATGAATAAAAATTGTAAGAATCACACTGAAATTTCAGGCAAGACAATCTCTTTCGCGTATGACGACTCTTAGTGAAAGTCATCAGATACGAACTAATTGGAACATTCCACACTCCCCAGTTACATAAATCTCAAATTATATTTAATATAATCTCCCTTCAAGAATTATGCATTGAATAGGAAATATATTTTTCATCACATAGATTGAGACAGCAACTTTATCCCAGTCATTAGAAGTTGATTATTTTCGCGATCACAATACTTTTCCCGTACTACGTATGGAGAAAGTAAAAACCATTTTTTATTAAACATAAAAATTACAAAGTAGCGAGATTATACGGGTTGACTTGTTTATTCGAGGACCGTGAAAAAAATCGCTATATCTTAGAATACAAAACGGAGAGAATTGCTAAAATTTCGATGAACATTGTTTGATGTTATTTAAAAAACTTTCCCAGCAAATGTCGAAAATGAGCACCACATTGCTGATTACATATACGTGCTCTCCTCAACATATTGTCTGACGCGATTTTTTAACGTTCTCCAATAAAAAAATCGCCCTGTATAATACGAACATATAGCCTTTCGAATATTCTCTGTAATAAAAACGTTCTGTAAGGAACGCAAGATGGCCGACAGCGAAATTTCATTAGACCACTTGAAAATGTTTTGTCAGTTAGCTAATACTGAACGTATTCTATAACAATATAATTTTGGTAGTTGTTAATATTCGAGTGGCACATTTATTTGTTAATATAAATATCATACCTACCTATTATTTTCCCTACGTTGTATATGTATACATATAATTATTTCCCTGTTTTTGCACACCGACAGTTATATGTAGCATTGACGAGAACAAGGTGGGAGAAGAATATCAGAATTTTATTGAAGAAAATAAAAGCCAAAGGTATTTACTAAACGACTACAGAATCTTCACTAGAAATGTTGAATATGACGAAATATTTCATATGTAATAGTGTGCTATTAATTATTTTAAATGCAAATATTAATAATCAATCTATCTTTAATTCTTCCGTTGATATTTCGACGGGAATTACACTAGTTTTATAAGAAAATACTAACCGGTGTTTTTAATAAATCCATGAACAGAGAAGTGTGACTAGAGGGCAAACATGAAGTGACATTCCTTAATCAACAAGGGAGAAAAGAATGATGACTGTTGACAAAAGGGGTGAGATAGATTACAATAAAGATTAAAGGTAAATGATACAATGAGCCACTTCCGAGGGGTTGGTGAATTGATGAAAAAAATCGGTACAAACTTTCTCATATACTAATGCGTCGTTTAGTTATCTTTAGAAAATGAAAATCGTATGAGCCTGTTTTTAGAAAATCCGATTTTTGTTAAAGTTGCCCAAGAATAAACTAGCCTTATATTCATTCATTAAGAAAAATAAAATATGAAGCATTATTGTAGATGTATACTCAAGTAACTGTACGAAATTTGATCAAAATCGTTGCAGCCGTTATTGAGAAAATCGAATTATTGTTACAGTTGCCTAGAATAAACTAGCCTTATATTCATTTTTTGAGAAATATGAACTATACAGTATTATTGAAGACGTAAACTCAAGTGACTGCGATATTCAATCAAAATCGTCACAGGCGTTTTCGAGAAAATCGGATTGTTTTTAAAAATGCGTAGAATAAACTACTCTTAATTATTGATCAATGTCAACCACTTCTACGTATACTCTGCTCAGTATGATAAAATGCCTAAGTATGAGGTTTTATTCATTTTCGTCCTACCGTCTAGGCTCCAGAGCCAGTAACAAACAGACGGCATTGCGAAAACCACTTTTTCGGATTCCGCGACACCTAAAACGTGTATTTCCGTAAAAATCTCGAGGACGAATTTTTTCGCGAAAACAATACTTTCTCGATACTTCGTATGAGAAAGTAAAAAACTGCGAGAAAAATCATAAAATACATTAAATGACATGTATGTAAATTCTATAATACAAAGTCACCAAGTCTTTTTAGATTGGTACTTTCCAGTATTCTGTGACCGCTAAACACTATCATTCGTAAGAGCTGCAATTTTTAAGGACACCTGGATAATTGTGGTCGGTGAATTTTCCGTAAGCCTCGGCAGGCGTCACAGCGAAACTTGGCGGGCGCCATGGCGCTCGCGGGCACCGCGTTGGGAAGCCCTTGTGTAAGGCCTGGAAGGAGGCATTCTACTCATCCAGATTTTATCACACTTTTGTAAAACTAAGAACTCAAAACGACGCCTGTTTAATAGCGTAAGCGAACATATTTTTAGGATGATCGAATATACGTGTAGGTCCATTAAATACGATTGATAGGTACCTCGAAGAAGCTTAAACCGGAACTGGTATTTGTGGGCTATAACCTCAACTACTTTGTAATGAATGCTCGGGATAAAAGCTACTGATAGCTTTTAATGCGCGTATCTTTTTGATCAGAACATTTGCATGAATGGGATTGCGACGAAGAAAAACAGATCGCTTAATGGCTTCAAATTTCCCATTGAAATATGACACATCTAACTTCGACGAAAATATAAATTTCTACACTACATTATAATTCCCATCCATTGAAAAAAGGGATCTAATCCACATTACCATGAAAACGTTTACCAATTAAATGAAGTCATGCAACTACATAATTACACTTTAGGAGAATTTAGATGAAATGACCTCTTAACTTTGATGATTCCAACGGCGTACGAATCTGGCAGATTATGAATTTATCCTCAGGAATACAAAAATCGGTCACTTCCGAAAAAGGTGTACTTATCGGCACTATAGAGAAAGAACACAGCCGTCCGTCAACGAAGGCAAAGTTTGACTTACGGGCTAAGATGGCGGCAAAAAAAAAACGCTCGCAGCGCATGTGCGAAGGTTGATCTTCAGTGGTTAGATAACTATCGCTTGCTCGAAACGGAGCCAACCCAGATAACCGGGCCCCAGCCATGGTGACGTATCCGATAAAATGTTCCTATAACATTCCATTTCAGGAACGCGACGAGAGGCTCATAGGAACTATTCCACAAGCTCTGGCCAAAAAGGCTGCGGAAGTCGAGGCTCCTGCAGAAAGGCAGGTTCAACCTTTACGTAAACCAGGAGAACACCTATAGCGGCAGAATTAGGAGGGCGGAGACAATAATGTGAATTCATTTCTCGCACATAAGTAAACGAACTGGCTTCTACAGTGACATGCTTGGTTGATGTAACGTCAGTAATAAATATAAACTTTAGTTATAAAAATTAATTTATGTAAATTTTCATCTTAAGGATTCTGGAAAATACTAACAATAAGTCACATTGTCATTTATCCGAGACTTTTAAATTTCTAGTTTAAAAACTCATCGCTACCAATACTGTTATTAAAATATGAAATATAAAATTCTATATAATGTTACTAGATGCATTAAATTTTATAACTCCCATTCAGGGCCGTCGCGTCAAAAATTGCCGTCTGAGGCGAGTGTACTTTATGCCGCCCTTTTGCACAGTAACATCATTTATATTTTTTAGACCCAATGAGTTTTCTTAATTCCGAAAAATCATGATATATTTGATAAGAGGAACCTCTGGCATTTACTTTTTCAGCTCCATTCTACAATTTAGTGCATATAATGTTCATTAATTTTTGCGTTTTTATTTTCATGCAAGTAACGAAATGTGGAACTCGTCACCGTAAAAACCCCATATAATTCTTAGACGAATCTTATCTCGACACAAAAGGAAGGAGCCATCGTCCACACGTATCTTATGTCAGTTACAATGAAACCCCTCAAAGAAATTTACCATGTTTATCTCTTGACCGAGTGTGAGTCCGAGATGCGAGGGAAAGATTCTCGCGTTCAAGTTGCATAGAAAACCCTCTCCCGTCGCCATATCTCCGGTTCTAATGAACAGAATGCAACAATTTTTTGTGTATGACTTCTGTAATATTTATGAATAATGATTTTGTAACTATAACATCTATATTAATAATGAGCTGTCTTTTAAAAAAATCATAAACGCAACATTTTCTTGAAAAATTCCAGTCGAAACGTCAAAAAATTGACCTGCGGTAAACTTTTCCCCTATTTGATTTAGAGAGGTACACCCAGTGGATGAAATGTTTAGAAATGTTCACGTTTCTTTGAATAAGATTGCATAGCAATAGATTCAATAGTGTTCACGATACTGTAAGCTATATGAATAGCACTAATGCACCGATCTTGGCCAATGGTGGACCTTAGGTAGTTTTTCGATTTGAAAATTAATTACTATTATTTAATTTATACTATGATTAAAATTCCGCGTTTCCACGATGATTATTAGTATTTTAGAATTCCTCTGTTTCCTACAAAATACAATATCATATCAGTGGCGGATTTAAGGGGAGTCGCAAATGACGCGCGCCAGGGGTCCCTTGTGATAAGGGGCCCCGTAAAATTTTTTTCTATATAATCTCACATATATTAAATGTGTCATTTTAATAACGATGTCGAAAAATTTATGTTTCGCTGTGTGGTACTTTATTTATTATTGCGATCTTAAAGAGGTCAAATAAAAGAATTCCTTTGGCGAGGTTTCAGCATATATATTTAGATTGCATGGCCCCCAATTGTTCAGCGCCAGGGGCCCCAATAATTTAGCGCCAGGGGCCCCAGAATACTTAAATCCGCCACTGTATCATATATACCAATTTTCTTATATACCAATTTTCTGATAAAAAGCAGTTGTAAGGATGCACTTAGGACCCCTCTACAGAAGTTCAGTGTAGCCGTAATTAAATAAAACTACACTAGGACAGGCTTCCTACATTAGACGATACTTGTAGGCTTGTGTTGTGTTGTTGTGTCACGTGATTCACGATCACGGGGAAAGAGCGATACAACGGAGAGCGACAAAAGGAAATGAGATTATGAGACGCAAAGACATCGTCTCAAACTTATTCGACTGACTCGCGAAAACGACCGAGTCAGGTGATCCCGTAATTCTGACTGGGAACTAAGAAAGCGAAGAAAGGCATGCTAATAATTTCATTAAGAGGAACATAAACCAGATACCAACTAAAGATCCACACGCAGAAAGCAAAGGAATCTCCAACCTAAACATCCCGAGTCCACGGGCTAGCTCTCAAGGTCATGGAGAGAGAAAAAAAATCAAATTGTTTTTAAATGCTGTGAGTGCAAAATCATTTAAGTTGATTTAATAAAATTAAAACATAAATACTCCTTAACTGTACAAAGTGAGAATACTTAAGAGACAAAATAAACAATAAAAAAGGGATTTAAAAAATGGGTTTAAAAAAAACCGGGTAAGGAAGAAATCAATGGAAATAATAACAAAAGTAACACTTACAGGTTTTACGGGGGAAGAAAACCTTGCAGGTAGCCTGGTGTCACCCGTTCATGCACTCATATCTTTCCCCAAAGGAAAAAAAAACTTTTCCCTCAGGAGAACAATCACTCAAACACGCACTCAAACAACAAAAGGAAATAAAGGAGCGGAAAACCTAGTACACATTCACTCCTAAAGAAACCAATGTTTTAGAAAACACATTTATACACACACTCACAAAACCGGGAATCTCTAAATATTCAAGGGACACTAATACGTATTTCGGACGCGATGCGGCCATCATCAGAGGGAGATGTTGAATGAAGGCCTGGTGTGTGGTTTGAAAGTGTTAATGGAGAAGTGTTTATGTGAAAGTAAAAGGAGGGGGAAGGATGGACTATAAAGAGGGGAGTGGGGGAGAGGGCCAAAATCGCTGTTCATAACGGTTCCTTTGTATTTTGCGACAACTATCTCCTATAATATATTTTGAAGGGCGTGTTTGTTGGTTTGTTCATGGAACTCCTCCTAAACGATAAAAGCTAGAATTACCAAATTTGGTACGATTCTTCCTTACATCCTAACTTAGTGAATGGTCAGATTTTGTTTCTGTCCGTCACATTGAGCCGAAATGGCGAACAATTTATTTATCGAACGTATTTTGTCGCGTCCTGCAACTGAAATACAGGGATGAGTGTAGACTACTTTGAATTTGCACTTTAAAATTACATACTTAAAAACATGGTACGAACTTGAGACTTGGATACTTCTTTGCGGGAAAGAACAGTTTATTTTTATTGAAGACAGTTTCCGAATTCTGGTCGAATTAGCGTAGAAATGCGGTTAGTATAAATGAAATACGTGATTTTATCAGTTTTACTACAATACCAATTATAAGCTACCATGACAACTCCAATTGTCGCCGAAATTGAGAGTTCAATGCATTTATATTGAGACTATATAGTCCCTTCTTACATTTAAGAGAGAGGGGGAGGGAGAGAGGAGGTGTGAGGGGGAGAAGGGAAGGAGAGGGTGGAAGGGGGGGGAGGGAGTTTATACGTTATTTTCGAATTTTCACAGAGCAAGATTTTCTTTCTTCATTCACTTAAATAGGAAAATGCGGAGCGGTTTTCCTCATTTTTGCTTTATTCGACGGTTATAACTCTGTACTATCT
The DNA here is from genome assembly GCA_036926305.1 of Uropetala carovei. Classification (NCBI taxonomy): domain Eukaryota; kingdom Metazoa; phylum Arthropoda; class Insecta; order Odonata; family Petaluridae; genus Uropetala; species Uropetala carovei. The sequence goes on from JAXCHB010000095.1 coordinate 1,788,846, forward strand.
TATTCTTGCGATGCTTACATGTTACACGGTCGAAGTTTTAGATTCACTAAATCCGTTGAAATTCAACGGGCACTCCAGCTAGAACTGTATAGTTCATATTTATCAAAAAATGAATATGAGGCTAGTTTATTCTAGGCAACTTTAGCAATAATTTGAGTTTCTCAAGAACGGCTCAAACGATTTTTATCAAATTTCGTACCGTTACTTGAGTGTACGTTTGCAATATTACTATGTATTTCATTTTTCACAATGAATGAATATAAGGCTAGTTTATTCATGGGCAACATTAACAAAAATTGGATTTTCTAAAAACAGGCTCATACGATTTTCATTTTATAAAGATAACTAAACGAAGCATTATTATATGAGAAAGTATGTACAACGTATGTTGTAGGTACCAATTTTTTTCCTAAGTAATGTGCTAGCAATTTATTGTTTTCCGGCATCCTTTTCTCTTTTTCAGTTCTCCGCAAGTGCTCTCCCATATCACCGTCAAACCGTCCTCGAAATGTTAATCATTGTTTGGCAAGATATTTTACAGTTTCCACAGCTCATTTCAAAACTTTATAACAATGCTGTTTTTCGCATTCCAAAAGATGCTGTTGACTGGAATCAACGGTTTTGTGATTTTTAATTCTTTTGAGAATTTCTATCCAATCGTCGTACTTCAACAAATGTGTTCTACTGGTTTCGTGTTGCTTCAGAACTCTGGATATATTTTTCCAATTTGAAAACCCAGTTTCCCCAGATACACTACTGTCAAAATTTCTAAATAGTTTACAATAAAAACAATAAAACAAATTTCGTATTTCCGATTACACTAACCAATCTCTATACATTTTCTCGCCATGTGGCAACAACCTATTGTAATTTTTAACTTTTTACTTCGTCATTTTCTGGGAAACTAAAATCTTGAAGCTGCACTGGTCCCCTTGGACCCTTTCCACGAAACTCATACTTTGTGTCCTTCCCATATATTGTTTCCTACATCCGGAAAATATTAAAGGGAGCGTTAAAGGGACATGGAAAACCCATAAAAAAAGGGTACACTGAGGGCGTTGCTCTTGCTTGGCCCTCTACCTCCCTCCATTTTTCTAAATATGTCTCTTTGAGCTGGGTGGTCTTTACACCGTGTGTGAGACCAAACTTAACTTATAGGCGTCTGAAGCCGGCCCTGTATGCCAGTCTTTTCTCACTAGTTACTAGAGAAAGATCACTCCGCTTTTGTGCTCCAGAAGTGGTTGCTGTAGAAGTGGTAAGTTTATATACTAGTGTGTCCACTCTGTCTTGTTTGCTGAATGCATACGCATCATCATCTTTGCAAACATGTATGTAAAAACCTTGATCGGATTACGGGGGGTATAAAAACCTTGACTGAAAATTGTGGGAAGTGACAAAAAAGCAAAAAGTCTAATTAACTTCATGTCGTTCAAAATTTTTCATATTAATACTTACAATCAAATTTGTTGAAAGGATGTAACAAGCGCCTTAGCCACAAACAGTATGGATAAGAGTTATATATATGCCAAAGGTAAGATATAATTCACTTTTAGTGAAGTTTTTGAAGATCTTTTAGAATCGACTAATATTAGCCATCCTGATTTCTGTATTACCTACTCCTTTCAAAATTTAATGCTTCTAAAAATTGTAAAAATATGTAATTGATTTTGGAATTGAAGTAGAAAAATATAAAGAGATGATAAAAGATTTTGAGGTTCTGAATCCAGAAACATGGCCAGAAAATTTAGATTGTGAAGCGAGAAAAGACGTTCGATATGGTGAAGAAAGAATTAGAAACATGTGCTCTCGTTTCCGCCTCGAGAACAGCCGTTCAATATTAAACGGTTTTCGAGATTTTTTTGATGGAGGTGGGCGAAATATTCCATCACATCTTGCTCCATTGAGAGATGCAATTAAGACGATACCTTGTAGCTCCAGTGAATGTGAAAGAGGGTTTAGTGCAATGAACCTCATCATATCGAAACTTCGATCAAAACTTTTGCCTACAAACGTATCATCACTCATGTTGATAAAAATAAACGGACCTCCACTTGTTACGTGGAATGCAGTTCCATACATAAAATCATGGTTGGTGCATCATCGTTCTGCTGAAGACAAAAAGTCCTGACACGTAAACAATGATGGCACATCTAATGAAGGAAAAAAAGAACTTTGGAAATTATTTTAAGAGTTTTCAATAAAATAACAAAGTTTTAATTTTTTATCATAAAAAATCCTATTGTATCCCTTTACTAACTTTCCGAACTTGTGTCACACTCAAAGATGTTTTTATTGGTTGACTAGTTTTCCCATGAAAGTTCGGGACATCACCGTTGATATTAGTGGTTATTTTCCTGTAAAGTGAACGAAATTTCACTCTAGTTAAAGAGGAAGATTCAATGAGAAATGTGCTTTTTTATTATAAGAGGAACTTTGTTTAGAAGACATGAACATAAGCTCAGTTTATTAGATTGTTGAGCAAAGGAAAGACGGGAAAGTCATGTGGCCAAGCCTTCCTCCCTCCAGAGTTGTTGCATTTTTTGAGTGATGTCTGGCTGAAAGACCGTAGCCGGGGGCACCCACAGTTTGCCCCACATTCCCTGACCGGTGCGTGTGGGAGCGTCCCCAACACCCTTACCTCCCCGGTGGTATGACCGCCCCGGCACACGCGCAGGAAGGTCGGGCACATTGCCAGCTCCAGGGCCTCCCGAAGGGCCTCGTAGAGGCTACATCCACGGAAAAGGAGAGTGAGGGGACTGCAACGCTTCGACGGAAGCCTACTTAGTGCCCTCCGCATTGGCCACTCAGCGTATCTACATCTACATGATACCCTGCAAATCACCAGACTGGTGGGTGGCAGGGGGTGCAGCGCACCAAAACCTACCTAATAACATCCCTCGTGGGGATCACTCTCCTATTATGATCCCGTATAGTCCTTGGGAAAAACGAGCCCTGATATCGCTCGGTCCTACATCTACATCTACATGATACCCTGCAAATCACCAGACTGGTGGGTGGCAGGGGGGGCAACACACCAAAACCTACCCAATAACGTCCCTCGTGGGAATCACTCTCCTGTTATGATCCCGTATGGTCCTTGGGAAAAACGAGCTCTGATATCGCTCGGTCCTACAGTCGATCTCTCGTATTTTATTCTCGTGATCGTGCCTGCCCATGTACGTAGGTGCCTCTAATATTCCTGAGACCTCCTCTAAGAGAACTTCCAACCTAAATTTCTCCAGAAGCCTTAACCTAGCGCTAATTCTGCGATCCTCTAGCGATATCCAATTCATCTCCTTCAAGAGTGATGTGACGCTTAATTTTTGCTCATATTTTTGCTTTACGAATCTGGCTGCTCTGCGTTGGATTCTTTCTAACTCAAGTATTTGTCCCTTTTCGTACGGATCCCATATGCTGGAAGCGTATTCGACCTGAGATCTGACCAATGATAAATAACACGTTTCTCGTACCTGTTCTGTGCTACTTCTTACTATTCTGCCTACGAAGCCCAATTTCTTATTAGCTGCGCCTACGATCCTTCGAATATGCATATTCCATGATAGATCACGACAAATGGTGACTCCTAAATATTTAACGTACTCTGCAGATTGGATATTCAATCTATCAATTCTGTACTCCGAGTCTAATTCATTGTTCTTACTCTTCCAGAAACTCAATAGGGAACATTTGCTGTGATTAACTTCGATTTTCCAATCTTGACACCATGCTGAAAGGGCGTTTAAATCTTCCTGGAGCGATTTTTGGTCATCCTGACTCGTTATCTCCTTATATAAAACGGTGTCATCTGCGAAAAGTCTTATTTTGCAGCGAACTACCGAGCAGATATCGTTTATATATATCAGGAATAGTAGTGGGCCTATGACACTTCCCTGTGGAACACCTGATGCGACTTTTACCGGGTATGAAGATTTCCCATCAATAACTACTATCTGTTTTCTGTCTGAGAGGAAGTCTTTTACCCAACTCACGATATGAGGGTTTATGCCGTACTTTCCTAGTTTTCCTATTAATTTATTATGGGGTACTTTGTCAAACGCTTTTTTAAAATCAATGAAAATGGCATCAACCTGAGTGTTTTTCTCTCCGCATTGTAACAATTCGTTTACGAACAGGGCGAGCTGCGTTTCGCATGACCTACCTTTCCGAAACCCGTGTTGGTTTTTGCTTAGTGAAGAACGACCGTCTAAATAACGCAGAACAGAGCTAACAATTATATGTTCTAGAATCTTACACGATAATGACGTCAAGGAAATCGGTCTATAATTTTCGGGGTTCTCTTTATCACCGCCTTTGTGGATGGGCGTTACGTATGCTAGCTTCCAGTCTTTTGGAACGGTACCATGTGCAACGGATTTTTCGTATATTATTTTCAAGTAAGGTGCGATTACCGAGGCTAGCTCTTTCAACACACGCGCGGGTATGCCCTCCGGCCCGGGAGACTTATTTTGCTTAATCGACTCTAGCTGGTGCGCGATACCTGTTTCCGAGAATATCATATCTTCCATCGAATTTCCCTCATCATTCAAAGCTGGTTCCTCAAATTCGTTGCTCACTGAAGTAAACGCTTTCTGAAAGTGTTCATTTAACAAGTTCGCTTTTTCCGCGCTGTCATGTACTACATCACCTGCCTCCGTTCTCAATGACGCTATGGTGGGGCCTCTACCATGAACCTCTCTAACGTACGACCAAAATGCTTTCGGGTTTTCTTTCAAATTACTATGCAGAACTTTCTTTTTGTAATCATTAAAAGCTTCTCGCATTGTTACTCTACCTCTTGACCGCGCCTCTCTGTATTGTTGCCGTATCATTGACCTCTGTTCCTCTGTGACTTTTGAAGAATTACTATTTAAGCGAGCGTGAAGTTTTCTTTGCCGTCTAAGAGCGCATCTAACTTTCTGGTTGTACCATCTTGGTTCCGCACCATCACGTTTAAGTTTATGTGGAATAAATTTATCCGTACCCTCTCGCATCATATCCCTGAACACGCACCATAATTCCTCTGTACTAGCGTCGATAGATGCCCCGCAGAAATAAGGGAATTGTGTCTGTAAAAAAGACCTAAATTTCGATAAATCGCCTTTGGCGTACATATATACGCGTCTTCTAGCCTTAACCTGTTTCTCCACTTTTAGCTTAAATTCTACGTACACAGCATTATGATCGCTTATTCCTTCCTCTATGGAAAGCTTGTTCATACGGTCGGGGTAATTCGTTACGAGTAAATCTAATATATTGTTCGATCTCGTGGGACATCTTACTAACTGACACAACGAGTGTTTAACGAAGGTTTCTATAAGTGCTTCGCATGATTCACGCTCTCTACCACCGGGATCAAAGCAATTATGATTCCAGTCTACTGAAGTTATGTTGAAGTCTCCTCCTATTATAATGGCGCTCTCTTTATTTTTCGATATTAGCGTTGCTACTTGTTTCTCGAGATTATGAATAATTTCTAAACTTACATTGGGAGGCCTATAAAATGCGCATATATTTACTATAGTGTAATCGCTTCCTCTAACTCCACACCAAACACTTTCTATTTCGGTGTCATTAATCGGTAGTGGAAAACTTTCGTATGCCTTGCTGACTGCTATAAATACTCCACCTCCCGTCCGGATACTACGGTCCTTTCTAAAAATTCTATAGTCTTGAGGGAATACCTCCTGACTTGCAATCTCGTCAGTGAGCCAACTCTCTGTACCGATCACGACATCGGCTTCTAGACTACGAATAATATGCTCAAAATCGGCAATTTTCTTACGGATGCTGCGGCAGTTCAATACGACGACATTTAATTTCTCACTATCGCTTCTCAGATAAACCTCAGCCTTACCATTCGTAATCGTTCTAGGAATACATCTACATGCGTTCTTCATACTATTATTCCGGCAATTGGTTGATATAGCATTTTTTTTCTGATCGCGTTTTATTTCACCATTTTTATCGAAATCCCAAACGTTAACACTATTGACATCACGGATGTCAGCGCCTTCATCGCTCGATAACTCTAATTTATCTGCGGTATGGGCCGGATTTCTCGTAATATTGTTTTCTATTACCCTCTTAATTACACCTATTCCCCTAAGACGCCTACACTGTACCCTGCTCTCTAGCCTAAAAAAGCCCTACTATGCTCAAGGTTCCTACGCGCTACACCCTGGGATGCCTCCGGCGTGTAATGAACCCCCGAGCCATTTAGGGGTGCCCCACACGATCCAAGAATCGGACGAAGGTCAACGAAATCCACCCCCATGTCCCTACAGAAAGACCATAACATTCGGTTTAGCCCCTCCACCCTACTCCAAACCTCAGAGCCACAGTCAATCCGCGGGACAATGCTGCAGATGGTTAAACGCACATCAACCCCAGAATCCTCTCGGACACGACCGACCTCGGAGTTTAAGTCCCTAAAGGAACTCAAAATCTCCTCGGAGCCGCGCTTCGAGGCGTCATTGGTGCCAACATGCGCCACCAGCCGCAGACTAGAGCAGCCCGTGCCAACGACCTCTTCCCGAACCACCTTCGTCACCTGGGACACCGTACCTCCTGGTATACACCTGGAGAACACCCGCTCCACCACTCCCTCCCGGCGGGCCCTTGATAGCAAAGGCGCCATCACACGCCGGACATTAGAGCTACCTATCACTAACAACCCTCCCTTCGCAACCCGACTCCTCTTAGGTGGGATAGGTACGGTCACAGAGTTCGTTGAGCTATCCTCCGACAGCACCGCAAACCTGTTGCTAACAGGGGTAGGTTCACATACCACCTGCTTCCGCAGCACCACCCCACGACTACCACGTGTAGCCACCCTCCACTCATCGGGCTTTATGGAGGGAGTCGTCCCTACCCGTGGAGAGACCACGCAAGACTCCTCGATCACCCAGCCGGCGTTAGCACTTGGGCGAACCCGAGCCGCCATCCCGGCGCGGAGGGATCTCGAGGAGCGCCTCACGCGTCCCACCCACACACAAGACTCCTCGCAACCTTCCACCCTAGAGCGGAGCTCCGCAACTAACTTCTCAAGCTCCGCGACCCGGGCCCGCAAGGACTCGCAATCAGCAGCACTCTTGAAGAGAGAAACAGAGTGCCTAAGGGGAGTCATCCTATCTTTCCCAAGTACGGGTTTCTATAAGCTCTTAAATAACGTATCTAATAGACTAGTCTAACGCTTAATATACGCGGGGAAGTTATTCCTGGAGTGCTCGAGTGAAGGGATCAAGGGTCAAGCGCAGGTAGAAAGTGAAAGTTAGTCACAACGCAAACAACGTTAGTTCGCACACAAGATGGTTAGTACACAATCAACGTGTAAATTTGTAAACTATGAGTTACGGAAAAAAAATACTCTAAAAAATACAATTACTATTTAAATAAACGGACTTATAAAAAAACAAAAACTGGGTGATGGAAAAAGAACGATACTACGGTATTCAACAATGAAATATTAAGTTAACACAAAAACGATGACAAGGATTACTCAAATACTACAAACAACGTTAGAAGTTAATAAAACAGAGGTTAGCACACAAACACCTTACAATTCTAATAAAAGGAAGAAGTTACGTTTATAGAGTATGGAGTGTTAGAAAATTTACTACACTACGGTATACGACTAATAAGTATTACGATTAAAAAAAATACAAGGAGGTTATTAGTTAAGATAACTACTACTATAAGTAAATAGGCTATAAGAAAGGTTAACAAGTAATATAAAAGAAAAGTTAGTTCTACTTAACAATACGTCTACTTCTACTCTAATGCTACTGCTACAATGGTCGCTCGTAAGTCCGTTGGGCTCCACTGAAGGAAGTGAAAGGCACGTACGCTCTCTTCAACAGCCAGGTAGAGTCGGTCTCTCGTATTTTATTCTCGTGATCGTGCCTGCCCATGTACGTAGGTGTCCCTAATATTCCTGAGACCTCCTCTAAGAGAACATCCAACCTAAATTTCTCCAGAAGCCTTAACCTAGTTAACTTAAGATATATGGACCAAGTCTGTTTAGAAGCGCATCTAAATTGTTAAAATCAATGTAATGATTGCGATTTAAAGAAATAAATATATCTGCATTTATTAAATTTTAAAATCAAAACATTGTCAATTACCTATATATAGATTTTAAAATATAATTGGGAATGTGTATGTCGAGCCCCTCAATCAACCCTGTAAATATGGCGGCCGTAGCTTAAACAGTTACCTAGATATTTATTGATCACACACAGACGGAGAAAGGGCTAACAGAAGTTGTTATATATATCGCTAAAAAGGACAATTTTTTTTGTTATCATCAATTTTAGTCTTCGGTTCGAAATGGCTTAAATAAAATATGTAAATAATATATTTTCGTAAATTTTGCCTTTTAAACGTCGTCAAATTCAATTTTTAACATACACAGTTGAGTTAATTGTCACAGAAACGAGTATATCGATAAACGAAGCAACGCAATTCCAAATATGATGTGTATTACCCTTTTACGCCTTTAATGAATTGCTTTTCTTCTCCCCATCTTTGAACTGATTGCTACATGTCTCTGAACTTTTGTCTCAAATAATTTTCACATCCTAATCTTTTCTCAGGAAGTGATTAACGTTAAGAATGAGTTATTCCTAGAATTACTGCTTATCTCTTAATGGCTCTAGTCCCATTTAGCCTGGTGGTTGCTGTTCCTTATTCTTATGATCTTAATAGCAATATCTTTAGCCCACATTCTTTTAGCTCTTAATAAGAAGAATACCATCCCATGGTCAAGAAAAAGGGAAGAGAGTTGTCAGTCAGGTCGGGTACAGGTCTCAAAGACGCTTCACTGGGGTCAAGGTACAACAGCCCTTTATTTCCGTTGTCCTTATCATCTATCTTTTTTCTCTCCTTCCTCCTTTCTCTACCTCAGTGTCTCTTCTAACCATTGGTGGGATCTTTCTTGTCCTACCATATACTCCAGCCAATCATTTACCTTCACACTATCACATTTAGTTTTGAATTTAGTATAAATATGTGCCTAAAGCGAGCATAGAACAGTTTGTATTCTCCGAGTAAGCTGTTAAATTTGAGATTTGAATTCATTATTATAGCATTTTCTTAAACCACTTATAATAATGGAGCCCTATTTCATAAAAAGTAAGAGGGGAGGCAGTGTATTGGTTAACGGAGGTTATACATATCATAAACATACAGAAACGAAAGGTATTACGTATTGGATCTGCGCAAAGAAGCCTGAGTGCCGTGGAACCACAAAAACTCGAGATCATCCCTTAGAGGTTTTGAGCTACAGAGAGCATACGCACGCTCCAAATCCGGAGGAAATACAAGCCAATGAAATTTTAAATGGCACAAAAAAAGAAGCGGAGGAGCGCCACGAAATGCTGCCGGCCCTAATTGTACGGAATGTTCTGCATTCTGCATCCAGTGAAGTTCTGCCGCATCTTCCAGAAAGGAGACAGTCATCAAGCGTAGCCTGAACAGGAGGAGGCAAGCCATGCTTCCAAAATATCCAAAAACTACGGCGGAACTTAAGAAATTCCTCAAGATCTGCAGATTCTTCCATCTTGTGAGCAGTTTCTTTTGTGTGATAATTATAATGCTGGTGGTGAGAATAGAATTTTGGTATTTGCCAATAAAAGTAACTTGGCAAAATTAGGGCAATCGAAGACATGGTTTATGGATGGAACGTTTAAGGTTGCTACAAAAATTTTCACACAAGTTTTTACGATACATGGCATTTATCGAGGCTCTGCTTTTCCTTTAGTATATTTACATTTACATCAATACCCTGCAAGCCGCTAGAAGCGTTTGACAGGGGGTGTCACAACACCAAGTGAACTCTAACTAATTCCTCTGTTGGACTGTCTTATCGCGTCTGGGAAAAAGGATCTGTAGTATTTCTCTGTTCTAGCGATTGTTTCGACATATTTTCTCCTGTACTCGGATCTAACATTACGTTCACTAACACCGATGGGGACGACTATGCCGCGTACGTCTTCAACGAATTCGGAGCTTTCGAATTTTTCAAATAGTTTCCTTTTGTAATCAATTCCTCTACTTTTCAACGTCTGCCATTTCAGATCCCTCAATATCTCTGATACACTCGCATCATACCGATATTCTCCTTTTACGAATCTAGCCGCTCTACGCTGAACCATTTCGAGCTCCCTAGTTAGGCCCTCCTCGAAAGGGTCCCAGACGGCGCAACAGTATTCCACGACGGGTCGTATTAGGAAAAGTATGCGATTTCCTTCACATTCGAGGGGCATCCCCGCAGGACTCTAGAGGAAAGCCCTTGAATTCTGTTTGCCGATGCTATAACGGTTTTGATATGCTCTCTACTAGACAAATTGCTACTGAGCATTACTCCTAGGTATTTGTAGCTATTGACGTATTTTAGCTTTAGTTCAGATATTTGGTACGGATAACGGTTGAAATTCGTGGAGCGCGTGAAGTTCATTGCGGCGCATTTCTTTATATTCAGGTCGAGTAGCCAGTCTTTACACCATTTCGTAATAGCCTGAAGGTCCTTTTGCAAATTCTCCTGATCGTGTATTGTGTTGATTTCTCCATACACAATTGTGTCATCCGCGAAGAGTCTAACTTTACACTTTGTGTTATCCGCTAAATCATTTATATATATCAAGAATAACAGAGGTCCGATTACACTTCCCTGAGGCACGCCGGAAGTCACTTTGACGACGTCTGATGCAACTCCATCGAGGACTACTCTCTGGGTTCTATTGGAAAGAAACGAGGCGATCCAATTTACAATTTTCTCGTTAATTGAATAAGCCCTTAATTTTTGCACTATTTTCACGTGAGAAACGGTGTCGAAGGCTTTTCTAAAGTATAAAAATACTGCATCAACTCCTATTCCTTTATCCGCTGCTTTCACAATATCATGTGTGAGTAGAGATAACTGATTCTCGTATTACCTACCTCTCCGGAAACCATGCTTCTTTGCTTTCGAGAAATCGCATTATTGAGCTACGATAATGTGCTCAAAAACCTTACAGAAGATTGACGTCAACGATATAGGGCGGTAGTTCTCCACTTTTAATTTACTTCCCGTTTTATGTATTGGTGTAACGTGGGCTGTTTTCCATATCAAAGGAACTACACCCTCATCTAAAGATTTTCTGAATAGAATCTTAAGGTACGGAGCTAGTTCGTTTGCTAACGAGTTTATGATGAACTCAGGGATGGCTTCAGGCCCTGGCGATTTTCTTTTATGGACCTGACTTACAAGGAGAGTAGGGAGGCTAGTACACTCGGATTTTGTTCAAATTTCACATGGTGATAGCTGATGTGTTCCGATTTAACGTGTAACTTGCCGTTTGTGTGAATAGGCCTTGGTTGTGGAGATATCGCAGTTTGAATTTCGGCCGATTTCCACGTGTGCGTTAATACTCGTAAAAGTCGTTACTATGACGAGTAGGCCGTAGCTGTGTTGGCAAGGCGTTGGGCTAGTAAGTCAGGCGTCCGGGGTTCGAGTCCCGGTTGTGGAAATTTTCTTTTTTGATTACGCATAAGAACCCGGCTTTCTTCATTTTTGCTATATAGGACAACTAAAACTATGTACTATGTTATTCTTGCGATGTTTACATGTTACACAGTTGACGTTTTAGATTCACTACATCCGTTGAAATTCAACGGGAACTTCTACTAGTACGTTATAAAAATCAGCGGAACTTGTACCGCCATCTCTCACACACTCTCATTTCTTATACCCAGGGGCGGATTGGGCCGCCGGGACACCGGGCAAAGTCCCGGTGGGCCGATGCTGCTCCTGGGCCGGGGCTGCCTTTGGGGTTGATGCCTCGGCCAGGAGCTGTTGTTTTTCCGTTTTCTGAAGTAGTGTTTCGCAAAATATGGGCCGCAACAATAATCTAAGTTGTTAGGTGGGCCGATCAGAGGCGTAGCGAAGGTGGGGGGGGGGTCAAGGGGTTCAAACACCCCCCAATGAGAAAATCGAAAAACTATTTCCTATCATTATTTTTTGCCTGTTTTTATTACAACTATGACATGCAGTGAAAAAATTGAACTTATTATTAAAAATAATTAACGAAATAGTAACAAAGAATGCCGTGTAAATTTAGACAAAAACAGCGAGCTGATCATCTATACTTCAAAGTGAAACAACTACCACACTTGAAGCGCGTACAAACTTAGGTGTGAAATTATTACGGAACGCTGATTCTTGCTTTATTTTCGCTGTTCATGGATTACTAGCATAAGTGCCCGTTGAATTTCAACGAGTTTAATGAATCTAAATTGTCGTCAATGCAACATGTATAATTCGCAATAAAATTGTGCACTGTTTTAACCATCGAATATTTCTATATTATAAGTCTGTTTTAATTAATGAACTAAAACCTCACAGAAATTCCATGAGAATAAAATAGTACCTTTATTTCTACTAAAATAGCCATTGTTATTAGTTTTAAATTGATTATAGCATTAGGATTTCAATTTCATTAAATAAGCAGAATTCCGGTTCCAAAAAATTGGTTCATTCTTCAATTGCCTCTGATAATAATTTAAGTAGATTTTGGAATATAATGTACCTCAATATCGTTTATCGTCTGCTCAGCACTCTTGCCTTCTCATTTTCCGAAACAATCACTTTCGCCAGTTTTAAATGCATTTCAAACTTAGAAGAGAACTTGATTCAATTCAGTTAAAATAACCACAAATTCCAAAGAAACTCCTTTTATAATATGCAATGTTAAGCTAGAATTCATTCATTCTGAAAAGTGAATAAAAGTACCATGTAGGTACATATATTTCTTTCAACTACAATAACCACTCTTAACAGATTCAATTGCCTCTGATAATGCTTTAAATAGATTTTGGAATAAAATGTACCTTAATATCGTTTATCGTCCGCTCACCACTCTGGACTTCTCAGTTTCCGAAACAACAACTTTCAATAGTTTTAAATTGATTTTTGCTTTGAAATATACTTGAGTCAATTCAGTACAACTTCCACTTTACATACTGTAAATTCCAAAGTAACTCCTTTTATAATAGACAATGCTAGCCTAAAATAAATTCATTCTGTTAAGTGAATAAATAAAGTTCTTTCTTTAAACTATAATAGCCACTGTTATTAGATTTAAATGGATTATAAGCCTTAGAACTTACTGTATTAAATAAGCACCAAAATTCCTTTTGTTAAAACAAATCAGTTCCTTAAAAGATCCACTGTTGTTTCTTCGAAAATTGCCTGTTAACTGTTTTAAATGTCTTTTTCATTTTAATTGAATTTTAATTTATATTCGTTTCCAAACTTCGGCCATTGTTACGAAATTAACAATAACAATATAAATTCGTAAACACGTATGGTTTACAAAGAATTTAAATTAAGAATGCTTTTTATTTCCAATTTTTCTAAAATGACACTGTTGATACTTAAATTTTTTTATATTTACATTAATATACTTATTTTCCACAAAACACGCCAATCTCTCCCCTTCCTTCCTCTCTCTCTCTCTCTCTCTCTCTCTCTCTCTCTCTCTCTCTCTCTCTCTCTCTCTCTCTCTCTCTCTCTCTCTCTCGTATTGAAGCATTGAAGGCATGCTTATTCCCAGAAGGATGTATACAATAATAGTAATTTGAGGTATAACAATGATAATGGTCGACATAGCAACATCACGTTAAAATGGCGAGATTTCCACAAAATATGCAAATTAAACGTTTAACATGGAATATTTCGAACTGTGGGAGAAAAAAGACGAACGGAATAAGAAACTTTATAACTTTTTCTTCAAAATGGTTCAAATCCGAAGGTCGTCTGTTAATTTCTTCTAATTTTAATTTCCAAATGAATAAAAGCCTGCACGTCGAAAAATCGCGTTTTATATGTTAAGTAATGGGAAAAGGAAATGCCTCTCTTGGAGAGGAACCAAGGAATTTTTTCGCTATTTAAATTCGTCATCACCTGGAAAAGTGTTAGTCAAGCATCTCTACCAAATTTCGAGTTTCTATGATTATTATTTCTCGTGTTATTAGCGTTTGCATAGCGTGACCAACCAACCAACAGACGACGGCTATTATTATATAAAATTATAAGATTGGAAACTTTATGTGATATTATTAATATTAATCAAAAAGTTAAGTTAATGCGCTTCTATACTCGTTTTCGAAAGTAAGGCATCCAAATGCATTCAAAATTATGTTAAGACATTTACTCAAGCATAAGCGTTAACTATTGCAGATGAACTTCTTTATAATTTATGCAATACGTCGCCGATTATACTTGGGTGCCACAATCTTGCGTCACTCAATATATGTAGTACCGCCCTGGTAGTATTTTAAATTTCAACTGTTTGTGAAATGACGTTTTCAAAATTGCATTGCATTGCATTGCTAAATAGTTCTTGTTTTAGATTCTTGTACAAGTAACGATTATTCAAAAATTGTGATTTAGTTTCTGAATCAGTTATACGGTATGTTAAAAGAAAAAAATCTATAATCACCTTGAAAAATTCATCGCAGGAAATCTCAAAACGGATGGAGGCGGATTTTTTTTTAATTCCAGAACACCAGCTGACGCCAAATTGGATTCCCTCGCCCTCCCTCTCCACCTCCTGCACATTCTCTGCTAACTCTTAGCAACATGTCACGTCTTCCCGCTCCACTCGACCTCCTGCTCCAATGTCTCCCAAGCTGCCCTATCTCCTTTCACTCTCTCTTTCTCAGGAGCCTCATTCGCATTCTCCGCTCCCTGCAGAGGGAAGATAAACTTAGGTGGCGAAGTCATCACGGCAGATATTAGGCAATGGTGCAATTTTACGAAAATGAGATAGTGAAGAGTGGAATGAGAACGGCCTCGCGATGTTATTAAAAGAACCAAGCACTACACGACGGAAGAGGAAAGGAGGGCGAGACAAAGGAAGAAGGAAAAAGGGGAATGGAAAGAAAAGGAGAGAGAGGGAGAGAGAGGGGGGGGAGGAGGGAGAGATAGATAGAGATATAGAGAATTGTGATTAACAGTCGGGATGGAGGAGAGAGGAGAGGGAAGAATAATCGATGGAGAGAAACTATGTTGGTGGAAAGCGGAATATGGGGAGAGGGAGGGAATGGAAAGAGGGAATGAGGGGGGCAGAGCATAGGGAGAGAATGTGGAGAGCATAGGGAGAGAATGAGGGGGGAGGGCATAGGGAGAGAATTAGGGGGGGAAAGACATAAGAAGGGAATGCGTAGAGGGAGGGCATAGGGAGGAAATGGGGAGATGGAGAGCATAGGGAGAGAATGAGGGAGAGGGCATAGGGAATGAGAGGAGTGGGCATAGAGAGAGAATGAGGGGGAGAGAATGAGGGGGGTAGGGCATGAGGAGGGAATGGGGAGAGGGAAGGCATAGTGAGAAATTGAAGGGGGGAGAGCATAGGGAGAGCAGAGGGAGAGAATGGAGAGAGGGAGGGCATAGGGGGAGTATGGGGAGAGGGAGAGAATGAGGGGGGGCGGGCATAGGGAGAGGGAGGGCATAGTGAGTGAATAAGGGGGGGAAGAACACTGAAAACGAAGAGAGAGGGACTAGAAGGAGTAAGAATTGAGAGGATGGGAGTTAGGGATAGTTGAAAGGAGAAAATGGTGAGCGTGTAGGCTATAGGGAGGGAGCGGATAGGAAGAATATGGGATGGGAGACAGTAGATGAGTAGGAAGGTGGAGTGTTATATTCGGAGTTTTTTAGTGTCCATATATTAAGGTGTCAGTCAGACTATTCAACACCATGGCTCTCATTTGCCAAAGCCGATCGTGGATTTAGTTTCATTTGTTTTAATATAACTGTGCTTAATACCAGGACTTCTCCCCCTTTGCCCCTTCCCTCCCCCTTCTTTCGACATACATTTAAAGTAAAAAATCATATCCAGGCCCATTTTCTGTCCTTATCTTAGTGGACGATGCGTTTCATATATATGTTACGGTAAAAGTGCGTAGTCCGGTAAGTGTATACATTTCCCGGTTTATGTGCAAATTTTCCAACAAGCTCGGTAAATGTTAGTATAACATACTTTTACCGATTGGATTGGGGAAATGTCCACATTTACCTAGAGACACTGGTAAATGTGGAGAAAGTTATTGTACTCACAATTTTCGCGCATTTTTTTATTTCGAGCGTATCTTGGCGGGCGTTTTAGACAAACTGTAAAGCTAATGCGAATAGTAAATGTACGGTGTCCGGTGAACGTGTAGCTGTCGGAATAGAATTGTTGGTGTTATTAAAGAAATATAGTTTCAGCGGTTTAGAAGTAAGGTTAAGTCGTCTTTTTATATCCAGCGAAAAACTGCTGCAGTTTGGAAGTCACCAATCTCGGTAAATATAAATATACTTTTACGTACGTGTTAAGCTGTCGGTTTTAAACTGTTGGGGTTATTAAACAATTATAAGTTCTTTTTACATCCGATTTATGTTATATTATTTTTACAGATACCCATGAAGGAAGAATTTAATAAACTTTTAAATGCCATTGTCGCCAGAAAAAATAAAAATGTTTATCTGAATAAGGATTCATATGAAAAATATCCTAAAAGTAGTAGATAATGCTAAACTCAAGAAACATCCCAAAACACCACTGGACTATCGTCGTTTACAAAGTTACAACATTATGACGGTAGGAAAGGAAAACAAGTTAATTTCTCCAGTTGCTGATGGCAGTGAAGGCACTCGCATTAAATATTTTGTTACAACAGAGGAAATATTTGATGTAACCCATAATGCTCATCTAAGCATAGGACTTGGTGGTCGCAAAAGACTTTTGAAAGAATTGGGTGATAAATATAAAAATGTTACTGTTGAGGCGGTTATGTTATATTTAAGTTTGTGCAAAGCTCGTCAACAAAAATCTAAGGAGACGAAAAAAGGGATAGTGGTAAAGCCTATCGTGGTTAATGAATTAAATTCTCGATGTCAAGTAGATTTGATTGATTTACAGACTCAACCAGATAATGACTATAAGTTTATACTCAATTATCAAGATCATCTGACTAAATTTGTGATTCTACGACCTTTGAAAACAAAAACAGCTTCCGAAGTGGCTAAAAATTTATTAGACATATTTACACTTTTGGGAGCTCCATCAATACTACAGAGTGACAATGGAAGAGAATTTGTGAACAAAATCATAACTGAACTGACAAGTCTTTGGAGCAGGATTAAAATTGTTCATGGAAAGCCAAGACATTCTCAGAGTCAGGGATCAGTAGAATGGGCAAATGAGGATATACAAAATATGTTGTCTATGTGGCTGATCACAAACAAATCAACTAAATGGTCCCATGGCTTAAAATTTGTGCAGATGGTGAAGAATCGTGCATACCATGATGGAATATAGCAAACTCCTTATGAAGCTTTATTTGGAACAAAAATGAAATTGGGACTAAAAACATCTAATCTACCAGCAGAAGTAATCACTGAAGTGCAATCAGAAGAGGATTTAACTCATTTAATTGAAATGACTGCTACAGCTAATGATCCTGAGAATGAACAGACCACAATACAAACAGCAACACCTTGTCAAAACTTGCCCACATTTTCAGATGATGTAGAACCTATTATTCATATTCCACAGGCTATATATCAAGAATCAAGTGTTGCTGAACAAATTGAGGTCCAAGAAACAAATACAGATTCTATATTAGGTATTATTTCAAATCATTATGGGGTTGAAGCTGAAGATTTTGAATTTGGTTATGAAAATTCTGAAGTAACAGTGCCTCATGAAATGCATGCTGAAAGGACCAGCCCACTCAAGGAAATACTAACAGAAAATGAAAACTATTTTCTATTAGAAAATAAGAAAACTGTTATTGCTGGTAAAAGAAAAATCGCTAAAGAAAACTTGCAAATGCAAGCAACCAAAATGTGTAAGTTCTTTAATTCTAAATTTCCTCCTGTAGCAGTTGGAGACTGTCAAACTACCGATACCTGATATGGATGGAGGCAAAACAGATCCTCGAAATTTAGTTTGTGTAGTATTGGCAGTTGATGATAAAAAGAGTATTATCAATTGGGTACAACAGAGGGAAAGTTAAAACAGTATTACACAAGGAATCAATTTCATCTTTGCAAACAGAAATTTTTGTCTACTCATCAAGTTCCTAATATTGAGATATCAGTTAGGGAAGTTATTGGAAAGGAATCACTTACCAGAGGACAAGGATTGTTCCAGTCGAGAAGAACAATCGTGGTTTCAGAAAGCGTTCTGTGTACGAAACAAAAGCAGTAAAAAGAAAACAACAAAGGTGTGTTTTAATTGAGAATGTCTAAGTCCAAGATAGGCTAGACCAGAGGTCGGCAACCCTTTTGACAAGAAGAGCCATTTTTTGAAAATTTGTATAGAATCCAACATCAGATGAGCCGCAGAGCATGTACAATGAAAAAATATGTATATAATACCATCAAGTCATATTAAATGACATCTATTTATTTAAAAGCTGCACACACATACCCATACAATGATGTTTTGGAGATAATTCGTAAAAATAACTTGAGAAACAAAAGAATATTTTACATAGGTAATCATGAAGTTTAGTCACTGTTATTATGAAGGGATTCCAAGCTAAAGTTCAGTCACTTTTATTATGTAAATGGATATGTATACTTCAAACAACATTGAAAGGATGTATTGACGAGCCTTCGGCTTGCTATGTTTTAATGCGTAGTCAGCTCCAGGTGCTACTGCACCCTTTGCCTCACCCGGAACCATAGTAACCCTCCACGTTGTCCGGAGACTGGGTTAGTAAATGTGGAGACAGGCCAATCAGTTTCTTGTCTGGAGATTGGGTTTGTAAAAACTGATTGGCCTGTCTCGACATTTACTAACCCAATCTCCGGACAAGACACTGATTGGCCGATCTCGACATACTAACCCAATCTCTGGAAAACGTGGAGAGTTACTATGGTTCCGGGCGAGACGAAGGGTGCGGTAGCGCCCGGAGCCGACTACGCATTAAAACATAGTGAGCTGAAGGCTCGTCAATATATCTTTTCAACGTTATATCGTCTTGACTGTTGCGCCGCAAATGGAACCAATGTAATTTATATGGCAAAACGCATTTCGCGTTTCAGATCTTTTTAATAACTTTTTACTTTGTGTTATTGGGGAGTATGTTTTGTGATTCACTTGAATTTATATTAAAGATAAAAGTAATAAATGTTTTAAAAATTGAATTTGGGTGTTCCTGAGTGCTAAAACCTCCATAATAAAAGCGATTAAACTTCATTAGCTTGGAACTCCTTGGATAATAAAAGTGACTAAACTTCATGATTACCTACATAAGTTTATAGTATTCAATGAAAATATAAATAAGTATTCAAATGATGCAAATAGATTCTTTGAGAAAATGAATCTAGGACTACAGATGAAAATGAGAAAGTTGAAAATGATTTTTTTTACTCAACAGCCTATACTGTTCCTTCTATTGGAAATGATTATATTATTACCAATTGAGACAGTCATTGTCGTCTGGTGTGCTTTAAGCGGGAGAGTGGCCATCGGGAGCCGCAGGTAATTCCTTAAAGAGCCGCATGCGGCTCACGAGCCACGGGTTGCCGACCCCTGGCACGAGCCACGGGTTGCCGACCCCTGGGCTAGACACATGCCAGTGGATAGAATAACCTATTTTTTAGTACGCCCTAGGCTAATGCGTAGGACCTTGTCTTGTGCCCAGCTAGTCTATAGGCAAAATTGACATTGTTATCTTTTTAACAGGTATACAGACAAGAACCCAAATTTAGAAAATTTTCGCTGTCCATGTGAGCACAATAATTCACGATTTGATTGCAAAATGTTATCAGTTGCCGATTTAATTTATGCAAGAAAACGTTTACAAAGTTCCCGATAAAGTTCAACAAGATATAAGCATATCAACATTAATTCGCATTTCAAATCCAAAATGCAGGTGGCCAAGGGCAACATCCGAGAAGTCGACGAAACACAATGTCAGTGTAAAGTTTGAGGTAAGAAACATTAATATGAGGGCCTGCACCTATTTCTGTTTGTGCTTGGGTTGACTCATAAGAAACATTAGTCCTATTACTAAGCCTATAGGCATACAAAGTGTTTGGCCTGGTGTAGAGTAGACCTTTACAAACTCAATAACTATGCAATAACTATAAGCCTTCTTAAACAGGTTCATCATTATTATTAATGATATTATTAGCCATGCCTTCTTTTAATTATAATTTAATTTTTTTATTGATACAGAACAGTAAGTCTAGCCTATAGATAACATCACCAACAATAATACAGCAGTCATGCATATTTGGTATAGACCTGTTTAGGGATTTAAAATTGATTCTCAGTCCTACTAGGCCTGTATTGTGCCTGCTCTGCAACCATCAACCTCTGCAAGTTTTAGTTTCTCTACTCACTTTTTGCAACCCTTCTGGTTAGCCTACTCTTATGTAGACAGTGCATGTACTCAAGCCCCTAATTTTGTTCTTTACAGATCTGGAAGTCCCAAGAATTAGTTGTTCCTGTTTGTCAAAAATTTTTCTTAAATGCTCTTTCCATCACTCAGCGCAGAGTTATGTTCATCATAATCCCCATGAAAAGCGGGTGATTCGTGAAAACTGAAGTGGAGATAGAAAATCTCACAAGAATGTAGAGAAGAAGGCCAAAGTTATGGAGCTCATTGGGAAATGAAAAGCACGGAAAAGTCATTATGAAAGGAAAAAATCTGATGTGGCCAACACATGACTTTCTCCATATTTGTGTTATAGATATTTAAATTATTATGAATAGCATTATGAGGCAAAATTATTATTTCGAATCGTAAAAAAATACAGTCGTCCTTATTGCCGTAAATTATGCATATTTTGAATATGTTTACAGAATTCACTGTTACATGGTGGTGGCGCTGTATACTGGAAATTACGAAAAAAGTTGAATATCTCCGAAATGGATGGTTCTACGAAAATTTGTTTCAAACAAAACCTGGAAGAAATATTATTCTCTACAACTTTGGTCCTCACGAAGATGACCAATAACGACGTTTTTAAGGAGATATTTGATGGAAACCGATTATTTATAAATAATTCCTAAACAATAACTGCTATGGAAAATTGTTTCAAATAAAAGATGTAGCAAATTACATTCTCTATAACATTTGTATAGAATTGTATATACAATAATGAGGTTTTAACGGAGAAATATCGCAAAAACAGAATCGACTTCCGGTTAACCGTTATTGTCCAAAAACTAATCAGTTCTTTGTGCTCATGCTAAAGTGTTATATATGAAATTTGGTATCGATATGGCAAGAACTTTTTGAGTTAGAGCGCTCACAAGCACACACACACATGCAAACACACACAGACATAATTCTGAAAACAGTCTAAACATGTTCTAGGGACCTCAAAACGTGTATTTCCATTGAAATCTCGAAGTCGATTTTTTCATGAACACAATACTTTCCCATTACTACATATGGAGAAAGTAAAAATCACAAAGATTGTACCTCTCCTCAGAACTGAGTATTTCAAAACTCTATAAAATGTATAACAAAATGGTAGACGAAGAGGTACGTGTGAAACGGTGGTTGTTTTATCGAGTGTGTAATACAAAATTTAATATTGGCTTTGGGTCCCCAGCCACAGATGTGTGAAGTCTGTGCTGCCGGCTTAAAAACGAGATAAAAATTGCAACTGATACAGAAATTAAACACAATTGCATAACTGAGTATAGTGTGCACAAACTTCGTGTCAAGAATTTTCACAGTTTGATGAGGAAAACTCCTGAGTGTTGTGTAACATTTTGTTTTGACTTATAGCAGGTACAGCCATTACCTAAAATCCCTATATCTGAGGCATTTTATGCCAGACAGTTGGCGTTTTACGCATTTTGTATTACAGATATTGATTCTAAAATGCCAGTTTTCTACAACTGGACTGAAGATAAAGCAGGGCATGGGTAAAGTGAGATTGCATCTGTCCTTTATAAATTTCTTTGTTCTTTTGAATTTGATGGTCAAACTAGTATAAGACTTTTTGCAGATGGGTGTGCTGGGCAAAACATAAATTCAACTGTTGTTAATTGCTTATATTATTGGCTCCTAAAGTGTGCCACTCCATCTGTGAAACATTTAATGCTTGTTTTTCCAGTAAGAGGGCATTCATACCTTCCTGCTGACAGGGTATTCGGAAGGGTTGAAAAAATATTGCATAAACATTCCGAAATTTTACATCCTGGTGGTTACACAGATATTTATAATGAAGTGGGTAAAGGTAAAATGATAGGAACTGACTGGCAAATTCTAAATTTTAAATCGCTTGAAAGTTTTCTGAAGAAAGTGGATACCATAAGCGTACTTAAAAGAAATATCTTTGTTAAGCGAGTCATTGATGGTCATGATGTTTGTAAAGTAAAAACGGAAGTAACATTTAGATGCGACAATACAGAAAAAACTTTCACATCACTGCTAAAAAAGGGTAAAAAAACAGAAACCTTAAAAGCTGCATCAATTCCTATAGTTGAATTGGTCAATCCAACCAAGGTAGAAAAAAACGGGATGTTGATATGTTATTATCAAAGTTCGCTGTCGATTGGAGGAATAAAGATCATTTCGATTGGTACAAAAATGTAATAGATGAGGTGACAGGTGATAGCTTGCCAGATGTAAATGAAGGTATTTTTTGTGATTGTGCGGATGATGTTGGCATCCAAGTGTAAAAAGTAATATAAAGTCCATTTGAAAAGTGTTTTTAATGTCTGTTTGATTCAAAATGCAGCTTGTCCAACAACAGTAATTCTGTAACAATGGTGATAATAATATTTATTTTTTCCATTGTTTACAATATCTCAAAATAGAGACCTGATGATTAAGCAAAGTTTTTTTCTCTACATATCCTAGTTTCAAAATTAAAGGTTTTTTGCATTGTACTCAAAATGTAACATTGTGGACAAACTGCATTTTGATCCTAAGCTCATATAATCCCTTCTTATATTTAAGAGAGAGAGGGAGGGAAAGGAAGTGAGGGGGAGGGAGAGAGGGGATGAAGGGGGAGAAGGGAAGGGGGGGAAAATGGAAGGAGAGGGTGGAAGGGAGGGGGAGGGAGTTTATATGTTATTTTCGATTTTTCACAGTGCAAGATTTTCTTCCTTCATTCATCTAAATAGGAAAATGCAGAGCGCTTTTCTTCATTTTTGCTTTATTCGACGGTTATAACTGTGTACTATCTTATTCTTGCGATGCTTACATGTTACACGGTCGAAGTTTTAGTTTCACTAAATCCGTTGAAATACAACGGGCACTCCTGCTAGTAGCCTATATTTTAAGCTGGACCAGTCTAAAGATACGCTGCAAGTTTCATAAAAATTTGACCAGTCGTTTTTGCGTGATGCGGTAACAAACAAACACAGACAAACGACTTTTTCCTAAAATATTTACCCAAATTGTTTTCCTAAAATATTTCATATTTATACTACTTCTTTGATGTAATCAACCGTTAGCTTGAAATCAGTGATTTCTCTTACGGGTGCCCCCCCCCCCCCCTCCCCTTGATCTGATTTTGCTCATCTATGAACTTGATCTTATACTTGTATTGAAAGTTACAAATATCAAATTTGAACTTCCTAAGTTAATTTACTTGAGAGTTATCATCGAAAAACCAAATCGATGCCTCCTCAAACCCCCACTTAAAAGTTTTTTTGAGATACACCACATAGCCTATATTTTAAGCTGGACCAGTCTAAAGATACACTGCAAATTTCATAAAAATTCAACCAGCCGTTTTTGTATGATGTGGTAACAAACAAACAGACAGACAACAATTCTGCAAACAGGTTCAAACGTCTTCTTGTGATGCAAAACACAAAAAAAGTAAAACCCAACAAAAAACATATGTACATACAGAGGTAACAATTTGATTTATATGGATGGGATTGACGTGCCCTATGTCAATTCTGCCTCACTTTCACATTTACCTATTTATAACCGTCGAGATGCTCCCGAACTTCATTTGTCTTCGAAGGAAAGTATACATTAGTTATTTAGGAATTCCCAGGCATTGATTTTATGTATTTTTATGGCGATATTTCAGCCAAAGCCTCTAATGAAATAACAAACAGATTTCTTTACCACTGCGAATATTGTAATTAATATGACCCTTTTAGGAAAGATTTTCTCCCCATGCAAGAATTATTCATAATCTTGGGTTACTCAAAGGGTATCGTCAATTTCCGTTATATTTCCTTCATAGTATCCTTATTCTTTTACTATCATGCATCCACACGGGAGATTGATTACAAAATTTATAGTCGTATTCACTATAATCTGCCAATTTAAATTTTAACTGAAATTTTACAGCCCATTAACATAATTATGTAATTCTGAAAGGCTTCATTGTAAAAGCTTTGACTGATCTTTCTGCAATGGTTCTTCTGTCTGCAGAAGAATTAAAACTCAACTCCAAAATCACCAGAACATTACATGTTCTGGAAATTAGTGCCTTTGCACTGAGAAAGGTAAATATTGTCCTAAACAAGTATGACGAGCAAGATATTTTGATAGGGAAAAAGTTGTATCTGAAAACCTATAAAAGGATTGTCTAAAGGAGAAATGCTAACCTTTCTGAGTTCTTATCACATTTGTTTGCATATCATTCCTAGAAGAGAGTTCTCCACCCCCACGTCCATCTTAAGTTACAACTTGCTTAGACAGCCAAAGACATTTACATTTGCCTCTTTCAAAAACAAGGTAATAATGAATATGAGGTTTATACAGACAGTGAGAATCAAAATCTTGATGACACATAACCACCCCAACTAATGTAGAGGCAGAGAGAAGATTCAGTGCAGCTGAGATTTTTCTTACAATTCCGCACCTAACTGAATGATTGGACAATTGATAAGTTGCTCTCTCTCCATCCTTATCTCATGTAAGAAAAACCTTATGTGATTGCTAATGTGTCCATCATTGATATGCATGTTGCATTTTGATTTTTCGGGTAAAGAATAATACAAACAAATATTTAATACCCTTTTTAGAAGCATTATTAATTGTTTTAAATAGTTAATCATTGTCAAATTTCAAATGTTAATCATTGTCAAATTTCAAATATTAATCGCTGTCTTCCACTATGTTAATGATTGTTCGAGTGTGTTGATTAGAAACAATTCTTGGAGGCTTGAAATGCATTGACTGCCTGCTGATTTAAACAGGTTTCAGAGCGGAACTCCACCATTTACACTAACGCAGAATGTGCACAAATGTATGCGGCAATAAATGTTGTACCGTAAAGAAAGGATTTTTCATTAAGAAGGCCATGAATAGCATATGGGATTCCATACATGCAAATTCAGTTTGTTACATTGGTTTCTTTCTCTCCACGGTAACAATGAAATAATTACTGCAACCATAAGGGATAGTCATTAGTGATAAATGCGGTGAATAAGGGCTGGTTCTTGCCAAAGCGTCTGCCTTCCCCTCTCTCACCTCAATGTCTCTCCCTCCCCTCTCTCCCCTCAATGTTTCTCCTTCCCCTCTCTCCACTCAATGTCTCTCCCTCCCCTCAATGTCTCTCCTTCCCCTCTCTCCCCTCAATGTCTCTCCCTCCCCTCTCTCCCCTCAATGTCTCTCCCTCCCCTCTCTCCCCTCAATGTCTCTCCCTCCCCTCAATGTCTCTCCTTCCCCTCTCTCCCTTCAATGTCTCTTCTTCCCCTCTCTCCCCTCAATGTCTCTCCCTCCCCTCTCTCCCCTCAATGTCTCTCCCTCCCCTCTCTCCCCTCAATGTCTCTCCCTCCCCTCTCTCCCCTCAATGTCTCTCCTTCCCCTCTCTCCCCTCAATGTCTCTCCTTCCCCTCTCTCCCCTCAATGTCTCTCCTTCCCCTCTCTCCCCTCAATGCCTCTCCCTCCCCTCTCTCTCCCCTCAGTGTCTCTCCTTCCCTTCTCTCCCCTCAATGTCCCTCTCTCCCTTCAATCTCTCTCCTTCATCTCTCTCCCCTCAAAATCTCTCCTTCCCCTCTCTCCCCTCAATGTCTCTCCCTCCCCTCTCTCCCCTCAATGTCTCTCCCTCCCCTCTCTCCCCTCAATGTCTCTCCCTCCCCTCAATGTCTCTCCTTCCCCTCTCTCCCTTCAATGTCTCTTCTTCCCCTCTCTCCCCTCAATGTCTCTCCCTCCCCTCTCTCCCCTCAATGTCTCTCCCTCCCCTCTCTCCCCTCAATGTCTCTCCCTCCCCTCTCTCCCCTCAATGTCTCTCCTTCCCCTCTCTCCCCTCAATGTCTCTCCTTCCCCTCTCTCCCCTCAATGTCTCTCCCTCCCCTCTCTCTCCCCTCAGTGTCTCTCCTTCCCTTCTCTCCCCTCAATGTCCCTCTCTCCCTTCAATCTCTCTCCTTTATCTCTCTCCCTCAAAATCTCTCCTTCCCCTCTCTCCCCTCAATGTCTCTTCTTCCCCTCTCTCCCCTCAATGTCTCTCCTTCCCCTCTCTCCCCTCAATGTCTCTCCTTCCCCTCTCTCCCCTCAATGTCTCTCGTTCCCCTCTCTCTCCCCTCAGTGTCTCTCCTTCCCCTCTCTCTCCCCTCAGTGTCTCTCCTTCCCTTCTCTCCCCTCAATGTCCCTCTCTCCCTTCAATCTCTCTCCTTCATCTCTCTCCCCTCAAAATCTCTCCTTCCCCTCTCTCCCCTCAATGTCTCCTTCCCTCTCTCCCCTCAATGTCTCTCCTTCCCCTCTCTCCCCTCATCACTCTCTCTCTCTCACTCTACTCATTTATTCCCTTCCCTTATCATAATTATTTCCCTCTGAATTTGCAGCCGATCCCAGTTTTCACGAAGAATCAGATGAGCATCGCGAGGCGTGAGTTCGCCAAACATTGCCGCCGATTCCACACAGCCTTCGACGAGGAAGGAGTTAAGGGGAGGTAGAGAGGGAGTAAGAGAGAGGAGGGAGGGAGAGGAGGAGGAAGTGTGAGGGCTACAGATGGACGACATGGACCCGGTGAGTTACCACTTAATTAGAAGATCATTATAAATGGTGGTTACTGCTCTCAAACACTTGCATACTATAACCATCATTTATAATTTATCCATTGCACTAGATAATATTAATCACGAACTGTCTCAGCTTCAAAAATGAAGTGATGATAACTTCCTCAGTTTTAATCCAATTAAATCTAAAGCAATTATTATCGGATGTCCTAAACCAGTGTTTCTCAAAGTGGGCACCAGGGCCCCTCACGATGGGCCCCGGACAAAGGGCCAATAGCAAAGATGCTGAATTAATTTTAATACTAAATAAACGATCATCTAATAAAAATATGCTGAATTAATGATACGATGCAGTATGTCGGAGGGAGATCTTATTGTTTATACTTTTACATAAAATAAAGCTGGTCACTTCTTTAATCTATCCACACTTGGACTATTGTGACATTGTATATCAGGACTTGCTCTTAAGCTCCAGCGTACCCATAATACCTGCTTATGATTCATCTTTAATCTTAAAAAGTCAGACTATATTTTGGAATATCTCTTAACACTGTCTTTGCTAAACCTTGAATCGCATAGAAAACTGCATATCCTTCCCTTAATACAAACCTTTCACATTTTACATCCTTATGCACCTTCAAACACTCATATCACAAACATCTCTTATCCCCATTCCTCTTCATAAACTGAAACTGACGAGCAATTATTTTCTTCTACAGGTTGTCGATAAACTTATATTAAATAGCTGCATATGTATATACGTGTTAATGTGAACTTCTATGTTTTTCTAAGATTTTAGGTATGTATGCATTTTATGTTTACTTATCTTTTGTCATGCTCTCAATCTTTAAACACTACTATCAGTATGTTTTGCACACCCCTTCTTGTGTTGGTGTTTTCCTGCAGTGGGGTTTTTCCTAATACTTTGTTTTCCCACAGAGAAATTGCCATCTCTTTTCATTTCAATAAATTGCTAACTAATTTATGTAATATTTTAATATATTTATATTATCCTTTTTACTTTCTCCATATACGTAGTATAGAGAAGTATTGTTTTCATGAAAAAAATCTGATATGGCCACACATGACTTTCTCCGTACAGAGCAATGAATATGATTGCTCTTGACATCACGGTTCTCAGAAATATTTATCAGCGATTACACTAGAGAACAATTTTAAAACATTTTCATTAGTCTTTATTAAAAACAAAGTGGAAAGAACAAAAAAACACCAACCGAAAAATCTCCTCAGCTCAATGTATCACAAACAGGATTGCCAACCATCCGTAAATTTACGGACTGTTCGTAAATATGGTCTAAAATTGGACGTGTCCGTAAAGTCTGTAAAAATGGTTAGATGTCCATAAAAATACTACAAAATTTTCAGAGATGTAAAGAGTATATATATTTCATATCCTTAATTAGCCGAATGCGATTGTGTCTCCCAATGTGACTCATTTTTGAAGAATTGCTTACACGTAACTCCAACACGATGGTCTCTGAAGTGCACATGACTTTGATTGGGTCCTCTCTACTCTCCCCCACTAATTCCCAATACATCCAACCTTCTTGCAGTAGCATAGCACAGTGCAGCAATGTCACATGTGATGTTTTAGTGAAAAAAGTTGTCCATACGTCTAATTATTCATGTGGCATTTTGCATCATAATATTTTAAAATTCATTATTTTTCCTGTTGAAATAACCCCGAGATGAAAGACTATAGCTACGACGATCAACCAAGTTTCAAAAAATCAAGAGTCAGATTGTGCTCATTTTCACCTATGTGGCTTGCGAGCAGTGAGTTCAGAGATTGGATTTGCATAGACAATAAAAGCAAACAAAATGCTAAAGGTACTTAGTATAACAAAGTGTTTAGCATAGCCTCTGGGGAAGTTTGAGATGTTCATAGCCACGCTGCAAGTGTTAAACACCTAGGTATATTATCAACAAGGAAATCTTCAACAAGTATTATTAGTTTCGTTGCAAAAGAAGATCCTGCGGTGACTAATCACAAGAAAAAGGTAACAGAATGTGAGTTAAAATTGGCAAATTTTATAGCAAGACAAAACTTGCCATTATGCTTGATGGACGAAATCTCAAATAATGTTGCCAATTGGTCTCCTGATTCAAAAATTGCTAAAGATTTTTCATGCAAAAGAACTAAAGGATCCATGATGATTAAAAATATTATAGCAAAAAAGAACAAAGAGGAACTGTGCACTAAGCTGAAGTCCTGCCAATTTACAATGCTTATTGACGAGTCAACTGATATATCAACCACAGAGAAAATGGCCTTAGTTGTTATTTACTTTGATGGTGATGTTGGTAAAATTCAGTACAGTTTTTATCGATTAGTTTATTTGAAAGAAACCACAGCTGAATCTATTTTTGCTGCAATCAAAGCATGTTTGATTGAAGATGAAATACCTATTAAGAATGTAATGGCACTGGGTACTGATGGTGCCAATGTTATGATTGACGCTAAAAATTCAGTCCTTTCACGTTTTAGATCTGAGCAACATAATGTTTTTCATATCCACTGCACTTGTCATGTTGCTGCTTTGTGTGCTGCGGATGCATGCAAGGCAATACCGAAAAATGTTGAACAGCTTTGCAGAGATATTCACAATCATTTCTCTCACAGTTGTAAAAGAGTGCAAATTTACAAAGAATTTCAAAAGTTTGTAAAATTGGACTGCATAAGAATATTACAGCTGTGTTCAACAAGATGGCTGAGTCTGCTGGAGTGTGTCAATCGCATAATTAATCAATACGATGCACTTTCAAGCTATTTCCTGTCAAATGATCTTGGAGATCGTTTGGTAACAGTTGAAAGAATTAGCACCCAGTTGCAAGATCCTGTTATGAAATGTTATTTCTTATTTTTGCAGGTGGTGTTGCCAACTTTTATGCAATTTAACAAACATTCCAGAGCAATTCTGTTATTTTAGCAGACTTGAATTCACAAATATGTCAGATGCTCAAAACTCTGATGGGACATTATATATGGCCGCTGGTGCTTGCTAACTTAGATGAGTCGTCACTACTAGATTTTGATCATTTGGATAGTAAAAATTTATACCAGCAGACAGCATATTCATTAGATTTCAAACAAGGCAAGAGCTGGCTAAGTTTGCAACTCATTAGCAGTGAAGAAGTTCATGGTTAATGTTATTACATTCTACATGAATGCAGTAAATGCTATCAAGAAGAGAATGCCCATTAGTAACAGAATTTTGAAGCTTATTGCAGCATTGAACCCTTTAAACAGATCCTCAGCAAACACATCAGACATTTTAGAATTGGCTAAGTGTTTTCCACAAATTATATCTCCTGCAGATTTTGACCAGTCTGAAATTGAGTTTTTGATTACCTAGATTAGATTTAAACAATATTTCGACAGTCATCTAAGGAGCTTACGATGAATACTGGTATCGAATTGGAAAAATTACCAAATATGAAAACCAACTTCGATTTCCATGTCTTGCATAATTTGCATCCACATTATTAGCACTCCCACATGGAACTGCAGAAGTGAAGGGCATTTTCTCAGCCGTTAAACTCATAAAAACAAACATAAGAAATAAACTATCCACTCCAATACTGGAAGGATTATTGACTGTCAAAAGTGGACATGGAAAAATTACTACAGAAATGGTTGAAGGTGTGGCTGCTTCAATGTATGATGATAAATTGGACAATTTAGAAGATGCTGATGTGGCTGACGAAATATTCAGACACTAGAATTGGGACAAACCGAAATATTAGGAAGAAAAATCTGATGTGGCCAACACAACTTTCTCCATATTTGGGGTATAGATATTTAAATTATTATGAATAGCATTATGAGGCAAAATTATTATTTCCTATCGTAAAAGAATACAGTCGTCCTTATTGCCATAAATTAGATATATTTTGAATATGTTTACAGAATTCACCGCTACATGGTGGTGGCACTGTATACTGGAAATTAAGAAAAAGCAAATTATCTCCGAAATGTAGACAGTGCATGTACTCAAGCCCCTAATTTTGTTCTTTACAGATCTGGAAGTCCCAAGAATTAGTTGTTCCTGTTTGTCAAAAATTTTTCTTAAATGCTCTTTCCATCACTCAGCGCAGAGTTATGTTCATCATAATCCCCATGAAAAGCGGGTGATTCGTGAAAACTGAAGTGGAGATAGAAAATCTCACAAGAATGTAGAGAAGAAGGCCAAAGTTATGGAGCTCATTGGGAAATGAAAAGCACGGAAAAGTCATTATGAAAGGAAAAAATCTGATGTGGCCAACACATGACTTCCTCCATATTTGTGTTATAGATATTTAAATTATTATGAATAGCATTATGAGGCAAAATTATTATTTCGAATCGTAAAAAAATACAGTCGTCCTTATTGCCGTAAATTATGCATATTTTGAATATGTTTACAGAATTCACTGTTACATGGTGGTGGCGCTGTATACTGGAAATTACGAAAAAAGTTGAATATCTCCGAAATGGATGGTTCTACGAAAATTTGTTTCAAACAAAACCTGGAAGAAATATTATTCTCTACAACTTTGGTCCTCACGAAGATGACCAATAACGACGTTTTTAAGGAGATATTTGATGGAAACCGATTATTTATAAATAATTCCTAAACAATAACTGCTATGGAAAATTGTTTCAAATAAAAGATGTAGCAAATTACATTCTCTATAACATTTGTATAGAATTGTATATACAATAATGAGGTTTTAACGGAGAAATATCGCAAAAACCGAATCGGGTTTCGAATAAACCTCAACTTTTGTTTAACCGTTATTGTCCAAAAACTAAGCAGTTCTTTGTGCCCATACCAAAGTGTTATATTTGAAATTTGGCAACGATATGACAAGTATTTTTTGAGTTAGAGCACCCACAATCACACACACACACACAGACATCATTCGGAAAATAGTCTAAACGTGTTCTAAGGACCTCAAAACATGTATTTGCATTGAAATCTCAAAGTTGATTTTTTTCGTTATCACAATACTTTCCCATTACAGGCAGTCCTCTACTTTCGTACATAATGCGTTCCTGAAAACATGTCCGAAAGTCGAATGTATGAAAGTCGAACATAGATTTACATGTTATAGGGGGGCTCCGTTCCCAGAGAGCAAAAAATATTATAAAATCTCTAATTATGGTATAAATGTTTAGTTTTTTTGTGCAGGGACCTTTTAGACATAATCATCAATTTTATAATATATAGAGAGAGGACAAAATGCAATAAAATATATAATAATTGCACAAATAAACACTGCTGTATGGACTAAGATGGCGACGCAGTGGAAACTGGTGGCTGGCAACCAACACCACTCGAAATATTCGTTCGTCATTTACCTGACAAGCTAAAGTCTGATCGGCACACGAAAGACGGTTCAGGGATGTCAATCTATGCTATCTTGGCTTTTGTTCCCTTGTATTATCCTTAGGTTATCACACACACAGTGTAATTGATTATTATCTTTTTATAATTTATCGTTATTTGGTTTTTATTCTTTTTTCTCAAGAAATTTTTATTACTGTAAGAGTTACATTTATTCATACTGCTTGTAACACAGTGCTTTCATCTTTACCATAATCTAGCATCAATAAACAATAAAAGGTGGTGACGCTCCGTATTTTCTGCGCAAAAATGAAAATTTCTTCGCCAACTTTGACATAGACCATAAAATATAGAAACAATAGTAAAATTATTTGACATGCATTACAGGAAAGCCCAAAGTTTCCTCTTTCAAAATATATTATGGTTTTATAGATGTATGAAATATTAAGTGAGTTAAACAGTAAAGAAAGCAAGCACTACACGTCGCTCGGCGTTGAGGAGTTAAGTGCGAAAATGAATAACATTCAATGAAAAAAGCGAACATGAATAATTTACCTCAATCGCTTTCTTACAATGATTGATGTCAAAGTTCGTGATTTGTACACTTCTTAATTTTTTATGAATTCATTGAAAAAATCCGATTATAATACGCAGCCTCTATAATACGCACTCATGTTTTCACGAGTGAAATTTGAAAATTCTCTTATCACTATGTATAATACGCACCTATTTTTTTGTAAAAGATCAATGTAATTTTACTTGACTATGTGTAATATCAGGACAGTTCTCGCCTTGCCGTGAACTGAGATATGTGCGAGAGAGTTTACAAGAATATCAAGTTACGTTCTGATTCTCCCATTAAACATCACTACTCCGTATAAAAAACATTTTGTCTCAATGTCACCTTTTGTATTAATCTGGTCGGTTGGAATAACAGTTCGGCTTTTGCTACCCAGCATTATCGTTCATACAAGCTGATCGAGGTGTGTAAAATGTTCTCGGTGATGCAATTTATGTAGATGATGAGAGAGAACACAAGATCACCGAGGAACTGTTTGAGGACAGTGAGGGGAGTGGTAATGAATTGCTAGGCTTCAGTAATTCTGACAGCTGAAGTAAATAAATGAATCATCATCATGCAGGACAAATGATCGAAATCCGGGACGGTTGACTGCTTTACCCATGAACCCAGATTTAAAATAACGATGTATGTTTCCACAGTTTATAAAAATCACAATTTTCCAAGGGGGGTCGGACCGTCACTAAACTCAGAAAATGTTGCTCAAAAGTCATTAAAAATAAAATAGTACAGA
This sequence comes from Uropetala carovei, assembly GCA_036926305.1. Taxonomy (NCBI): domain Eukaryota; kingdom Metazoa; phylum Arthropoda; class Insecta; order Odonata; family Petaluridae; genus Uropetala; species Uropetala carovei. The sequence goes on from JAXCHB010000095.1 coordinate 1,822,437, forward strand.
AATACTTGAAGTAATTCTTTCAATCTAATTAGTAAACTTATTATCTATTTCATAAAAGAATATCAATTAACCCATTAACGCCGGCTAGAAAACAGCTGGGTGAAAATTGTTCTTATTCATACACTGGTGAGATAAATGCTAAATAAAACAACATATTAAAAGAATTCAACGAAATTTACTTTATATCTTTAGAAAAATTGCCATCCTCAAATGAGGACGTTAGGCAGATACATGGTATTTTTCATAACAACCCTTTTCTATACATACTGTTTTTTTTACATTTTTCACAGGACTATCTAGCCTTTATGTGACATGCAACATTTTAACTTTTTTAAGTTTTTCATGAAAATGATTTCCAGTGCTCAACTAGAGATTGCTACCCCATGCCACCATTATTTATAGCGAATGATGCAGATTGAGGAACGTTAATTTTAGCCTTTTTCACTTTAGACCATCGTTTTACATAATGCAGTAGTTGAACGAAATCGTATTCTGTTAGGATAGAGCAGACATTGTTGTCCTTCCATTTTACACAAAATATGTAAATGTCATTATTCTCGTCAAAACGGTAATCGTAAGTTCCTCGGTTCTTTTTTTTTCATATCCTTTGAAGGCATAATAGGACAATTATGAACTCGATTGTCTCTTACAGTTCCCATTGCTCTGATTATTTTCCTTTTGAGGTATACCAGTAACGCTTAAGTGGTGAAGTAATTATCGAAGAAAACCACATGATTTGAGGGATTTGGTACGAGGTTCAACAAATCGATCACGACTCTAGCTTTGGAATGTCCTGGTTGATTATGATTTTTTCCACAGTAAACATCAAAGACGTAACAATACCCAGAAGAACTGTTCAACATCCAGTTTTTGTACCCAAACCTTACAGGTTTTCCTTTTATAAATTGTTTTGCTGGACTGTGTCCGAAATACTTTACCATGGATTCATCCACTGATAAGTCTTTTTCGAAGAAACCTCATTGGCAAAAACTTTTTATAAGCACATTCATAAGTAGCCTAATTTTGAACATTCGGTGTTGAAATTTCCTTATTTCGCTATTATTAGCCATGTGCAAAAACAGTTTGATTTCTAAATATCGATCTCGTGAGATGCTATCATAAGTAGTGAAACTCCCAGGTCCTCGTCGTGTGACCAATACATTCGCTCTTGTGGTAAGCAATTATAACCTGTCAGCAATAAAACGGTAAAAAATGTTCGCATTTCATTCACACTAATGTTGAAGGCATGATGGTTTTTCTGTTGTGCATATAAAATAGTTTGGTCACAAACATAATGTACGATTTCATCACTAAGAAACTTTTCAAATATACCTCTCGGAGATAAATCTTTCAGTTCATTCAATGGAGCCAGGAATATAGTGTAGAAATGAATTAGGTCCACATAAAACATCATCATCAAATTCCTCACAGTCCATCAGTTCATCTAAATTTGGTGGAATAATATTGCCTTGAAACTCTTCAGCATTTTCATAGTCACTTGATTCTTCATTCATTATAGCAAGAACAGCCTCTTCCAGTCCATCAAAGTTTTATTCTCGAGAATAAACCCTTCTATCCATCGTAAATTGTATATAGTTTATTAAAATATTGTACCTACAATTCAAAACCAATTATATATATAAGCGCCTAATGTCCTCATATGAGGATGGCATAAAATAACTTGAAAAATAACACACAAATTATAAAAATAAATATAAAACGATTTTTACTTACAGTAAATTAAAGTATTTATTACCAAATGCACTTTACATAATTTGTAAAATACTTTGATTAATTTTAATTATGGACAAATTTCTGTGTAGCTGCACATGACATTTTTTTCCTGCTTTTTGGTTGGCGGTCAACCACAGACTAAACGTTTCTAGCGAAGTAATGTGTGTAAATAGTCTCCAAGACTTCTCTCATTCGTATAAAAGTATAAACGGAAAAACATTGTAATATATTTCGGCCCAATAGTAGTTCAACTAGCCGTCCTCAAACAAGGACGGCCGGCGCTGATGGTTATTTAATTATTAGCATTGAATAAGGGAGAATTTTTGCAAGCATTTTATTAATAAATAAATTGATGTGTCCAACACATGACTTTCTCCATATGTAAGTTGCCAACTAAAATCAAATAAATACGGCGATAGGAACAGTTCAACTTACACATATCAGCGCTAGCGATTCAATTGTTGTCAATACCACGCTCGCGAGCTGCCCACTAACCGTCAATTTGCAGAAAATTTAATATCTCATGAAATATTCCTCATATGAAAATTTAGTTCAAACAAGAGTTGTAGAAAAAAATAATATCTACAACTTTATATATGTGTGTGTATGCGTGTGTGTATGCGTGTGTGTATGCGTGTGTGTATGCGTGTGTGTATGCGTGTGTGTATGCGTGTGTGTATGCATGTGTGTGTGCATGCGTGTTTTTTTAAACAAAAATTCAGTTTTAAGCGAAATATTTAAGAAAAACTAAAATTTGACAGTAGTAAACTGCTTCTTCTGGCTGACCGATTGTTATCAAAATCTTTCCGAATCTTAAGAATATATATAAAATCACAAATATAGAACTTCATGCTGATCTGATGAATAGTTTTTGAGTTAGAGCGCACTCAAAATTTCTGTCACACACATACAGACACACATAGGCACAGACACCATCGATAAAATGGTCAAAACGTTTTCTAGGGTCCTCAAAACGTGTATTTCCATTAAAATCTCGAATTTGATTTTTTTTCATGAAAACAATACATTCCCTATACTACGTATATGGAGAAAGTAAAAATGGAATAGATATTAACATTAGTAGGTCAAGCTTATTTTTTAAGTATAAAAATAAAATAGTAATGCAAATACCCACGTATAAGATGCTGGGAGGTTTTCCACCTCATATTCAATTATTTTTATATACCCGTGCATAGCAAGCATTCGTTCCTAGAATTTGGTATCAGTCACTAAATTTATTTGTCACTAGTAGAATTGCCCATTGAATTTCAACGGTTTTTGTGAATCTACTAAAGCACAACATAGAACGCTGGTTAATTTTATTTCGTATCATATCACTCGCTTAAGCTTTTCCAACAATGCTCAGTAGGGTGGCCCTTAAATGTGGGCAATTTTTAATTTTTACATATTTAAATGTCTTACCCGTCATTTTTTTTCCTTTATGGGTCATTGTAACAAGTGCAAAATCCTCGGTCTGTGGCATAATTTTAAACCGAGCCTCATTGACGTCAAACATTTCAAATTTTTGGATTTTTGGGAAAATTTCATCAAAACATGAATATGTGGGAAATAAATATTTTATTTTGGGATCTCATGAATGGTATTTTTTGGCCTCCAATTTCATCAAATTTATCAAAACTTTAAACTTGCATCAGTGTTGTTACAGTGGTAACTTCAGTCCAAAAGGAATTCCTTTGAGAGCGTTTCCTTAGAGCAGTCCTTAAACTGGTGACAGTGCTTGGAAACTACCTGCAGCAGGTACTGTTTCTCATCCTCCTTGTCTGAAAGGCACTTATTGAATTGCTGCATGAGTGCAACCGCCCTCTCAGCAGTATCATTTACTACGTGGAGGCTCTTAACAAATTCACAAGCAGAAATGTAATCCTCACAAGTTTCCCATGTAGAAGGCTCAGCTTCGAGAAGGTCAGCCGCAATCTTGAAACGAGAAAAAAAATTCGTTTTCTTCGTAAATAATTCTTGGATTCTCATTTCTCTGGCCCATTTATTTATGCTGTGTGCATGGACGTGGATATGGTGGTCAGGATCGGACATTTCGTCCTGGTTCTTCAGTGCTTCCACCATCTTATATTTCACATTTATGGAAATGGAAGAATCAAAGAGTGCCAGGGCAACTGCTTCTTCTGTGAGATACCACAAGTGTCCAGCAAATTTCCACCGAGCGACCCGAAAAATTTCAGCATCAACGCGTTCCTAGGCACATAAATTTTTCATAAAGTTCAGATCCTGGTATGGTGCAGCTGAGGCAACCGGAGTCATGAACCATGCTTTTACATAAACAGAGAGGAGAAATATGCATACGGAACGCGATCCCTTCTGTTCACTAGGAGTCAGCTTGAAATGCCCTCAAAACAGGAAAATCTCTAAAGCGTATAGTGCTCTAGTCATCCACCTAGCATTATGAATGGCTCTCGCTCTCTGGATGGTCGATCGGCTAATCTTTAGATCATGGATGTTTTTGTGTGACATACTTTCAGCTGCAGCAGCAAGCACAAAGGCTGCATCTCTATCACTGGTTTGCCGTCTGTCTAACACCGCTTTAGTGAGGTGGTTGATCTTCTGGAGACAATCATCCCAAAATAACAAGAAAAATATAAATATCTGTTTTAGCAAACTTTCAGCATTTCTCTAATTTTATTGCCACCGTATAAACTTCCTTCAATTTTAACCTCATTGAATTCACAGAATTTTCTCTTGATAACCATCGTGTTGTGCCATGTTTTCCAATGTCAACTTTAAGGCCTCTATTAGTATAACCCATCTTTATGTGGAACCAGCAAAATAAAGGAACAGTTTCTATACCTTTGCAAAAAATTCCCTAATTTGACACTTAGTTTTTTCAGTGGAATGATGATAAGCTAAATTAAGCGAATACTCTGTATGTGGTAGGAAACGTGCAAGAGGATTATGTTTGCAACCGTTTAATTTACCGGTCATATTAGGAGCATTTTCATACGATTGAGCTCTCATATTTTGTAAATCTAGTCCATCCTGTTCCAACTTTTGGATTATTTCTGATGTGATTTCGTCTCTCTTTTTCAATTTGACAGCAATAAAATCAATAAAGGCTTCCTCAATAATTACTTTTTTATCGACAACTTGGGCAAAAATTCTGCAAGGCTAATGCAATGCTATAGGGCGCACACATTTTTGGGGACGAGGGGTAAATAAAAGAAATTACATTCCGAGCGTAAAGAGTAGAGGCAGCCTAAAACCGGCCAATTAAGTTTGAACACGTTCGCCTATGACTTGGTACAGTCATGGCCCTTCAGCTGAACCTCAGGTTGGCCGTTGTAAGTTTCGAAGAGATCAGAAAAACTAAACTGTAACCACATTTTCACAAGTGTATAATAAGAATTCTATTTGCCGCCCCCTTATGAAGCTGCGCCCTGGACACGTGCTCCAATTGCCCCACGCTCACTACGGCTCTGACTATATATATATATACTATGGAAGAGGAAAGGTAAATGAAGATATTTAGGACAACTAGGTGTTGAAGGAAACCCAGTGAGCACTTACCGGAAGGAGAGTCGCTGGGGTGTTGGAGAAACACATTTGTAGAGGTTATTGGAGCTTTTGGAATGATCCCTTTGTCAGCACAAGAGAGACACAACTCAACCTCTGCAATTGTGTCTCTCCAACACCCCAGTGACTCTCCTTCCGGTAAGTGCTCACTGGGTTTCCTTCAACACCAACTTGTCCTAAATAAATAAATATATAAATATATAAATATATATATATATATATATCACAGTACTGTGGCCGTTCAAATCGTCCCGATCACGCCTACAGCTCTATTGGATATAGACCCAGCCAACATAATTTGTTTTCGGCTCTATATCATACTGACAGTACTGCTGCCTACTGTCAGGCACCGACGATAGCGTTTTTTTGTGAAAAACCTTCATTTGCGGGGTTCGAACCCCGGAACTTTGTAACGGAAAGCTGACATGCTAACCACTACACCATCTTGCGATGTGGAAAGCAAGAGGGAAACTACCACATTAAAATTCCCTAGTAATGATTATATGGTTGGACAATATGAGTTCTCTTGGGGTAAAATATTCTGGAGGTAAAATAGTCCCCCAGTCGGATCTCCGGGCGGGGACTGCCTTGAGGAAAGCATTTGTCGAAGGTAACTTACGCTTAGGTACTTGCAATGTGAAAACCCTGAGGAAGGCAGGAAAGCTAGAGAACCTGAAAGAAGAAATGAGAAGAAATAGTATTGATATCATAGGGCTGAGCGAAGCTGGATGGGAAGGAGAAGGACAGTTCGACTCGGAAGAATTCACGGTAGTTTACTCAGGAGGAAATAGTGGGGCAAGGGGAGTAGCTCTGGTACTTAGGAAAGATATGATGAAGAGCATGACAAAAATAACAGCAATGAACGATAGGTTGATGGCAATAAAGCTAAAAGCAGTCCCAATGGACATGTTGATAATCCAGGTATATATGCCGACGTCCACTCATGAAGAAGAAGAAATTGAGGAGATGTATGAACAAATTAACGAGATTTATGAAGAAGACGGAAGAGAAAAGGTAAACTGCATAATAATGGGAGATTGGAACAGCATAGTTGGTGAAGGACAAGAAGAAAATGTTTTCGGTCAATACGGACTTGGGAAAAGAAACCGAGGAGGAGAAAAACTGGTAGAATTCTGTGTTAATAACAACTTAGTAGTGACTAATACATGGTTCAGAAACCATAAACGAAGGCTGTACACATGGAAAAGCCCAGGAGATAGATAAGATGCCAAATAGATTACATCCTAGTAAAACAAAGATTCAGGAACAGCATAAAAAATGCTAAGACATTACCAGGAGCAGACATTGATTCAGATCACATCCTTCTAATAGTCGATGTAACTACAAAGCTGAAACAAATAAGGAAAACAAGAAGAGATAGACAGACTTGGGACCTAGAAAAACTGAAAGAAAAGAAAGATGCCTTCAGCACGAAGTTGCAAGATCACCTTAGAAATTTGGAAAACAAACCGAAGACCATGGATACAGAATGGGAGGAAGTGAAAGCCAGCATCAAAGATACCTTGAATAAAGAAATTGGGAAACAAGAGAAGAAAATCAGAAAACCATGGATCACTAAGGAAATGCTGGAGAAAATGGATGAGAGAAGAAAATGGAAAAATGTTAACAGTGAAGAATGTAGAGTCAATTATAGATGCATAAACAATGAGTTGAGAAGGGTAACAGATAAGACTAGGGAAATTTGGATAAAAGAAAAATGTGAGGAAATACAACAGATGGAGAAGTTAGGACGGTACGATATGATGTACGCTAGGGCACTGCATTTAGAAGATAGGAAGCTTAATGGGATTCGTGGTAAAGGGTATTATTAATACAGATGGAAAAACAGTCGCAGAACCAAAGGATGTAGCACAGGTATGGGAAGAATACATTAAGGAACTATACAAAAAGCAGGCAGGATCGGTACAAATGGAACTGGAAGTAGAAAATTGCATTGAAGAAGACAACTTGGGACCAAGTATTATGAAAAGCGAAGTAGAAAAGGCGATACTGGAACTAATGAAAGGAAAAGTTACAGGCAGCGATGGAATACTGGCAGAGGTACTTAAAGTCATGGGATCGGAAGGACTAAAAGTGATTACGAAACTAATTAACAAGATTTATCACTCGGAAGAGTGGCCTCAGGATCTCTTAAATGTAACAATGATCCCTCTAAAGAAGAAGCCAAAGGCAATGCAGTGTAAAGATTACAGAACGATAAGCCTACTGTCACACACTTCGAAGATCATCACAAGGATTCTTAATAAAAGACTAGAGAAAAAGGCCAAAGAAATGCTAGGGGAAGATCAATTCGGCTTCAGAAAAGGATGAGGTACCAGAGATGCTATCGGTGTAGTGAGAATCATATCAGAAAGGGCAATAGAGTACAGTCAAGATTGCTGCATATGTTTCGTCGACTGGCAGAAGGCCTTTGATAGAGTAAATTGGATACTGCTGATGAGAATATTAAAGGATATAGGTGTAGACTGGAAAGACAGGAGACTGATCAGGAATCTATATGTGAATCAAGTTGTAAAGGTCAGGTTGGAGAATATGGACACCAGCGGAGTACATATCAGTAGAGGAGTAAGACAGGGCTGTTGTCTGTCACCGATTCTATTCAATATATATGGAGAGAGGCTAATGCAGGAAGAGTTAGAAGGCATGGGAGATTTCAAAATTGGAGGAAGGATTATAAGAACAGTGAAATACGCGGATGATCAAGTACTTCTAGCAAGAAAGGAAAAGGAACTCCAGAAAATGATAAATAGACTAGTGATAACAGGTAGAAAATATGTTATGGAAATTAATACAGAAAAAACCAAGGTTATGCGAATATCAAGTAAAGAAGAAGAAAATTTGAACATAAGTATTGGAGGAAAGCCATTAGAACAAGTTTCAGGTTATAAATACCTTGGAAGCATCATAACGAGAGATGCAAAATGTACCAATGAAATCAGGATTGTTTAAGAGATATTCGCCTGAATTTAAGTGTCGCTACGTGATATCTTAATTTTCATTGCTATGATAACATTTCAAATTGTTGATAACAATGCCTTTGCTGCCAGGAGTAATTTAACTTTCCCATCGATATTTTGTTATCTATCATAGGGCTGTCCAACTGGTGGTCCGCAGCATTATTTTTCCGGCCCGCAGGATGATTTTATCCAGCCCAAGGTAATGGCGAGCTGGGCGGTCGCCCGGGGCACCAACGTTCTATGGGCGTTTACCCGTCTGTTCGTTTGTATATATAAAAATACTGGTAACTGCCTATGGGGAAAACCGGGAAAACAAAAGCAGCCGAAAATTTTCCCCCACACTCTCGCTAACTATGGTATCCAGTATGGTTTTAAGGTTCTTAGAATTGCCTCCAAACCGACTAATTAATTGGGGCATGGACGATACAGTAATGATGCACGTTGGGGGTGCATGCTTTCCGGCCTATCACCGATCTTTACTCGAACATAATTTCCCCTCTCCCAAACCCAGTCAGTGGCTTTCAGCATATTTGGCCCACCACACCAAAGAAGTTGGGCAGCCCTAATGTACATATAGCAACAGCTAACAATTTTTTTATTTTGTTTTTCAATGTTACATGTGATTCTATGTATTTTTCACTGTGAAAATTATTCAGTGTTTAAAAATTATTGTAATTATTCTTGAGGACGCTGATGTCGAGAGCAATCAATATTAGAAAAAGTCATGTGCTGGACACATCAGATTTTTGTTATTGTGAATATGAGTATAATTGGAAATTGTCTTCTGCTAATCTCACAAGGCAAATGGTCTGAAGATAGCTGGAGATCAACCTTAGGCAATAAAATTCTCTTTCAAGTTACGTGTTCCTATCTGCTCTATAGTTCTTCATTTTTCTTTTCTCTCCTCTTCTTCTCATTTTCTCTTTTTCGTTAGTTTTGTCAACCTCTGTACACACTCTCACGTCTAGTCATTCCAGTTTCACTTTGAAAGCATACTGTTCCACATTATTGGCATGCCTTGTCCATTAGGCACAGGCCATGTTGAACGGTCGTTGCATTTTCACTTTTTCAGCCTTTTACATGCATTATTTACCAGCGAAGCGATAGTATCTAAACGCATAATGGGATAGTCTCATCCATCTGTCGTCTTCCCTGAATTTCATATCTTGAATCGCTTAACGGGTTTCGGTTAAATATATAAGTTAAAATGTATCACCGTACATGGTGCTCAAATTTTTCGGCTCGAGAGCACTTGTTGTGGGTCACACGCAGTCAAAATTACAATCGAAGGATAAGTACATAATCTGAAAGCTTAAGTTTAAGATCGATTTTACCAGATTCGTTTGATATCTGTCTACTACTTGAATAGAGATGGCAAAAAGAATTATAAGTTTTTTATAATTCCCTATTTATATTTTGCGCTTCATCGTATGCTCATGTAATGGAATTCGCTAGGGCCGGATGTGGCAGTTTGGACAAATTGTAATCTATCTCCCCCTAGGTGACAACCTCAACCTCAAGCAGGAGGCGAGAGGCCTCCGTGACAGCCGTTGCCGGAACTTCAGTGGCGTTGGCTGCTTTGGTCGAGTCGGCAGAACCGGAAGGACGACGCGGGGCGTCAGAAGGTGTCATCCGGAGAGGATCCCGGTCTGAGGATGAGCCGTGGCCAGGGAGGAAGCCATATCCCTTTGCTTTGGTTCTTAGACTCAGGGTCCTGCAGGCGAGTGATTGGGTTGCTTGCCGAGTGCGGTGCTCGTGTTTGTCCCTTGCTAAGGAGATGAATAGGGTGTGTGAGCGACAGCACCCAGATTTGCGATTTGTATGCTCTTTACACTTGCATGTGAGGATAGCATTAAAGGAAGTTTACTTATTCGCTTTTTATATACAGTTGAACCTCGATTTAGCGCCACCATTTGTTTGCCTCTGACATTGGCACTAAAGCGGGGATGGCGCTAAATCGAAATTGAAGAATTATGACATTATTTTCTCTAGAGAAAAAAGGGAATATCAAATATATTTGTGCATATGAACGATATAAAGAAATATAACGCAGATAGAAAAATATTTAGGGATTACCAGGATGCGCAAAGTAAAGGTTAATAATAATTACGAGAAATAAAATTTGCTTCATTTACAATAATTGTCCAGTTTATTACATAAATGTGAGTTATGCATTACAGGATTTTACAATGCAAATGAAAATAGTTATAATAAAACTCACCTTTTGACAAAATACTTATCCAGTTTTGTTTGAATTTTCTTTTTGTCATCAATTTTACTTATAGAAATGTCCAGAGCTACAACATGTTTCATTACATCTTTGTCATCCGAGTTCTGTTCAAGGTATCGACGAATTTTGTGAAGGCATACTTTAGCCTCCTTAGCTGTCACTTTTTCACAAACTTCCATCTCATCTTCTTCACTATCACTGTCAAATGAAAGCTCATTTCTTTGTGTTAATTCCACAATTTCCTCGGTTGTCATTTCTTCAAAAGCAGGTTCTTCTTGGTCGACTGCAAGAAAATTTTCAGGAGACATAGATTCACTCTCAGCTGGAAGATCGTCCATGGATATTCACAACTCCTGGATAGGATATTTCTTCTAAGTGAACTTTTTCGATAAGCCCAGTGTGAGCCCAACAGTTACTTATTGTTTGCGGTGAAACTTCATCCCATGAAAGTTTGGTCATATACAATGAGTCTTTCAAGGACAATTCAAGTGAACAATTATTGTTGATGCTCTCTACTATCTTCTTCACCTGATGTCACCTATAATGTGCCTTAAAACTCTTAATAATTCCAGCATCAAGAGGCTGTAGGAAACCTGTGCAATTAGGAGGTAGGAACTCGAGTGTCACATAACTAAGATTCACTTCTCTGTGCCAAGGAGCATTATCTAAAACCAAAAGCACATTGAGGTTTTTAATTTTCATTTCTTTGTTGAAATTCTGCAGCCACGTGCAAAATTCTACTGCAGTCATCCATGCTTTACTATTATGTCAATAATTCACGTAAATTGATGGGTTGAAATTCTTAAAGCACCGAGGTTTTGCTGCCCTTCCAATTACAGTAACAGTCCCTTTGTCACTCCCGTCAGCATTTGTACAAAATATAAGAGTGACCCTTGCTTTTATTTTTTTACACCCTTTCACAGTACCACTCGATATTGTTTTGTCTGTTGCATTCTATAAAAGAGAGCGCTTTCATCCATGTTATAAATGCCTCTGTGATCATATTTTTTTAAAATATCAAACATTTTTTGACGATAGTGTTCCACTACTTCCTTGTCAACCTCAGCTGTTTCTCCATATCTGTTTCGTTGAAGCAATCGATGGTGCTGCTTAAAACAATGCAACCAACCATTGCTGTATACAAAATCTCTGATACCCATCTGTTCTCCCATTAATTTCGCCTGCTGCTTAATTACTTCATCAGTTACCGTTCGATTTCTTGCATTAACCTGTCCTATCCAAATAACTAACGCATCCTCCAGCTTTTCATGTTTTGGTCTCTTAAATAAAGAGGCAGACTGGTATGTATGTTTGGCGTTAAATGGACAAGATCCGTTCACAAGTATTCATTGGCGCTTTATGGGGGTGGCGCTATATAGGAGGGTGCTATATTGAGGTTTGACTGTACATGTATTAGTAGACGGTGCAAGCATTTTTTAAATTTGGAATTTTTACAATTTCGTATTTTTCCCATTTGTTTTGTCCAAAACCATATAACTGTGCCAAATTTCAAGCTCATCTGAAAGTGCCTTATAATTTTTATCCTCGTATGGGGCGATACAGCCCCAAAAATTTGAAATTTTTACAATTTCGAATTTTATCTGTCGGTTGTAACAAAAAATCTATAGAGCTGCCGAATTTCAAGTCCAGATGGTCTGGTAATCATTGTTGTCACTTTTTTTAGCACTTGGGAGCTAGATTTCATCTTCTTGGTAGCTAGAAAGTAGCTAGAATATTTAATTACCTGTAATATTCATGGCTGTGTAAGGAAACTAACCATATGATGTTTCTAAACTATAAGAGTATTGTAATTGTGTGCTGAGCATATGCATCATCTATTACACACACAAACAAAAGATAAAACCTTCACCTGAACCAGTGAATTGAAAAACTTTTTAAAGCCTTTTTCTCAATACCAGATGTTTCTTTTGTAAGAATTTTATGAAAAGTATATAGGAAGGCAGACTCCAATTGTCAAATTATTATTGGTATTTTTGTCTGCTTTTTTAGATTTTTTGGTAGTCTCCTCTGTTCTGACAAATCTTTTACTTTAAAATGTTTTTAGAAATTCTCAGTGAAACTAAGCTAAAGTAAAAATAAGGAAAAATAACTCCGAAAAATAATATAACTTACTACAAATGCTTTAATTGTTCGTTATTGTGAACCATTTAAAACATTTGGTCCTCTGCAAAGGTTTTGTTGACAGTGTAAACACACGGGCGAGTTCCTTGCACGAGACGTCGCAAGTAACTTGCCAGTCCATTCCCTCCTTTACATTCAAGGATATCTGCAAATGCTACTTGTTTGTTGTTTGTTGGGGTACCATATCTTCGACTTATCTAGGATGTTTTAGATAATAGCTAGAAAAAGCTAAAATCTTCTTTCGATTTGCTAGATTTGTAACAAGTCGCTAGCGTTGATTTTTCAGAGCTAGTTTGAGTAGAAAGTCGCTAGATCTAGCTACAGATTTGCTAGTCTGGCAACACTGCTGGTAATGCCTTATAATTGTTAACCTAGTATAGGGCAAAATAGCCCCTAAAAGTTGGAAGTTTCATAATATCGTATTTTTCCCATCGACTGTAACCAATCATATACCGTCTTGCCAAATTTCAAGCCTCTAGCTCATATGGAAACGTCTTGTCATTTATACCTCAAATGAGGCAATAATTGGGCAAAAAAGCCCCTTAAAATTGAAAGTTTTATATTATGGGATTTTCTCCATAGATTGTAACCAAAAACCTATATAGTCTTCCAAAATTTCAAGTCTTTAGCTCATCTTAAATTGCATAATTTTATCCTCGTACGGGGAAGTAATGGGACAAAATAACCCCAAAATTAGAAATTAATATAATATCAGATTTCATCCATCGCTTGTAACCGAATACCTCTAATCGTGCCACATTTCAAGTACCATATATACTCGTGTATATGCCGACCCCTGATTTTTTGGTGAACAAACCTTATTTTTTCATATATCTCATTTATAGTACGACTCCAGCTTTCTACTGGGGTCGATATATTTCGTTTCGATAGCTCGATGGTTACTAGTGAGATATATCGAACGACCTTGATTTTCCACACCACCATAGAATAGACCGTAAATGTCGTAAATAGTATTTCTTGCGAGTACACTAAAATTCGGATAAGTTAACCCTTAGAGGACCAAGCGAAAATACTCACGTTGAACACCAAGAGGGGTCCCTCAGAGACCCCATTACATATTGTTTTGTATCATGCCATAGTTAATTATTTTGCTGTTTTTCCTTGTGGTAATTATTTTGATTATATTTACGCCTTGTATTTTTGGAATAAAAGTTTTATATTGTTTTAAATTTTAATCACCATTTTTATTGGCATTTGAGAAAATTCACAATATTTCTTCCAAATAATTTCTTCTATTAATAATATGCCATATAAAATGAACGTTGTAACTTGAGCAAAATATATTCTTTTTACGATGAAACCCTTCAAAGAAATTTTCATTACATCAAATTGTTAGTTATTATTAGTTATTGCAAGATATTTTGCATACAGCAGAGACTATTTTTTTCTGTGATTTCCACAGATAAATTTTTTGCAAGTGTCACATCTTACATTAACTTTTCTATCAATGTTACGGGGACATTTGTGACATCTTCCTCGCTTTCTGTCCATACCAGAATAATTGACTTCGTTATTAGTGTTACTTGGAGTGCCATGATCAGTAGCATATCCACAGCATCGCAAAGCTTCTTTCACATGGGCATGCAAACTTAATTTTGAACGCCTTAGCATATTTCCTTCTGCCAATTCCTTTCCCAGTGACAGAAGGAAGGTTTTTCTCCGATGAGTTTTGTTTTTATTCCAGTCAGGATTTTTGGTTACAAATAATATGAAAGCATTAAGCGCAGCAATATCTATGGCATTCATGAACAATCGAAGAGGCCATCGACTTGTGCTTCTTGCACAAGTATACTCTCGAATCAATTTGTCTGCATTTTCTATGCCACCTTTCGTTGCATTATAGTCTAATATCATTACTGGCTTTCTACCAGCCCCATCAGAAATGCCTGCATCATCATGTTGAGTGGATAACAGGTGGACCATTCTATTCTGTTTTGGAACATAGGAAACCATTGTTATATCATCAGAGAAAGCAAATTTAGAGGATTCAACCAAGCGATTAGATGTTGCTTTGAGTTCTTGAGGTGTATCCTATTTATTTTTTCTAACTGTTCCTAGTATTGTAAGATTTTTTGCGAGAAGATAATGTGCAAGCTTTACCGAAGTGAAAAAATTATCAGTTGTGATTCCACGACCTGTTCCATAAATAGGTTCAGCTAACTCATTCACAACCCGAAAACCTTGATCAACCTCACGTTTTTCTCCGGTTTTTTTCCAGGTGTACACATGCAAATTGAATAGATACAATGGTTTCACATCAGCAGCAGCCCAAACTTTTATCCCATATCGACCAGGCTTTGACTTTATATATTGTATAAATGGACACCGACCCCGGAAAGGAACTAATTGCTCATCTACTGTTATGTGCTCATAAGGTTCAAAGGCCTTCCTGCAATTTTAAACAAATAATTCCCAAATTTTCCTAAAGGCAGCTAACTTGTCGCAAACTTTTCTTTCCTCCCTGGTAGATTTATCATCAAATCTTGTGAAGGATAGAAGTTCCATAAATCTCATTCAGGACATTGCTGCTGTAAAAATTGCCCGCCTAATAATTGAGTCAGTTGACCACATTTCTTTGACACTTTCTTTTCTGCACCGCAAGGCTCCTGCAGAAATTAGAATACCTACAAATGCATCAAACTCTTCACAATCAATATTCACCCACTCTTTTTGCCTGTCCAAATTTATAGAATTCCACTCCGCATAATGCCTAACTGCCTCTTCTTTGTGTACTTGCAAATTTTGTTTTTAATCACCTCTGTCATAAGCAAGTTATACATGTCTTTTTTGGTTACTGCAATTTTTGGATACTCTGTGAGACCAGGTGTGGCATTTACAATGTTCTTTTTCCTACGATGTTTGTGAGGTTTCTGCAATAAACATAAAATAGTCCTTCACTGATTTCAATAATAGTAATAATGAAGTTATAAATCCAAGGAGTCTGCCGCAGAACATTTATGAATTTCGGCATCGAGAATCAAGAATACCGTTAGAAAAATTTTTTTTAACACAAGAGAACTCATAAGTAAATAACATTTATGATTAACTGAAGTCACAATAGATACAGGCTATAATAAAAGACGGGTGAAGTAACATATTTTAATGAAATTAAGGAAATGAAAATTTTTCCATAAAGCTTTAATAGGGGTCTCACGAGGACCCCAGAAAGGATTTTCCTTAATAATGCAAAATGAAATGGATTAAAAAACCACAAATTTTGGTGGATCAAAAACAATACTGCAAATTGCAAATACCATGAATATAAATACAGTAAAACTCGTTTAATACGTATTTGAGGGGACCGACTCATTGCTTCGTTATAAGCATGACTATGTTATATACGAGAAACATGGTTTTTGGCCTATACATCCCATATAACACGTATACACATACAGTAAAAGTTGTGCTATCCGGCTATTTAGAACCGGCCAGCCTTAGACACCGGCAATTACACAAATAACATTCATTTTGTATTTCATTTTCTTTTTTTATGAATTTTTGTGTGAATTGTATATGTGTAATGCCACAACTTCCTATTTAAAATTTCTTAAAATATAAGATGTATATATTATGTATTTACTCCGTATACTTCTGTGGCTGCCGAGTAAGCATGGCGTTTTTGGTTACGTAAGCCATTTGCATTGTCTAGATCAGGGGCCTTCAACCTTTACAGCCTTGAGGGCGCATTTGTGAATTTAGAGAAGTATTGCGGGCGCCAATTAAGGGTACATAGAAAAATAAAACTAAAAGAAATGGGTTAGATTCTTTGTTTATTTTCAAACAGATAAATATATTGAATAAATACAAAATTTATTAATAATAAATAATGACAATCTTGATATTTTTAATGAGAAAATTGAATTTGTACTTCTTCGGCTAGCTTGTTGTAATCGGGAATGTACAGGCTGCTCGTAGGCAATCGTCAAGATGGTCATCAGTCAAACCTGACCGAAGCTTAGATTTAATATGGCTCACGGTAGAAAACACCGTTTCGCATAAATACGTCGATCCGAAACAAGAGTAAATTTTTATAACAGTGCTCCGTAGCACTGGATATTTAACCTTATCAACAAGATTCCAAAAGTTTTCCTTATTAAAATGAGCTTTTAAGGATATGTCGTTTTGAAAGACAGTGATTTCTAACCGAAGCTCTTCAATTTTTACACTTTTAAATACTGAACTTATAGCAAAGCAAACTCAGTGACATTAATAGGCATGAATGGATTCAACACGAATGTAACGAATGGTTCCAAAACAGAGCACTCACCAAATCTATTATTAAATTCTTGTAGGAGGTTTTCAATATAACAAACGAAAGGACTAGGATCAAATTCCTCTTGTATACTTTCTACGATTACATTCAAATTTAGGAAATATACCAACGAATTTCTAGCTATATGAGTTTTCCATAAACTTAATTTACTTTTAAATCCATTTACTGAGCTAATCATTTCAACAAGCTTATGATTTTTGCCCTGTAATTCTAAATTTGGCACATCAATTTTTCGGTTACATCGGTCAAAAAAGCTAGATCTAATAACCAAAGGTTATTCTCTAATTCAGGATACATTTCTTTTTTTGGCCCTAAGAATTCCTTAATCTCACTTAGGGGCCAAGAAAACGTTGTAAGACTTTTCCTCTGCTGAGCCACCTCACATCCGTGTGCAACAAGACATCTCTGTAATTTACATTTATCACTTAAAAATGATTTAAATAAACGATGGCTTGTAGCCGACGATCTGACAGAATTTATAATTTTTGTTACAGTAGTAATTACATGCTGAAATTTCAACGCCTTTGCACACAGTGCTTCTTGATGAATGATACAATGATACGATAAAAACTTCGGGAATGAATTCTCTTTGCGACACAAAGCAAGAAAACCGTTGTTACATACAACCATTGAGGCAGCTCCATCGGTTGTAATTGCCCCTAACTTTTGAACAGGGATATTATTTTTCTGAATGTAACCATTAAAAACACCGAAGGAATTCTTCCTTTACGGTGAAATCCTCAAAAGCCATTTTTACAAAAATTGCCAACTGATCGATATCAGTAACATCAGTGGATAAATCTACATAGTTGCAGCGAAAAATATTCACATAGTTTTAAATCCTGAATCAACAGCGATTCTAAATTTCTGGCAATGTTTCCTACTCTCCTCGAAATAGTTGAGCTCAAAAGGGGGATTTTGCTGATGGATGCAGTTATTTCACTTTTGTTCTTAAACTGATTGAAAAGCTTTGCTTCTTTGACTATTTTGCCGTCTTGGAATGGCTTCTTTCGTTTAGCTAACACATGGACAATTTTGAATGATGCAATAGTTATATTTTTAGACTCTGCACAAGGTTTTACGAGAAGAGCTTGTTGTACCGATAAATTGTTTCTATTCTTGTAATTTTTTTCTTTCAAACTGATAAATTAACAGGAAATTCATTATTGACATTTGTACGAAGGCTAAAAAAATGTCTTTCAATATTATTTTTCTTTGGTACTGCCATACTCCCAGAGCACAATAAGCACACAGACTTGCCGTTTATATCTACGAAGAAAAATTGCTCCTCCCAGTCGGAGTTGAATAAATACGTTCTTTTCCTCTTTGCCATGATCTTAAACCCTAATTTAAAATAAAAAATGAAATGAAATTCTCAAAAACTGTTAAATTAAAAAAAGTAAACTATAAAAAAGGAAGCGGAAGGAATTCATAGTTAAAATTCAAAAACATATATCATAACTATATTTACCAATTATTTCTAGATGAGATTAGGTTAAATTATTGTCTTTGCAGTATAATATTAGTGAGCAAGATTCTCCTTTTCCCAAAACTTCGTGTTTTTCACTAACTTTGCGACCGCGAGCTACCAACTGACGGTGGGGAGTGTCATTCCGATGTACGAGGCGGGAGTAGGAGACTCAACACAGTAGGTACATATCGTATAACAATGAAATGTTGAACGTAAAATGTTACATTGTTTCTTTCCCCTCTTAACAATGTTAAATATTGAGCTTTCCTATGGCATATAATTAGCTACTTTGTAGCGAATTACCACAGACTCAGCTGAAAAACGAAATCCGTATAAAATTGTATCCGATCGTATCTTACTGCCCCTCCAAAGTAAATGACTTGCCATAGCCTTAGTAGCGGGCGCCAAGGAATTCTATGAAGGGCGCCGGTTTGAGGGGCCCTGGTCTAGATGTTTTGGTGTACTTCTACAATTTCCAGTTTTATCACTTTTTATTATTTAAAAAATTACCCATCCATTGAATATGGCATCAAAATAAATACCTAAAAGGAGAGAAAAGGTTGGTTTAACGCTACTAACACAAAAGCTGGAGCTGATCAAACGAATTGAAAAAGGAAAAAATAGAGCAGCCATACCAAAAAAATTCAACATCGGATCTTCCACGCTCTACGATATCAAGGCTAAATTAATGAAATTTGTGTCATCTTATGAGACGAGTAAATCAATTAATAAACATCATACGCGTCATAAGTCGAAAATGGAGGAACTGGATAAAATATTATATGACTGGTTTTCACAGAAATTTTCAGAAGACTTAAATAATTTCGTCCTTTTCTAATAGAGTAAACAAATTAAATTAATTTAATTAGAGTAAATAAAGATAAATAAGAAAGATATAATCCAATAAATTCAATTTTGGGAACAGGTTCACTGCCGTAATCCCCAAACTTCCCGGACGTAAACTTTTCAAGTCTTTTTGTTTTGCATGTAAGCATAGCAACATATTAAATAAGAATGGGTAAACAGTGTCTATATCTAACTACGTGTGGAAGAATTAAAATGGAAAATGCATAGTTATGTTTGGGGAGTACGATAGTGAACCTAAGCCCAATTTTGTTTGGTTATTGCTAAATTTGCGATGTCAAAATCGAAAACGCTCCCCTAACCGGATATTTCTCCTAATCAGCTATTCACAATCCCCAAGATAGCCGGATAACACAGCTTTTACTGTATTTGCAGTGAGTCGACTTCAATGCCGTACTTACATATGCAAAGAGATGCTTATCAACTTCGCGGCATGTAAAATGTTCGACTGCTATTACATACGATTTTTTTAAATGGTCAATTAATATTATTATTATGGTCATTAATTTACATAAACATTTCACATTTTTAATATCAATTTCAAAACAAAGGGAGCGTGGAAATTCGTATGGAAGGGGTAGATGGAGGAAGGAGATCTCTACGAACAAGTGCGCTTAAACGAGCGGAAACTATTCATTACTTATCGCTCTGCTCGCCAAAATTCGTTATATATGGGGCATTTTTTGCCACGGGACCAAACATTTGCTCGTTACAACCGAGAATTCGTAAAATGCGTGTTCGTTACATCCGAGAAATTTAACCAATGCCCTTATGGAGAAGTTCAGGGGACCGAGACATTTCTTCGTTATAGCTGAGATTTCGTTTTAGACGTGATCGTTATAAACGAGTTTTACTGTAGATTTTCTGCAATAACGGAAAAGTTATTTGTGAAAAACAAGGTCTGGGGTCCTTGAGGGACCTCTCTTGGTGCTCTAAGGGTTAAGTATCTTACTCCTAAAACATTTAATAAAAAGTGATATGAATAATGATTGCACAAGATGAAATAAAATCGTTTCAATTCTAGTACGTCTGGATTACGTTCCGCGTACGAAATGGTTCCACTCGCTCATCTACTTAATAGGTAGGGATAACGGATAAAAAGAAATTACTTTGTAATATTCCACAATCTTTATTGTTTTTTTAATCACACACCGACCGGTTTCCACTACTAAATCATTCTAATGGTGTTACTAACCGACGTAACACCTTTAGAATGACTTTGTAGTGGAAACCGATCGGTGTGTAATTGACGAAACAATAAAGACTGTTGAATATTACAAAAATAATTTATTTTTCCAAAATGTTGAAATTCCATAAAGTTACGCCGTCTACGATACTTTTAGTCCAACTCGTTCCAATCCATCCCTTGTAAAAAGACGCAAACAAAGATGTACATACATAAAATTCAAGAAAGGAAATACCCGTAAATCTTCACTTATATCAAGTATTTGTGAATTTGAAGCTGTATATATGAAAGAGATTCTACTCTTCACAAAGCAACATAACAAGGATAAAGAACCTCACTGTTAAGGTTAGCCTACCATTAGAATGCGTGCGGGTGGCATAACTTCACCGAAAATGCCCGTGAAGATACATGAATTTTAAATCCTGAAATGCATTACTCGTGTATGGTACGATCCCCGATTTTTGCAATAAAAATTTGGTCGTAAAAACTCGTACTATACACGAGTATATACGGCATGTAGCTCATGTAGAACTGCCTCATAATTTTTGTCCTCGTGCGGGGCAATAAAGGGGCAAAACAGCCCCAAAAATAGGGATAATATCAATGCGGAATTTCTTTCATTGGTCGTAGTTCAATATTAATTGCATTATAATGTAGCTCTCTGATTTTCATTAAAAGTTTACCCCTATAAAAGCATTGAACTCGTTGCCACGACAGCCGATTGTTGCGACCCAGAAAAATTACCGCTTTTTTGCGATAAAAACTATGAATTTATGCTAATTTTACTCGGATTTGAATTCTGTCTACAAAGAAAAAATATATAATTTCTATACTTTCTGATATTTCGTCCTGAGTTCGAATGTTGATGGGAAATAATTTTAAAATGCAAATATAAAAACCTCTACACCGATTTACATGCTTTTCTTATGGGGCAATAATGGGTTCTAAATGGCCCTTCAGAATTGGAATTTCAACAATTTCGGATTTTTTTCCTTCGGTTGTGACAAAAAATGTTTCAAGTTTATAGCACAACTGGAAGTGCCTCATAATTTTCTCTTCCTCCTCCTTTATCCTATGTCAGTAGAACTTCGATTTTCCGAACTAATTGGGAACAAGGGTGGTTCGGTTAATTGCAAAGTCGGATAATTGGCAAAAATAAAAAATGCGTGAAGTAGAAGAGTACGTTTATTTTAAAGCACACTTTATGATACATTAGTCAATAGAAATACAGAAAATTAATTTAGCGGTCAATAAAAATACATAAGAATTTACATAAAATGCAATGTTTGAATATAAAATGTAATTTATTTAATTGTCGAAATAAAAAAGATTTACTTGGTAATTCTACAAAAAAAATATTAAAAAAAAAGACCTAGGTTTAGTTGCTGTGCAACATTATCAGATGAAGTAAAACCATAGCCGGTAGCAGTTTATAGTTATATGAAGAAATTCCATCAAGTTACGCCTGATACTGCCAACTATAATTTATTTAAGACAAGAAATAATTGATTGATAGCTGTTTTGTAAAAGACTTTCTTTTTTTCCGATAAATCTCGCAATATTTTGAAACAAAGCAGTTGGACTGCGTCACACTCCTCCTGCCCCTCCAACAATGTCATTGCTGTTTTCAGGCACTATGAAGGCTTCTGCATAGGAAGGGCCCTCATAACCTTTATCATCATCTGCCCTATTTTTAATATGTTTACTTTAGGATGTAATGTTGTGAATACGTATATATGAGAAGTTTTGAGTCTTCCTTTAGGGGGCGTGGTTTCGCACCTATGATTTCAGTTTTCAAGGTAGTATCACAAATCGTGCTGCTTATTCAGACTCAAGTCAGTTTTGAAGAAACAGATTTACAAGGGGAAGATAAGCAACAATGTGTTGAATAAATTCGGACGTTCGGATAATCGGCGTTCGGATAACCGGAGTTCTACTTTATATGTTATAGATATTCACTTTTAATCTACCCTTCAATGATTCCAATCGTAGAACATTTTTTGAGTGAATAAGACTGAATAACTATTTCGCGTATGAAGGGGTTTTTCATGATTCTTGGACGAAAGGATCTTCAACCTTTTTTGATTCACTGCCCCCTTTGCTATATTTTGCTATTTGAAATAAGTTCACCACCCAATTTCCATAGCAACATAACAATAAAAGCGCCCACCAAAAACCTTGAAACTTACACAGATTTGCGCCTATTGCCCACCTTGATGACAATTGGCATAGTCCATAATTCGAGAGAGAATATCGAATTTAATTCCTAAAAGAGATGTGCGGTCATTAATCCTTCGCATTCTACCAAAAAGGAAATGGAAGCGGCATCACGCACAGGTAAAACAGCTTATGCGAGTAAATACTGACATCAGCAATCACCACATAGTGTGTGCAAATTGCAGGGGCGGGCTTAGACCATGGGCCTCGGCCTCAGTGTTCATTTCAGACTATTATCAAAAAACACTTGCTTAAATTCCACAATATTTTTTATATTTCATGACCGGTTTCGCTAAATAACTATCACCACCTGATGATGCCAGTTATTTAGTGAAACCGGTCGTGAAATATAAAAAATATTGTGGAATTTAGCCAATTGTTTTTCATTAACATGAGTATCAATTACCACAAAGTTCAGCCATATTCCTTGGATTATTTTTACTCCTCTGTCCCGCGGGCCGATCCTTAGGAATTACTTACGGGCCCAGGCCGGCATTTAAAAATCACGCAAGTGTCTCACGGGCCGGGTCCGAATTTGAATGGGCCGGGCCTAAATTAATCAGGCACGTGCAGTTTGACGAGGTTGTCAACAGTGTGACTGCACCGGGCCCCGCACTTACAGAGGCTCCACCGTTATATGGTTCCTTTTCCCCTCGGTTACAGTCCGATTGAAAGCTTTTGGCATACGGATGCACTGACTGCCTGGCGTTGGAGGGGAAAGTGCATAAGGGGAGGAACGCTTGAGGGGAAGAGCAATGAGCTTAACAGGTACCAACTTAGTCGCGTTTACACGGGTCTTCACGTGTGGCGCAATGGGCGACACTCGGGATGTAGAACGCGCAAAGCATTTAGACAGTTTTTAAGTAAATTGTAGCCTTTATCAATAAAATTCACTTTGCGGTACCGAGTAGGTTTGTTGTTAAAACGAGTGGAGAGGGAAAGAACGTTTTTACTAGTTCTCAGAAAATAAATTGTTCATAAGTTGAGAGTAAAAGCAATTCTTATATGGCGTACGTGTAGTTATTAGAAATCCCTTATTTAAAACCTCGTGAGATAGGACAAAACAACCTATGATTGGGAACATGAAGTTTTTAAGAGAAAGTGGCGCTAGTGAGGTTAAATGTTAAAAATCATAGATTACGGTGAATACATCCGTTAATTTCTCTTCAATAACTTCGGTAAGGTATGTTTTTTTTACATTTTTAGATAGATGAAATATCACTATGTAATATACTAGATTCTGGGATAAATGGCATTTACTTTAGAATTTAAAAAAGTTTTTTTTCTCTCCTTATCTGCTTCACTCCATTATTGCGCTGTATGAAAACTAAGGAATCCTCCTTACATTCATTTGAATTTTTTATAAAAACAAGTGCGGTAAGGCTTTGTTTTTTTTAACTGAATCGACAAAGAATCGTTTAAAGAAGCAATATAGATAAATTTATTAAAATGCCATTTATTTAAATTTCGGGGCAACCTCCTTAAGAACTCGTGAGATAGGACGCACCAACCTATGATTGTGAGCAGGGAAGGAAAAGTTTTTGAAGAAGCAGTCAGCAGCAAGGACTCCAGAACAAAATGGTCAATGACCAGACCTTCCTAGAAGGTCTAATCCTTTAGTGCCCCTCCATCCCCTACTGTTCTACCATGAATTTTACAAATAACATTCCTCTCCCTAGCACACCACTTCCACATCATTTGCATACAATTTGGTATAGAGACTTTGGGTTTTTGTCCGATTTTTACTGTCTGATTGATTTTTTTTCGAATTTGGGTATAACCTAATATTATTAATTTTCTTTAAACAAAATGTTTTTCACATGCAACTGTTCTTCTCAATACATGGGCATCAAAATCGTCGACCGTTGATTTCGGACTCTTCTGCATCTTATTCTTTCGCGGAGACAAGAAGGCTGTCCTGTAACCTTTTTCAGTATCTGCTCCTTCCTTTGAAATTCGCTCTAATGTGTGACGTGAAATGCCTGTTGCTGCTTCAACCCGCTCATAAGCATTTTTAATAGGAATGCTGATTCCTTCCACAGCCTTCTTCTTCATAAAACTCAGTATGTTATAAAGAATTTCCCGTGCCTGACTACGGATAACTTTCCTATTTCCTGGCTTTGAGGTGGATGGAGCGGGATCCATATTGTTAAAGTTGTTAATAACTAAAGGAACAACAATCTCAAGAGCGTAGTAACAAAAACGCGATTAGTAAAATAACGGAAAATAACAATAACTCTATAGCAAAACTTAAAACAAAATTACGATAACAAACAACAACATGAATGGATAACAAAAAATGAATGAACAAAAGAACGCGAAATATAAAATAACAATAACTTGATAACAGATCAGCAATCAAAACAATGAAAACAAATAATGACAGCAAGAGCGAAGCAGCAGTTGACAACCCGGACGAATGAAGCTAACTGAATGATTTTCTCCCGCGCGGAAAATATCCTCACCCCTGCGGTAGTGAGGCCTATTTACGTTAATTAACATTATAATGTAGAATATAATTATTATATTTACAAAAAATGTAAGATTCCAGTATCCAATAGACGAAAGAAAGCTCAATTACTTTCATCAATAAACGCTTCCTGAATAATAATCAGAATCTATTTATGTTGCTATCCATAAACATCGATCGTTTCATTGCTTAAACAAAAGTGCGAATCGAATAACGCTAAACTTTCGTCTATTTATAAGCTTCATTGAAGTTGACTGAATCGGAGGTAACAATGACGGCCGCCTTGGCAACACCCGGAAAGAGTACAAACAATCCACAAAATTTCGAAACAAATAGGATATTTCTGAAAACTTCGACCGTGTAACATGTAAACTTCGCAGGAATGAGATAGTATAGAGTTTTATTCGTCGAATAAAGTAAAAACGAAAAATATTGGTTCATATTTACGTATTTTAATGCTTGAAGGAAGAATACCTTGCAAGTCAAGAAATGGATTCATACGTGTTATCTTATGGAAAAACGTTAATCTCCAAATTGACAGCACTGATTAATCCCGGTTGACCAAACCTTGACCATTCACTAAGTTAGGATGTAAGGAAGAATCATACCAAATTTGATTATTCTAGCTTTTATCGTTTAGGAGGAGTTCCATGAACAAACCAACAAACACACGCTTCAAAATATATTATAGTAGATAGATTGCACCTTCTGGTAGTGAAACAAATAACTGATAAAACATTTACGATAGTGTTCAATTTTGATTTTTACTTTCTCATATGAAGTATCGAGAAAGTATCGCTATCGCGAAAAAATTCGACTTCGAGATTATTACGGAAATATACGTTTTAGGTGTCACTGAATCCGAAACTGGTTTTTGCAATGCCGTCTGTCTGTCTGTCAGTCTGTCTGTTACTGACTCTGGAGCTTAACGGTAAAGCGAAAATGAATGAAATCTCGTACTTTGGTATTTTATCATACTGAGCAGAGTACATAAAGAAATGTTTGGCATTGCTGAATAATGAAGGGTAGTTTATTTTACGCATTTTTAAAAACAATTCGATTTTCTCAAATACGGCTATAACGATTTTGATCAAATTTCGCATAGTAACTTCAATAATACTGTATGGTTCATATTTCTCAAAAAATGAATATAAGGTTAGTTTATTCTAGGCAACATTAACAACAATTCGGTTTTCTCAAAAAGGGCTCTAACGTTTTCATCAAAATTTGTACAGTTACTTGAGTATACATCTATAATAATACTACGTATTTCATTTTTGTCAATGAATAAATATAAGGATAGCTTATTCTTGGGCAACTTTAACAAAAATAGGATTTTCTAAAAACAGGCTCATACGGTTTTTTCGGTTTCCGTCAAATATCTCCTTTAAAACGTCGTAATTGATCATCTTCGTGAGGACCAAAGTTGTAGAGAATAATATTTCTTCCAAGTTTTGTTTGAAACAAATTTTCGTAGAACCATCCATTTCGGAGATATTTTGCTTTATCTTAATTTCCAGTATACAGCGCCACCACCATGTAGCGATGAATTCTGTGAACATATTCAAAATATACCTAATTTACGGCAATAAGGATGACTGTATTGTTTTACGATATGAAATAATAATTTTGCCTTATAATGCTATTCATAATAATTTAAATATCTATATCGCAAATATGGAGAAAGTCATGTGTTAGCCGCATCAGATTTTTACTTTCTCATACGAAATATCGAGAAAGTATTGTTTTCGCGAAAAAATTCGTCCTCGAGATTTTTACGGAAATACACGTTTTAGATGTCGCTGAATCCGAGCCTAGACGGTAGAGTCAAAATGAATGAAATCTCGTACTTAGGCATTTCATCATACTGAGCAGAGTATGCATAGAAATGGTTGACATTGATCAATAATTAAGAGTATTTTATTCTACGCATTTTTAACAACAATCCGATTTTCTCGAAAACGGCTCTAACGATTTTGATCAAATTTTGCACAGTCACTTGAGTTTACGTCTTCAATAATACTGTATAGTTCATATTTCTCAAAAAATGAATATAAGGCTAGTTTATTCTAGGCAACTTTAACAATAATTCGATTTTCTCAGAAACGGCTCTAACGATTTTGATCAAATTTCGTACAGTTACTTAAGTATACGTCTTCAATAATGCTAGGTATATTATTTTTCCCAACGAATGAATATAAGGCTAGTTTATTCTTGGGCAACTTTATCAAAAATTGGATTTTCTAAAAACAGGCTCATACGATTTTCATTTTCTAAAGATAACTAAACGACACATTAGTATATGAGAAAGTTTGTACAGTGTATGTTGTACCGATTTTTTTGAAGATGTAGAGAGAGAGAGAGGGAGAGTGAAACGGGTATATACAGAAATGGGGGAATAAATTAGGTATAAAATATGCATATATGTAAGTGGAGAGAGAAAAGGAGTATTTAGAATAGGAACAGAGAAAGTGGAGAGAGAAAGAGAAATTAGAATAGTGTAATTGAGAAATTTTGTACAAATCTTAATCTTAATTCCTTTTGAATGGTGTCAATATTTGATCTTGGATAGAGATATTTTTCATCTTCAGAGGTGATAATTTATTCGTCTATTTACTAAGATGGTGAAATTTTGTGTGGCGTATCACTTCTGTGGGAAGAGCAGATGCCCAAGGCGAGGCAGCAGCCGCAGGGCCCCTTACGCGCGGGGCTCCTTGAGACAGCTTCTATCTATAAAGACGAGGTCTAAATGTAAGACCTTTAAGGCTTAACAATTATTGGCAAAACTTGGAATTAAGATTTATTGTGGGAATTTAAAATTCACTTCTTCCAAAACCAATATTTGTGAGACTGACCAGAAGCGTCTGAATATAGTTGCAATTCAGTGAATTTTTGTTTTTTTTTAGCGTTTAGCAACATGTCACTAACTTTGCGACTTTCTATTAATCTAGCGACAAATTTTAATATTGCTTTATGTAAGCATACATTCATGCAACATAAAACGTCAATCAAACAAATTAATTTCGTGATAGCTTTATTAAAATCTATACACGTTTTAATAAACCTTAAAGTATTTCTACAGTTACTTCCCCAGTTATGATATTTGAAAGGCATTTTATACTAATATTGAATGATCTCATTATAATTATTTACATGGAAGAATGCATCACAAAACGCAGTTAAATTACCAAAAAATGATTTCTATTAAAAAATAAAGAAGGTAATCTTCTTGATGTAGACATTAGATGTCGATTTTCATTATAAACTTAAATACTAAGTAGATGAGGATTTATATGATTATTTAAAGCCCACCTCATAAATGAAGCTTACTTTGTTTTATGTATGATGTGTGTTGTCAGAAGTGGATGTACATACATCAGAGCAGTTTAAGAAGTTACCGTTAGCTACCTTTCAATCATTTACGTTTTTAAGTTATTCCAAAAATCCAAAAGTTTTATTCTCCTTATTAAAATTGAGCACAAATCTAAGTTTTTATAGATTTATTTATCATATCTCAATGATCCTACGATGTAACGCAACATTTTCGCCGTTAAATGATAACTAAGTGACTGATACCAAATTCAAGAAATGAATGCTTGCTACGGGCAGGTATATAAAAAAATGTTGAATATTATGCGATAAACCTC
This sequence comes from Uropetala carovei, assembly GCA_036926305.1. Lineage (NCBI taxonomy): Eukaryota > Metazoa > Arthropoda > Insecta > Odonata > Petaluridae > Uropetala > Uropetala carovei. The sequence goes on from JAXCHB010000095.1 coordinate 1,851,213, forward strand.
ACTGCATACTATATGCGGGTATTTACAGTATTTTATTTTTCTACTTATAAAATAAGATTTACATATAAATGTTAATATCTATTCTATTTTTTATTTAAAAAATCGGTACAACATACATTGTACAAACTTTCTCATATACTAATGCGTCGTTTAGTTATCTTTAGAAAATGAAAATCGTATGAGCCTGTTTTTAGAAAATCCAATTTTTGATAAAGTTGCCCAAGAATAAACTAGTCTTATATTCATTCGTTGGGAAAAATAATATACCTAGCATTATTGAAGACGTATACTTAAGTAACTGTACGAAATTTGATCAAAATCGTTAGAGCCGTTTCTGAGAAAATCGAATTATTGTTAAAGTTGCGTAGAATAAACTAGCCTTATATTCATTTTTTGAGAAATATGAACTATACAGTATTATTGAAGACGTAAACTCAAGTGACTGTGCGAAATTTGATCAAAATCGTTAGAGCCGTTTTCGAGAAAACCAATGTAATATTATAAGATACATAATTCTATCTGCAGATCGTCTGTGGGATATCCGCCATGGTCATGGGCACCGTTGGTCTAATTGAAGAGAGAGGAAGAATGAACCTTGGAATCGGGGTGCCCGCCGGTGCTGCAACTGTGTTAGCGGCCGGTGAGTCTGATATCTCTTCATTCATAGGTTTATAGCTCACTTTCCTTCCACTGCTACTTCTTCGTAAATTCTAACTACAAATTAATTGCAAATATAACTGAAACGACTAGTTTCGTACTGTCTTTAGGCTATAGCAATCAAAACTATCTATCTCAACCATCAAAACATTAAGCTCTTCGCGCAGCATCTGTAAGTACGATAGATTAAGATTGAAAGATGCAAAATTTGTTTCGGAACAATTTAAGGAAGTTCTCAAATTCCGCAACGAAAAGGGGATAAGAGGTGGAGTTGGGAAAAGTGTTTGTTATGGCAGAAAGGTGGGTTCGAATGATTGTGACATAAGATAATTCCTGAACTGGAATTTTTTACGATTCCACTTGTAACTTTGGATCGACGAAAAAAATATACCCAGCCTCACATGCTTGATCCCAGTTGCGAATTTTTCTCATGATATATTTGCTAAATAAAGGTATTATTTAGAGCATTGTTTTCCAAACTTTTTTTGTCGTGTACCCCTTAGAACTCAATCAATCAATTGAAGTACCCAGAGACGTAGCTAGGTGATATGGCAAAATTTTAAGAAACACCTTGGTTATGTAGGATGTCATTTCTTCTGAGTTTTAATAAAGAATAATATTGCGTATAGATTAACGTTTGAATATTAAAATAATACTTTTTTATGGGAAAATGAGCTTTTGGCACTTTTTTCGTGTTTATTTGGCGCCTTTTGTAAGCGGCACCTATGGCAAATGTCACCTTCAACATACCCTAGTTACGGCACTGGAAGTACCTCTTTATGTGCGATGTGTGCGACGCACACCGGCAGCCAAGCAACGGGTGCGGCCGATTTATCGCAAGACATGTACAGTATATTTTAAAAGTAATGCGGATTGTATTATAATATGCCGTATATTCTTACATATTCATTGGCTACGGAAATTTGTCAGACAATAAGGCGTTTTAGTATTTTTGTAAAAACGCAGCCGGCCATGAGGTCACCCCTGTCCCTTATAAAATAATACAACAATTATTACACAAAATGAACCTATTTAAAAATGAACGAGTGTACATACAATAAATAATACTCATTGAGACGAATGTGGCTGTTTCCCAAGACATAAAGAATCATTCGTTGGCTCGATGGAAGAAAGCTTCAACCGTAAGTCAGGTTTTACATGCAATTTTAGTCTTCATTAAACTCGGAGACGAAAATTCAGATTCGCACATGCACGTTGCTCAGAAAGAAATTAATATTTTGATCGCTCTATTAGCCACTTCCTCATACTCGTTTGATATTTTTACCCAGAAAGCAATCAAAGATACCTTCGAGAATTTAATTTTCAAGTCATCCTCAGTATAAATAGGCATTAGGCTTTTTTGTTCTTTTATGTCAATTGTGGAATTGCAAAATCCACATTAGATGGATGTTTCTTGAAAATCCTTTATATAATTTTACAAGTGTCCGTCTGTCCCCATTTGTATCTCAAGAACCGTTCGTAGTTGTTATTTCTTGTCGATAGACACCTATTCTGCTTTGCAATCTTAATTTGCTAAGTTATTACATAATCTTCAAGTAGATGTTATTTCCTGTCGTTAAACACCTATATTGCTTGTGATTTCTTTCACCCTCTCCCCTTACTACCCCTCCCCCACCTTCTAAATTTTCTAATTGATTGCATTTTACTATACTATTATAAACATATCGAATGACCATTAACACCAACTTTAGTTCAGAATGCAACACGTTCAATTGCTTATACATCTGTTGGTTAACATTACCCGTTCAATTGTTTATACTACTGTTTTTAGCGTTTTCCATTCAATAGTTTATATAGCTGGGAGAACAATTTTTCCGTTCGCTGATATTTAAATTCCTTATACCATCGGTGGTGTTTTTCGCTTTTCGGCATCGTGTCCGTTCGGCGTCGTGTCCGTGCATGTCGTCGTATATATATGCGATGAATGGCGTTTTGTTTCTACTGACTAGGTGGACCCAGGGGAACTATTTTCATAAAGTCCCGGGTTCGAATCCAGGAAACTATTATATTTTCTCATAAGTTTTTTCTCATAAATTCATCAAAATAGCTATATATGGACCGATTTTATTCGCTTTTACTTCATTCGACGTGAAAAACTGTAATCTATCACATTCTTTCAATGGTTACATGTTACACAGTCAAAGCTTTCAGAAATATGCAATTGTTTTCGAAATTTTGCGGATGTTTCGTACTCTTTCCGGGCGTTGCCAACGTGACCATCATTGTTGCCTCCAATTCAATTGCTGTCGATTAAACCTTCAAATAGGTGAAAGATATAGATTATTCAGATTGCGAGTCTCTCTTGCGTAATTAGAGGAAAGAATATGCTGGCGCATCGAATTTTCAAGGCAAAAACGAAAATTTCACCGCAAACCTTCACGTACATTATAAAATACAATAACAATGGGAAAATTACAGGGGCAAAAACAAAGATTTCACCGCAAACTTTCACGTACATCATAGAATACAATAGTAAAACTATAGGACGTGCATTACTGAAGAGGCCAAAGCTTTCTCTATCAAAATACGTATAGCTTATTCGGATTGACGAACTGCCTTGCGTAGTTAGACAAAAGAATGTGCTGGCGCACCGAATTTTCGGGCGAAAACGAAAATTTAACCGCAAACTTTAATGTAGATTATAAAAAGAATACTAAAATTACAAGACATGCACTACTGGAAAGGCCAAAGCTTCCTCTTTCAAAATATGTAAAGGTTATTAACATTACGAATATCCCTTGCGTCAAAACACTATAAAATATGGTGACGCTCCGTATTTTCTGCTCAAAAAAGTAAATTTCATCGCAAAATTTAACGTAGATTATAAAATGTAGAAACAGTAGTAAAATTACTAGACATGCATTACTGGAAAGGCCAATGTTCCTCTTTCAAAATATATAATGGTTTTATAGATGTAAGAAGTATTACGTGAGTTAAAGAAAGCAAGCACTTCCTCGGACGTACAGTGTACGTCGCTCGGCGGCATACGAAGTTCTTGTTGGACGTACACTGTACGAGATGCTACCCAAAAGTTCCCGAAATGTATCTGAAAAAAAGTAGACCAGTCCAAAGTCCTAATCGCCACCATTCCCTTCAAAGTAGTTCCCTTGGGAGCGTACACATCGATCCCAACGTTTCTGCCATGATCGGAAGCTGTCCTGGAAGTCCTTTTGTGTCAGCGTGTTCAGCACCTGCGATTCGGCCTGGATTTCCTCTACGGTGTCAAATCTTCGTCCCTTCAACTTGATTTTCATCTTGGGGAAGAGGAAGAAGTCACAGGGGGCAAAATCAGGCGAGTAAGGGGGTAGGGGACGGCCGCCATGTTTTTGGAGGCCAAAAACTGCTGCACAGCCAGAGCGGTGTGCGCGGGCGCATTGTTGTGATGGAGCACCTAGTTGTTCCTGAGCCATTTCTCTGGCTGCTTTCGCCTCCCTAAGACACCTCAAGGCGTCGCAATAGAACTTCACATTGATGGTCTTACCCGGAGGGACGAATTTCTTGTGGATAATCCCGTCAATGTCGAAAAAGCAGATCAGCATTGACTTAACATTGCTTTTGACTTGCCGCGCTTTCTTCAGTCGGGGTGAAGATGGACTCTTTCACTGGGACGATTGCTGTTTTGTTTCAGGGTCATACCCGTAAACCCAACTTTCGTCACCAGTTACGACCTTAGAAAGGAATTCTGTGTCATCTCTGACCTGCTCCTGAAGTTCCATGCAGACTTCCAGCCGATGTTGCTTCTGGTCATCAGACAGCAGCCTTGGCACGAATTTTGCAGCAATCCGCCTCATGTTGAGTTCGTCCTACAAAATGCGCTGGCATGTCCCGTATGACTGTCCCACAATGTTGCAAACATCATGGATCATTCGCCTGAGGTCTTCGAGTATAGCCTCACGCACTTTTGCAACATTTTCCGGCGTTGTGCCTGTTGAAGGTTGTCCAGAACGTGTGTCATCATCAACTGTCGTTCGGCCATTTTCAAACCGGTTAAACTAGTCGTAGGTTTGTGTCTGACCCAAAGCGTCATCAACAAATGCTTGTTTAAGCATTTTGTGAGTTTCCGCCGCACTCTTGCCAAGTTTGAAGCAAAACTTGGTGCACACATGCTGCTCCTTCACATCCACCATTTCAAGGGAAAAAAATCGCAAAACGACACAAACACGACGTTATAAAAACGCGTAGAACAAAAGAATGCGTGCACTCAGCGCGAAGCCACGTCGCACACTGTTTCATAAAGGATACATGCAGCGCTACCGAGCGCCACTAGTCCGTACTACAACCGGTTTCCGCGCGACGTTCAACTTTCGGGAACTTTTGGGTAGCACCTCGTACGTCGCTCGGCGTTGAGGGATTAAGCCTTTATTTAAGTGCATATGCATATGCACATCGTACTATGGTTATATAGGCATATTTCTTTGGTTTTGATCCTCGATCCAAATGCTCAAAATACTTCACAGCACCAAAAGGCACCACCTCTGATATAATCATGAATTTTCCCACATTCACAGCAATTCTTCTGACTGACGTAAGGGGTCATGTCATGAATGCACGTTCACCTGTATCTAATCTCCTTAACACATCCAATTTCCATTCTAAGCATATGCTTTTCCTTGCTTTCTTAGATCCAGGGGCTACTTTATCGCTTGTTTTATTTTTATCACTCATTGCTACTAGGGTTTAATATAAATTTAATCGCAACAGCCAATTGCAATGATAAATTCAGAAATTGCCGAAAGTAATTGCCTATTGTGATGTAGCGCAATATTGTTTTTTGCTTGAGGGACATGAACACCGATACGCAATTTCATACATTTTTCGGGCAGATTTCGCAATATAAAATAATAGCCAATATCTTATTTGTTGGGAAATGTGGAAACAGGTGAAAAAGTCTGCTATGACCAGGAATTGAACCCAGGTCTTCCACTTGCCACCTAAAAAAATATTCCCTTTCTGGAAGAAGAGAGTTTGTCTGATACAGTAGTTCAGTAGTAGAATATCCGCCAGGCAAGTGGAAGACCTGGGTTCGATTCCCAGCCATGGCAGATTTTTTTCACCTGTTTCCACATTTCCCACTAAAACTAACGTTAAATCTATTATTCATTAGTCTGCCATCTTTTTGCCTGCTGTTAATATCATGATAAGTATTACTTTCCTTTTTATGCTCGTATTCTCGTAATCTTCTTTGAGTTCTTTAAAATGTTCCAAATATGACAAATCCAAACAGAGGAATAGAAGTTAGTACGTATTTCAGATTCGCCAGTTCCGTTTTACTTGGTTTTACGGCTTAATCGTAACACGTCTTGTACCTTGGTCAACGGAAACAAACAAAATTCTCAAGCTGTCGCCCTCAGTGATAAGGCTGCACTTTACTGTTATATGTGCGTTTTATGTTTTTAGAGACAAAATATACTATATTGTTTATGTGCACACATAGTGAAGTAATTTATCGTAAAACATATTCTATGAAAACATCAAAGTGAAAAAAGCTGATTTGGAATGTCCAGTGTCATAATATTTGTATGTCCACTTCATTCAAAGTGGCGGTCGATTTAAACATTAAACTACGCGTATTTTCTCAAGTCCTACTATTGATATGAATCAAATTTGGTACGATTGTGGAGGGCTCCCAGAAATAATTCATACGTGGTTTTCGTTTCTCTCTGCCCGTCTTATTCAAAACGGCGCCCAAGTGAATTCTTAAATACCAAGTATAATCTAGAATTCCAATCGGATTTGAACCAAATTTCCCCGGGCAACGCCGGGAATTTCTGCCAGTTAAATAACAATATTTCATTATCTTTAATTATTTGTGGTTTCAATCATTTCAAATATAGACAGGAAACGGAGAAATGATAGTAATGTAATACATTTATATGTAAAATTTGTTATGTCACAAAGAAAACCCATTATATATGGAAATTAGATGATTTCTTTATACTTTGTATTATTTAAAAGGAAAAAGTTAAATTAAAGCATCTTCGATGATTTAACGTAAGTTATGATGACATTATATACAAATACACATCGTTAAAAGAAAAAAAAATTTATTAACTCAGCGACGGTTTCGAACCCCGGAACTTAGCACCCCACATCCAATGCGCTAACCATTACACCAACAGGACCGGAAGTAATGGTTAGCGTATCGGACGTCGAACGCGAAGTTCAGGGGTTCAAATCTCAAGATAATTTTTAAACATTTTTTTTCGCTTTAAATGTATATATCTAGAATATTTTCTTACTTAACTTTGCGTATATAATGTGGCATTTTCAGTGAAGTATTTATCTTTAGAAAATTAATTTTCATTAAGTTGCATAATATACGTTTAGTAACATATATACATACATATATATATATATATATATGTATGTATATATGTTACTAATATATATATATATATATATATATATATATATATATATATATATATATATATATATATATATATATATATATATATATATATATATACGTACGTACGTACACACAAACACCTTTTTCGATATCTATATAATTCGACTTTTATTTAGTTACATTTGAGTTCTTAGATTGACATTACCTTAAAATATTTCTATTAAATAATAATATTTCATTAACTTTAATAATTTGAGCTTTTAATCATTTCAAATATAGATAGGAAACGGAGAATTTATAGTAATGTAATACATGTAATACACAAAGAAAATCCATTATATATGGAAATTAGATGATTTCTTTATATTTTGCACTAGCAGAAATTCCCGGCGTTGCCCGGGGAAATTTGGTTCAAATCCGATCGGAATTCTAGATGATGCATGGTATTTAACAATTCACTCGGCCGCCGTTTTGAATAAAACGGGCAGAGAGAAACAAAAATCACGTATGAATTATTTCTGGGGGTAGGACTTGGGAAAATACGCGTAGTTTAATCAGTCAGTTTAATCAGTCCCTGTCGTCCCATTACGGATAAGGAAGTAGTCGTTTCTCACCTTTCTCACTGTGTTCTTTTAGAACAGGAAGTTTATGAGAACAGCTATTTTATTGAACAGTTTAGGCATCAGAACAGTCCCGTTCTTTCTGACTCACCTCTAGATGGCAGTGCATTTGCATATAAAGTTATTTTGCTTTTTGTACAATTAATATAAAACATTTGGAATTAAAAAGTAGTATACGACCTTCCTATTTGTGAAGAAAGTATTTGTTGACAATTTGATTATTCTAGCTTTAAAGATGTGGAAACGTATAGATGCACAAACAAACAGACTTTCATAAATATATAGGAGATTGCTCTTATACTTGTATTGAAAGTGACAAATATCAAATTTGAACTTCCTAAGTTAATTTACTCGAGGGTTATCGTCGAAAAACCAAATTGATGCCCCCCAAACCCCCACTTAAAATTTTTTTTGAGATACACCATCTTATACATATTTTAGAGTGTATGTGTGTGTGTGTGAGTGTGTGAGTGTGTGTGTGTGTGTGTGTGTGTGTGTATGTATGTTCTTTATACGTTTTTACACCGTTGAAGCTATCGAATTCAAAAGTTTCATGGGCCATCCTATGGACCAAAGGAAGAACTTGGTCTAGGGGTTAACAAAATACTATTTCCATAAGAATTCATGGGAAATGGTGTGGAGAAACCCCAAAATGCCATGCAGCCCTTCACTGATGTGGATATAAATATACATAATATTAACTTAAGATCACGGAAAATGGATTATTTTACGCACGAAAGACTGAATATTTTAATTCTGTTCATGTTTCGTGGTATTACATGCTAAATTGCTAGAAATTTTCCTTTAAGCGCAAAATTTATCGGTTTAGATGACCATTTTCCAGGCGGCAACCAAGCTAAATTTCATAATTGTTGTCCTCTTCAAAGTTAGAGATATCCACGCCGTGGCGCGCCGTAGAGGAAGAATAGCTGACGCCAAGATAAAGGGTACAAATGGATGAATACTTTTGAAGTGAGTCAAATGATTTTTAAGGAATGTTAGAACATTGTTATATTTTACCATTAACGTTGAAAGATTAATCGCAGCATAAATCGATACATCTACTTACATTTGTTCGGTAACCAAGATGTTGTTTATTGTTTACGTTTTGGCTAATAGTATTGACATAATCCACATAATTTTATTGCTGCTTTAAAGGCTTCGGTGCATCCATCCATGTGAATATTAAGTAAGACGTTAATGCGTAATTATATTAATGGTAAAAACTTGAAAATACAATACATAAAATAGTAAATGTTAATGCAAGCATCGCTTGCGTAATTAAGGAATGAGGAACGTTTGCTCCTAGCAATAAAAAGCGTTTGCTACTTAAAAGAAAACTTTCCCGAGCGAAGCCGGGCGTTTGAGCTAGTATCCAATATTTCCGAGATTATCCATGAAAACATATTTTCGCGGCGCGTGGCAAACGCGACCCCCAATAACTTCACCGCTTTTTCCTTATTCTCCTAGCGGCCAGCATCCACGGCAGCCGTGGTTTCGGAGGTTACCGCCCTCCTTCGTCCTCTTCACTGCCGCGTCGCTCCAACTGCTTCATCTCCTCGGTACCTTCAGAAATGAGGCCATCGCGTCCGTCGGCCTTATTCGACCGCGTCGTAGCGTCAGCGGCCCCGGGTCGCAGATGGAGACAATGCCGGAGACTGCTCTACTCCACCGGTCATTTGGCAGCCGCACTTTGGGCACTAGCGGCAGGCCTGTGTTGTGCCTTGTTGGCGAAAAGCATACTGGCACTTACGAAGGCTCCGACGACGGACCCGAACGAAGAGGTGTGGATGAAACCGCAAAGGTATATCCGAGGCCATCGATACGTCTAATCCTTTCGCCAGATACCGAGGATGTTTTGTACTGATTATGGGAAAGCAAAGTTTAACTTATGATCTTAGCCTGTCACTAATCTGCACTATGTTTTAAGTCGCTGTTATCTGCAAGTTTTTCGTCTAATTTTCCGACATCACTCGTAAATTTAAAAAAATACTTTATGACACATCGTCATACAATTTTTCCTGTAGATGACAGCGCACGAGATAAGAGATGATGAATGCAAAATCTGTCGCGTCGGTTCCATATTCGATGTACTGTTTAATTATAATCTCTTTGTAACTGAGGTGCGGTCATCGAGACCGCTGCGTTTTAATTATTACTTAATTATTTCCTATATCTCCAATTGGATTTTCCGTTTTTAACAATCTTGCGCAAAGGGTTAATATGTAATTAAAAGAAGAAACTTCATTCCTAACTTTGTTTATTTGCTAAATATAAACTAGCGGAAAGTAAAATATCGGAGTAATTTGACACCATAGCTCACAGACCGCATTTCAGCAATTGAAGGTTAAAGCGATAACAACACTCGGTTTCTACTGCCATCGTGTGCTCATTTAGAATACGGCCATGTATCGTAGAGACTGATTCAGGGTTGTGGAGTTGAAAAGGCAAAAATACCACTTTGGATAACGACACGTTGTTACAAATGGGCGGCGATAGTCCTATAAAGTGTAGTAATAAAGTGTATCTCGATGTGATCGCTTCGTGTCAAACGCTGATCTATTTTCCCTAGGACTCCTACGCTGGCCACGGTGGCGTGGCTGCAATTGGTGCTGGCGCTAGCTATACTCACCTCCGCCGTGGCCGCTCTGCACATCCACTGCCTTGGCGACCCGGACGCCATTGGAGACTGACACGCGGCCTCGGCACCCGCCGCTGTAGCCGGCGGGGGCGGCGTCACGGGCATCGGTGGAGCGGGGGCAACTACGGGGACCACGGCGCTCACGGGACTCACAGCGGGACCCAACGGGGGAGGAGTGAGCGTGGTGGCAGGTGGTGCTAGCACCGGTCGAGTGGCGTGGGTTGTCTGATTTGCCCTTGCCTCTGGGACCCTCGCGGGGAGTCCATCTCGACCGGCGAGATGTTTTATTCTATATGGGCGCGCCTCTCCAAGGTTTAATCGAAATTTGTATTCGTGATGGTATTCGTAAGCGATGGACTTCCAAATTATAAGCTTCGATTGTGTCCATAAAGAACGTATGTATGTGTTCGTTGAGAAAATTACCCCTCGAGAAAAATGCTGTTGACAAATAAAACCGCTCGAAAGCCCTCGTCGTTGATGAGTGATACAAATATTCTGGGTTGTTTGTATAGTTATTACATCTAAATATTCTTGTAAATGAATGTTATTCGCTATAATTATTTATTTATGAATGATTTTCATATGAAAATGAAATATGTTAAAATACATAACACTTGAGAAGTATAAATGAATGTCAGAATATTTTTATCGACAATAATTTAGAACTGAATAAAATATTTTCTATGAATCGGAGGATTATTTTGAAAATAAATGTAATGAAATGATTCGAACTCTCATGATGGTCACTCAAAAATAGTTCTTATTACTTTCTCCATATGTAAGTATGGGCAAGTATTGTGATCACGAAAAAAATTGACTTCGAGATTTCGACGGAAATACATGTTTTGAGATCTCTAGAACATGTTTAGACTTTTCAAAATGATGTCTGTGTATGTGTGTGATAGTGGGCGCTCTAACTCAAAATATACTTGTCATATTAATTCCAAATTTCATATATAACACTTTAGCATGAGCGCAAAGTACTGATTAGTTTTGGACAATAACGGTTAACCGGAAGTCGAGGTTCATTCGAAACCCGATTCGGTTTTTGCGATATTTCTCTGTTAAAACATCATTATTGTATATACAATTCTATACAAATGTTATAGAGAATGTAATTTCCTACAACTTGCATTTGAAAGAATTTTCCATAGCAGTTATTTTTTAGGAATTATTCATGAATAATCGGTTTTTTCTGTTTCCGTCAAATATCTCCTTAAAAACATCGTAATTGGTCATCTTCGTGAGGACCAAAGTTGTAGAGAATAATATTTCTTCCAAGTTTTGTTTGAAACAAATTTTCGTAGGACCATCCATTTCGGAGATATTCCACTTTTTTCGTAATTTCCAGTATACAGCGCCACCACCATGTAGCGGTGAATTCTGTAAACATATTCAAAATATACCTAATTTACGGCAATAAGAACGACTGTATTCTTTTAAGATACAAAATAATAATTTTTCCTCATAATGCTATTTATAATAATTTAAATATCTGTACTCCAAATATGGAGAAAGTCATGTTGGCCACATCAGATTTTTTTTCTTTGTGTACTCAAGACCGATTCTATTAAATACACGTGGATGATGAATGTAGTATTTGTTGGTTAACCATCTACGAAAAGTTTTAGTGACACCATTTGTACCGCGGTTTGAAGTAGGCTTTTCAACCCATATATCGCTGTAGGGAAAACTTCACTTTCTATGTAGAATGGGAAAATTTGTAGCATTCAGTTTATCACTCTGGTACAATCAGTAATTTGAAAATGCTTCAGCAATTTCTTTGGCTGGCAACAATGCCATTCGAAAAACACATTTCAGCCATTTTACAATGTCAGAATTCTTGTTGTCATAAGAAGAACACAGTTGGAGACTGACTGGATCTTTTGCCACAATACCTTCATAGCTGAACAATAAGCTGCCACTTCGAAACCAAGCACCAATAATGAGAGATTTACGATATTCATTCCATTTCTTGTGAACATTTGTTTTAAGAAATAAATTAAATAATTTTACTTTATTCAGATGTCCTTTTGTATTTTTTGTTCCTATTCCTTTACATTTCATGTATATTTTTCAACTCTTGTCTGTTCTATGGCTGCCAATTTAGCAAAAAAACTGATGTGGCCAATACATGACTTTGTCCATATTTGGGGTATCCTATATATAATTTCTGAAGTGTCCGTCTGTCCGTCCGTCCCCCCTCTATATCGAAAACCGTTTGCCGCAGAGATTTGCAGTAAACTGCATTTTGTTTCTACAGGCCAGGAGGTCCCTAGAAAACTATTCTCAATTTCCTAAAGTCCCGAGTTCGATTCCAGGAGATAATTATATGTTCCCATAAGTTTACACGGGATTTTCGAGTTTTCAGAGTGCACGGTTTTTTTTCCTTCATCCGTTAAAATACGTAAATATGGACCGATTTTCTCCGTTTTTGATTTATTCGACGGCTAAAACTCCAATTGTTTTCGAAATTTTGCCGATTTTTTGTTCTCCTTCAGGACGTTGCCAAGTCGACCTTAATTGTTGCCTCGGATTCAATTACCATCGATTAAACGTTCATATTGACGTAAAAATGGAATCCTTAAGTTAGTAAGATCATTATACGCTACATTTTTCCTTTAATTAAAGTTTTATTGTTATAAATATAACAAATGATGAATTCATTAAGATAATGATTTAACTCGAGAACATTCACTAAGATTATTTTCTGTGGCTAGGACGCGTTTATCGTAGATTGTGGTAGAAAAGCATATTTATTTTTTTAAATACTGTACCTATTGGAAATACCAAATGTTTTTGTTTTCGTGACTGAAGCGACCAAGAATCATCCTGTCAGTGGAAATACGCGTAAGACTCTGCCATTTCATTACGAAGGCTTTGGTGAGGAGGAATCTTCCTAAACCCCGGTAAGTTTATACTCCGCATTATTCTACAATCAATTGCTTCAGAGCTTACTTTTTTAATACTTTCGCCTGGCTTAAGTGGATAAATAATTATTTTTTGTGGCGTCCCTTTTACAAGAGTTATGTTTTGTGATTAAGTGGATGACATTTCCTGTAAATTACAGAAAGTTCACATCTTTCTTTTCCCAATATTTGCTTTCTTTGAGGTGTTAAGACCCAGTTTGACTCCCGGTCTTAGCAGTTCTATTCTTCTGTTTCCTCATTTCACATCACTACAGTTTATGCCTGTCGCGGAAGAATCTTCCGATCACTAATCATTTCAATAATAAAAATAACGTGGGAGACTACGGCGAGTTAAATTAATTGAATTAAAAATAAATACTCCTTAACCGTACAAAGTGAAAATATTTAGAGACAAAAACAATAAAATAGGGCTTTAAAAAAACCGATAAGAAAGGAAACAATGAAAGGAAAAACAAAGTAACACTTACAGGTTTTTCGGGGGAAAAATCCTCGCAGGTAGCCTGGTGTCATCCGTTCATGCACACATATCCTTCCCCAAAGGAAAAAAACAAACCCTTTTCTTTCGGGAGAAAAATCATTCAAACACGCACTCAAACAATGGAGGGGGGAAGAAGAGGGCAAAAGAAAGGGGAAAAAAAGGGGGGAAAAAAAAGGGAAACCTATTACACATTCACTCCTAAAAAAACAAGTTTTTTAAAAAGAACACATTAGTACGTACATCCTCGCAAAACGGGGAATCTCTAAATATTCACAAAACACTGATACGTATTTCGGACGCGAAGCGGCCATCATCAGAGAAATATGTTGAATGAAGGTCTGGTGTGTGGTTTAAAAGTGTTGATGGCGAAGTGTTTACGTGAAAGTAAAAGGAGGGGGAGGGGGGGGGGAGGATGGACCGTTAGACTATAAAGAGGGGAGTGGGGGAGAGGTCCAAAATCGCTGTTCATAACAGTTACTTTGTATTTAGCGATGAGCATACTTTCGTAGGCGTCCAGTTTAAAATCGTTGTGTACAGATTTCAAAAGTGATAAATTGTCTATGGTAATGGGATGATTGTATTCCTGTATGTGAGATGCTACACTGGATTTACCAAACCTCCCGAATTTAAAATGTGACAAATGTTCCTTAAAACGAGTTTCCAGTTTTCGTTTTGTCTGCCCAATATAAATTTTGTCACAACCCTCGCATGAAATTTTATAAATACCTGATTTCTGTAACAAAGGAATGGTGTCTTTCGGATTGTGGAGGAGGTTAATAAGTTTATTTCGGTTAACTTGTACAGTTACAAAACCGTGTTTGGAAAAAATTTTGCATAGTTTTTTGTTGTACCTGGGGAAAACGGAATTTTCATGTATTTTAATTTAACATATATAGGAAACCTACACACACAGACATTTACATACCTTTTAAGTCACACCACCACATTTCACATAAGTTAGCAGCTTTTCATTCCTTGATACATAGACTTATACACATGCCACTTTCCAAAACAGATTTTCATAAATAACTCATTCACATTAAAAATGTGGCTACACTTAATGGCTATGACACAAACATAATTTATAATATATTACGAAAACATAATCATACACTTTTTCTTAAAACGCACACGACTTTCACTAATATTTCTGCAACCAAATTAAAATACATGAAAATTCCGTTTTCCCCAGGTACAACAAAAAACTATGCAAAATTTTTTCCAAACACGGTTTTGTAACTGTACAAGTTAACCGAAATAAACTTATTAACCTCCTCTTCAATCCGAAAGACACCATTCCTTTGTTACAGAAATCAGGTATTTATAAAATTTCATGCGAGGGTTGTGACAAAATTTATATTGGGCAGACAAAACGAAAACTGGAAACTCGTTTTAAGGAACATTTGTCACATTTTAAATTCGGGAGGTTTGGTAAATCCAGTGTAGCATCTCACATACAGGAATACAATCATCCCATTACCATAGACAATTTATCACTTTTGAAATCTGTACACAACGATTTTAAACTGGACGCCTACGAAAGTATGCTCATCGCTAAATACAAAGTAACTGTTATGAACAGCGATTTTGGACCTCTCCCCCACTCCCCTCTTTATAGTCTAACGGTCCATCCTCCCCCCCCCCTCCCCCTCCTTTTACTTTCACGTAAACACTTCGCCATCAACACTTTTAAACCACACACCAGACCTTCATTCAACATATTTCTCTGATGATGGCCGCTTCGCGTCCGAAATACGTATCAGTGTTTTGTGAATATTTAGAGATTCCCCGTTTTGCGAGGATGTACGTACACATGTGTTCTTTTTAAAAAACTTGTTTTTTTAGGAGTGAATGTGTAATAGGTTTCCCTTTTTTTCCCCCCTTTTTTTCCCCTTTCTTTTGCCCTCTTCTTCCCCCCTCCATTGTTTGAGTGCGTGTTTGAATGATTTTTCTCCCGAAAGAAAAAGGTTTGTTTTTTTCCTTTGGGGAAGGATATGAGTGCATGAACGGGTGACACCAGGCTACCTGCAAGGTTTTCTTCCCCCGAAAAACCTGTAAGTGTTACTTTGTTTTTCTTTCATTGTTTCCTTTCTTATCGGTTTTTTTTAAGCCCTATTTTATTGTTTTTGTCTCTAAATATTTTCACTTTGTACGGTTAAGGAGTATTTAATTTTAATTCAATTAACTAATCATTTCAATTTAATTACTGTGCCGCATCAATTTACTCTCTACCATAACTTATAAAATGCAGATTTCTGATTACCTACGGATAACATTTTTTTTAATATGCGCCTTTCCCTCAGTGAGATTCTAACACGCAAACCTTACATTGGGAGTCAATTATCTAAGTATCCTATACTGTGTAAATTCATTGCTAGAGTAAAATATGAGTTATTAACATCAACTTATTTTACAAACTTATTATTTTTTTATGAATCATCATTTAAAATAAAACTCGCAAATTTTGCGCGGGCTCAGCAGGTAGTTATTTAAATTATTATGAATAGCATTATAAGAAAAAATTATTATTTCGCATCGTAAAATAATACAGTCGTCCTTACTGCCATAAATTAGGTATATTTTGAATATATTTACAGAATTCACCGCAACATGGTTGTGGCGCTGTATACTGGAAATTAAGAAAAAGCAAAATATCTCCGGAATGGATGGTTCTACGAAAATTTGTTTCAAACAAAACTTGGAAAAAATATTATTCTCTTCACGAAGATTACCAATAACGATGTTTTTAAGGAGATATTTGACGGAAACCGAAAAACCGGTTTTTTATAAATAATTCCTAAAAAATAACTGATATGGAAATTTGTTTGAAAGGGAAGTTGTAGGAAATTTCCTTCTCTATAACCGTTGCTTAGAATTGTATATACAATAATGATGTTGTAACGGAGATATTTCGCCAAAACCGAATCGGGTTTCGAATAAACCTCAACTTCCGGTTGACCGGTATTGTCCAAAAACTAATTAGTTCTTTGTACCAAAGTGTGATATTTGAAATTTGGTAACAATATGGCAAGTACGCTATGAGTTAGAGCACACACAATCACATACATCCAACCTCACACACATCATTCCGAAAATAGTTTAAACGTGTTCTAGGGACCTCAAAACGTGTATTTCTGTTGATATCTCGAAGTCGATTTTTTTCGTGATCACAATACTTTCCCATTACTACGCATGGAGAAAGTAAAAATCATTTTAAAGGTAGATGAACGAATGAAATTTCAAAAATTAAAATCTTTATTACAAAATCAACTAAAAATCAAATACTATAGTGCGTTTCCCGAAGTCGTACGGGTCAGATTCGCAGTTTTCCGTCCGCATTCGGGTTATTTCGCTTAGGCTACGACCCAATGTTGCCACATTTCGAATTTCGCTCATTTCAACAGCAGCTGTGGACTGACCGAGAGAAGAGAGCAATCGTGTCAACAGCGCTCGTCAAGAATTTTTGAAAGACGTGGGAAATTTAAGACCTCTTATTGGTTGACACTTTCTCCCCCTCACCCTACAAGTCTAACCGTAGACACGCCTCACCCGTACGATCTCTGGAAACGCAGTATAGGTACATATATGAAACAATTTCACCTACACAATCACATACACACCCACAGTCATCATTCCGAAAATAGTCTAAACGTGTTCAACGGACCTCAAAACATCTATTTCCGTTGCAGTGTCGAAGTCGATTTTTTTCTTGATCACAATACTTTCCCATTACTTCGTATGGAGAAAGTAAAAACCAATTTAAAGTTACATGAACGAATGAAATTTCAAAAATTAAAATCTTTATTACAAAATCAACAAAAAATCAAATACTAGGTACATATATGAACCAATTTTACCTAAGAAAACATTCACTACTAGCAGAAATTCCCGGCGTTTCCCAGGGAAATTTGGTTCAAATCCGATCGGAATTCTACATGATACGTGGTACATATTTAAGAAGTCACTCGATTGCCATTTTGAATAAAACGGCAGAGAGAAGCAAAACTCACGTATGAATTATTTCTGGGAGCCCTCCATAATCGTACCAACTTGATTCAAATCAATAGTAGGAAAATACCCCTAGTTTAATCAGTCCCCGCCATCCAATTACGGATAAGGAAGTAGTCTCCTTTCTCACTGTGTATAAGATGTAGAGTTAAATGTTCTTTGAGAACAGGAAGTTTATGGGAACAGTTATTTTGTTGGAAAGTTTAGGCATCAGAGTAGCTGCAAAATAACTGTCCCGTTCTTTCTGACCCATTTCTAGTGTTATGGGCTGCCATTAGCATTAGCATACGAAGTTATTTTGCTTTTTGTACAATTAATATAAACATTTGGGATTGAAAAGAGGCCTATGGCTTTTCTATTTGTGCAGAAAGTATTTGTTCAAAGTTTGATTAATCTAATTTTAACGGTGTGGAAATATATAGATGCACAAACAAACAAACTGTCATAAATATATAGGAGACTGATCTTATACTTGTATTGAAAGTGACAAATATCAAATTTGAACTTCCCAAGTTAATTTACTCGAGAGATATCCTCGAAAATCCAAATCGATGCCCCCCCAAACCCCCACTAAAAAGTTTTTTTGAGATACACCTAATATCCTGTATTATAAGTTGGACCAGCCAAAAGGTAGGCTCAAAGTTTCATAAAAACTCGACCAGCCATTTTTGCGTGATGGAGTAACAAAAAAATTTTCGAAAAAAAATTTTGAAAAAAAATTTTCGAAAAAAATTTTGAAAAAAAATTTTCAACAAAAATTTTGAAAAAAAAATTTTCGGAAAAAAAATTTTCGAAAAAAATTTTGAAAAAAATTTCGAAAAAAAATTTCGAAAAAAATTTTCGAAAAAAATTTCGAAAAAAATTTCGAAAAAAAATTTCAAAAAAAAATTTTCGAAAAACATTTTGAAAAAAAACTTTCGAAAAGAATTTTCGAAAAAAATTTTGAAAAAAATTTCAAAAAAAAATTTTTGAAAAAAATTTTGAAAAAAAATTTTCAAAAAAAAAATTGAAAAAAATTTTGAAAAAAAATTTTCGAAAAAAATTTTCAACAAAAATTTTGAAAAAAAAATTTTCAAAAAAATTTTCAAAAAAAATTTTCGAAAAAAATTAAAAAAAAATTTCGAAAAAAATTTTCGAAAAACATTTCGAAAAAAATTTCGAAAAAAAATTCGAAAAAAATTTCGAAAAAAATTTTGAAAAAATTTAAAAAAAAATTTTTGGAAAAAATTTTGAAAAATAATTTGAAAAAAATTTTGAAAAAAAATTTTTGAAAAAAATTTTGAAAAAAAATTTTTGAAAAAAATTTTGAAAAAAAATTTTTGAAAAAAATTTTGAAAAACATTTTCGAAAAAAATTTTGTAAAAAAATTTACGAAAAAAATTTTCGAAAAAAATTTACAAAAAAAATTTTGAAAAAAAATTTCGAAAAAAATTTCGAAAAAAATTTTGAAAAAAATTTTGAAAAAAAATTTTTGAAAAAAATTTTGAAAAAAAATTTTCGAAAAAAATTTTGAAAAAATTTTGAAAAAAAATTTTCGAAAAAAATTTTGAAAAAAATTTCCGAAAAAAATTTTGAAAAAAAATTTCAAAAAAAATTTTCGAAAAAAATTTACGAAAAAAATTTTTGAAAAAATTTCGAAAAAAATTTCCAAAAAAAAATTTCGAAAAAAATTTTGAAAAAAATTTCAAAAAAAAATTTTCGAAAAAAATTTTGAAAAAAAATTTTCGAAAAAAATTTTCGAAAAAAATTTTCGAAAAAATTTCGAAAACAATTTTCGAAAAAAATTTTGAAAAAATTTCAAAAAAAAATTTTCGAAAAAAATTTCAAAAAAAAATTTGAAAAAAATTTTGAAAAAAAATTTTCGAAAAAAATTTTGAAAAAAAATTTTCGAAAAAAATTTTGAAAAAAAATTTTGAAAAAAATTTTCGAAAAAAATTTTAAAAAATTTTGAAAAAAAATTTTGAAAAAAAATTTTCGAAAAATATTTTGAAAAAATTTCCAAAAAAAAATTTGAAAAAAAATTTTCGAAAAAAATTTTCAAAAAAAATTTTTAAAAAAAATTTTTGAAAAAAAATTTTTAAAAAAATTTTGAAAAAAATTTTCGAAAAAAATTTTTTTAAAAGATTTTTTTCGAAAATTTTTTTTCAAAATTTTTTTCAAATTTTTTTTCAAAAATTTTTTTTCAAAATTTTTTTCAAAATTTTTTCGAAAATTTTTTTCAAAATTTTTTTCGAAAATTTTTTTCAAAATTTTTTTAAAAAATTTTATTTAAAATTTTTTTCAAATTTTTTTTTTCAAATTTTTTTCAAAATTTTTTTCGAAAATTTTTTTCAAAATTTTTTTCGAAAATTTTTTTTGAAAATTTTTTTCAAATTTTTTTTCGAAAATTTTTTTCAAAAAGTTTTATTCGAAATTTTTTTCAAAATTTTTTTCGAAATATTTTTTCAAAATTTTTTTCGAAAATTTTTTTCAAAATTTTTTTTGGAAATTTTTTTCGAAATTTTTTTCGAAAATTTTTTTCGAAAATTTTTTTTCAAAATTTTTATCTAATTTTTTTTCGAAAATTTTTTTTTCAAAATTTTTTTCGAAAATTTTTTTTTCACAATTTTTTTTGGAAATTTTTTCAAAATTGTTTTCGAAAATTTTTTTTCAAAATTTTTTTTTAAAATTTTTTTTCAAAATTTTTTTTCAAAATTTTTTTTCAAAATTTTTTTCGAAAATTTTTTTCGAAAATTTTTTTCAAAATTTTTTTCAAAATTTTTTTCAAAAATTTTTTTTCAAAATTTTTTCAAAAATTTTTTTCGAAATTTTTTTCGAAAATTTTTTTCGAAAATTTTTTTTAGAAATTTTTTTCAAAATTTTCTTCGAAAATTTTTTTTCAAAATTTTTTTTAAAAATTTTTTTCGAAAATTTTTTTTAAAAATTTTTTTCAAAATTTTTTTCAAATTTTTTTTCGAAACTTTTTTTAAAAATTTTTTACAAAATTTTTTTCGAAAATTTTTTTCAAAATTTTTTAAAAATTTTTTTCGAAAATTTTTTTTTTAAATTTTTTTTGAAAATTTTTTTTAAAAATTTTTTTCGAAAATTTTTTTTCAAAATTTTTTTTCGAAAATTTTTTTCGAAAATTTTTTTTTAAATTTTTTTCAAAAATTTGTTTTTGAAATTTTTTTCAAAATTTTTTTCGAAAATTTTTCTCGAAAATTTTTTTTCAAAATTTTTTTCGAAAATTTTTCTCGAAAATTTTTTTTCAAAATTTTTTTCGAAAATTTTTTTTTGTAATTTTTTTCAAAATTTTTTTCGAAATCTTTTTCGAAAATTTTTTTCTAAATTTTTTCGAAATTTTTTTCGAAAATTTTTTTCGAAAATTTCTTTTCGAAATTTTTTTCAAAATTTTTTTCGAAAATTTTTTTCGAAAATTTTTTTTCAATATTTTTTTAAAAATTTTTTTCGAAACTTTTTTTCAAATTTTTTTTCGAAAATTTTTTTTAAAAATTTTTTTCAAAATTTTTTTCGAAAATTTTTTTCAAAATTTTTTAAAAAATTTTATTCGAAAATTTTTTTTTTAAATTTTTTTCGAAAATTTTTTTCGAAAATTTTTTTCGAAAATTTTTTTCCAAAATTTTTTTCGAAAATTTTTTTTCAAATTTTTTTTTGGAAATTTTTTCAAAATTTTTTTCGAAAATTTTTTTTTGTAAATTTTTTTCGAAAATTTTTTTTAAAAATTTTTTTCAAATTTTTTTTCGAAAATTTTTTTTCAAAATTTTTTTCAAAATTTTTTTTGAAAATTTTTTTCAAATTTTTTTTCAAAATGTTTTTCGAAAATTTTTTTTTGAAATTTTTTTCAAAAGTGTTTTCTAAAATTTTTTTTCAAAATTTTTTTTCAAAATTTTTTTTCAAAATTTTTTTAGAAAATTTTTTCAAAATTTTTTTTCAAAATTTTTTTCAAAATTTTTTTCAAAAATTTTTTTTCAAAATTTTTTTCAAAAATTTTTGTCGAAATTTTTTTCGAAAATTATTTTCGAAAAATTTTTTCGAAATTTTTTTCAAAATTTTTTTCGAAAATTTTTTTTCAAAATTTTTTTTAAAAATTTTTTTCGAAAATTTTTTTTCAAAATTTTTTTCAAAATTTTTTTCGAAAATTTTTTTCAAATTTTTTTTCGAAAATTTTTTAAAAAATTTTTTTTTGAAAATTTTTTTAAAAAATTTTTTTCAAAATTTTTTTTGAAAATTTTTTTCAAAATTTTTTAAAAATTTTTTTCGAAAATTTTTTTTAAAAATTTTTTTCGAAAATTTTTTTTAAAAATTTTTTTCGAAATTTTTTTTAAAAAATTTTTTTCGAAAATTTTCTTCCAAAATTTTTTTCGAAAATTTTTTTTCAAATTTTTTTCGAAAATTTTTTTTCAAATTTTTTTTTGGAAATTTTCTCAAAATTTTTTTCGAAAATGTTTTTTCAAAATTTTTTTTCAAAATTTTTTCAAAATTTTTTCGAAAATTTTTTTCAAAATTTTTTTTCGAAATTTTTTTCGAAAATTTTTTTCGAAAATTTCTTTTCGAAATTTTTTTCAAAATTTTTTTCGAAAATTTTTTTCGAAAATTTTTTTTCAATATTTTTTAAAAATTTTTTTCGAAACTTTTTTTCAAATTTTTTTTCGAAAATTTTTTTTAAAAATTTTTTTCAAAATTTTTTTCGAAAATTTTTTTCAAAATTTTTTAAAAAATTTTATTCGAAAATTTTTTTTTTAAATTTTTTTCGAAAATTTTTTTCGAAAATTTTTTTCCAAAATTTTTTTCGAAAATTTTTTTTCAAATTTTTTTTTGGAAATTTTTTCAAAATTTTTTTCGAAAATTTTTTTTGAAAATTTTTTTTCAAAATTTTTTTCGAAAATTTTTTTTAAAAATTTTTTTCAAATTTTTTTTCGAAAATTTTTTTTCAAAATTTTTTTCAAAATTTTTTTTGAAAATTTTTTTCAAATTTTTTTTCAAAATGTTTTTCGAAAATTTTTTTTTGAAATTTTTTTCAAAAGTGTTTTCTAAAATTTTTTTTCAAAATTTTTTTTCAAAATTTTTTTTCAAAATTTTTTTAGAAAATTTTTTCAAAATTTTTTTTCAAAATTTTTTTCAAAATTTTTTTCAAAAATTTTTTTTCAAAATTTTTTTCAAAAATTTTTGTCGAAATTTTTTTCGAAAATTATTTTCGAAAAATTTTTTCGAAAATTTTTTCAAAATTTTTTTCGAAAATTTTTTTTCAAAATTTTTTTTTAAAATTTTTTTCGAAAATTTTTTTTCAAAATTTTTTTCAAAATTTTTTTCGAAAATTTTTTTCAAATTTTTTTTCGAAAATTTTTTAAAAAATTTTTTTTTGAAAATTTTTTTAAAAAATTTTTTTCAAAATTTTTTTTGAAAATTTTTTTCAAAATTTTTTAAAAATTTTTTTCGAAAATTTTTTTCGAAAATTTTTTTTAAAAATTTTTTTCGAAAATTTTTTTAAAAAATTTTTTTCAAAATTTTTTTTGAAAATTTTTTTCAAAATTTTTTAAAAATTTTTTTCGAAAATTTTTTTCGAAAATTTTTTTTAAAAATTTTTTTCGAAAATTTTTTTCGAAAATTTTTTTTCAAATTTTTTTTTGGAAATTTTCTCAAAATTTTTTTCGAAAATGTTTTTTCAAAATTTTTTTTCAAAATTTTTTCAAAATTTTTTCGAAAATTTTTTTCAAAATTTTTTTTCAAAATTTTTTTCGAAAATTTGTTTTCAAAATTTTTTTCGAAAATTTTTTTTCAAAATTTTTTTCAAATTTTTTTTTGAAATTTTTTTCGAAAATTTTTTTTTGAAATTTTTTCAAAATTTTTTTCGAAAATTGTTTTCGAAATTTTTTCGAAAATTTTTTTCGAAAATTTTTTTCGAAAATTTTTTTTCAAAATTTTTTTCAAATTTTTTTTGAAATTTTTTTCGAAATTTTTTTTCGAAATTTTTTCGAAAATTTTTTTCGAAACTTTTTTTCGAAAATTTTTTTTGAAAATTTTTTTTCAAAATTTTTCTGGAAATTTTTTTCAAAATTTTTTTCGAAAATTTTCTTCAAAATTTTTTTCGAAAATTTTTTTCAAAATTTTTTTCGAGAATTTTTTTCAAAATTTTTTTCAAAATTTTTTTTCAAAATTTTTTTCGAAATTTTTTTCGAAATTTTTTTCAAAATTTGTTTTTGAAAATT
The DNA here is from genome assembly GCA_036926305.1 of Uropetala carovei. Lineage (NCBI taxonomy): Eukaryota > Metazoa > Arthropoda > Insecta > Odonata > Petaluridae > Uropetala > Uropetala carovei. Next base: position 1,875,126 of record JAXCHB010000095.1, read on the forward strand.
TTTTTCGTAAATTTTTTTAAAATTTTTTTTTCGAAAATTTTTTTCAAAATTTTTTTTCAAAATTTTTTTCGAAAATTTTTTTTCGAAATTTCTTTCAAAAATTTTTTTCAAAATTTTTTTCAAATTATTTTTCAAAATTTCTTCCAAAAATTTTTTTTTGAAATTTTTTTCGAATTTTTTTTCGAAATTTTTTTCGAACTTTTTTTCGATAATTTTTTTCGTAATTTTTTTTCGAAATTTTTTTCAAAATTTTTTTCGAAAAGTTTTTTTTCGAAACTTTTTTTCGAAAATTTTTTTTTCAAAATTTTTGTTGAAAATTTTTTTTCAATATTTTTTTAAAAATTTTTTTCGAAAATTTTTTTCAAATTTTTTTTCGAAAATTTTTTTTAAAAATTTTTTTCAAAATTTTTTTCGAAAATTTTTTTCAAAATTTTTTAAAAAATTTTATTCGAAAATTTTTTTTTTAAATTTTTTTCGAAAATTTTTTTCGAAAATTTTTTTCCAAAATTTTTTTCGAAAATTTTTTTTCAAATTTTTTTTTGGAAATTTTTTCAAAATTTTTTTCGAAAATTTTTTTTGAAAATTTTTTTTCAAAATTTTTTTCGAAAATTTTTTTTAAAAATTTTTTTCAAATTTTTTTTCGAAAATTTTTTTTCAAAATTTTTTTCAAAATTTTTTCGAAAATTTTTTTCGAAAATTTTTTTTGAAAATTTTTTTCAAATTTTTTTTCTAAATGTTTTTCTAAAATTTTTTTTTGAAATTTTTTTCAAAATTTTTTTCGAAATTTTTTTCGAAATTTTTTTTCAAAATTTTTTTCGAAAATTTTTTTTCGAAATTTTTTTCAAAATTTTTTTCGAAAATTTTTTTTCAAAATTTTTTTTAAAAATTTTTTTTGAAAAAAATTTTTGAAATTTTTTTTTCAAAATTTTTTTCAAATTTTTTTTCGAAAATTTTTTTTTCAAAATTTTTTTCAAAATTTTTTTCGAAAATTTTTTTCAAAATTTTTTTCGAAAATTTTTTAAAAAAATTTTTTTCAAAATTTTTTTCGAAAATTTTTTTCAAAATTTTTTTAGAAATTTTTTTCAAAATTTTTTTCGAAATATTTTTTCAAAATTTTTTTCGAAAAATTTTTTTCAAATTTTTTTTTGGAAATTTTTTTCGAAATTTTTTTCGAAAATTTTTTTCGAAAATTTTTTTTCAAAATTTTTTTCTAATTTTTTTTCGAAAATTTTTTTTTCAAAATTTTTTTCAAAATTTTTTTCGAAAATTTTTTTCAAAATTTTTTTCGATAATTTTTTTAAAAAATTTTTTTTCAAAATTTTTTTCAAATTATTTTTCAAAATTTTTTCCAAAAATTTTTTTTTGAAATTTTTTCAAAATTTTTTTCGAAATTTTTTTCGAATTTTTTTTCGAAATTTTTTTCGAAAATTTTTTTCGAAAATTTCTTTTCGAAATTTTTTTGAAACTTTTTTTCGAAAATTTTTTTCGAAAATTTTTTTTCAAAATTTTTTTCAAAATTTTTTTCGAAAATTTTTTTCACAATTTTTTTCGAAAATTTTTTTTCAAAATTTTTTTCGAAATTTTTTTTTCAAAATTTTTTTTGGAAATTTTTTCAAAATTTTTTTCGAAAATTTTTTTTTAAAATTTTTTCAAAATTTTTTTCGAAAATTTTTTTCAAAATTTTTTTCGAAATTTTTTTCGAAAATTTTTTCGAAAATTTTTTTCGAAAATTTCTTTTCGAAATTTTTTTCAAAATTTTTTTCGAAAATTTTTTTCGAAAATTTTTTTCCAAATTTTTTTCAAAATTTTTTTCGAAAATTTTTTCAAAAATTTTTTAAAAATTTTTTTCGAAAATTTTTTTAAAAAATGTTTTTCGAAAATTTTTTTCCAAAATTTTTTTCGAAAATTTTTTTTCAAATTTTTTTTGGATATTTTTTCAAAATTTTTTTCAAAAATTTTTTTCGAAAATTCTTTTTCAAAATTTTTTTCAAAATTTTTTCGAAAATTTTTTTCAAAATTTTTTTTAAAAAATTTATTTAAAATTTTTTTCAAAAATTTTATTTAAAATTTTTTTCAAAATTTTTTTCAAAATTTTTTTCGAAAGTTTTTTTCAAAATTTTTTTCGAAAATTTTTTTTGAAAATTTTTTTCAAATTTTTTTTCAAAATGTTTTTCGAAAATTTTTTTTTGAAATTTTTTTCAAAAGTGTTTTCTAAAATTTTTTTTCAAAATTTTTTTTCAAAATTTTTTTTCAAAATTTTTTTTCAAAATTTTTTTAGAAAATTTTTTCAAAATTTTTTTTCAAAATTTTTTTCAAAATTTTTTTCAAAAATTTTTTTTCAAATTTTTTTCAAAAATTTTTGTCGAAATTTTTTTCGAAAATTATTTTCGAAAAATTTTTTCGAAATTTTTTTCAAAATTTTTTTCGAAAATTTTTTTTCAAAATTTTTTTTAAAAATTTTTTTCGAAAATTTTTTTTAAAATTTTTTTCAAAATTTTTTTCGAAAATTTTTTTCAAATTTTTTTTCGAAAATTTTTTAAAAAATTTTTTTTTGAAAATTTTTTTAAAAAATTTTTTTCAAAATTTTTTTTGAAAATTTTTTTCAAAATTTTTTAAAAATTTTTTTCGAAAATTTTTTTTAAAAATTTTTTTCGAAAATTTTTTTTAAAAATTTTTTTCGAAAATTTTTTTAAAAAATTTTTTTCGAAAATTTTCTTCCAAAATTTTTTTCGAAAATTTTTTTTCAAATTTTTTTCGAAAATTTTTTTTCAAATTTTTTTTTGGAAATTTTCTCAAAATTTTTTTCGAAAATGTTTTTTCAAAATTTTTTTTCAAAATTTTTTCAAAATTTTTTCGAAAATTTTTTTCAAAATTTTTTTTCAAAATTTTTTTCGAAAATTTGTTTTCAAAATTTTTTTCGAAAATTTTTTTTCAAAATTTTTTTCAAATTTTTTTTTGAAATTTTTTTCGAAAGTTTTTTTTTGAAATTTTTTCAAAATTTTTTTCGAAAATTGTTTTCGAAATTTTTTCGAAAATTTTTTTCGAAAATTTTTTTCGAAAATTTTTTTTCAAAATTTTTTTCAAATTTTTTTTGAAATTTTTTTCGAAAATTTTTTTCGAAATTTTTTCGAAAATTTTTTTCGAAACTTTTTTTCGAAAATTTTTTTTGAAAATTTTTTTTCAAAATTTTTCTGGAAATTTTTTTCAAAATTTTTTTCGAAAATTTTCTTCAAAATTTTTTTCGAAAATTTTTTTCAAAATTTTTTTCGAGAATTTTTTTCAAAATTTTTTTCAAAATTTTTTTTCAAAATTTTTTTCGAAATTTTTTTCGAAATTTTTTTCGAAAATTTTTTTCGAAAATTTTTTTTCGAAATTTTTTTCAAAATTTGTTTTTGAAAATTTTTTTCGTAAATTTTTTTAAAAATTTTTTTTCGAAAATTTTTTTCAAAATTTTTTTTCAAAATTTTTTTCGAAAATTTTTTTTCGAAATTTCTTTCAAAAATTTTTTTCAAAATTTTTTTCAAATTATTTTTCAAAATTTTTCCAAAAATTTTTTTTTGAAATTTTTTTCGAATTTTTTTTCGAAATTTTTTTCGAACTTTTTTTCGATAATTTTTTTCGAAACTTTTTTTCGAAAATTTTTTTTTCAAAATTTTTGTTGAAAATTTTTTTTCAAAATTTTTTTTCAAAATTTTTTTTCGAAAATTTTTTTCGAAAATTTTTTTCGAAAATTTTTTTTCAAAATTTTTTTCAAAAATTTTTTTTTGAAATTTTTTTCAAAATTTTTTTCGAAATTTTTTTTCGAAATTTTTTTCGAAATTTTTTTCGAAAATGTTTTTCTAAATTTTTTTCGAAATTTTTTTCGAAAATTTTTTTCGAAAATTTTTTTCGAAAATTTTTTTCGAAAATTTCTTTTCGAAATTTTTTTCAAAATTTTTTTGAAAATTTTTTTTCAATATTTTTTTTTTAATTTTTTTCGAAAATTTTTTTCAAATTTTTTTTCAAAAATTTTTTTTCAAAATTTTTTTCAAATTTTTTTTCTAAAATTTTTTTTCAAAATTTTTTCGAAAATTTTTTTCAAAATATTTTTCGAAAATTTTTTTCAAAATTTTTTTCAAAATTTTTCTTTCAAAATTTTTCTCAAAATATTTTTCGAAAATTTTTTTCAAATTTTTTTAAAAATGTTTTTCGAAAATTTTTTTTTGGAATTTTTTTCAAATTTTTTTTTGAAAATTTTTTTTCGAAATTTTTTTCAAAATTTTTTTCGAAAATTTTTTCTCAAAATTTTTTTTAAAATTTTTTTTTGAAAAAAATTTTTGAAAATTTTTTTCAAAATTTTTTTCGAAACTTTTTTTCGAAAATTTTTTTCAAAATTTTTTTCAAAATTTTTTTCGAAATTTTTTTTCAAAATTTTTTTCGAAAATTTTTTTTCAAAATTTTTTTTGGAAATTTTTTTCAAAATTTTTTTCGAAAATTTTTTTTCAAAATTTTTTTTCAAAATTTTTTTTCAAAATTTTTTTCAAAATTTTTTTTCAAAATTTTTTTCAAAATTTTTTTCAAATATTTTTTTTAAAAATTTTTTTCAAAAATTTTTTCGAAATTTTTTTCAAAATTTTTTTCGAAAATTTCTTTTCGAAATTTTTTCGAAAATTTTTTCAAAATTTTTTTCGAAAATTTTATGGAAAATTTTTTTTGAAATTTTTTTTTCGAAATTTTTTTCGAAAATTTTTTCTCAAAATTTTTTTCAATTTTTTTTCGAAAATTTTTTTTCAAAATTTTTTTCAAAATTTTTTTTCAAAATTTTTTTCAAAATTTTTTTCGAAATTTTTTTCAAAATTTTTTTTCAAAATTTTTTTCGAGTTTTTTTTCAAATTTTTTTTGAAAATTTTTTTAAAAAATTTTTTTCAAATTTTTTTTAAAAATGTTTTTCGAAATTTTTTTTTTGAAATTTTTTTCAAAATTTTTTTCGAAATTTTTTTCGAAAATTTTTTTTGAAAATTTTTTTCAAAATTTTTTCGAAAATTTTTTTAAAAAATTTTTTTCAAAATTTTTTTCGAAAATTTTTTTCAAAATGTTTTTCGAAAATTTTTTTTTGAAATTTTTTTGAAATTTTTTTCGAAAATTTTTTTAAAAATTTATTTTGAAAATTTTTTTAAAAAATTTTTTTAAAAATTTTTTTCGAAAGTTTTTTCAAAATTTTTTTTAAAATTTTTTTTCAAAATTTTTTTTAAAAAATTTTTTTCGAATATTTTTTTCGAAAATTTTTTTTCAAATTTTTTTTTGGAAATTTTTTCAAAATATTTTTCGAAAATTTTTTTTTAAAATTTTTTTTCAAATTTTTTTTTGGAAATTTTTTCAAAATATTTTTCGAAAATTTTTTTTAAAATTTTTTCAAAATTTTTTTTCAAAATTTTTTTTCAAAATTTTATTCGAAAATTTTTTTTCAAAATTTTTTTCGAAAATTTTTTTTAAAAATTTTTTTCAAATTTTTTTTTGAAATTTTTTCAAAATTTTTTTCGAAAATTGTTTTTGAAATTTTTTCGAAAATTTTTTTCGAAAATTTTTTTCGAAAATTTTTTTTCAAAATTTTTTTTCGAAAATTTTTTTTCAAAATTTTTTTCGAAAATTTTTTTTTGAAATTTTTTCAAAATTGTTTTCAAAAATTTTTTTCAAAATTTTTTTCGAAAATTTTTTTCGAAAATTTTTTTTCGAAATTTTTTTCAAAATTTTTTTCGAAAATTTTTTTTCAAAATTTTTTTTAAAAATTTTTTTCGAAAATTTTTTTTCAAAATTTTTTTCAAAATTTTTTTCGAAAATTTTTTTCAAATTTTTTTTTTGAAAATTTTTTTAAAAAATTTTTTTCAAAATTTTTTTCGAAAATTTTTTTCAAAATTTTTTAAAAATTTCTTTCGAAAATTTTTTTTAAAAATTTTTTTCGAAAATTTTTTTTAAAAATTTTTTTCGAAAATTTTTTTTAAAAATTTTTTTCGAAAATTTTTTTTAAAAATTTTTTTCGAAAACTTTTTAAAAAAATTTTTGTCGAAAATTTTTTTCGAAAATTTTTTTTAAAACTTTTTTTAAAAATTTTCTTATAAATTTTTTTCGAAATTTTTTTTTCAAAATTTTTTTTCAAAATTTTTTTCTAATTTTTTTTCGAAAATTTTTTTTTCAAAATTTTTTTCAAAATTTTTTTCGAAAATTTTTTTCAAAATTTTTTTCGATAATTTTTTTAAAAAATTTTTTTCAAAATTTTTTTCGAAAATTTTTTTCGAAAATTTTTTTTTGAAATTTTTTCAAAATTTTTTTCAAAATTTTTTTCGAAACTTTTTTTCAAATTTTTTTTTTGAAAATTTTTTTAAAAAATTTTTTTCAAAATTTTTTTCGAAAATTTTTTTCAAAATTTTTTAAAAATTTTTTTCGAAAATTTTTTTTAAAAATTTTTTTCGAAAATTTTTTTTAAAAATTTTTTTCGAAAATTTTTTTTAAAAATTTTTTTCGAAAATTTTTTTTAAACATTTTTTTCGAAAACTTTTTTTAAAAATTTTTTTCGAAAATTTTTTTTAAAATTTTTTTTCGAAAATTTTTCTTAAAATTTTTTTCGAAAATTTTTTTTAAAAAATTTTTTCGAAAATTTTTTTTCAAAATTTTTTTCAAAATTTTTTTCGAAAATTTTTTTCAAATTTTTTTTTTGAAAATTTTTTTAAAAAATTTTTTTCAAAATTTTTTTCGAAAATTTTTTTCAAAATTTTTTAAAAATTTTTTTCGAAAATTTTTTTTAAAAATTTTTTTCGAAAATTTTTTTTAAAAATTTTTTTCGAAAATTTTTTTTAAAAATTTTTTTCGAAAATTTTTTTTAAAAATTTTTTTCGAAAACTTTTTTTAAAAATTTTTGTCGAAAATTTTTTTTAAAAATTTTTTTCGAAAATTTTTTTTAAAAAATTTTTTCGAAAATTTTCTTCCAAAATTTTTTTCGAAATTTTTTTTTCAAATTTTTTTTGGAAATTTTTTCAAAATTTTTTTCGAAAATTTTTTTTCAAAATTTTTTTTCAAAATTTTTTTCTAATTTTTTTTCGAAAATTTTTTTTTCAAAATATTTTTCAAAATTTTTTTTGAAAATTTTTTTCAAAATTTTTTTCGATAATTTTTTTAAAAAATTTTTTTCAAAATTTTTTTCGAAAATTTTTTTCAAAATTTTTTTCGAAAATTTTTTTCAAAATTTTTGTCAAAATTTTTTTGAAATTTTTTTTCAAAATTTTTTTCGAAAATTTTTTTTTCACAATTTTTTTTGGAAATTTTTTCAAAATTGTTTTCGAAAATGTTTTTTCAAAATTTTTTTTCAAAATTTTTTTCGATAATTTTTTTCGAAATTTTTTTTCAAAATTTTTTTCAAAATTTTTTTCAAAAATTTTTTTTCAAAATTTTTTTCAAAAATTTTTTTCGAAATTTTTTTCGAAAATTTTTTTCGAAAATTTTTTTTCGAAATTTTTTTCAAAATGTTTTAAGATAATTTTTTTTCAAAATTTTTTTTAAAAATTTTTTTTTAAAATTTTTTTCGAAAATATTTTTTCAAAATTTTTTTCAAAATTTTTTTCGAAACTTTTTCAAATTTTTTTTTGAAAATTTTTTTAAAAAATTTTTTTCAAAATTTTTTTCGAAAATTTTTTTCAAAATTTTTTAAAAAATTTTTTCGAAAATTTTTTTTAAAAATTTTTTTCGAAAATTTTTTTTTAAAATTTTTTTCGAAAATTTTTTTTAAAAATTTTTTTCGAAAATTTTTTTTAAAAATTTTTTTCGAAAATTTTTTTTAAACATTTTTTTCGAAAACTTTTTTTAAAAATTTTTTTCGAAAATTTTTTTTTAAAATTTTTTTCGAAAATTTTTTTTAAAAATTTTTTTCGAAAATTTTTTTTAAAAATTTTTTTCGAAAATTCTCTTCCAAAATTTTTTTCGAAAATTTTTTTTCAAATTTTTTTTGGAAATTTTTTCAAAATTTTTTTCAAAATTTTTTTCGAAAATTTTTTTTGAAAATTTTTTTTCAAAATTTTTTTAAATTTTTTTTTGAAATTTTTTTCGAAAATTTTTTTTCAAAATTTTTTTTCAAAATTTTTTCAAAAATTTTTCGAAATTTTTTTTCAAAATTTTTTTTCAAAATTTTTTTCAAAATTTTTTTCGAAATTTTTTTCGAAAATTTTTTTCAAATTTTTTTTCGAAATTTTTTCGAAATTTTTTTCAAAATTTTTTTCGAAATTTTTTTCGAAAATTTTTTTCAAATTTTTTTTCGAAATTTTTTCGAAATTTTTTTCAAAATTTTTTTCAAAAATTTTTTCGAAAATTTTTTTCAAAATTTTTTTCAAAAATTTTTTCGAAAATTTTTTTCAAAATTTTTAAAAAATTTTTTTCGAAAATTTTTTTTAAAAATTTTTTTCGAAAATTTTTTTCGAAAATTTTATTCCAAAATTTTTTTCGAAAATTTTTTTTCAAATTTTTTTTTTGGAAATTTTTTCAAATTTTTTTTCGAAAATTTTTTTCGAAAATTTTTTTTGAAAATTTTTTTTCAAAATTTTTTTCGAAAATTTTTTTTCAAAATTTTTTCGAAAATTTTTTAAAAAAATTTTTTTCGAAAATTTTTTTTAAAAATTTTTTTCAATTTTTTTTTCGAAAATTTTTTTTCAAAATTTTTTTCAAAATTTTTTCGAAAATTTTTTTCGAAAATTTTTTTTGAAAATTTTTTTCAAATTTTTTTTCTAAATGTTTTTCGAAATTTTTTTTTTGAAATTTTTTTCAAAATTTTTTTCGAAATTTTTTTTCAAAATTTTTTTCGAAAATTTTTTTTCAAAATTTTTTTCAAATTTTTTTTCGAAACCTTTTTTTTCAAAATTTTTTTCAAAATTTTTTTCGAAATTTTTTTTGAAAATTTTTTTCGAAAATTTTTAAAAAAAATTTTTTTTTAAATTTTTTTCGAAAATTTTTTTCAAAATTTTTTTCGAAATTTTTTTCAAATTTTTTTTCGAAATATTTTTTCAAAATTTTTTTCGAAAATTTTTTTTCAAAATTTTTTTTGGAAATTTTTTTCAAAATTTTTTTCGAAAATTTTTTTTCAAAATTTTTTTTCAAAATTTTTTTTCAAAATTTTTTTCGAAATTTTTTTTCAAAATTTTTTTCGAAAATTTTTTTAAAAAATTTTTTTCGAAAATTTTTTTCGAAAATTTTTTTCGAAATTTTTTCGAAAATTTTTTTCGAAAATTTTTTTTGAAAATTTTTTTTCAAAATTTTTTTTGGGAATTTTTTTCAAATTTTTTTTCGAAAATTTTTTTTCAAATATTTTTCAAAATTTTTTTCGAAAATTTTTTTCAAAATTTTTTTTCAAAATTTTATTCGAAAATTTTTTTTCAAAATTTTTTTCGAAAATTTTTTTTCAAAATTTTTTTCAAATTTTTTTTTGAAATTTTTTTCGAAAATTTTTTTTTGAAATTTTTTCAAAATTTTTTTCGAAAATTGTTTTCGAACTTTTTTCGAAAATTTTTTTCGAAAATTTTTTTCGAAAATTTTTTTTCAAAATTTTTTTCGAAAATTTTTTTTTGAAATTTTTTCAAAATTTTTTTCAAAAATTTTTTTCGAAATTTTTTTCAAAAATTTTTTTCGAAATTTTTTTCGAAAATTTTTTTCGAAAATTTTTTTTCGAAATTTTTTTCAAAATTTTTTTCGAAAATTTTTTTTCAAAATTTTTTTTTAAAATTTTTTTCGAAAATTTTTTTTCAAAATTTTTTTCAAAATTTTTTTCGAAAATTTTTTTCAAATTTTATTTTTGAAAATTTTTTTAAAAAATTTTTTTCAAAATTTTTTTCGAAAATTTTTTTCAAAATTTTTTAAAAATTTTTTTCGAAAATTTTTTTTAAAAATTTTTTTCGAAAATTTTTTTTCAAAATTTTTTTTCAAAATTTTTCTCAAATTTTTTTTCGAAAATTTTTTTTTCAAAATATTTTTCAAAATTTTTTTCGAAAATTTTTTTCAAAATTTTTTTCGATAATTTTTTTAAAAAATTTTTTTCAAAATTTTTTTCGAAAATTTTTTTTAAAATTTTTTTCGAAAATTTTTTTCAAAATTGTTTTCAAAATTTTTTTGAAATTTTTTTTCAAAATTTTTTTCGAAAATTTTTTTTTCACAATTTTTTTTGGAAATTTTTTCAAAATTTTTTTCAAAATTTTTTTCGATAATTTTTTTAAAAAATTTTTTTCAAAATTTTTTTCGAAAATTTTTTTCAAAATTTTTTTCGAAACTTTTTTTCGAAAATTTTATTCCAAAATTTTTTTGGAAAATTTTTTTTCAAATTTTTTTTTTGGAAATTTTTTCAAAATTTTTTTCGAAAATTTTTTTCGAAAATTTTTTTTGAAAATTTTTTTTCAAAATTTTTTTCGAAAATTTTTTTTCAAAATTTTTTTCAAATTTTTTTTCGAAAATTTTTTTTCAAAATTTTTTTCAAAATTTTTTCGAAAGTTTTTTTCGAAAATTTTTTTTGAAAATTTTTTTCAAATTTTTTTTCTAAATGTTTTTCGAAAATTTTTTTTGAAATTTTTTTCAAAATTTTTTTCGAAATTTTTTTTCAAAATTTTTTTCGAAAATTTTTTTTCAAAATTTTTTTCAATTTTTTTTCGAAAATTTTTTTTACAAAATTTTTTTCAAAATTTTTTTCGAAAATTTTTTTCAAAATTTTTTTCGAAAATTTTTTTAAAAAATTTTTTTCAAAACTTTTTAAAAAAATTTTTTCAAAATTTTTTTCGAAAATTTTTTTCAAAATTTTTTTCGAAATTTTTTTCAAAATTTTTTTTGGAAATTTTTTTCAAAATTTTTTTCGTAAATTTTTTTTCAAAATTTTTTTTCAAAATTTTTTTTCAAAATTTTTTTCAAAAATTTTTTTCAAAATTTTTTTTCAAAATTTTTTTTCAAATTTTTTTTTCAAAATTTTTTTTCAAAATTTTTTTCGAAAATTTTTTTTCAAAATTTTTTTCAAATTTTTTTTGAAATTTTTTTCGAAAATTTTTTTTTGAAATTTTTTCAAAATTTTTTTCGAAATTTTTTTTGAAAATTGTTTTTGAAATTTTTTCGAAAATTTTTTTCGACAATTTTTTTTCAAAATTTTTTTCAAATTTTTTTTTGAAATTTTTTTCGAAAATTTTTTTTCGAAATTTTTTCGAAAATTTTTTTCGAAAATTATTTTGAAAATTTTTTTTCAAAATTTTTTTTGGGAATTTTTTTCAAATTTTTTTTCGAAAATTTTTTTTCAAAATTTTTTCAAAATTTTTTTCGAAAATTTTTTTCAAAATTTTTTTCAAAATTTTTTTTTCAAAATTTTTTTCAAAATTTATTTCGAAATTTTTTTTCAAAATTTTTTTCGAAAATTTTTTTCAAAATTTTTTTCGAAATTTTTTTTCAAAATTTTTTTTCAAAATTTTTTTCGATATTTTTTTCGAATTTTTTTTTGGAAAATTTTTTTCGAAAATTTTTTTTCGAAATTTTCTTCAAAATTTTTTTCGAAAATTTTTTTCGTAAATTTTTTTACAAAATTTTTTTCGAAAATTTTTTTCAAATTATTTTTTAAAATTTTTTCCAAAAATTTTTTTTTGAAATTTTTTCAAAATTTTTTTCGAAATTTTTTTCGAAAATTTTTTTCGAAATTTTTTTTCGAAATTTTTTTCAAAATTTTTTTCGAAATTTTTTTTTTCGAAAATTTTTTTCGAAAATTTTTTTCGAAAATTTTTTTTGAAAATTTTTTTTCGAAAATTTTTTTCGAAAATTTTTTTTCAAAATTTTTTTCAAAAATTTTTTTTTTAAATGTTTTTCGAAAATTTTTTTTTGAAAATTTTTCAAAATTTTTTTCGAAATTTTTTTCGAAAATTTTTTTTTAATATATTTTTTCGAAATTTTTTTCAAAATTTTTTTCGAAAATTTTTTCTCAAAATTTTTTTTTTAAATTTTTTTTGAAAAAAATTTTTGAAAATTTTTTTTAAAAATTTTTTTCGAAAATTTTTTTTCAAAATTTTTTTCAAATTTTTTTCGAAAATGTTTTTTTCAAAATTTTTTTCGAAAATTTTCTTTTGAAATTTTTTTCGAAAATTTTTTTCGAAATTTTTTTTCAAAATTTTTTTCGAAAATTTTTTTTCAAAATTTTTTTTGGAAATTTTTTTCAAAATTTTTTTCGAAAATTTTTTTTCAAAATTTTTTATCAAAATTTTTTTCGAAAATTTTTTTCAAAATTTTTTTCAAAATTTTTTTCAAATTTTTTTTGAAATTTTTTTCGAAAATTTTTTTCGAAATTTTTTCGAAAATTTTTTTCGAAAATTTTTTTCGAAAATTTTTTTTGAAAATTTTTTTTCAAAGTTTTTCTGGAAATTTTTTTCAAATTTTTTTTCGAAAATTTTTTTCAAAATTTTTTTCGAAAATTTTTTTCAAAATTTTTTTTCGAAATTTTTTTCGAAATTTTTTTCGAAATTCTTTTCGAATATTTTTTTCGAAAATTTTTTTTCGAAATTTTTATCAAAATTTTTTTTGAAAATTTTTTTCGTAAATTTTTTTAAAAAATTTTTTTCGAAAATTTTTTTCAAAATTATTTTTCAAAATTTTTTTCGAAAGTTTTTTTTCAAATTTTTTTTGAAAATTTTTTTAAAACATTTTTTTCAAATTTTTTTTAAAAAAGTTTTTCGAAAATTTTTTTTTGAAATTTTTTTCAAAATTTTTTTCGAAATTTTTTTCGAAAATGTTTTTTGAAAATTTTTTTCAAAATTTTTTCGAAAATTTTTTTAAAAAATTTTTTTCAAAATTTTTTTCGAAAATTTTTTTCAAAATGTTTTTCGAAAATTTTTTTTTTAAATTTTTTTGAAATTTTTTTCGAAAATTTTTTTAAAAATTTTTTTTGAAAATTTTTTTAAAAAATTTTTTTAAAAATTTTTTTCGAAAATTTTTTTCAAAATTTTTTTTAAAATTTTTTTCAAAATTTTTTTTTTTTAATTTTTTTCGAAAATTTTTTTCGAAAATTTTTTTTCAAATTTTTTTTTGGAAATTTTTTCAAAATATTTTTCGAAAATTTTTTTTCAAAATTTTTTTTCAAAATTTTTTCAAAATTTTTTTCGAAAATTTTTTTTCAAAATTTTTTTTCAAAATTTTATTCGAAAATTTTTTTTCATAATTTTTTTCGAAAATTTTTTTTCAAAATTTTTTTCAAATTTTTTTTTGAAATTTTTTTCGAAAATTTTTTTTGAAATTTTTTTCAAAATTTTTTTCGAAATTTTTTTTCAAAATTTTTTTCAAAAATTTTTTTTCAAAATTTTTTTTCAAATTTTTTTTCGAAAATTTTTTTTTCAAAATTTTTTTCAAAATTTTTTTCGAAAATTTTTTTCAAAATTTTTTTCGAAAATTTTTTTTTGAAATTTTTTCAAAATTTTTTTCGAAATTTTTTTTGAAAATTGTTTTCGAAATTTTTTCGAAAATTTTTTTCGACAATTTTTTTTCAAAATTTTTTTCAAATTTTTTTTTGAAATTTTTTTCGAAAATTTTTTTTCGAAATTTTTTCGAAAATTTTTTTCGAAAATTTTTTTTGAAAATTTTTTTTCAAAATTTTTTTTGGGAATTTTTTTCAAATTTTTTTTCGAAAATTTTTTTTCAAAATTTTTTCAAAGTTTTTTTCGAAAATTTTTTTCAAAATTTTTTTCAAAATTTTTTTTTCAAAATTTTTTTCAAAATTTATTTCGAAATTTTTTTTCAAAATTTTTTTCGAAAATTTTTTTCAAAATTTTTTTCGAAATTTTTTTTCAAAATTTTTTTTCAAAATTTTTTTCGATATTTTTTTCGAATTTTTTTTCGAAAATTTTTTTCGAAAATTTTTTTTCGAAATTTTCTTCAAAATTTTTTTCGAAAATTTTTTTCGTAAATTTTTTTACAAAATTTTTTTCGAAAATTTTTTTCAAATTATTTTTTAAAATTTTTTCCAAAAATTTTTTTTTGAAATTTTTTCAAAATTTTTTTCGAAATTTTTTTCGAAAATTTTTTTCGAAATTTTTTTTCGAAATTTTTTTCAAAATTTTTTTCGAAATTTTTTTTTTCGAAAATTTTTTTCGAAAATTTTTTTCGAAAATTTTTTTTGAAAATTTTTTTTCGAAAATTTTTTTCGAAAATTTTTTTTCAAAATTTTTTTCAAAAATTTTTTTTTTTAAATGTTTTTCGAAAATTTTTTTTTGAAATTTTTTTCAAAATTTTTTTCGAAATTTTTTTCGAAAATTTTTTTTTAATATTTTTTTTCGAAATTTTTTTCAAAATTTTTTTCGAAAATTTTTTCTCAAAATTTTTTTTTTAAATTTTTTTTGAAAAAAATTTTTGAAAATTTTTTTTAAAAATTTTTTTCGAAAATTTTTTTTCAAAATTTTTTTCAAATTTTTTTCGAAAATGTTTTTTTCAAAATTTTTTTCGAAAATTTTCTTTTGAAATTTTTTTCGAAATTTTTTTCGAAAATTTTTTTCGAAATTTTTTTTCAAAATTTTTTTCGAAAATTTTTTTTCAAAATTTTTTTTGGAAATTTTTTTCAAAATTTTTTTCGAAAATTTTTTTTCAAAATTTTTTTTCAAAATTTTTTTTGAAAATTTTTTTCAAAATTTTTTTCAAAATTTTTTTCAAATTTTTTTTGAAATTTTTTTCGAAAATTTTTTTCGAAATTTTTTCGAAAATTTTTTTCGAAAGATTTTTCGAAAATTTTTTTTGAAAATTTTTTTTCAAAGTTTTTCTGGAAATTTTTTTCAAAATTTTTTTCGAAAATTTTTTTCAAAATTTTTTTCGAAAATGTTTTTCAAAATTTTTTTTCGAAATTTTTTTCGAAATTTTTTTCGAAATTCTTTTCGAATATTTTTTTCGAAAATTTTTTTTCGAAATTTTTATCAAAATTTTTTTTGAAAATTTTTTTCGTAAATTTTTTTAAAAAATTTTTTTCAAAATTATTTTTCAAAATTTTTTTCGAAAGTTTTTTTTCAAATTTTTTTTGAAAATTTTTTTAAAAAATTTTTTTCAAATTTTTTTTAAAAATGTTTTTCGAAAATTTTTTTTTGAAATTTTTTTCAAAATTTTTTTCGAAATTTTTTTCGAAAATTTTTTTTGAAAATTTTTTTCAAAATTTTTTCGAAAATTTTTTTAAAAAATTTTTTTCAAAATTTTTTTCGAAAATTTTTTTCAAAATGTTTTTCGAAAATTTTTTTTTTAAATTTTTTTGAAATTTTTTTCGAAAATTTTTTTAAAAATTTTTTTTGAAAATTTTTTTAAAAAATTTTTTTAAAAATTTTTTTCGAAAATTTTTTTCAAAATTTTTTTAAAAATTTTTTTCAAAATTTTTTTAAAAATTTTTTTCAAAATTTTTTTTTTTAAATTTTTTTCGAAAATTTTTTTCGAAAATTTTTTTTCAAATTTTTTTTTGGAAATTTTTTCAAAATATTTTTCGAAAATTTTTTTTCAAAATTTTTTTTCAAAATTTTTTCAAAATTTTTTTCGAAAATTTTTTTCAAAATTTTTTTTCAAAATTTTATTCGAAAATTTTTTTTCATAATTTTTTTCGAAAATTTTTTTTCAAAATTTTTTTCAAATTTTTTTTTGAAATTTTTTTCGAAAATTTTTTTTTGAAATTTTTTCAAAATTTTTTTCGAAAATTGTTTTCGAAATTTTTTCGAAAATTTTTTTCGAAAATTTTTTTCGAAAATTTTTTTTCAAAATTTTTTTCGAAAATTTTTTTTTGAAATTTTTTCAAAATTTTTTTCAAAAATTTTTTTCGAAATTTTTTTCGAAAATTTTTTTCGAAAATTTTTTTTCGAAATTTTTTTCAAAATTTTTTTCGAAAATTTTTTTTCAAAATTTTTTTTAAAAATTTTTTTCGAAAATTTTTTTTCAAAATTTTTTTCAAAACTTTTTTCGAAAATTTTTTTCAAATTTTTTTTTTGAAAATTTTTTTAAAAAATTTTTTTCAAAATTTTTTTCGAAAATTTTTTTCAAAATTTTTTAAAAATTTTTTTCGAAACTTTTTTTTAAAAATTTTTTTCGAAAATTTTTTTTAAAAATTTTTTTCGAAAATTTTTTTTAAAAATTTTTTTCGAAATTTTTTTTAAAAATTTTTTTTCAAAATTTTTTTCAAAATTTTTTTCGAAATTTTTTTCGAAAATTTTTTTCGAAATTTTTTTCGAAATTTTTTCGAAATTTTTTTCGAAAATTTTTTTCGAAAATTTCTTTTCGAAATTTTTTTCAAATTTTTTTTAAAAAATTTTTTCGAAAATTTTTTTCAAAATTTTTTAAAAAATTTTTTTCGAAAATTTTTTTTAAAATTTTTTTTCGAAAATTTTTTTCGAAAATTTTATTCCAAAATTTTTTTGGAAAATTTTTTTTCAAATTTTTTTTTTGGAAATTTTTTCAAAATTTTTTTCGAAAATTTTTTTCGAAAATTTTTTTTGAAAATTTTTTTTCAAAATTTTTTTCGATAATTTTTTTAAAAAATTTTTTTCGAAAATTTTTTTTCAAAATTTTTTTCAAATTTTTTTTCGAAAATTTTTTTTCAAAATTTTTTTCAAAATTTTTTCGAAAATTTTTTTCGAAAATTTTTTTTCAAAATTTTTTTCAAAAATTTTTTTCAAAATTTTTTTTCAAATTTTTTTTTCAAATTTTTTTTTCAAAATTTTCTTTCAAAATTTTTTTCGAAAATTTTTTTTCAAAATTGTTTTCAAATTTTTTTTTGAAATTTTTTTCGAAAATTTTTTTTTGAAATTTTTTCAAAATTTTTTTCGAAATTTTTTTTGAAAATTGTTTTCGAAATTTTTTCGAAAATTTTTTTCGACAATTTTTTTTCAAAATTTTTTTCAAATTTTTTTTTGAAATTTTTTTCGAAAATTTTTTTCGAAATTTTTTCGAAAATTTTTTTTGGAAAATTTTTTTTGAAAATTTTTTTTCAAAATTTTTTTCAAATTTTTTTTCGAAAATTTTTTTTCAAAATTTTTTCAAAATTTTTTTCGAAAATTTTTTTCAAAATCTTTTTCAAAAATTTTTTTTCAAAATTTTTTTCAAAATTTATTTCGAAATTTTTTTTCAAAATTTTTTTCGAAAATTTTTTTCAAAATTTTTTTCGAAATTTTTTTTCAAAATTTTTTTTCAAAATTTTTTTTCAAAATTTTTTTTCAAAATTTTTTTCGATATTTATTTTTATTTTCAAACAGATAAATATATTGAATAAATACAAAATTTATTAATAATAAATAATGACAATCTTGATATTTTTAATGAGAAAATTGAATTTGTACTTCTTCGGCTAGCTTGTTGTAATCGGGAATGTACAGGCTGCTCGTAGGCAATCGTCAAGATGGTCATCAGTCAAACCTGACCGAAGCTTAGATTTAATATGGCTCACGGTAGAAAACACCGTTTCGCATAAATACGTCGATCCGAAACAAGAGTAAATTTTTATAACAGTGCTCCGTAGCACTGGATATTTAACCTTATCAACAAGATTCCAAAAGTTTTCCTTATTAAAATGAGCTTTTAAGGATATGTCGTTTTGAAAGACAGTGATTTCTAACCGAAGCTCTTCAATTTTTACACTTTTAAATACTGAACTTATAGCAAAGCAAACTCAGTGACATTAATAGGCATGAATGGATTCAACACGAATGTAACGAATGGTTCCAAAACAGAGCACTCACCAAATCTATTATTAAATTCTTGTAGGAGGTTTTCAATATAACAAACGAAAGGACTAGGATCAAATTCCTCTTGTATACTTTCTACGATTACATTCAAATTTAGGAAATATACCAACGAATTTCTAGCTATATGAGTTTTCCATAAACTTAATTTACTTTTAAATCCATTTACTGAGCTAATCATTTCAACAAGCTTATGATTTTTGCCCTGTAATTCTAAATTTGGCACATCAATTTTTCGGTTACATCGGTCAAAAAAGCTAGATCTAATAACCAAAGGTTATTCTCTAATTCAGGATACATTTCTTTTTTTGGCCCTAAGAATTCCTTAATCTCACTTAGGGGCCAAGAAAACGTTGTAAGACTTTTCCTCTGCTGAGCCACCTCACATCCGTGTGCAACAAGACATCTCTGTAATTTACATTTATCACTTAAAAATGATTTAAATAAACGATGGCTTGTAGCCGACGATCTGACAGAATTTATAATTTTTGTTACAGTAGTAATTACATGCTGAAATTTCAACGCCTTTGCACACAGTGCTTCTTGATGAATGATACAATGATACGATAAAAACTTCGGGAATGAATTCTCTTTGCGACACAAAGCAAGAAAACCGTTGTTACATACAACCATTGAGGCAGCTCCATCGGTTGTAATTGCCCCTAACTTTTGAACAGGGATATTATTTTTCTGAATGTAACCATTAAAAACACCGAAGGAATTCTTCCTTTACGGTGAAATCCTCAAAAGCCATTTTTACAAAAATTGCCAACTGATCGATATCAGTAACATCAGTGGATAAATCTACATAGTTGCAGCGAAAAATATTCACATAGTTTTAAATCCTGAATCAACAGCGATTCTAAATTTCTGGCAATGTTTCCTACTCTCCTCGAAATAGTTGAGCTCAAAAGGGGGATTTTGCTGATGGATGCAGTTATTTCACTTTTGTTCTTAAACTGATTGAAAAGCTTTGCTTCTTTGACTATTTTGCCGTCTTGGAATGGCTTCTTTCGTTTAGCTAACACATGGACAATTTTGAATGATGCAATAGTTATATTTTTAGACTCTGCACAAGGTTTTACGAGAAGAGCTTGTTGTACCGATAAATTGTTTCTATTCTTGTAATTTTTTTCTTTCAAACTGATAAATTAACAGGAAATTCATTATTGACATTTGTACGAAGGCTAAAAAAATGTCTTTCAATATTATTTTTCTTTGGTACTGCCATACTCCCAGAGCACAATAAGCACACAGACTTGCCGTTTATATCTACGAAGAAAAATTGCTCCTCCCAGTCGGAGTTGAATAAATACGTTCTTTTCCTCTTTGCCATGATCTTAAACCCTAATTTAAAATAAAAAATGAAATGAAATTCTCAAAAACTGTTAAATTAAAAAAAGTAAACTATAAAAAAGGAAGCGGAAGGAATTCATAGTTAAAATTCAAAAACATATATCATAACTATATTTACCAATTATTTCTAGATGAGATTAGGTTAAATTATTGTCTTTGCAGTATAATATTAGTGAGCAAGATTCTCCTTTTCCCAAAACTTCGTGTTTTTCACTAACTTTGCGACCGCGAGCTACCAACTGACGGTGGGGAGTGTCATTCCGATGTACGAGGCGGGAGTAGGAGACTCAACACAGTAGGTACATATCGTATAACAATGAAATGTTGAACGTAAAATGTTACATTGTTTCTTTCCCCTCTTAACAATGTTAAATATTGAGCTTTCCTATGGCATATAATTAGCTACTTTGTAGCGAATTACCACAGACTCAGCTGAAAAACGAAATCCGTATAAAATTGTATCCGATCGTATCTTACTGCCCCTCCAAAGTAAATGACTTGCCATAGCCTTAGTAGCGGGCGCCAAGGAATTCTATGAAGGGCGCCGGTTTGAGGGGCCCTGGTCTAGATGTTTTGGTGTACTTCTACAATTTCCAGTTTTATCACTTTTTATTATTTAAAAAATTACCCATCCATTGAATATGGCATCAAAATAAATACCTAAAAGGAGAGAAAAGGTTGGTTTAACGCTACTAACACAAAAGCTGGAGCTGATCAAACGAATTGAAAAAGGAAAAAATAGAGCAGCCATACCAAAAAAATTCAACATCGGATCTTCCACGCTCTACGATATCAAGGCTAAATTAATGAAATTTGTGTCATCTTATGAGACGAGTAAATCAATTAATAAACATCATACGCGTCATAAGTCGAAAATGGAGGAACTGGATAAAATATTATATGACTGGTTTTCACAGAAATTTTCAGAAGACTTAAATAATTTCGTCCTTTTCTAATAGAGTAAACAAATTAAATTAATTTAATTAGAGTAAATAAAGATAAATAAGAAAGATATAATCCAATAAATTCAATTTTGGGAACAGGTTCACTGCCGTAATCCCCAAACTTCCCGGACGTAAACTTTTCAAGTCTTTTTGTTTTGCATGTAAGCATAGCAACATATTAAATAAGAATGGGTAAACAGTGTCTATATCTAACTACGTGTGGAAGAATTAAAATGGAAAATGCATAGTTATGTTTGGGGAGTACGATAGTGAACCTAAGCCCAATTTTGTTTGGTTATTGCTAAATTTGCGATGTCAAAATCGAAAACGCTCCCCTAACCGGATATTTCTCCTAATCAGCTATTCACAATCCCCAAGATAGCCGGATAACACAGCTTTTACTGTATTTGCAGTGAGTCGACTTCAATGCCGTACTTACATATGCAAAGAGATGCTTATCAACTTCGCGGCATGTAAAATGTTCGACTGCTATTACATACGATTTTTTTAAATGGTCAATTAATATTATTATTATGGTCATTAATTTACATAAACATTTCACATTTTTAATATCAATTTCAAAACAAAGGGAGCGTGGAAATTCGTATGGAAGGGGTAGATGGAGGAAGGAGATCTCTACGAACAAGTGCGCTTAAACGAGCGGAAACTATTCATTACTTATCGCTCTGCTCGCCAAAATTCGTTATATATGGGGCATTTTTTGCCACGGGACCAAACATTTGCTCGTTACAACCGAGAATTCGTAAAATGCGTGTTCGTTACATCCGAGAAATTTAACCAATGCCCTTATGGAGAAGTTCAGGGGACCGAGACATTTCTTCGTTATAGCTGAGATTTCGTTTTAGACGTGATCGTTATAAACGAGTTTTACTGTAGATTTTCTGCAATAACGGAAAAGTTATTTGTGAAAAACAAGGTCTGGGGTCCTTGAGGGACCTCTCTTGGTGCTCTAAGGGTTAAGTATCTTACTCCTAAAACATTTAATAAAAAGTGATATGAATAATGATTGCACAAGATGAAATAAAATCGTTTCAATTCTAGTACGTCTGGATTACGTTCCGCGTACGAAATGGTTCCACTCGCTCATCTACTTAATAGGTAGGGATAACGGATAAAAAGAAATTACTTTGTAATATTCCACAATCTTTATTGTTTTTTTAATCACACACCGACCGGTTTCCACTACTAAATCATTCTAATGGTGTTACTAACCGACGTAACACCTTTAGAATGACTTTGTAGTGGAAACCGATCGGTGTGTAATTGACGAAACAATAAAGACTGTTGAATATTACAAAAATAATTTATTTTTCCAAAATGTTGAAATTCCATAAAGTTACGCCGTCTACGATACTTTTAGTCCAACTCGTTCCAATCCATCCCTTGTAAAAAGACGCAAACAAAGATGTACATACATAAAATTCAAGAAAGGAAATACCCGTAAATCTTCACTTATATCAAGTATTTGTGAATTTGAAGCTGTATATATGAAAGAGATTCTACTCTTCACAAAGCAACATAACAAGGATAAAGAACCTCACTGTTAAGGTTAGCCTACCATTAGAATGCGTGCGGGTGGCATAACTTCACCGAAAATGCCCGTGAAGATACATGAATTTTAAATCCTGAAATGCATTACTCGTGTATGGTACGATCCCCGATTTTTGCAATAAAAATTTGGTCGTAAAAACTCGTACTATACACGAGTATATACGGCATGTAGCTCATGTAGAACTGCCTCATAATTTTTGTCCTCGTGCGGGGCAATAAAGGGGCAAAACAGCCCCAAAAATAGGGATAATATCAATGCGGAATTTCTTTCATTGGTCGTAGTTCAATATTAATTGCATTATAATGTAGCTCTCTGATTTTCATTAAAAGTTTACCCCTATAAAAGCATTGAACTCGTTGCCACGACAGCCGATTGTTGCGACCCAGAAAAATTACCGCTTTTTTGCGATAAAAACTATGAATTTATGCTAATTTTACTCGGATTTGAATTCTGTCTACAAAGAAAAAATATATAATTTCTATACTTTCTGATATTTCGTCCTGAGTTCGAATGTTGATGGGAAATAATTTTAAAATGCAAATATAAAAACCTCTACACCGATTTACATGCTTTTCTTATGGGGCAATAATGGGTTCTAAATGGCCCTTCAGAATTGGAATTTCAACAATTTCGGATTTTTTTCCTTCGGTTGTGACAAAAAATGTTTCAAGTTTATAGCACAACTGGAAGTGCCTCATAATTTTCTCTTCCTCCTCCTTTATCCTATGTCAGTAGAACTTCGATTTTCCGAACTAATTGGGAACAAGGGTGGTTCGGTTAATTGCAAAGTCGGATAATTGGCAAAAATAAAAAATGCGTGAAGTAGAAGAGTACGTTTATTTTAAAGCACACTTTATGATACATTAGTCAATAGAAATACAGAAAATTAATTTAGCGGTCAATAAAAATACATAAGAATTTACATAAAATGCAATGTTTGAATATAAAATGTAATTTATTTAATTGTCGAAATAAAAAAGATTTACTTGGTAATTCTACAAAAAAAATATTAAAAAAAAAGACCTAGGTTTAGTTGCTGTGCAACATTATCAGATGAAGTAAAACCATAGCCGGTAGCAGTTTATAGTTATATGAAGAAATTCCATCAAGTTACGCCTGATACTGCCAACTATAATTTATTTAAGACAAGAAATAATTGATTGATAGCTGTTTTGTAAAAGACTTTCTTTTTTTCCGATAAATCTCGCAATATTTTGAAACAAAGCAGTTGGACTGCGTCACACTCCTCCTGCCCCTCCAACAATGTCATTGCTGTTTTCAGGCACTATGAAGGCTTCTGCATAGGAAGGGCCCTCATAACCTTTATCATCATCTGCCCTATTTTTAATATGTTTACTTTAGGATGTAATGTTGTGAATACGTATATATGAGAAGTTTTGAGTCTTCCTTTAGGGGGCGTGGTTTCGCACCTATGATTTCAGTTTTCAAGGTAGTATCACAAATCGTGCTGCTTATTCAGACTCAAGTCAGTTTTGAAGAAACAGATTTACAAGGGGAAGATAAGCAACAATGTGTTGAATAAATTCGGACGTTCGGATAATCGGCGTTCGGATAACCGGAGTTCTACTTTATATGTTATAGATATTCACTTTTAATCTACCCTTCAATGATTCCAATCGTAGAACATTTTTTGAGTGAATAAGACTGAATAACTATTTCGCGTATGAAGGGGTTTTTCATGATTCTTGGACGAAAGGATCTTCAACCTTTTTTGATTCACTGCCCCCTTTGCTATATTTTGCTATTTGAAATAAGTTCACCACCCAATTTCCATAGCAACATAACAATAAAAGCGCCCACCAAAAACCTTGAAACTTACACAGATTTGCGCCTATTGCCCACCTTGATGACAATTGGCATAGTCCATAATTCGAGAGAGAATATCGAATTTAATTCCTAAAAGAGATGTGCGGTCATTAATCCTTCGCATTCTACCAAAAAGGAAATGGAAGCGGCATCACGCACAGGTAAAACAGCTTATGCGAGTAAATACTGACATCAGCAATCACCACATAGTGTGTGCAAATTGCAGGGGCGGGCTTAGACCATGGGCCTCGGCCTCAGTGTTCATTTCAGACTATTATCAAAAAACACTTGCTTAAATTCCACAATATTTTTTATATTTCATGACCGGTTTCGCTAAATAACTATCACCACCTGATGATGCCAGTTATTTAGTGAAACCGGTCGTGAAATATAAAAAATATTGTGGAATTTAGCCAATTGTTTTTCATTAACATGAGTATCAATTACCACAAAGTTCAGCCATATTCCTTGGATTATTTTTACTCCTCTGTCCCGCGGGCCGATCCTTAGGAATTACTTACGGGCCCAGGCCGGCATTTAAAAGCACGCAAGTGTCTCACGGGCCGGGTCCGAATTTGAATGGGCCGGGCCTAAATTAATCAGGCACGTGCAGTTTGACGAGGTTGTCAACAGTGTGACTGCACCGGGCCCCGCACTTACAGAGGCTCCACCGTTATATGGTTCCTTTTCCCCTCGGTTACAGTCCGATTGAAAGCTTTTGGCATACGGATGCACTGACTGCCTGGCGTTGGAGGGGAAAGTGCATAAGGGGAGGAACGCTTGAGGGGAAGAGCAATGAGCTTAACAGGTACCAACTTAGTCGCGTTTACACGGGTCTTCACGTGTGGCGCAATGGGCGACACTCGGGATGTAGATCGCGCAAAGCATTTAGACAGTTTTTAAGTAAATTGTAGCCTTTATCAATAAAATTCACTTTGCGGTACCGAGTAGGTTTGTTGTTAAAACGAGTGGAGAGGGAAAGAACGTTTTTACTAGTTCTCAGAAAATAAATTGTTCATAAGTTGAGAGTAAAAGCAATTCTTATATGGCGTACGTGTAGTTATTAGAAATCCCTTATTTAAAACCTCGTGAGATAGGACAAAACAACCTATGATTGGGAACATGAAGTTTTTAAGAGAAAGTGGCGCTAGTGAGGTTAAATGTTAAAAATCATAGATTACGGTGAATACATCCGTTAATTTCTCTTCAATAACTTCGGTAAGGTATGTTTTTTTTACATTTTTAGATAGATGAAATATCACTATGTAATATACTAGATTCTGGGATAAATGGCATTTACTTTAGAATTTAAAAAAGTTTTTTTTCTCTCCTTATCTGCTTCACTCCATTATTGCGCTGTATGAAAACTAAGGAATCCTCCTTACATTCATTTGAATTTTTTATAAAAACAAGTGCGGTAAGGCTTTGTTTTTTTTAACTGAATCGACAAAGAATCGTTTAAAGAAGCAATATAGATAAATTTATTAAAATGCCATTTATTTAAATTTCGGGGCAACCTCCTTAAGAACTCGTGAGATAGGACGCACCAACCTATGATTGTGAGCAGGGAAGGAAAAGTTTTTGAAGAAGCAGTCAGCAGCAAGGACTCCAGAACAAAATGGTCAATGACCAGACCTTCCTAGAAGGTCTAATCCTTTAGTGCCCCTCCATCCCCTACTGTTCTACCATGAATTTTACAAATAACATTCCTCTCCCTAGCACACCACTTCCACATCATTTGCATACAATTTGGTATAGAGACTTTGGGTTTTTGTCCGATTTTTACTGTCTGATTGATTTTTTTTCGAATTTGGGTATAACCTAATATTATTAATTTTCTTTAAACAAAATGTTTTTCACATGCAACTGTTCTTCTCAATACATGGGCATCAAAATCGTCGACCGTTGATTTCGGACTCTTCTGCATCTTATTCTTTCGCGGAGACAAGAAGGCTGTCCTGTAACCTTTTTCAGTATCTGCTCCTTCCTTTGAAATTCGCTCTAATGTGTGACGTGAAATGCCTGTTGCTGCTTCAACCCGCTCATAAGCATTTTTAATAGGAATGCTGATTCCTTCCACAGCCTTCTTCTTCATAAAACTCAGTATGTTATAAAGAATTTCCCGTGCCTGACTACGGATAACTTTCCTATTTCCTGGCTTTGAGGTGGATGGAGCGGGATCCATATTGTTAAAGTTGTTAATAACTAAAGGAACAACAATCTCAAGAGCGTAGTAACAAAAACGCGATTAGTAAAATAACGGAAAATAACAATAACTCTATAGCAAAACTTAAAACAAAATTACGATAACAAACAACAACATGAATGGATAACAAAAAATGAATGAACAAAAGAACGCGAAATATAAAATAACAATAACTTGATAACAGATCAGCAATCAAAACAATGAAAACAAATAATGACAGCAAGAGCGAAGCAGCAGTTGACAACCCGGACGAATGAAGCTAACTGAATGATTTTCTCCCGCGCGGAAAATATCCTCACCCCTGCGGTAGTGAGGCCTATTTACGTTAATTAACATTATAATGTAGAATATAATTATTATATTTACAAAAAATGTAAGATTCCAGTATCCAATAGACGAAAGAAAGCTCAATTACTTTCATCAATAAACGCTTCCTGAATAATAATCAGAATCTATTTATGTTGCTATCCATAAACATCGATCGTTTCATTGCTTAAACAAAAGTGCGAATCGAATAACGCTAAACTTTCGTCTATTTATAAGCTTCATTGAAGTTGACTGAATCGGAGGTAACAATGACGGCCGCCTTGGCAACACCCGGAAAGAGTACAAACAATCCACAAAATTTCGAAACAAATAGGATATTTCTGAAAACTTCGACCGTGTAACATGTAAACTTCGCAGGAATGAGATAGTATAGAGTTTTATTCGTCGAATAAAGTAAAAACGAAAAATATTGGTTCATATTTACGTATTTTAATGCTTGAAGGAAGAATACCTTGCAAGTCAAGAAATGGATTCATACGTGTTATCTTATGGAAAAACGTTAATCTCCAAATTGACAGCACTGATTAATCCCGGTTGACCAAACCTTGACCATTCACTAAGTTAGGATGTAAGGAAGAATCATACCAAATTTGATTATTCTAGCTTTTATCGTTTAGGAGGAGTTCCATGAACAAACCAACAAACACACGCTTCAAAATATATTATAGTAGATAGATTGCACCTTCTGGTAGTGAAACAAATAACTGATAAAACATTTACGATAGTGTTCAATTTTGATTTTTACTTTCTCATATGAAGTATCGAGAAAGTATCGCTATCGCGAAAAAATTCGACTTCGAGATTATTACGGAAATATACGTTTTAGGTGTCACTGAATCCGAAACTGGTTTTTGCAATGCCGTCTGTCTGTCTGTCAGTCTGTCTGTTACTGACTCTGGAGCTTAACGGTAAAGCGAAAATGAATGAAATCTCGTACTTTGGTATTTTATCATACTGAGCAGAGTACATAAAGAAATGTTTGGCATTGCTGAATAATGAAGGGTAGTTTATTTTACGCATTTTTAAAAACAATTCGATTTTCTCAAATACGGCTATAACGATTTTGATCAAATTTCGCATAGTAACTTCAATAATACTGTATGGTTCATATTTCTCAAAAAATGAATATAAGGTTAGTTTATTCTAGGCAACATTAACAACAATTCGGTTTTCTCAAAAAGGGCTCTAACGTTTTCATCAAAATTTGTACAGTTACTTGAGTATACATCTATAATAATACTACGTATTTCATTTTTGTCAATGAATAAATATAAGGATAGCTTATTCTTGGGCAACTTTAACAAAAATAGGATTTTCTAAAAACAGGCTCATACGGTTTTTTCGGTTTCCGTCAAATATCTCCTTTAAAACGTCGTAATTGATCATCTTCGTGAGGACCAAAGTTGTAGAGAATAATATTTCTTCCAAGTTTTGTTTGAAACAAATTTTCGTAGAACCATCCATTTCGGAGATATTTTGCTTTATCTTAATTTCCAGTATACAGCGCCACCACCATGTAGCGATGAATTCTGTGAACATATTCAAAATATACCTAATTTACGGCAATAAGGATGACTGTATTGTTTTACGATATGAAATAATAATTTTGCCTTATAATGCTATTCATAATAATTTAAATATCTATATCGCAAATATGGAGAAAGTCATGTGTTAGCCGCATCAGATTTTTACTTTCTCATACGAAATATCGAGAAAGTATTGTTTTCGCGAAAAAATTCGTCCTCGAGATTTTTACGGAAATACACGTTTTAGATGTCGCTGAATCCGAGCCTAGACGGTAGAGTCAAAATGAATGAAATCTCGTACTTAGGCATTTCATCATACTGAGCAGAGTATGCATAGAAATGGTTGACATTGATCAATAATTAAGAGTATTTTATTCTACGCATTTTTAACAACAATCCGATTTTCTCGAAAACGGCTCTAACGATTTTGATCAAATTTTGCACAGTCACTTGAGTTTACGTCTTCAATAATACTGTATAGTTCATATTTCTCAAAAAATGAATATAAGGCTAGTTTATTCTAGGCAACTTTAACAATAATTCGATTTTCTCAGAAACGGCTCTAACGATTTTGATCAAATTTCGTACAGTTACTTAAGTATACGTCTTCAATAATGCTAGGTATATTATTTTTCCCAACGAATGAATATAAGGCTAGTTTATTCTTGGGCAACTTTATCAAAAATTGGATTTTCTAAAAACAGGCTCATACGATTTTCATTTTCTAAAGATAACTAAACGACACATTAGTATATGAGAAAGTTTGTACAGTGTATGTTGTACCGATTTTTTTGAAGATGTAGAGAGAGAGAGAGGGAGAGTGAAACGGGTATATACAGAAATGGGGGAATAAATTAGGTATAAAATATGCATATATGTAAGTGGAGAGAGAAAAGGAGTATTTAGAATAGGAACAGAGAAAGTGGAGAGAGAAAGAGAAATTAGAATAGTGTAATTGAGAAATTTTGTACAAATCTTAATCTTAATTCCTTTTGAATGGTGTCAATATTTGATCTTGGATAGAGATATTTTTCATCTTCAGAGGTGATAATTTATTCGTCTATTTACTAAGATGGTGAAATTTTGTGTGGCGTATCACTTCTGTGGGAAGAGCAGATGCCCAAGGCGAGGCAGCAGCCGCAGGGCCCCTTACGCGCGGGGCTCCTTGAGACAGCTTCTATCTATAAAGACGAGGTCTAAATGTAAGACCTTTAAGGCTTAACAATTATTGGCAAAACTTGGAATTAAGATTTATTGTGGGAATTTAAAATTCACTTCTTCCAAAACCAATATTTGTGAGACTGACCAGAAGCGTCTGAATATAGTTGCAATTCAGTGAATTTTTGTTTTTTTTTAGCGTTTAGCAACATGTCACTAACTTTGCGACTTTCTATTAATCTAGCGACAAATTTTAATATTGCTTTATGTAAGCATACATTCATGCAACATAAAACGTCAATCAAACAAATTAATTTCGTGATAGCTTTATTAAAATCTATACACGTTTTAATAAACCTTAAAGTATTTCTACAGTTACTTCCCCAGTTATGATATTTGAAAGGCATTTTATACTAATATTGAATGATCTCATTATAATTATTTACATGGAAGAATGCATCACAAAACGCAGTTAAATTACCAAAAAATGATTTCTATTAAAAAATAAAGAAGGTAATCTTCTTGATGTAGACATTAGATGTCGATTTTCATTATAAACTTAAATACTAAGTAGATGAGGATTTATATGATTATTTAAAGCCCACCTCATAAATGAAGCTTACTTTGTTTTATGTATGATGTGTGTTGTCAGAAGTGGATGTACATACATCAGAGCAGTTTAAGAAGTTACCGTTAGCTACCTTTCAATCATTTACGTTTTTAAGTTATTCCAAAAATCCAAAAGTTTTATTCTCCTTATTAAAATTGAGCACAAATCTAAGTTTTTATAGATTTATTTATCATATCTCAATGATCCTACGATGTAACGCAACATTTTCGCCGTTAAATGATAACTAAGTGACTGATACCAAATTCAAGAAATGAATGCTTGCTACGGGCAGGTATATAAAAAAATGTTGAATATTATGCGATAAACCTCACTGCATACTATATGCGGGTATTTACAGTATTTTATTTTTCTACTTATAAAATAAGATTTACATATAAATGTTAATATCTATTCTATTTTTTATTTAAAAAATCGGTACAACATACATTGTACAAACTTTCTCATATACTAATGCGTCGTTTAGTTATCTTTAGAAAATGAAAATCGTATGAGCCTGTTTTTAGAAAATCCAATTTTTGATAAAGTTGCCCAAGAATAAACTAGTCTTATATTCATTCGTTGGGAAAAATAATATACCTAGCATTATTGAAGACGTATACTTAAGTAACTGTACGAAATTTGATCAAAATCGTTAGAGCCGTTTCTGAGAAAATCGAATTATTGTTAAAGTTGCGTAGAATAAACTAGCCTTATATTCATTTTTTGAGAAATATGAACTATACAGTATTATTGAAGACGTAAACTCAAGTGACTGTGCGAAATTTGATCAAAATCGTTAGAGCCGTTTTCGAGAAAACCAATGTAATATTATAAGATACATAATTCTATCTGCAGATCGTCTGTGGGATATCCGCCATGGTCATGGGCACCGTTGGTCTAATTGAAGAGAGAGGAAGAATGAACCTTGGAATCGGGGTGCCCGCCGGTGCTGCAACTGTGTTAGCGGCCGGTGAGTCTGATATCTCTTCATTCATAGGTTTATAGCTCACTTTCCTTCCACTGCTACTTCTTCGTAAATTCTAACTACAAATTAATTGCAAATATAACTGAAACGACTAGTTTCGTACTGTCTTTAGGCTATAGCAATCAAAACTATCTATCTCAACCATCAAAACATTAAGCTCTTCGCGCAGCATCTGTAAGTACGATAGATTAAGATTGAAAGATGCAAAATTTGTTTCGGAACAATTTAAGGAAGTTCTCAAATTCCGCAACGAAAAGGGGATAAGAGGTGGAGTTGGGAAAAGTGTTTGTTATGGCAGAAAGGTGGGTTCGAATGATTGTGACATAAGATAATTCCTGAACTGGAATTTTTTACGATTCCACTTGTAACTTTGGATCGACGAAAAAAATATACCCAGCCTCACATGCTTGATCCCAGTTGCGAATTTTTCTCATGATATATTTGCTAAATAAAGGTATTATTTAGAGCATTGTTTTCCAAACTTTTTTTGTCGTGTACCCCTTAGAACTCAATCAATCAATTGAAGTACCCAGAGACGTAGCTAGGTGATATGGCAAAATTTTAAGAAACACCTTGGTTATGTAGGATGTCATTTCTTCTGAGTTTTAATAAAGAATAATATTGCGTATAGATTAACGTTTGAATATTAAAATAATACTTTTTTATGGGAAAATGAGCTTTTGGCACTTTTTTCGTGTTTATTTGGCGCCTTTTGTAAGCGGCACCTATGGCAAATGTCACCTTCAACATACCCTAGTTACGGCACTGGAAGTACCTCTTTATGTGCGATGTGTGCGACGCACACCGGCAGCCAAGCAACGGGTGCGGCCGATTTATCGCAAGACATGTACAGTATATTTTAAAAGTAATGCGGATTGTATTATAATATGCCGTATATTCTTACATATTCATTGGCTACGGAAATTTGTCAGACAATAAGGCGTTTTAGTATTTTTGTAAAAACGCAGCCGGCCATGAGGTCACCCCTGTCCCTTATAAAATAATACAACAATTATTACACAAAATGAACCTATTTAAAAATGAACGAGTGTACATACAATAAATAATACTCATTGAGACGAATGTGGCTGTTTCCCAAGACATAAAGAATCATTCGTTGGCTCGATGGAAGAAAGCTTCAACCGTAAGTCAGGTTTTACATGCAATTTTAGTCTTCATTAAACTCGGAGACGAAAATTCAGATTCGCACATGCACGTTGCTCAGAAAGAAATTAATATTTTGATCGCTCTATTAGCCACTTCCTCATACTCGTTTGATATTTTTACCCAGAAAGCAATCAAAGATACCTTCGAGAATTTAATTTTCAAGTCATCCTCAGTATAAATAGGCATTAGGCTTTTTTGTTCTTTTATGTCAATTGTGGAATTGCAAAATCCACATTAGATGGATGTTTCTTGAAAATCCTTTATATAATTTTACAAGTGTCCGTCTGTCCCCATTTGTATCTCAAGAACCGTTCGTAGTTGTTATTTCTTGTCGATAGACACCTATTCTGCTTTGCAATCTTAATTTGCTAAGTTATTACATAATCTTCAAGTAGATGTTATTTCCTGTCGTTAAACACCTATATTGCTTGTGATTTCTTTCACCCTCTCCCCTTACTACCCCTCCCCCACCTTCTAAATTTTCTAATTGATTGCATTTTACTATACTATTATAAACATATCGAATGACCATTAACACCAACTTTAGTTCAGAATGCAACACGTTCAATTGCTTATACATCTGTTGGTTAACATTACCCGTTCAATTGTTTATACTACTGTTTTTAGCGTTTTCCATTCAATAGTTTATATAGCTGGGAGAACAATTTTTCCGTTCGCTGATATTTAAATTCCTTATACCATCGGTGGTGTTTTTCGCTTTTCGGCATCGTGTCCGTTCGGCGTCGTGTCCGTGCATGTCGTCGTATATATATGCGATGAATGGCGTTTTGTTTCTACTGACTAGGTGGACCCAGGGGAACTATTTTCATAAAGTCCCGGGTTCGAATCCAGGAAACTATTATATTTTCTCATAAGTTTTTTCTCATAAATTCATCAAAATAGCTATATATGGACCGATTTTATTCGCTTTTACTTCATTCGACGTGAAAAACTGTAATCTATCACATTCTTTCAATGGTTACATGTTACACAGTCAAAGCTTTCAGAAATATGCAATTGTTTTCGAAATTTTGCGGATGTTTCGTACTCTTTCCGGGCGTTGCCAACGTGACCATCATTGTTGCCTCCAATTCAATTGCTGTCGATTAAACCTTCAAATAGGTGAAAGATATAGATTATTCAGATTGCGAGTCTCTCTTGCGTAATTAGAGGAAAGAATATGCTGGCGCATCGAATTTTCAAGGCAAAAACGAAAATTTCACCGCAAACCTTCACGTACATTATAAAATACAATAACAATGGGAAAATTACAGGGGCAAAAACAAAGATTTCACCGCAAACTTTCACGTACATCATAGAATACAATAGTAAAACTATAGGACGTGCATTACTGAAGAGGCCAAAGCTTTCTCTATCAAAATACGTATAGCTTATTCGGATTGACGAACTGCCTTGCGTAGTTAGACAAAAGAATGTGCTGGCGCACCGAATTTTCGGGCGAAAACGAAAATTTAACCGCAAACTTTAATGTAGATTATAAAAAGAATACTAAAATTACAAGACATGCACTACTGGAAAGGCCAAAGCTTCCTCTTTCAAAATATGTAAAGGTTATTAACATTACGAATATCCCTTGCGTCAAAACACTATAAAATATGGTGACGCTCCGTATTTTCTGCTCAAAAAAGTAAATTTCATCGCAAAATTTAACGTAGATTATAAAATGTAGAAACAGTAGTAAAATTACTAGACATGCATTACTGGAAAGGCCAATGTTCCTCTTTCAAAATATATAATGGTTTTATAGATGTAAGAAGTATTACGTGAGTTAAAGAAAGCAAGCACTTCCTCGGACGTACAGTGTACGTCGCTCGGCGGCATACGAAGTTCTTGTTGGACGTACACTGTACGAGATGCTACCCAAAAGTTCCCGAAATGTATCTGAAAAAAAGTAGACCAGTCCAAAGTCCTAATCGCCACCATTCCCTTCAAAGTAGTTCCCTTGGGAGCGTACACATCGATCCCAACGTTTCTGCCATGATCGGAAGCTGTCCTGGAAGTCCTTTTGTGTCAGCGTGTTCAGCACCTGCGATTCGGCCTGGATTTCCTCTACGGTGTCAAATCTTCGTCCCTTCAACTTGATTTTCATCTTGGGGAAGAGGAAGAAGTCACAGGGGGCAAAATCAGGCGAGTAAGGGGGTAGGGGACGGCCGCCATGTTTTTGGAGGCCAAAAACTGCTGCACAGCCAGAGCGGTGTGCGCGGGCGCATTGTTGTGATGGAGCACCTAGTTGTTCCTGAGCCATTTCTCTGGCTGCTTTCGCCTCCCTAAGACACCTCAAGGCGTCGCAATAGAACTTCACATTGATGGTCTTACCCGGAGGGACGAATTTCTTGTGGATAATCCCGTCAATGTCGAAAAAGCAGATCAGCATTGACTTAACATTGCTTTTGACTTGCCGCGCTTTCTTCAGTCGGGGTGAAGATGGACTCTTTCACTGGGACGATTGCTGTTTTGTTTCAGGGTCATACCCGTAAACCCAACTTTCGTCACCAGTTACGACCTTAGAAAGGAATTCTGTGTCATCTCTGACCTGCTCCTGAAGTTCCATGCAGACTTCCAGCCGATGTTGCTTCTGGTCATCAGACAGCAGCCTTGGCACGAATTTTGCAGCAATCCGCCTCATGTTGAGTTCGTCCTACAAAATGCGCTGGCATGTCCCGTATGACTGTCCCACAATGTTGCAAACATCATGGATCATTCGCCTGAGGTCTTCGAGTATAGCCTCACGCACTTTTGCAACATTTTCCGGCGTTGTGCCTGTTGAAGGTTGTCCAGAACGTGTGTCATCATCAACTGTCGTTCGGCCATTTTCAAACCGGTTAAACTAGTCGTAGGTTTGTGTCTGACCCAAAGCGTCATCAACAAATGCTTGTTTAAGCATTTTGTGAGTTTCCGCCGCACTCTTGCCAAGTTTGAAGCAAAACTTGGTGCACACATGCTGCTCCTTCACATCCACCATTTCAAGGGAAAAAAATCGCAAAACGACACAAACACGACGTTATAAAAACGCGTAGAACAAAAGAATGCGTGCACTCAGCGCGAAGCCACGTCGCACACTGTTTCATAAAGGATACATGCAGCGCTACCGAGCGCCACTAGTCCGTACTACAACCGGTTTCCGCGCGACGTTCAACTTTCGGGAACTTTTGGGTAGCACCTCGTACGTCGCTCGGCGTTGAGGGATTAAGCCTTTATTTAAGTGCATATGCATATGCACATCGTACTATGGTTATATAGGCATATTTCTTTGGTTTTGATCCTCGATCCAAATGCTCAAAATACTTCACAGCACCAAAAGGCACCACCTCTGATATAATCATGAATTTTCCCACATTCACAGCAATTCTTCTGACTGACGTAAGGGGTCATGTCATGAATGCACGTTCACCTGTATCTAATCTCCTTAACACATCCAATTTCCATTCTAAGCATATGCTTTTCCTTGCTTTCTTAGATCCAGGGGCTACTTTATCGCTTGTTTTATTTTTATCACTCATTGCTACTAGGGTTTAATATAAATTTAATCGCAACAGCCAATTGCAATGATAAATTCAGAAATTGCCGAAAGTAATTGCCTATTGTGATGTAGCGCAATATTGTTTTTTGCTTGAGGGACATGAACACCGATACGCAATTTCATACATTTTTCGGGCAGATTTCGCAATATAAAATAATAGCCAATATCTTATTTGTTGGGAAATGTGGAAACAGGTGAAAAAGTCTGCTATGACCAGGAATTGAACCCAGGTCTTCCACTTGCCACCTAAAAAAATATTCCCTTTCTGGAAGAAGAGAGTTTGTCTGATACAGTAGTTCAGTAGTAGAATATCCGCCAGGCAAGTGGAAGACCTGGGTTCGATTCCCAGCCATGGCAGATTTTTTTCACCTGTTTCCACATTTCCCACTAAAACTAACGTTAAATCTATTATTCATTAGTCTGCCATCTTTTTGCCTGCTGTTAATATCATGATAAGTATTACTTTCCTTTTTATGCTCGTATTCTCGTAATCTTCTTTGAGTTCTTTAAAATGTTCCAAATATGACAAATCCAAACAGAGGAATAGAAGTTAGTACGTATTTCAGATTCGCCAGTTCCGTTTTACTTGGTTTTACGGCTTAATCGTAACACGTCTTGTACCTTGGTCAACGGAAACAAACAAAATTCTCAAGCTGTCGCCCTCAGTGATAAGGCTGCACTTTACTGTTATATGTGCGTTTTATGTTTTTAGAGACAAAATATACTATATTGTTTATGTGCACACATAGTGAAGTAATTTATCGTAAAACATATTCTATGAAAACATCAAAGTGAAAAAAGCTGATTTGGAATGTCCAGTGTCATAATATTTGTATGTCCACTTCATTCAAAGTGGCGGTCGATTTAAACATTAAACTACGCGTATTTTCTCAAGTCCTACTATTGATATGAATCAAATTTGGTACGATTGTGGAGGGCTCCCAGAAATAATTCATACGTGGTTTTCGTTTCTCTCTGCCCGTCTTATTCAAAACGGCGCCCAAGTGAATTCTTAAATACCAAGTATAATCTAGAATTCCAATCGGATTTGAACCAAATTTCCCCGGGCAACGCCGGGAATTTCTGCCAGTTAAATAACAATATTTCATTATCTTTAATTATTTGTGGTTTCAATCATTTCAAATATAGACAGGAAACGGAGAAATGATAGTAATGTAATACATTTATATGTAAAATTTGTTATGTCACAAAGAAAACCCATTATATATGGAAATTAGATGATTTCTTTATACTTTGTATTATTTAAAAGGAAAAAGTTAAATTAAAGCATCTTCGATGATTTAACGTAAGTTATGATGACATTATATACAAATACACATCGTTAAAAGAAAAAAAAATTTATTAACTCAGCGACGGTTTCGAACCCCGGAACTTAGCACCCCACATCCAATGCGCTAACCATTACACCAACAGGACCGGAAGTAATGGTTAGCGTATCGGACGTCGAACGCGAAGTTCAGGGGTTCAAATCTCAAGATAATTTTTAAACATTTTTTTTCGCTTTAAATGTATATATCTAGAATATTTTCTTACTTAACTTTGCGTATATAATGTGGCATTTTCAGTGAAGTATTTATCTTTAGAAAATTAATTTTCATTAAGTTGCATAATATACGTTTAGTAACATATATACATACATATATATATATATATATATGTATGTATATATGTTACTAAATATATATATATATATATATATATATATATATATATATATATATATATATATATATATATATATATATATATATATATATATATATACGTACGTACGTACACACAAACACCTTTTTCGATATCTATATAATTCGACTTTTATTTAGTTACATTTGAGTTCTTAGATTGACATTACCTTAAAATATTTCTATTAAATAATAATATTTCATTAACTTTAATAATTTGAGCTTTTAATCATTTCAAATATAGATAGGAAACGGAGAATTTATAGTAATGTAATACATGTAATACACAAAGAAAATCCATTATATATGGAAATTAGATGATTTCTTTATATTTTGCACTAGCAGAAATTCCCGGCGTTGCCCGGGGAAATTTGGTTCAAATCCGATCGGAATTCTAGATGATGCATGGTATTTAACAATTCACTCGGCCGCCGTTTTGAATAAAACGGGCAGAGAGAAACAAAAATCACGTATGAATTATTTCTGGGGGTAGGACTTGGGAAAATACGCGTAGTTTAATCAGTCAGTTTAATCAGTCCCTGTCGTCCCATTACGGATAAGGAAGTAGTCGTTTCTCACCTTTCTCACTGTGTTCTTTTAGAACAGGAAGTTTATGAGAACAGCTATTTTATTGAACAGTTTAGGCATCAGAACAGTCCCGTTCTTTCTGACTCACCTCTAGATGGCAGTGCATTTGCATATAAAGTTATTTTGCTTTTTGTACAATTAATATAAAACATTTGGAATTAAAAAGTAGTATACGACCTTCCTATTTGTGAAGAAAGTATTTGTTGACAATTTGATTATTCTAGCTTTAAAGATGTGGAAACGTATAGATGCACAAACAAACAGACTTTCATAAATATATAGGAGATTGCTCTTATACTTGTATTGAAAGTGACAAATATCAAATTTGAACTTCCTAAGTTAATTTACTCGAGGGTTATCGTCGAAAAACCAAATTGATGCCCCCCAAACCCCCACTTAAAATTTTTTTTGAGATACACCATCTTATACATATTTTAGAGTGTATGTGTGTGTGTGTGAGTGTGTGAGTGTGTGTGTGTGTGTGTGTGTGTGTGTATGTATGTTCTTTATACGTTTTTACACCGTTGAAGCTATCGAATTCAAAAGTTTCATGGGCCATCCTATGGACCAAAGGAAGAACTTGGTCTAGGGGTTAACAAAATACTATTTCCATAAGAATTCATGGGAAATGGTGTGGAGAAACCCCAAAATGCCATGCAGCCCTTCACTGATGTGGATATAAATATACATAATATTAACTTAAGATCACGGAAAATGGATTATTTTACGCACGAAAGACTGAATATTTTAATTCTGTTCATGTTTCGTGGTATTACATGCTAAATTGCTAGAAATTTTCCTTTAAGCGCAAAATTTATCGGTTTAGATGACCATTTTCCAGGCGGCAACCAAGCTAAATTTCATAATTGTTGTCCTCTTCAAAGTTAGAGATATCCACGCCGTGGCGCGCCGTAGAGGAAGAATAGCTGACGCCAAGATAAAGGGTACAAATGGATGAATACTTTTGAAGTGAGTCAAATGATTTTTAAGGAATGTTAGAACATTGTTATATTTTACCATTAACGTTGAAAGATTAATCGCAGCATAAATCGATACATCTACTTACATTTGTTCGGTAACCAAGATGTTGTTTATTGTTTACGTTTTGGCTAATAGTATTGACATAATCCACATAATTTTATTGCTGCTTTAAAGGCTTCGGTGCATCCATCCATGTGAATATTAAGTAAGACGTTAATGCGTAATTATATTAATGGTAAAAACTTGAAAATACAATACATAAAATAGTAAATGTTAATGCAAGCATCGCTTGCGTAATTAAGGAATGAGGAACGTTTGCTCCTAGCAATAAAAAGCGTTTGCTACTTAAAAGAAAACTTTCCCGAGCGAAGCCGGGCGTTTGAGCTAGTATCCAATATTTCCGAGATTATCCATGAAAACATATTTTCGCGGCGCGTGGCAAACGCGACCCCCAATAACTTCACCGCTTTTTCCTTATTCTCCTAGCGGCCAGCATCCACGGCAGCCGTGGTTTCGGAGGTTACCGCCCTCCTTCGTCCTCTTCACTGCCGCGTCGCTCCAACTGCTTCATCTCCTCGGTACCTTCAGAAATGAGGCCATCGCGTCCGTCGGCCTTATTCGACCGCGTCGTAGCGTCAGCGGCCCCGGGTCGCAGATGGAGACAATGCCGGAGACTGCTCTACTCCACCGGTCATTTGGCAGCCGCACTTTGGGCACTAGCGGCAGGCCTGTGTTGTGCCTTGTTGGCGAAAAGCATACTGGCACTTACGAAGGCTCCGACGACGGACCCGAACGAAGAGGTGTGGATGAAACCGCAAAGGTATATCCGAGGCCATCGATACGTCTAATCCTTTCGCCAGATACCGAGGATGTTTTGTACTGATTATGGGAAAGCAAAGTTTAACTTATGATCTTAGCCTGTCACTAATCTGCACTATGTTTTAAGTCGCTGTTATCTGCAAGTTTTTCGTCTAATTTTCCGACATCACTCGTAAATTTAAAAAAATACTTTATGACACATCGTCATACAATTTTTCCTGTAGATGACAGCGCACGAGATAAGAGATGATGAATGCAAAATCTGTCGCGTCGGTTCCATATTCGATGTACTGTTTAATTATAATCTCTTTGTAACTGAGGTGCGGTCATCGAGACCGCTGCGTTTTAATTATTACTTAATTATTTCCTATATCTCCAATTGGATTTTCCGTTTTTAACAATCTTGCGCAAAGGGTTAATATGTAATTAAAAGAAGAAACTTCATTCCTAACTTTGTTTATTTGCTAAATATAAACTAGCGGAAAGTAAAATATCGGAGTAATTTGACACCATAGCTCACAGACCGCATTTCAGCAATTGAAGGTTAAAGCGATAACAACACTCGGTTTCTACTGCCATCGTGTGCTCATTTAGAATACGGCCATGTATCGTAGAGACTGATTCAGGGTTGTGGAGTTGAAA
Source organism: Uropetala carovei (assembly GCA_036926305.1). NCBI lineage: Eukaryota > Metazoa > Arthropoda > Insecta > Odonata > Petaluridae > Uropetala > Uropetala carovei. The sequence continues at coordinate 1,914,790 of JAXCHB010000095.1, forward strand.
AGGCAAAAATACCACTTTGGATAACGACACGTTGTTACAAATGGGCGGCGATAGTCCTATAAAGTGTAGTAATAAAGTGTATCTCGATGTGATCGCTTCGTGTCAAACGCTGATCTATTTTCCCTAGGACTCCTACGCTGGCCACGGTGGCGTGGCTGCAATTGGTGCTGGCGCTAGCTATACTCACCTCCGCCGTGGCCGCTCTGCACATCCACTGCCTTGGCGACCCGGACGCCATTGGAGACTGACACGCGGCCTCGGCACCCGCCGCTGTAGCCGGCGGGGGCGGCGTCACGGGCATCGGTGGAGCGGGGGCAACTACGGGGACCACGGCGCTCACGGGACTCACAGCGGGACCCAACGGGGGAGGAGTGAGCGTGGTGGCAGGTGGTGCTAGCACCGGTCGAGTGGCGTGGGTTGTCTGATTTGCCCTTGCCTCTGGGACCCTCGCGGGGAGTCCATCTCGACCGGCGAGATGTTTTATTCTATATGGGCGCGCCTCTCCAAGGTTTAATCGAAATTTGTATTCGTGATGGTATTCGTAAGCGATGGACTTCCAAATTATAAGCTTCGATTGTGTCCATAAAGAACGTATGTATGTGTTCGTTGAGAAAATTACCCCTCGAGAAAAATGCTGTTGACAAATAAAACCGCTCGAAAGCCCTCGTCGTTGATGAGTGATACAAATATTCTGGGTTGTTTGTATAGTTATTACATCTAAATATTCTTGTAAATGAATGTTATTCGCTATAATTATTTATTTATGAATGATTTTCATATGAAAATGAAATATGTTAAAATACATAACACTTGAGAAGTATAAATGAATGTCAGAATATTTTTATCGACAATAATTTAGAACTGAATAAAATATTTTCTATGAATCGGAGGATTATTTTGAAAATAAATGTAATGAAATGATTCGAACTCTCATGATGGTCACTCAAAAATAGTTCTTATTACTTTCTCCATATGTAAGTATGGGCAAGTATTGTGATCACGAAAAAAATTGACTTCGAGATTTCGACGGAAATACATGTTTTGAGATCTCTAGAACATGTTTAGACTTTTCAAAATGATGTCTGTGTATGTGTGTGATAGTGGGCGCTCTAACTCAAAATATACTTGTCATATTAATTCCAAATTTCATATATAACACTTTAGCATGAGCGCAAAGTACTGATTAGTTTTGGACAATAACGGTTAACCGGAAGTCGAGGTTCATTCGAAACCCGATTCGGTTTTTGCGATATTTCTCTGTTAAAACATCATTATTGTATATACAATTCTATACAAATGTTATAGAGAATGTAATTTCCTACAACTTGCATTTGAAAGAATTTTCCATAGCAGTTATTTTTTAGGAATTATTCATGAATAATCGGTTTTTTCTGTTTCCGTCAAATATCTCCTTAAAAACATCGTAATTGGTCATCTTCGTGAGGACCAAAGTTGTAGAGAATAATATTTCTTCCAAGTTTTGTTTGAAACAAATTTTCGTAGGACCATCCATTTCGGAGATATTCCACTTTTTTCGTAATTTCCAGTATACAGCGCCACCACCATGTAGCGGTGAATTCTGTAAACATATTCAAAATATACCTAATTTACGGCAATAAGAACGACTGTATTCTTTTAAGATACAAAATAATAATTTTTCCTCATAATGCTATTTATAATAATTTAAATATCTGTACTCCAAATATGGAGAAAGTCATGTTGGCCACATCAGATTTTTTTTCTTTGTGTACTCAAGACCGATTCTATTAAATACACGTGGATGATGAATGTAGTATTTGTTGGTTAACCATCTACGAAAAGTTTTAGTGACACCATTTGTACCGCGGTTTGAAGTAGGCTTTTCAACCCATATATCGCTGTAGGGAAAACTTCACTTTCTATGTAGAATGGGAAAATTTGTAGCATTCAGTTTATCACTCTGGTACAATCAGTAATTTGAAAATGCTTCAGCAATTTCTTTGGCTGGCAACAATGCCATTCGAAAAACACATTTCAGCCATTTTACAATGTCAGAATTCTTGTTGTCATAAGAAGAACACAGTTGGAGACTGACTGGATCTTTTGCCACAATACCTTCATAGCTGAACAATAAGCTGCCACTTCGAAACCAAGCACCAATAATGAGAGATTTACGATATTCATTCCATTTCTTGTGAACATTTGTTTTAAGAAATAAATTAAATAATTTTACTTTATTCAGATGTCCTTTTGTATTTTTTGTTCCTATTCCTTTACATTTCATGTATATTTTTCAACTCTTGTCTGTTCTATGGCTGCCAATTTAGCAAAAAAACTGATGTGGCCAATACATGACTTTGTCCATATTTGGGGTATCCTATATATAATTTCTGAAGTGTCCGTCTGTCCGTCCGTCCCCCCTCTATATCGAAAACCGTTTGCCGCAGAGATTTGCAGTAAACTGCATTTTGTTTCTACAGGCCAGGAGGTCCCTAGAAAACTATTCTCAATTTCCTAAAGTCCCGAGTTCGATTCCAGGAGATAATTATATGTTCCCATAAGTTTACACGGGATTTTCGAGTTTTCAGAGTGCACGGTTTTTTTTCCTTCATCCGTTAAAATACGTAAATATGGACCGATTTTCTCCGTTTTTGATTTATTCGACGGCTAAAACTCCAATTGTTTTCGAAATTTTGCCGATTTTTTGTTCTCCTTCAGGACGTTGCCAAGTCGACCTTAATTGTTGCCTCGGATTCAATTACCATCGATTAAACGTTCATATTGACGTAAAAATGGAATCCTTAAGTTAGTAAGATCATTATACGCTACATTTTTCCTTTAATTAAAGTTTTATTGTTATAAATATAA